>CM031239.1:828410643-829010643 GCA_018340775.1 Taxus wallichiana var. yunnanensis
TCCGGAAATCTCTTGAAGTCCTCTTTGCACAAAAACCATCAATTTTGGAATTTGGTAAATTTTCCGGGTCAATTTTAAGAAATCGATCTGCAGGGTTTATAATTTTAAAACTGGCAATTTTTCCTACTTGTAAGATTTGTTCAATTTTGATATTTCTTCTTTTCAACATGTAAATTGAACATGGAGGAATGATATTGGGTTAGTTTTAGATTATTTTCAAGGTTATATTTATATATTGAGTTGTATCTTATATATTTCACATCCTTTGACGAAAGTGGTCCAAATGAGTTCAAAAATTGAATTTGTGAAGTTCTAAAATGTCTTTCTCTCGTGTTGAGGTCAAATTGAATTCCTTATAATATATTGCATCTGAATTACATTATTTCAATACTTAATTTTAGTTTCAGATCTAAACTACACATTTAATAGATAAAATTTAATTGTCAGATTTATAAAAGGAAAGGAACAGAGTTCATTTATTAACAACTGTAATGATTTATTTGTCACTTCCAAAACATGGTAAACTTATCAAATCTTGTCTAAACAATTAATTTATCCATCTTCTCATTTAGACAATAAGGAAACGTTTGGTATTTCAAATTTTAATAATTACAAGGAATAGAATGTTGTATTTCTCTCCCATACACATTTTCTTTTCACGTAGATAACATTTCAAAACAATAACTCTAATTTAATGCAACATTACAATTAAATCTAAATCCAACACTGCAATTGGGGAAGGAATATATTTCTTTCATTGATTTTCAACATTAAATCAACAGATCAAAAAATTTCCAAATGCCACGTGTCATCACGTGATTCATTCAGTCGGCGGGTCGCGGGGGAAAAACATGAAATTTTTCCCAAAACCAATTTTTCAATTTTCCGAAGGAAAATTTTCCTCCGTGACGTCTGCACTTGCCCAAATTTCCACGTGTGGATTTGTGATTGGCTGCGGGCCGAGGCGGAAATTTGGATTTTTCGCCCAAGGGGTTAAAAGGTTAAAAGAATTGCATGGACCCGCGCACCCATGGGGACACGTGTCATCACCCCATTGGCTGCGGGGGTGCGGGGCTGCGGAGAAAAAAGTGAAATTTTTCCAAAAGTGTAAAATGTTAAGTTTCTATTTTGATCCATGCACCCCCCCTGCCACGTGTCAGCACGTGATTGGTTGGGGGCCGCGGAGTTGCGGAGAAAATTGGGAAATTTTTCCCAAGGCAAATTTTCTTTTTTTTTAAAGTTAAGTTTTTAATAAGGGTCCACCCCTCCAAGGTGCCACGTGGCAAATTCGATAGGATAAGAGGGTGGCGGGGCTGCGGAAATTTTTAGGAAATTTTTCCAAAATTCAAAATTTAAATTTTTCTAAGGTCGAATTATTTCATTTTTGGTTTGGGATGGCCATTTTGAAGTAAAACTTCAAATGGCCATAACTTTTGATAGGAAGCTCCATTTTAGGCAAATGAGGACTTTCCGAAAAGCTCTCAAAGTCCTCTTTGCATAGAAAAACATAAATTTTGGAATTTGGTAAATTTTCAAGGGTAAATTTTAAGAAATTGATCTGCAGGGTTTATAATTTTAAAGCGGCAATTTTTCCTACTTGTAAGATTTGTTCAATTTTGATATTTCTTCTTTTCAACATGTAAATTGAACATGGAGGAATGATATTGGGTAGGTTTTAGAATATTTTCAAGGTTCTATTTATAGATTGAGTTGTAGCTGATATATTTCACATCCTTTGATGAGAAAGTGGTCCAGCGAGTTCAAAAATTGAATTTGTGAAGTTCTAAAATGTCTTTCTCTCGTGTTGAGGTCAAATTGAATTCCTTATAATATATTGCATCTGAATTACATTGTTTCAATACTTAATTTTAGTTTCAGATATGAACTGCACATTTAATAGATAGAATTTAATTGCTAGATTTATAAAAGGAAAGGAACAGAGTTCATTTATTAACAACTGTAATGATCTATTTGTCACTTCCAAAACATGGTAAACTTGTCAAAAATTGTCTAAGAAATTAATTTATCCATCTTCTCATTCAGAAAATAAGGCAACGTTTGGTATTTCAAATTTTAATAATTACAAGGAATAGAACGTTGTATTTCTCTCCCATACACATCTTCTTTTCACACAGAGATAACATTTCAAAACAGTAACTCCAATTTAATGCAACATTACAATTAAATCTAAATCCAACACTGCAATTGGGGAAGGAATATATTTCTTTCATTGATTTTCAACATTAAATCAACAGATCATTTCTTCATTTGAATTTCAATGTTAAATCTACAATTGTATGACAGTCTTTTCCAATACAGAGAATAGAATATTTCATCTTTATATTTCAATTAAATTTCAGACTTCCATTTACCATACAATAGCTTCACATTACAAACATATATACTTCTCATCCACGCGATGTGGGAAGGGATTACAAGAGTTTTCTCAAAAGGATGACTGTCAAACTGTATTCTTCTTTCTCCAAACAACAACTTGTTGATTTCTTCTTCTCTCATATTTTGATCACAACAAGGAAGGGGGAAAGGCAACGCTCTCCACCCAACCAAGACATCCAATGGGAAAAGAGAAGCCATCTTTCCCCATTGGCCCTCGAGCCCCAACCATATTGGAATGGAACATGATAAAACAACACATGGCAACATAGCTTCTTTCACATATAACATACATTCACATGCACAAGAAAATGCACAAACAAAAATATGTAGTTCTCAACTACAACAACAATTTCAATCAAAACAAAGGCTCCTTCTCCAAGAAAGCAAGCCAAGCAAGAGCAAGAACTATGGAGGTCTCCTTATGCCTCCCATGTTGAAATTGGGCATCCACCTAAAAAAACCGCCAAAACATAACCATCCCATAAACATTATCCCTCCTCAACCCCTCCTTATCCCTCCTCCAAATTTATCCCTTATACCTCCCCAAAGTAAGAAATGCAAGCATATTCTTTTCCCTAGGTGGATCCCAACCAACACTCCCTCCACAAGACAAGTGCCAATGGTAAATCCCTTATCCCTCCTCTGATAAACCTCATAGTCTTCTCTCCACACCATGCCCTAAGCATTCTACCCATCCCTCTAAGAATTGAAAACACAAACACATTCAAAATTCATGCTAAAAGAGGGAAAAACAGCAATTTTAAAAGAGTGAGAGCCTACCTCTCCATAATGGAGTCTTGTTTCCAAAACAGCAGATTCTTTATTGCACAAAACCAGTCCCAAATTAGCAAGAGGAAAGCATGCACAAGTAAATCCACTTCTTCCACCAAGCAAGCTCCAAAATGCAAGAGAAATTTTACCCAAGAGTGAAATCTCCAACTTTCAACAACCTCAAAATGAGGAGGAATTCAAATTTTAAAGGAGAGGATGGAGGAGGATGATGTGGATTCCAAGTGGGATGCCACATCATTTTTCCTCATCCCAAAAAGAACTCACATCAAATGCAAATACATCATAATAAATGTGAAAGAAAAAATTACTTACATACACAAACTCAACCCATACCCAAAAGGAAAATGCATTTAAAATTTGTAAGACAAGTGCAATCACTTCATTCATAAAATCATGTCAAAACATAATAAAATAAGTTGCTTTTGACTCTAAAATTATAATCATGGTTGGTGGAGTTTTTTGAGAGGTGTGGGACAAGTTTAACTTGTCCCACAAGCCTCCAAATTTGTCCTTCAAGGCCAAATTCTAATTTCAGAGTGGAAGGAGTGTTTGACCTTCCAAAATCATCCTTACAACCTCTTATAAACTCTTACACAACCCATACTTGTTAAGTTACACACTCTTCTAAAATGCATTAACTTCTATGACATTTATTTATGACAGCCTTTTGACATAAGATTTATTTAATTACCATAAGGTTATAAAAATATCTATATATCAAATTTCATTTTCAACCAAAGCAAAAACATTTAATTTCACATTCCACATCCCATTTTATTTAATTAAATTTTAACTATATGTCTCCCACATTATACTATCACATTAAAATAATTAAAATAAAGAGCACATTACAAATAAAATACATACAACAATAATTAAAAAGGGAAACATAATAAAACACATATATGCCCCAAGGTCACAATAATGGAAATCCCCCATGGGAAATCCTAACAAAACACAACATACAACACAAACACAGTTGCCATGGTGACCTTGTTGATTTCACACTGAATTCCAATATGGTTAGTCTCCAGTCCCCCGACATTGTTGTGATTTTTAACCTGCAAAATGCAATATACCCCTTCGGCCTCGTGGCCATATCAGAACATCCAAATGATATAAGCAACATACAATTATTAAATCCAAATCACAACATTATCAAGAATTTAACATTTATCATTTAAATTCAATTTGCAACTATATCATCATCCAATAGATTTCTATACTAGAGCTATTCATAATATCAATGTCACATGTCTAAAATCAACATCAATAACCTATCCATGTCAACTAGTATATCATCATCCACATAATAATAATAATGTCTCAATGATCCTCAAGCATAATAACTGAATCCAGATCAATATTAATCCATAGTCTAACATCTAACCATCATACTAAGCAAAACATAATAATGTCCATAGGAATCCATGATCTAGCATATACACATCATACTACATCAAAACATAATTATGTCCAAAATATGATCAATAGTGTCAAGATCAGTATCTAAACAGTGTCCAAGGAAAGTGGGCACTACGAGAAGAATAATCATTTAGAGATGGGATAGCTATAAAATTTTATGAGGAATGAGGGGACTTTTGCATTTTGATGGATGAGGTAGAAGGTGTAGATGTTGGAATGGATGTGGAAGGAGGAGATTGGTTTTCTTCAAGAAGAAGGTCATCTTCCTTGATGATGTTGTGGACAAGGGTTTGGAGTGCTTTATAATGTTCAGTTTCATGTCTAGGGGTATGATGGTAGGCACAAATGAGGTTGGAATCAAACCATGATGGCTTCTTACTATTTGGGTCAAAGGCCTTAATAGGTGGAAGTGTGATGGCAAAAATTTTAAGTAAGTGTTGAAGGACCTCCGCATATGATTCAACCAAAGTATTAGGAGGTGCCTTTTCTTTGTGATATGTCTTGGTCTTGGAAGAAGAAGTGGATGTTTGAGATGATTTGGATGCCGAGACTGGATTTTGAGTATTTCGAGGTTTTGATGCATTGGATTCAGTTTTGGTGATGATTGATGTTCTAGAAGAAGAAGTTTTGGATGGTTTTGGCTTAGGTTGATTGGTGGGTTGAAGTGTTTTTTTATGAAGGGAGTGGTCCTAGAAGAGATGGATGTGATCCTAAGATAGATGATGTAGCATTAGATTATTTGATCTTAGGTGGGGATGTCAATTTTCTTGTGAGGATGTGAAAGATAACGTTGAGGAAATGTGCCAAGGGTTCTATATATTATTTATGAAAAGTCACCCTTAGAAGGGAAGAAAAAAATCTCTACTAGTGGGTGTGAAGGTTGTGTTACGGTTGATACAGGTGAAGGGAGTAGTTTTTGCATGATGAGGTCTAAAGAAGGTGAAGATTGGTTTGATGTGGAAGTGTTTGATTATGTAGATGAGATGGGAGGATCACTTGAAGTTTCTACAAGTTGAAGTGCTTTCCAAAATTCTTCAAATGATGAGAATGATAAGGAAGTATTAGATGATGTAGATGTGGTCACAATAGTCGATGTCACGTGCACGAGTAAAATTGCAGAAAGAAGAACTGGGATTGATGATAAGGATGGTATAATGGATAAATGTGGAATAGATGTGGATAGATTAGTCGAATCTAATGGAATGAATGTGATAATTGATGAAGTGGATGTCGGTGGTGAGGTAGGTATAGGTGTAGAATCAATAGTAGATGTAGAATAAGGTGGGGATGGTTGTTTCATAAATGTTTCAAGGGGCATCATTGATATACTTGGGAATGGGGAGATTGGGAATAGATGTCGAGATAGGTGTAAACATGATTGGTGTGGTCATGGGGTTAAGTGTTGATGGGATTGTAGACGTAGGATCAATATTTAAAGAGGTGGATGTGATATTTGGTGAAGAAGGTGATATTGTTAATGGGGTAGGATCTTGATCAACAATATGGAGAGTTGGGTGATTGAGATGTAGAGGAAGTAGAGGCTTGAATTTTTGGTGTGTGCTTAAGTAATGGTTGTTTAAATATTTCAAGTGGTTGGTTAGGAGATGCATTAAGATTTTCCACTTGAATATCGCCTTGATCAATGATTCTTTGGACTAGATCTTTAAAGGTTTGACACCTCTCTATATCATGTCCTCAAACTTGGTGGTATTTATAGTAATGATCATCATGATACCACGTGGGTTTTGGTCTTGATTCATCAAATGGTTGGATAGGAGGAAGTGTGATAAGATTAACCACCATTAACTTGTCAAATATTGAACTATATGATTCTCCAAGGGGAGTATAGTTAGGCATAGGTCTAGGGTCTCATTGTTCAGGTCATGTGCTATTTGTAGGTACAGACAAAGACTTAATGACCATGACATTAGTTTCACTTTTATATGTATCATTATGCACAGATGATTTGGTAAACTTAGTCTTAAGTAGGTTCGATTTAAGTTTTAGTTGGCCTTTCTCAAGGGCACAAGTCTTGAGTTTACAAGCCATGGTGAAGGCTTCTTTGAATGTTTGGAATGATTGGATTTGCATTTTAGAAGAAATATGCTTCACACAAGAACATGATAACATTTCAATGAGTTTGGTTTGCGGAAGAGAAAATGATAGTTACTTTATAATGCCATGCCATTGTGTGACAAATTTTGTAATAGACTCATCATCAAATTTTCTAATGGCGTATAATTCAATGATAGTTATTTTGCGTGTAAAGTTAATCAAATACTTCTCTAGGAACAATTACACTAGTGAGGTGAAGGAGAATAAGGAATGTTGGGAATTCCATTGTACCAATCCAATGTTGGACCAGCCAAGGACATAGGGAAGGTGCAAATCATAAGATCTTGATCATGTGCAATAAGGTAACATGCATGCCTAAATGCATGGAGATGTTGTTGGGGATCTTCCTTGCTGTTAAACTTGGTAAACTTGGGAAGATCCCATTGAGGGGGATAAGATTTTATTGGAAATAATGGATGAATATGCTTGTTATATATTTCTCATAAGATAATGTAACCTTGGGTCCCAAGGTAGCGGCCTCCAGACTAGCCAACCTATTCATTAAGGCATGCATGGGATTGTTCGATGTGATGATTGGTTGGGATTGTGATTGTGTGGCATGGAAAGTAGCTTGATAAGGTGGTTGATAAGTTTGTGGATGTGTGTATGTTTGAGGAATTTTTTTATGAGGTTGAATGTAAGTCAAGGGTTGAGATTTCAGATGTTGTTGTAATGATTTTGTTGATAAATGGAAATGTTATGTAATTTTGGGATTAGGTTGGTTGTTTTCAGTAGATGATAAGTGAGGATGTAAGTGTGGGTAGGTTAAAATTATTGATGAGGTGGATTAGACACTCGTATAATGCAAATCAATCATAAGGGGAGGTTGGGAAGTAATGACATATATGTGTGATGTGAGAGGAAAAGAATCGTTATGTTATTCAGACATTTCATGCAATATTTCAGAAGATTGGATAGGGATACTAGATGAGTGGTTTAATGAGGTGGAGGATTGGTAGAAGATGAAGCAAGCTCTCATTTGGCTATAGTGAGCTCGTTCATAGTTCGAGGGAAAATCACCGCAAGTGTGAAGAGGGAAGTTGGGTGGTTTCGGGGTTTGACTGATAAGAATAAATTTGTTGAAGTGGTGGACCATCAATAGGAAGTTGGGTTGACTTCCTAAGAAGGTAATCTTGAAGAGCTATTGGATTGGCATCGAGAAACTCCTAGAACTCTAAAATACCATGAGGAAAATAGGATTTCCAAAAGTTTCATATGTAGTAGATGGGGGTGGTTGGTTGAGAAGGGATGGAATGATATGATAAAGGATTGGTCTCATCTATAGAATTATTTTAAACAAGATTTCCTTGATTAGGGACATTGATGATCAAAGGTTGGGTGCCCATGGAAGAGGTAACCAAGGGCACCGATGAGATAACGGTCATGGTAGATGTTTGAGATCAAATGACGGAACTTTTTGAGGCAAGGTTTTGTTCCATTTTATTATCTAATGAGCATGTGATAACAGGTATGAAATAAAGAAAGATAATGATAGTGATTCTAATTATGGAAAAAGACAAGAAAGTAGATGTTTTTGTTCTTTATTATTAATCAAAAAGGATTGAAAAAGAAAAGGGAAAATGGATAACGAAGTTACCAAAGGAATAGTAATCTAGGTTTGGTTTTGGGTACTTATTTTTGGGGATTCCTTGATATACCCTAAGATACATTAGGCCTAAGTCTATGCAATATTTCTAACATGGCCAAAACACTACGGCAGCTTCTGTTGCGTGATGCAATCCCAATCACCCACTTTGTAGGAAGATGTCTAAAGATGTAGATTGATGTGTGAATTTGGTTATGTGTGATAGAATGTGAAATGGAATTGATTAACCCCTACTTAAACTAGATGAAGAAGTAAGGATGCAACAGGTTTGTTTTAAGCCAAATCCAATTGTGAAAGTTCAATGAGGACAAACACGCAAGAAAGGGAAAATACGATGCAAAAAAAGGGGAAAATAAGAATAAAAGAAGAATACTTGGAGAATGATTTTCCTTTTTCTCTAATCTTAAAAGCAAGTGAAGATTGATCCAAGAAAGTCTGTAAGCCCAACACAAAAAAGAAAAAGTAAAATAAACTTCTACCAAAATGTTAGTGGAAAATAGGAAAATGAAAGAAAATGCAAGAGACTCACCTAAAAGGGTTGTACCACTTTGGGTGTGCCATAATGTTGATCAAAATTTCTCGTTCTGTTGGGCTCTGAAATATTGGCTAAGTGCAAAAAGGTGTATAGGCGTGTTAGGCCTAGTTGAACAAAGGTGTACAAGGAGAAGGCACACGGGGAAGGATTTAAGGAAAGCCATGGCATGCGAGAAGACAAAGCCAAGGTTCCGGACTTAGACATATTGGGCATTTTGGGCGGGATACGAGAAAAATGTGGCCCAACCGCACATATAGAGTAGATAAGGTGTCATCCTAATGATAGGTTGGCCGGGAAGGAATATGCCCTATGATAGAGGCTTCTAGAAGGACATCATGGCACGAAGTGGTGAGCTCAAGCCTAGAGGAGCATGCGCTCCGGAGGACCACATTCAGACACTTGGCAATGGATTTGAGGCCATAGGAGAATGAGTTGGCAGATCAATGAGGCTATAATAAGTGCCTACTAAAGTTAAAAAATAAGATATAGAGAGAGGACGGAGCTTTGCAGAAATACTGTAAGGACTCTGTGAGTTTGGGAAAATAAGGGTAGGAAAGGATGTATCAAGGGTGGGGAATTATAAATTTTCTTTTAAGGGCCTAGTTATATAAGTCCAGTTATAATGTAGGACTATGGTCTGCCTTTCTGTGACATTCATAATGGCCTAATGAATGTAATAAGGTTACCAAGTTTATATGAATATGAGCATTAATGGTTCTGATACATACATCCTTCTTCATAGTTCTTTTTCATTTATGTTTATGAACTAAGTATGAATGCTTGTATGACTTCCTTTCTGTATTGGTGTAAGTTCTTTAATCTATTAAGCACTTTATGTCTGGAATAACTGCAAGGATCTAGAAGTTGTTTTGAGCTCTATGGTGCTTGTATGTTTTATTTCCTTTCTAAACTCTTAAACTCAGATCATAGATGATATTTCCCACTAAACTCACATAAAATAGAGACTCGGTGCCTGCACATTCCTCGGTGAGTGCCCGAAGTGCCTGCTAGGTAATGGGTTGGCACGTATGGGATTTCTTTCCTTTGTGATGGGGGTAAAAATGACTACATCTTGGTTCCGTTGTCGGGATCTCTTTTCAAAGTTTTAGTGGGAAATGGCATACATCATGATCTGTGTAATGAGTAATGATAAAATGTTTAACTCTGGAAAGTGTTGAATCATGTTTCAAGAGCACGAAGGATGAATTTGCTCAGAGATTTAGCATTGTACCTTATTTTGACACACGTAGATGGGTAGAAGAGAACCTCTACCATGATTTATATTAAACATTTTCTTGTTGCTTCCCAGACAACTCTATGAATGGCTCTCAGCATATGCGTCTAGATCAAGCCAGTATCATAGATCACGTGTGTGGACCCAAGAAGAATACCAGAGGTTGTAGGATGCAGATCTGGGGTGGAATCGTGTTGTGGATGATTGGTGGAAAGGTGTGTTGGCCAGCTATACTTTGGAGTAGGATATTTCTACATATTATTGTCTAGAATTTTTTGAGTTTGAATTTCTACGGAGCCTAGAGGATCATTTCTTCTGTTATGCCTCTAGCAATGAAGATCTTGATTGTTACTTTGAGTTTGGAGGAATTACTAATGGAAAGCTAAACCTTTCTAAGCACTTTGGGAGAGGAAGCTAGGGTGGAGGAAGATGGCATATGTTACAATGGAGAAAGAAAGGGAGGAGAGACGAATCAAGTATAGTGAAGCACGTGAAAGGGAGATTGCTAGATGACATAGGGTTGTAAGTGTGATGGATCTATGGAGGCAGACGTTGCGTGAAGGAGTTGAGGTTCACGCAGAAGATGTGGAACTGAGCGATCATCTTTACCCCATCTTGGCAAGCACGTAAGAGAGACCCCTTCAGCTTTTGATGAGAGTTCATCACGTGGAGAGAGAAGAGTCATTGGCACGTATTTGAACCCACCCAGTGACCAAACCCTAGCACTTGGTTTTCCATATCAAGGAAGGAGTATCATTGACCCAATTGGCATCAGTGGAAGTGACAGATCTACGCCCAGGAGATACAATTTTTCAGTTCCCACTTCTATGGATACGCATATTCTAGTATTCAGAGGAGTTTTTAGACAAGGAGAAAGTACAAGAGCCTTCGGTTTTGCATCCGGGAGTGGCACGGGGTACAATAGTGGTATAGGGGAATTATCACAGCCCGTTGACTCATAGTTCGGTGGAACATCGGGGACACTTAGCACGACCACTACAGGACCTGGTGGGTCCGGTGGATCTGGTGGGTTAAGAGAACCAAGACCTGGTGGATCTAGTGGATCCGGTGGCATAGGACTTGGTGGATCTGGTGGCGAAGGAAACACTGGAGGGAACAAAAGCTCGCTCAAGAGGAAAAGGGCCCAAGCCACCCCCTCAAGTTTTCTTTGTGATTTCTTTACATTTTCTAGATTACAAAGGTATTGAGGATCCTACAGAATATGTTCACAAGTGTGAGTTGTTATGGCATGCAAAGGGGATCACAACCTCATAGTGGAATGTTATTTAGTTTGCAACGATGTTGCAGGGGTACATGCATAGCTGGTATAGGAAGTATGACCCTCATCAAACGGTGGTGGATTATACTACTTTAAAGAATGCCTTCTTGGTAGAATTCCACATCCACGAGTTTGAACAAGAGCATCAACACCCCAAGGATATTAAACAAGGAATGGTAGAGAGTGTGCAGGACTATGATGTGTACTTTAAAACTCTCTTATCTAAATTATCATATGGCATTCACCCTTCACATCATGCTCAATGGTTTGTTGGAGGTTTGATTAGACCTTTTAGCAGGGCCTTATCTCATAAAAATTTTATAGACCCACGCGAGGTGTTGGAAGCTACTCTTCACACCGAGGCTATTGGAAGTGTTGACACCGGTATTAGCCAAATTTTGGAGGCTCAGATCGTTGCTATGGCTAAGCAGCTGGAAAAGTTGTCTCAGTAAACTTATCCCATGAGACTCATATTGGTTTATGGTGTACAGATTGTGAAGTAAAGGGGAATGTCAATGATAGTTTCCCACGGAGGATAGTACGAGCCGTGACAAGAGACTAAGATTTTTCATGGGGACCATGATGCAAGTAGATGCCCTTTGTTATAGTGCATAACGGAAGAATATGTCTTACTAATATAAGTTTTGCACCTCTACAACCCATTATACTAAGGATTGTAGGCTTATTGACTAGATCCATGAGGTCATTGATCATGGGGTGTGCCAGACTAGCATTTCCAATAGTTCTAAAGGTGATGATCGTTGTTATGAGGAGCTTGCAGATGGAGGTGCGCATGGAAGGGGATTTTGTAGAGGATTCTGTGGTCATGGTAACCATGGAGGAAGAAGTGAGTTCCCACGTGGAACCTATTTTAATTGTGGGTCTACAGAGCATTACAAATGAGAGTTCTCAGACCTATTGCAGTGCTCATGGTGTGGAAAGAAACACAAGTATAAGGAGTTCTCTAATTTATTCAAGCACGTGAATCAATAAAGAACAGAAAGACAAGGGTACCGAATGGTAAGCATTAATAAGATGGACACACAATGGATGCCACGGGTAACACGTGATGCAAGCTTAGAACCTGTTTTAGTAACAACAAGAGTAGAGGCTGCACGCGTAAAGGAAACACCAAGGCAGATGAATCTGGTTTCAAGAGAAGAAGTGGTGCATGGAGAGTACCCAAATCCTATTCATCAAAAGGAGGTATACCAAGATACCATGGACGTCGTTCGGAGCTTACAAGGAGAAATTCAGTGTCTAAAGGAGCATTCCAGGAGGGAGGAGAAAAGGAGTAAGGTCAAGGTGCCAAGAGATGACCTGGATGAGGTCAGGGAAGTATGTAAAATGCTAAAGCAAGAGAATGTTATTTCGTTCCTAGGAGCATGGTTGAGGGAGAAGGTACCACGCACCGAGAAGAGTGTGAGAGACAGTCCCGCATGCAAACCTTCCCCCTCACAGCCTTGACTATGATAGGGATATCATGTTAAATGCAGTGGTGGATGGATGGATGCTTTGAGTAATATCCTCATTGACACAGGTTCAGAGGTCAATGTTCTCACATTGGATGTATGGCATCAGATGGGAAGGTCTACATTACAACCATCTTCAAATGTATTACATATGGCAAACAAAATGTTATCTCATTTTAGTGATTCCAACTAAAATTAAGACAACCATAGAAATTTTTTGAAAAAATATCCTAAAATTCCCTTTTGAAGAGATTTCAGCTTTCAACAACATGAAAACATGTTTTTACATGCTACATGAAAAATTTTCCCAAAACACAAAACCTCGAAACAAGTCGATCTGTTAGGTTTTTCGAACTCATGAACATTGGAACATGACTTGCAAAAAGCATGCTACATGTTGCTTGACTTCTGAAACCTGAAACCCAATATGTTCCTTTGTGTTGGGTTTTCAGAACCTTGAACATCCAAACATCTCATGCCTCATGTCGCATGTTTCCCGAAACCCGAAACCCGAATTGATAGCTAATCCTTTGTATCGGGTTTTCAGGCACTCCAAGCATGATGACATGGCATTAACTCTAAGTTGTCAGGTAGTTGGCACATGTGTCAGGTGAAGTGTCATAAATGCTAGGGTTTTATAAATAGCCCAATTTTACATGTCATTTTTACATGTTGTATTTTTGCTATGTGGTGTTTTCATACTTGTGCCTGCGACCTCTAAACCTGATTGATCTTCTTGATCAATTTCATGTTCCATTTTCGATTATTTTTTGAGATTACTGAAGGTATTTTACTTTTCTTGCTGATTTGAGGTCTTTTGGATTTATATTTGAGATATTCTTTTGATATTCTCCGTCCTTTCCTATTTTTCCTCTAGGTTTAGGGTTTTAGATTGTTTTCTTCATTTTATGTTGTATTCCATTGAAATTTCTTGTTTGGAATTCACCCCTAGGGTGTTTCTTTATTTTATCCCATGGAATATACCCTGTTGATTATTGAAAAATCTAAAATTCCTAACTGGTGAAATGGTGGGAATTTTGCATGTCTTGACACCTCAAAAACTTGATTCCTTTATTTTCAGGTTTTACAGGGTGTTCAACATCTCCACCATTTGTCGAGCTTCATAGAGTGCTCAACAATCTCCAAGTTTCACTAGTGTATCAGGTTTTACCAAGTGTCGACATCTATCAACCTCTGACATACACTTTACAGTGTATCAAGTTTCTTTGAGTGTTCAACATCCTCTCGATCTCCACTTTGTGTCGGGTCTGGCGAAGTGATCAACATCTTCCGACTTCCGCCAGTGCATCAGGTTTTACCAAGTGTCTGACATCTACTAAGTTCGACACTCTCTGCAGTCTGTCGGGTTTTGTGAAGTGTCCAACAAGACCTTATTTTTGACATACATTCTAGTGTGTCGGGTTTCATCAGTGCTTTGCAAGTTCCAAAATTTGGATAGTGTGTTGGGTCTATGGGGTTGCTCAGCAAGCTTCCAAGTCTAATTGTTCAAATAGGAGTTATCTAGGCATTCTTTCTTCAAGATTTCTCATGTTAGATCCTAGATCATCTAAGGATAAGTCAGACAGGTCGGGAAGATGAAATACAAGTACCAAAAAATGGAATCCCCCTCCTACATAGATTGCAATTATGACATCCGAGATACGGAGCTTGGTAACATTGACATGGAAGACTTTTGGAACAGAACCAAGGATTCTTCTCAGAGTCCCTGGATGAAGTCAATAACCAACAGTGACCTCCCTCTTGTAGAAGGATTCCCAATGTCTACTCAATACCCTGAGTTTATTTTAGCTTGTGCTTCCAATTATGACTTAGACTCTCGCTCAGTGAAAAATCAAGTGGGAGAAGTCATAGTGAAGTTGGACGGGGTTACTTTTATGACCTCTTAAGATTTCCCAACTTTCATGAATATGTTGACATAGATCTTAAGTCAGCACGAAAGCCTAGCACAAAGATCAAGAAGACTACATCAGGCATGTGAATTAAAAGTTCTTTATTAAGGCCAAGCCAATTGTCTCAAGGTTTCCCAAGTTTTTCCCCAGGAGTGATTTCATCCTTGAAATCAGCAATACCATCACCTTGCTAAGTTGAGTATTTGGACTCCCTAAGTCAAGAGAGTTCCAAGGATGGATGTATCAATTCATGGTCATTATAAAGAAGAACGAACAAGGGATCGATTGGAGCAGTCTTATAAGTGATGAGATTGATTCCCAGATGAAGACAGTTTTAACTACGAGAAAATTCTATATGTCGTCATATGTCATCTATGCAGTAGCACCGGCATGAGAAATTATCCAAGGTTGGATGCAAAAGGAGATAGGGTAACAGAACACATATATCGGTACTTCCCTTAGCTAACAATGAAGGGTTCCAAGATCAGTTCAGAAGAGTGAACGATGCTTTCTTTTATGAAAATATCTATAGGATGAACCCTAATCTAAGGAAAATAAGAGTCTCTGATGAAGCGTGGGCTGAAGTATCAAAATGGGGTTGTATCTTCTTACAGTTCAAGAAGTTCACATACCTTTGGGTGGTCATGTACTCGGGGATTCTTTCCAATTTTCCAAATTCCTAGGTGATAAGTTGATCCTAATGGAGTTGGTAAGACAATTGTTGGATTTCAAAAATTCCAACAAAGCAAACACAAGGCTGTTGTATCCTTCCCTATTTCCATCGGAAGGTACATGTGCTCGACGGTGGTCAAAGCTAATAATGTGGTGCACGAGATTTAGGACAAGTTAAAGAAGCACATGAAGCACAAAGATGGATTTGATTTCTAAGGAGTCCTTAAATCATATGGGACTTTATATCTACATGTTCCCAGCCTAGAAGATATTTGGGTTGATCTTCAAGATTAGGTTGTCATCCAAATAAAGGACAATAGCATGTTGACAATTGAAGAAATCTAGATGTTGGATTTATCTGACATCCCAAAAGGCACTAAGGACAATGAGAGTGTCCTTGATGCCTCGTATGATGGGTTGAACTAAGATCAATATGTATTCTGGCCATTGATTGGTCCATTGCTGAGAAAGCTTCTATCACAGGAAGAGCTACTCAAATTCTTTCCCGTACTAAGGCATGGCTCATTTCTTGGGGAATGAGTTATAAAGAAGGGATTTTTGCAAATCTAGATACTTTAGAAGTGGGACCCTCAAAGGGAAAAAAGGAAAAGGATAAGAACCCTTCCAAAATGCCAGTGAAGGTTAAGTTTATAAGAAAGGGAGAAGATCAAGTAACTACACCAGTGGCCACTCTCCCACAAACAGTTGATGTTCTTGATTCACCTCCACAACTAGAATAAGGAAATTCTCCTTTAGGAGAAGAGATTTTTCAACCTTCCATTCCTCTTTTGGTTGATAGTTCATCAGAGGTAAGTCTTCCTCTTACCTCTCAAGCTCTAATTTTAGAATCCTTGCCTCCTCCCATTCAACCTTCCTTGCCTCATATTTCTTCACCAAGTTCCTTAGCCATGGCTAGTATCTTCTCTGGCCTATCACCTCTCCCCACTAGACCCCAGTTAACCATGGAAATTCCTCCTCCTACTACACCTTCATTCCTTAAATCCATTACCACATATGCTACACTTGCGGTGTTACCACTCTATAAGCTAACCTTCCTCCTCCTAAAGATGTGAGTATAACACCTACAATGGGAGTAACTTCTTCCAATACGCCTCAATGGTTAGTAGATGAGACTCCAAGGAAGAGGAAGGTGGTTGTTCCATTACCAACCTTTGATTTCAGTTCCCTCAAGGTCACTCCTACCAAGTTGGCCAAGAAACCCAAAATAGTCTCAAGGATTTCAGTGGATGCCTCAGGGCATAAATTTGTAGAGATTGCTACTCCCACGGCTAATAAAACTAAGGATGATATAATGGTCACAGATTATCGAATCACAAGGGTGGCTCTAGGGAAAGTAACAATAGAGGGAGCACAGTAGGATGCACAAGATGCCATGAATGTGTTGTGCCAGAAGCTAAAGGAAACTAAGGAAAAAAAGATGAGTTAAAAGAGAAAGTACAATAGCTAACAGAAGTGTTACTCAAGCTCTCAAAGCCTCTTGAGTCAACACCATCATCCTCTACTCCTATCGGGTTCAATTTCTCATTGGTACCCATGATCGAGAAGATTAATGAGAAGGGGAGAATGGTCGATGAATGGATCTAAAGGCTGCTCCTGCAAGGAAAAGAAGTCATCGAGGACACCGTGGAAGTCTACAAATCCTTAGAGGATATAAATAAATATGGAGAGAAAATGGATGATGAGTTTTCAGCAGAAATCGGGAACCTAGAGTTGACTTTCAAAGCTCTCCAAACGTTGAAACAGGTTCCATCCCGCATCTTGGTTGAAGAAGGCATCATTCCACATGGGGATAAACATTTTCAGCTAACCAAATCCATTAGGTTTAGAATAAATATTCTCAATGAAGCTTGCAACAAGTTGAGGGAATCAAGAGATCAATTGGTTAATGGCAAGAATGACTTAGAAGAAGAGCTAGTCAAGATCTGTGCTAAGGTGTTGAGTGAAAGCTCAGGTATCCTGCCTGTTGATGATCTTTACAAACAGATCCAAGAATCAATTCAGCATGAACCAACTTATGGATTTAGCCTGGAAATCATTGTGAGTTTGTGAAAATTGAACATTCTTTAGAGACCACTGGAAACTCAACAAGAGCCCGAAAAGATTCATGGAAATGCTAGTGATACTCAGAAACATGTGAATTTCGAGTGATCATTCCACCACACCGATGAAAATGAGATGCGGGGTATAATCCAAAAATTCCAAGAATTTTGAGATAAGCGAGCTTTGTTGGAAGAAGACAAAGATGCTGATACAAAATAAGTACAATGTTGCATGTCATTTCAATCCTGAAATTGACATGTCTTTTTCATTTTTGTTTCATCACATAGGAAGCAAATTTTGACTTGGTCTCTTGCATGAGAGTCAAGCAAAGTACGACTATCATTAAAAAGACTATTTGCTAGGATTTATCCTATTTTCTCTCAACTCCTTTTATTATAAATAAGGGATGTTTATGCATTCCAAAGGGTTGAGATTTTTGGAATATTGAGATTTATTGTGAAGAAGAAAGACTTTGTGTTTTCTTTTAATCATTTGAGGAATAGAAATTGATGCTATTTTGCAAACTTTGTGTTGTGAGATGTATCTTTCTTATGATATTGTTCTTATGTTCATAATCTTAAGCTATTCTTTGTTTAGCATCTTGATCATTCTAATCATTTCAAACATTACATTTGTTATCTAAAGCTCGTATGATTATTTTGTGCTCTATGTTTACTTGAAAGAAAATACGTTCCTCTCATTTCCTTTCCATTGTGTTTCCTCCATAATAATAATTTCCTTTGCGATCCATTTTACTTCGAAAATAGCAATATCTCCACCTATTTTGGATATGGATTTGAGGATTCCATCCCAAACCCAATGGTTAGAATAGAGTGAATATCGTATATATTATTTCCACCGTGTTTTACATTAGTAATAAAGTAGCCTCACCGTCTTGGAGGAGAGATTTAATCCTATGTATTGTGGTTGAACCTCATATTTTGGCTTGAAAAAATATCCAACCAACACAAAACAAAGGCAATGCCCATTGGTGTCTTAAAGGATACGGCTATCACCATTCAGGGAGCTAAGTTTACTGGGGACTTCAAAGTCTTGGCACTTGCCGAAGTAGATAATTTCTCAGCACTACTTGGGTGCCCATGGTGTTATAAGAACAATGCAGATCTTTGGTTCAACAAAGCGTACATCAGCTTTGAAAATGAGGAGCAAGTCATCATACCCCTGGCTAATGGGAAATCAACACCCTATACTGAACCTTTGGGGGAAGAGGTCTTGGATAGAATATATGTGCACTCAATCAGGGATCCAGAGATAATCCATCGTACTGACAGAGTTATCCAGTTTGAATATGCTCAGTCGGTAAGTGACACCACTAGTATAGCATGTGATAATTGGGCACATGGGACCTACGAATTGATTAGATAGCATTTAAAAGGATCGGTGACAAATGTGACAAAGGCACACACATTCAGGTGCCTAGGAGGAAAATAGCTACCTAAGTACTCAGGAGGAGCCTCCCCTGAGGTCTTTTTTTAGAAAATGGAAGCTCGGTGGAAGGAGGGAAATGAAATAAGAGGGATGTTAAGTTACCTCTTGCTAGAACCGATGCGCGCTTGTGGGCAACACATTGGGATAATCTATTGGAATGGTGTGAAGTGATAATTTCCTTCGTGTTCATTTCTCTAGAAGCAATGCACCCACCACCATCAAGGACTACCATGGTAAGGAGCCCACCTCTTTCCATGTCCAATCATGTGAGAGAACACGGGGAAGGTGTAGAAGCTTTGCCACTATCCCTCTAGGTGCACAAATTGTATTCTACACTTCGGGTTGTGCATGCACATGGTACATACATTCTAAGACATGCTACCAAACAGGGAATTGGAAAGAACTAGCGGCTAACCTAGTTCAAACATTCAAGTATTGAAGTACCAAGCCATCAGTTGATAAGGCATTGCAGGTTGTCAAGCACCTTACCATGGGGGATAGTGTCATGGCAGAAGATAGGTGTTAGGCTTGCTTAGTGAACTAGGTTTGGGGGACCACTATGAAGAAGAGGATACAGAGGAGGATTAGTTTGATCGCGCGTGTGTGAAAAAGGAGAAAGGAAAGCTTGTATATGTGATTGATGGGGAGGAAGCAGAAAGCTTGGATGTTAACCATTCTGTAGGGACGCGCGAGGTAGTGGACAGTGTTGATACTCATGCACGTGCCTACCATGAACCTTTAAAAACTAAAAAGGTTAACATCATCTTAGGAGAATAACCTAAGCAAGTTATCATTAGAGATTACCGGTCGAGAGAGGAATTCTCTAATATCATTGATCTTTTATGCAAATTTAGGGATTTATTTCCACATGAGTACCATGATCTCAAAGGCATCCACCATTCCTTAGGGGAAATGAGGATAAAGCGTAGGACGATGCATGCCCTGGTCGGGAAGAAACCCTCTTGGATGAATCCCAATTTATGCATGAAGGTAAAGGAGGAGATAGACAAAATGATAGCATCCGGGATCATTAAAGATGTGGAACAATTGGAAAGGATAAGTCCAATGCTAATCAACATCAAGAAGGATTAGCATATTAGGATCTGCATGGATTATAGGGTGTTGAACACAGTTTTTGTCATTGATCCTTTTCCAACCCCCTTCACTGAATAAATTTTTGAGGGAGTCGTTGGGCACAAAATCTATTCCTTTACGGATGGATTTCGTGGGTATCACCAAGTCTAGATTTCAAAGGAAAACCGGGAGAAGAACACTTTTTCCACTGAATGGGGAAGTTTTGCATACACTGTCATGCCCTTTGGGTTGAATAATTCACCTGTTGTTTTCTCACGCATAGTGGTACAAGCGTTCCAGGACTTCATCCACAAATTTCTTCAAGCTATCTTGATGATTTTACAATGTATGGGCTAGTAAAAGACCAGTGTGATAATTTGAGGCTGATGTTTGAGAGGTTTTGTAGTTGAGGATATCCCTCAAAATTAAGAAGTGTGTCTTTACTACCCCCTTTGGAATGTTATTGGGGTATATCATATGTAACGAGGGATTGCTAGTAGATCCCGCCAAGGTTTCTATGACT
Source organism: Taxus wallichiana var. yunnanensis (assembly GCA_018340775.1). NCBI lineage: Eukaryota > Viridiplantae > Streptophyta > Pinopsida > Cupressales > Taxaceae > Taxus > Taxus wallichiana. The sequence goes on from CM031239.1 coordinate 828,431,188, forward strand.
GTGGGATGGGGGAGCCTCTAGCCAAAGCACGATGCACAAGTTTCTTGGACACATGGGATACTATCATAAGTTCATCAAGGGGTATGCTAAGATCACCGCACCTTTAGAAGAATTTCTCGAGAAAAAAAAAGTGCCTTCCATTAGGGAAAGGCACAGCAGAAGTCATTTGATACATTGAAGGATAGGCTTGTCACCGCACCTATATTACATTTTTCCTCTTGGGATAAGACCTTCCATGTTCATGTAGATGCCTCCAGAATGGCCATTGGGGTAGTACTTACATAACCTTGTGAGGGAATCGTTGATCATTCCATATGCTTTATAAGTAGGAAGTTGACACCAACAAAGTAGAATTATACTACGACCAAGTGCGAAGCATTGTCAATGATCTACATGCTTCACAATTTCAGATAGTATCTGTTGGCAACTCCCTTTATGTTTTACACCAACCACATGGCGTTAAAGTACTTGGTGAACAAGCCCGTTCTACAAGGGCACATATGCTAGTGGGTGTTGTTATTTCAAGAGTTTAAGTTCACGGTAGTTGTGAATCCTCGGAAAATAACTCAGTGGACTGATCATTTTTCAAGGATTGATTCAGAGGAGGATGTGCAAAGCATTGAAGAGACAATGCCAGATGCACAATTGTTTAGGTTGTGGCGTGCTCCTTCAAATTTGGAGGAGATTGTAGTATTTCTAAATGAAGGTGTGGCACCGAGAGGGGATGAAGACATTAGATAAGAAGCAATTATCCATACGCGTCATGCCCTACATGTTGATCGGGGGAACTTATACAAATTAGGGCATGAAGAAGTTTTGCGCAGGTGGACATTATGCGGTGATGCCACTACACGTAATATATTAATGGTAGGATTGTGGTGGGAAACTCATTATAAGGATTACAAGGACTATTGAAAAGTGTGTGACCACTGTCAGTGTGTTGGCAAGCCAAGAAGAAGAGATGAAATGCCTTTGAACCCTATCCCCGGTACTAAACCTTTTGAGAAATGGGCGATAGAATTTGTAGGCCCTATTCACCAAAGCAAAGACATAGGGCCGGATCACGCTACATAATCACTTGCATGGACTATTTGACAAGGTGGGCAGAGGCAGCCCCAACTAAAGACTGCACAGCAGCTACAACAACAATATTTTTGTGGGAAAACATTATCACAAGGTATGGATGCCCTTTAAGTTTAACCAGTGATAGGGGTACACATTTCTCTAATGAGACCATGAGGATTATGTTAGCAAATTTCATGGTGGCTCATCACAAGACTACACCTTATCATCCAAAAGAAAATGGAACCATAGAAGTATTTAACAAAATACTGAGTCATACCCTGACAAAAATTTGTGATGTCGAAAGACAAGATTTGGATGATAAGGTATCATCTATATTATGGGCGTATAGGACAACTTATAAAAGGTTGAACATATCCACATCATTTCAATCGGTGTTTGGCATTGTTGGTCTAAAAATCATTCCGAGTGGGCAAATCTATGGATAGACGAACCAACAGTGTATAGGGCATAGCCCCTCTTTGAGACAATAGCGAAATTGGTTTATTGTTATTCTACCAACAGAATCTATGCAAGTCTCACAAGATTCTACCTTCGAGGTTTGGGATCTCATCCCAGTAGAGGTGCTTCCAACTATGAAAAGAAAGGAATGGAGAGAAAGACGAGGAAAGAATGGGTTCGAAGGGAGAAAAGAAATGAATTCCAAAGCAGAAAGGTCAGAGGGTTTATGTTTTGGGATTGGTAATAAATGGAGCCAAACCTACTTACATAAACGAACAAAGCAATACTGATGAACAAATGACAAGAAAGTAGAGATAGATCCAACAGAAAAAATGCACAGATCTGACATAAGAAAGATCAGATGCTCATAACACACATATTCAACACAAAGTCTTAATATTTGTATTAATGTTTCTTCTGTTACAAAAAGTACAAAGCCTTTTCTTCTCACTTCTATTTTTTATCTAAAAAGTGTCCACCCCTTGAATACAACAAGTATTCAAGTATTTATAGAAGGAGGAGAAGAGAGAAGGAAAAAAGAAACCAACAACTAATTACAAAATTTACAAAATATCTAAAAGTCAACTGTTGACTTTTGGGACAACTTGGTGGATGACAACATCCCATGGTGCAACATGGATGATGTCATCATTTGTGCCAACATACTTTTAGATATTTACAAAAAGAAATCCAAGAGGAGGAAGGCTATTCATCATCATCTCGCGGCTGGAAGGGAGTATCTTGCTTCTGCTCAGGAGAGGCAATGTGGAATTGAGCCCGGTACTCCATGAATTTGCTGACCATCGGCTGAAGTTGATCCTAGGTAGGACCCTTGGTATGATCGCCGATGACCTCGCAAGTCTCCCATTCATCTCTAAGTTTTTCAGGGAGCTTGAAGTATTCATTACCTGCCTCCATCAGGTACCCTACAAAATTGCGGCAGGCCAGAAGGTTATTGATGGATTCAGTGTCAAAAGTAACTTCTGGCCCTAATCCTTGTGAGACAATCTCTTTGAAGATCCGGATGGTTTCATCTACCTTCCTCAAGGTGAATGATAGAGTGAGCAAGCCCGAGACATCCTTAGGATAATTTTCTCCATTTGATGCATTGCATCCAGGGCTTCCTCCTTGACCTTATCTATCTTCTCCAGGACAAATTCCATCTGATTGACCCGGTAGTCCAAAGCAGCAAGGATCTTGTTGGGTGCTCTAGGGTGATCAAAGACGTCAAATTTAACTAAATCTTCAACTGAACAGTCGAGCATCTTCTAGAATGTCTCATGTTGTAACCTAGCATGGTCCAACTCTTCAAAGATAGGTCCTGCAATCACCTGAGTTCCTTGTTTACCTGATTAATGTTCTGATATAACTCGGTGAACTTGACGATTACTTCCTCGCTGTCTTTGAGGATCTGGTCTCTCTAGGCGTATACTGCCATGCCTTGTTCACCAATCTTGGCGTATTTGTTTATCTTATCCTGGCTAAGGACCTCAAGAGTTTCAGTGGTAGTTGTAGGAGGTGCACTGCCCATTTTCTACAGGGCATGGAGAAGATGCTTATTCTGCTCTTTTAGTAGCCTCTTCTCTTCCTTTACTTCTTGAAGCTTCTTGCAAAGGGCATCCACCACAAATAGGGCCTCTCCTTGAAGGCTCTCGGATGATGTTCCCATTATGACCTGCGTCACCGTATAATGTGAGCCAATGCATCCTTTTTATCCTTTGAGGATCAAGATACACGATCTCCATTACTCTTTCTCCCGATGCACTTTGAGAGAAGTGGGTTATCGGTTTTTGCTTCTTATCCCCTTTTGTTGGGATGACAGAGAAGTCCATAGGTGTAATGGGGACTTTCCTCTTATGCTGACTCAGGTGCTGGGAGATCCATGTTGGACTTAAGGGAGTGGGACCAGAGGTGGAAGAGGGAGCAGCTGCAGTGGATGAGGGGAAATGGGTCGAGACACTTGGTGGCGGCATCGAGAGAGAGGCCAAGAAAGTGCTCACAGGAGGAGGAGACACTACAGGGGAGGTAGTCATGGGAGTGGAAGGGAGCTGAGAGATGAGAGAAGAAATGGTGGGGGACAGCTCCGCGAGGGAAGAGAAGATGGAGGAAGAGGAAGGGGGAATAGTAGAAGATGGGGGAGAGGATACAACCAAAGGAATGGTCACTTGAGTCACATGAGGAGGGGAAGGAGGAGAGGGAGAAGGGATGGAAGGAAACTCAATAGTTGTAGTAGTGGCAACATCCTGAGTGGATGTGCCTATTGGAACACTCCCGCCACTTCTTTCTCTAGAGGTACCAGGTTGTAACCTTTTCCTGTGGCGGCGGAGGAGGACTCTCAGGAGCTTCTTCTTGAGTGGAGCTTGATTCTCCCTCTTTATCTTTACCTTTGCCCTTTGGCAAATGCTTCACTTGGAAGGTGCATTGCCCAAAGGGGACGTGGTGAAATCTACTCCAAGGTAGATGAGGCCATTCATTCTACACCAATGCTCTGTGCACTGCAATGTGCCCTTAACCCTCTCCTCAATGGTTTGAGGTGCCTTTGTCCTATCAATCTTGGCAAATGGCTAGTTGTCCCCATCTCATCTAGATATACCTGATCAACTTCTTGATCGGTTATTTGGAAAGCTTTTGGAACAATGGCCACGCCATATTGAATAATTTCTGCTAGGGCCAGGTGGGAGTGGTCCTTTCTCCTGAGTTTGACCTCATGATACAGGTCGATGTAGATGTCCTCGATCTGTGGAATGTGGATCGGATCGAGTTTTTCCTTTGGGAGGCAATTCCAGTGGATCAAAGGTTGGCCTTACCGGAAATTGTGCTTTAGATTAAGTAGTTCCACTTTCGGTGAACATTTCCCATGCCTTAGTGTGAGAAGTACAGTGTACCTACCCACTGTGAGGGGGAAAGGAGTTCCACCCTTCTTCCTTTTCAGGCACTTCTCGTGATATGTTATGAGTTGTCTGGACAGCTCCAATAGGATCAACTTAGGGCCTACATACCTTGGTAACTTGGTGGGCTCTCCCAAGAAGTTAGCTGCTCTGAGATAGGTGAAAGTGGGGAATTGTGTAAACAACACCCCCACTTCTCGGTTGCAGTTACTATGCTCTTGGTCATCCAACCGTGAGTCATATTGGGCCTCAATAGGCAGATGATGCCGTAGAAGAAGGCATCATTGATCTTGGTGAATCAGTGGGATGTTGTTCTCCAGCTTCAATTCTGGGTAGTATTCATATATTTTTACCTGGGGCCACACCCCACATCGGCTCAATGCTTGGATAGTCTCTCTCTGAGGCTACAACGTAGACTACATAGGAGTTCATGTAGAACCTCCCTATTGTGGTGAGTTGTTGGAGCTGCTCAGAGATGGTGCTACTGATGATCTCTACCCACTCAAAATGTTGATCAGGCATGTTCTTATTCATTGTTTCCAGATACCTGAGCATCCATTTGTGGAAGTAATGGGCATCAGAAAGCCCAAACACCCTACTTAGGAAGGTGATGGTATCGCTCAGTTCCTCAGAGAAGTCGCTGCGGTGAATAACCTATGGCCACCTGGTTATTACCTTTTTATTTTTCAGGTACACCTCATTCATCAACTACATGCATTTGTCTTCATTTTCTTCCCATGCCTTGATGCAGTCTTCTTGGCTTATAGCCACAAAATGCCGTGGTGGGGAATACCTAGCATAATCTCGAAGTGCCAGGCAGTGAGGTTGATTATGACCTCACCCTTTTCGTTCTCGACACACCTTGTGTCTTTGTTATAACAGTGGGCCACCACCATCATAAATTCATTATTTACTGCACTAACAGGGATTCCCCCAGTGAAATGTAGACCACTACCCACCAGCTTGTCCATCCAAGGACTGCCTGTGACCCTCCTAGTTCTAGCCCAAAAATCCTCCATGTCGATGTGGCCAAGTTTGGAATCTCTGATGTCTAAGTCACATTCTACCTGGGACTCGCATTCTGACCCTTTGATATTTGTATTTCATCTCTTCCTCCATGAGTTTGGCCTTACCCTTTGACTTGGTTGGCCTTTTGCTTGATGTAGACATATGTGAATCTGAGTTCAGTTGTTGATCTGCAAGAAGAAGGAGTGAAGTCCAATGCAGAAGAGCCATGTTAGCTATCAGATCTTCCATCAAAGCTTTACAGAATGAGGAGTTAGCAATTTAAAAGCCTCTGGGCGCAGGGCGCAGAAAATTGTAGGGTGCAGGGTCAAAAGTATGGCGCACTGAAATGGAGTGTTACAAGGAAGAAATCAGTGCCAAAGGGTGCAGGGTGCAGAAAATTTACACATAACATCAATGTTGTTGTAGAAAAATTTGCACCTACGCCGTTATATAAGGTTTTTAACCGGTGCAAAATAAGTTTGGTGTTGCATGGGGGCAGGATGCGCCAATGGCACAGATATGGGACATGTTGCATGGAATTTTGGTGTGCCAAGGGTGCAACATTAATGTGTGTACCACTGACTTTATGTGTGCCAAGGGGCCTTTGGTGTGGGCAGAAGAGATTGCATAACAAACTTTGTTGGTGTAAGCAGGGTTGCGCCCGCACTGAGTAAGGATTTTCTAGTTTTGTATGGCGCAGGAAGGATGCATGTTGTAATTAGGGACAGTGTGCCTTCTTGGCGTGACTGTGTTTTATGTAACAGGAATGGCATTTGTGCCAAAGGAAAACCACGGGTGGAAATGATAACTTTTAGGTTTTCTTTCCTCTGTGAGTTTGTGATTTTTCAGGTTTTATCGACATGATTCGATAGTGAGGGGAACATAGCAAAGAGATCTGGGTTCATTTTTTGAGACAAAGCCCTCCAGGCCAGCAGATCTGGAAGGAGGGGAAGACTAGTTTTGGGGGGAAGCCACTTAGGTTTATATATTTAATCAATAGCAAGCAAAACCACAGCAGAGCAACAAGCAAAACTCACAAGAAAAGAAAGAGCCACTTACCGGAGATATATAGACTGGGAGAAACGAAGTGGGGTCCATGAACGTGACACGAGGATGATAGGAGCACTGACAGGTGCAGAGAAATAAAGTTTTCATGTGTTTTTCAATCGTGAAAATGACAGGCGGATGCGCCTATATATAGCAAAAGGCGCAATAAATGTGCCACCAACTTTTCAAAGGGTGCACCAAAAAGTATGTCGACATGAAAATATTTGCGCCCTTTGGTGCGGTTATGCATCTACCAACAAGAAACTATCTACGCCTTGGCACAAATTTAAGACTGTCAACATGGGATTTTGAGTGCTTTGGCGCACCGTTTAAGGGCACAACATTTTTGTTGTTGACATGTCGGTGCATGCACCTTGGCGCAAGAAAGAAAGGTACATCATGGGGAGGTGCAACAATCGTTGTGTTAACATTCCAAAGGGTGCGCCAAAGGAATACAAGGGGGTGACAAATAACTTCGTGTTGCATGAACAAAATGTGCACCCAGCCAAAAAAGGACCAAAATGACTAAGTTCAAAAATTGGATTTCCCGAAAGGGATTTTACGCCATTCCAAATGCTGAGGGACCTTAACGAAGGACCCAAAACAAAATTTTCGTATGGTTACCTGCAAAATTTCCCTTTTCAACTTTGCAGGATAACAGGTGTGAAATTTGTTTTATCGGTTGAGTTCATGATACCTTCTCTACAAATAGCACCCGTAAGAGGATTGGCTAATGAGAAAGTGCTGGAAGAGAGAATTGATGAATTGATGAAGCTGGATGAAAGATGATCACTCGTCAGGTGGAGCCAAATAGCAGAAAAAGTAAAGCAAAAAGCATGGCATGATTGCCACATTAAGAACAAGAAATTTGAGGTTGGGCAGATGGTCTTACTATATGATTCTAATTTTTTGCGCCATCCTAGGAAGTTGAAAGTCCATTGGTTGGGTCCCTACACAATCTCGTACATCCTTGATTTGGGTGCATGCCAGTTATAATTACTTGGATGGAACGAAATTTCATGGACACTTCAATGGGAGTAGGTTGAAGCCCTACTATAAATAAGGCTTCTTGGTGTTTGTAAATAAGGTAGTTTTTCCAGATAATTTAGAATTTCTTTTATGCATTTCCCTTTCTTGTATTTCCCTTTCACGTTGTTGTTTTGTTTTATGCCTTGGGTGCCGATAACCTTGTTACTTTTTTAGGGTTTTGAATGCACATGGGGTCATGCATCGTTTAAGTGTGGGGTGGAGTGATGTGAAGGAAAGCATGGGTAAAGTTCCAAGGAGGACTCTGTTGGAAAGCTCGGTTGAATGGCCCTGTTAAGAGAGGTGCATGAAAGAAAAGGTGGAAAAGGATGGTTGGTGTCAAGATAAGGCTACTTTCATATCCCACATACAAAGAAGGAAGAAGCGCATAAACAACACGAGGTAGGCAAAAGAAAAAATCAAGACAGAAGAAGTGCCTTCGGCGTAGGTGACATGCACATAAGATTCTCCTATCAAGATGGATGGGTTACATGCCAGAAGGTTGGAGATTATCCATGCAAGGTTGGGCGTGTGAGTTAGGGTGCAAAAGTTGGGCTTTCTTTGAAAAATCCACTTTAAATGTTAAAAGTACAGTGGTAGGTGAAGTAGCATTTAATGCTTAAAAGTGGGAAAAACTATAAATAAAGGTTCAGAATTTCATTATTCACTTTGTGTATAAGGAGAAAGAAGCGCTTGTGCATCTTTGCAAACTAGGGCTTCCAGAATTGATCCGTGTGAAGAAAATTTTGAAAAGTGTGAGTGTAAGTCACTAGTTTGGATTTATAAACCAAAGAGAAGGGATTTCACGGGCGTAAGAGAAAATGTGAGAAGATGTTGTCTTGTGAAGGAACTATCCTAGTTAGGGTTTGAAGAACTAGGGCATGGTTTAAGGGGTTTTCTTCACAAGTTCGAGATCTAAGATTGGAGGGAGTGGAAGAACAGAGTAATAGGAAGTGATTGAAGTGATAAGAGAACCTAGATAATGGCACCCAAGAAACCAATTGGCACACCTAAGAAGGGCAAAGGCAAGGGAAAGAAACAAGAAACTGTTGTGCATAAAAATGAAGAGTGGTATGTAGAAATGCAGTATCCAGATGGAGTGTTGTTGGGAAAGGAGTGGGAGTCCCATTTCAGAAACATGTCTGTAAATTATTACAATCATCACTCAAGCACGATCGAGAAGGAAATGGTGTTGGAGTTAGTGCACCTGACAAATAAAAGGACACCAGAGGGTCTGCCCATCTATGACGATGATGTAAAGTTCAAGTTGGAGAAGTCGAGGTTATTGCAATTCTTTGAGTTTCCCTACTTCGGGAAGCCTAAAAACCTATACTAATGGTTTATGGCGTGCGTGCATGAAGACTACTTCCACTTCGCATGGTGCAAGATGCACATTACCCCTCAGCTTATTTCACATTTCACAGGCCTCATCTATGAAGGGGATAGCTTGGAGGATGACCTAAGTGACAAGGTGGCAATTAAGGAGATTATCGTTGCTTATGCATAAAAAAAGGGGTCGAGGTACTTTGATATCATAGACATCCAAGACCCAAGTGATCCGATGGCCATGCACCTTGTGACAAAAATAAATGGCCAGGAGAGATGGACCAGGTTAACAAGACATGGTTGCATGTTTACAAGAAAATTTTGGAGGGCACCATCTATAACTTGTCTGCATTCATCACAGATGAGATTGTTAGCAGTGCAAAAATTACACAAGGAAGATGATAAAATCCTTTTTCGTAATATCCTTGCTAATCATTGTATTTTTAGAGATTGGATTACCGTGCTATGCAGAAAAATTCATGTGGGAGTACCCTACTGAGAACCCTTCACCCATGAAGAGATTTTAAAAATACACCTGTGACAATATAACAGCCATGCATAAGGTGTTCCTAGAGAAATAATATACATGCCTCGAGGAATGCGTTTGGGGCAGGTGGAGGATCCCTAAGCAATCGCTAGCCGACCACCAAGGGAGAGACCGAATTTCTTGTGCACCAAAGATTTCTACCTGTAGATTTAAACTGATAGATGAGACATGGAGCCCATGGTACAAGCTCCCTTTTTCCTTCACATCTCAACACTTCCAAGCGGGAGTGAACAAGTTTAGAGAATCCAAGAAGTTGAGGTTGACCTTGGTAATCTAGACCAGGACCACAGGGAAATGGGTAAAGGGTTGGTCTAACCCAACAGGCACGTGTACGTGGAGAGGTACGTGTCACATGAGGTCCAAATGGTGAGACCCATGACTTTTCCCATTATAGGAGGATCCGTGGCACGCGTATACCTCCACATAAGACCCAAATCTGAGAAGGGCATGTATCTGGAGAATGAGATACCCATACCTGAGGACCCAACTGGTAGGAAAATACCCATGCCCATACGGGAGGAAAATAACCAGAGAAGAAAATACCAAGTGTAGTGGATACATAGGTAATAGGTTCCCTTGGACAAGTGCTAGAACAAGTATGTACTCATACAAAAATAATTCTATAATCAAAGAGAAGACTCCATAGCCAGAAAATTTGTTAGATAAGGAGTCATCGAGGAAGAAAAGATAGAGTCACCTACACCGGAATCCCCGATTAGGAAGAAGCAGAGGATAGAAGAAGAGACCACCTCGAAAGAAACTGAGATTCGGATAGGTACATAGGTGAAAAGGATGATGGTGATGAGGAAGATGAAAGTGAAGAAGATGATCCTAGAAGAGATCAAGAGCCACCCGTCTTCGACGTGCATGATTCAAAAGAATAAGGTGGAGAAGAAGAATAGGGGTTCCTTTTCATGCTCTGCAAGGGTAGTCAGGAGGGGGAAGGCACCCAGGACATAGGAAGAAGTGAGGAGGTCAGCACATAGAAGCAAAAGACTCCAAGCCTCATGCAATAATAGACAACCAAGGTAGCAGAAGGAGAAGCAACAAAGATTGTTGAGACCTTGGTGGAAGAGGGGTTGGAATGCAGCGCTGAGCTAGTGTTGAGTAAGGATAAGGAAGAGAGCATAGAAAAGGACCATGGCAGCACTGGAGGCCCCACTTTGACTATTTTATTCCTAAGGGCACGCACACAGGAGGAAAGTGCATGGGGGAGGAGAGGCCAGGGATGGGTTATATTAATGACCCCAACAAAGTGTTGCACACACGGTTCCAAAGCACAATTCCAGCAGAGGAGCTCATGGCTATGTCATCTTTTGATAAGGAGGTTGCATACCCATGGACAAGGAAGATGCTCTCATGGGCATTTGAGTCCCATCTTGATGAGCTAGAATTTGAAGTAAGCAATGGGGCAATTATAACATTGCCAGAATCAAAAGGAGACAACCCATTAGTGAATGCTCAATAGCTCTTAGATGAACAATTATGCAACACGCTCAACAAGGTCTCCATTGAGGTCGAAGCTAGACTCTTTGGGTGGAATGATAAAATCAAATATCTGGAGGATGAACTGAAGAAGAAAGAGGAAGAGCTAGCTACGAGGACAAAGGAGCTAAGTCAAGAGAAGTTGATCCGCGCCAATGGCGGTGTGAGTTAAGATACGAGAAGGCTAGAGCGCGTGAAGTTTACAAAAAGGCAGGTCCATTACAGATGCCATAGTATTGAAGCATCCGGACCTAGCACCTTCCGCGTGGAAGTATGCATCTGCCTTGGAATGCCTAGAGGACTTAACAAGAACCCTCACCATGGAGAGGCAGCCGCTAGCTTTGGAGTCTGCAGAAGAAGTGGCCACATGCTTAGAAAAGGAGGATAAGTTGAAAGTTGTGGTGCTCATAGTAGAATACAACAAGGTCCTTGCTGATGTAAAGATTGCCTCTTGGAATGCTGAGGCCACATACAACAACTGCGGGACATAGACAAAGTGGCGAGCATGCTGGTCACAAATGATGAAGTGAACTTAAAGAGTTCCAAGAGAAAAATAAGGGGAAAAGAGTGAAGCAAGAAAAGATCCTAGCCGATGTTAAAAACAAATCTAAGGCCAATGAAACCTTAATGGGTCCAATCAAAAACCAGTTGAAGGAACTATACCCGCAGATTATATGAAGGATGGATGTGCTAGAGGATATAGGAAAGGAGTTTGAAAATATTATTAACACCATGAGCGCACAAGGGGATGGGCTACGTTTTGATCGTGGAGTGCCTTAGTGGGTGATCTTTTCCAGATGGCATAGAATGAAGTCAATGCCTGGAATAAGTTGGAGGCCGACTTACAAAAAGATTTTCCTAGCTTATCACAGTGATGTCATCACTATCCCATTCTTTCTTCTTTTCCAAATTCTTCATCCCCTTATTATTTTTCTAAGGCATAATCCTATTATGATTCCTTTTTCATTTAAGAAGTCTTCCCGTGGGTGATGTTAGGACCCTAAAATATTGGCTAAGTGCAAAAAGGTGAGTAGGCGTGCAAGGCCTAGTTGAAGAAAGGTGCGCAAGGAGAAGGTGTGCAGGGAAGGGTTTAAGGAAACCTATGGCACATGCGCATATAAAGCCAAGGTTCTAAGACTTAGCCATATTGGGAAATTTGGGTAGGATAGGAGAAAAATGTGACCCAACTGCACATGCGGAGTGGATAAGGTGTCATGCTAGTGACAGGTTGGCCTAGGAAGGAATATTCCCTGCGTTAGAGGCTTCTAGAAGGACATCATGGCACGAGTGGTGAGCTCAGGCCTAGAGGAGCATGCACTCCTGGAGGACCACATTCAGACACTTGGCGACGGATCTGAGGCCGCAGGAGAATGAGTTGGCAGATCAAAGAGGCTATATATACAAGTGCCTCTGTTGAAGTAAAAAGAAGATATAGAGAGAGGGCGGAGCTCTACAAAAATACTACAAGGACTCTGTCAGTTTGGGAAAATAAGGGTAGGAAAGGATGTATCAAGGGTTGGGAATTATAAATTTTCTTTTGAGGGCCTAGTTATATAAGTCCAGTTATAATGCAGGACTATGGTCTACCTTTCTGTGACATTCTGTAATAGCCTAATGAATGTAATAAGGTTACCAAGTTGATATGAATATGAGCATTAATGGTTCTGATACATACATCCTTCTTCATAGTTATTTTTCATTTATGTTTATGAACTAAGTATGAATGCTTGTATGACTTCCTTTCTGTATTGGTGTAAGTTCTTTAATCTGTTAAGCACTTTATGTCTGGAATGACTATAAGGATCTAGAAGCCATTCTAAGCTCTATGGTGCTTGTATGTTTTATTTCCTTTCTAAACTCTTAAACTCATATCATAGATGATGTTTCCCACTAAACTCACATAAAGAGAGAATTGGCACCCGTGTGTGCCTCGGTGAGTGCCCAACACCCACTGGGTGATAGTTCGGCACGCATGGGATTTCTTTCCTTTGTGATGGGGGTAAAAATGACTACAGTTTCTATTCATATTAGTGAAATATATACTAAAAAATCCAAACAACTACAAAATGCAAGAAGTTAAGGTACCTTGATGTATGATGGATGCAAAATGGACCGGCGCAAAGTGGATGACCTTGTTACAAATCGATGAACTCCTAAAACAAGGTAATCAGTAGACACCTAAAATCCACTTACGCCTAGCATTTCCTCTAATTCAGTCGATTAATGACACTTCATTAATTAGCTATTCTTTGCTCCATTCTCGGATGCCCATTCACAACACCTTCTTGGTTGTATTCCTCCTATAATCAACTAATTTGGCTAATAAACCCCTTATATTAGCTAAACATCTCCCTATTCCCCTCTAGATCACTTCTACAAGCTTTCTAGGCTATTAATCAATCACATATGATTAATCAAACTCCTCCCAACTCTCAATGAGTCATTAATCACTTGTTAATCAAGTTTAAGTAGCCTAAAGCATGTTTAGCCACTCCTAATCATAAAGTGCTTTTTGGCTTTCCTTTTGTCCCACATGCACCAAAATTCCAAACTCTCCCAAGTGGAAAACTATAAATACAAGGTTAAGCCCTCCCTTTCAACTCTACACTTTGATTATCATATCCAACACCCAATACATCTTGATCTCATTTGTGGTACTTAAATCTATAAGACGTTTGATATTGATCCATCCTCCATTGTAATATCTTTCTCATCTTGCATCCATCCTCTAAGCTTGGTTAGTAAGAAAATATATGAACATGGCCTTTTATCCATTTCATTGAGATTTCTTCACCACTTGGAGCAAACAACAATCAAATTTGATTGCTAGGATATTCATAGGTTCATGTTTTGTAGCATTCAAAGAGTAGAGAGTAGTATATACATGTTAGTTTGATGTTTTTTCAAATTTATAATGCATGCATAGGAGTAGCTCTTGTTTATCTCTTATCTTGATGGTTCATAGTTGAGTTGGTAAAGCTTTGAGGTTTCTTTAGTGTTCTAGCCTCATTTCTATAGCTTTTCTAATTTATACATGTTCACATATGGCATGCCCGGTGGGACCTTACTCCATGGTCTCTAGAAGTTGTTTTTCAAGCTTTTTACTTCAAGTTCTAACCATTTTCATGCATTTTGAAGGTTAACTAGTGTAGTTTCAAGCTTTTGATAATCTTAAAAGTAGTAAATCTTCCTTTTGCATGCATATTTATTGGGTTTATGTTAGAAATTGAATTAAAAGGAAAGAATCTAACTTGTTTACAGTTTTATATTTTTGTTTCTCATCATTTTTGTGGTTTTTAGACCTGCACATAGGTGTTCTGGAAAGGCACACACACGTTGAAAATTATGTGCACTTGTTTGAAATCACGTGCACACGTTTCCTGGACACACACTTATTACACTTGTATTTGTAACCCCGTGTCAAGAATTTAACCGTGATCCGTGCATATGTCATGAAAATTGCACATATGTTTGCATGCACGTGCATATGTCTCTTGAAACATGCAACTGTTTATTAAACTTTGTGTCAACTCACCTTTTTACCTTGCATGCACATATGTTTTCTAAGGCACGCACATGCTTAAAAGAACAAGTAGGTGTCATTCTACCCACACACATGTTAATTTTCAATTGTTTTTCCACAGTAGTCGAACACTTGTCATTTTAGGTACGCATATGTTGCTAAGAGAGTGCATATGTCATAAAAGGCATGCAGGCATTGTTATTTAAAATAAAGCTTTGTTCTAACACTTGTAGGGGTTGATTATTTGGAGTTTCTAACACTTTGCAAGTTTTTGTTGATACTAATCAGTGGTTTTGTAGGTTACTTTGATGATATTGTAGTTTTGTGCTAACTTTACTTAGTTGAGTTGATGAATGTTGCATTGTTACTTGTAAGGTTTGGATCGTGTATGCTCTTCCCTCGCACCTTCTAGGTGATCTTGGGAACCAAAAATGGTTCAATATATTTCTCATTCTTTTGAAAAAAGAAACTTCAATTTGGATAAAAAGGAAATAAATCATGCATTTAGTTTATATTCATTTGGTTTATAGGCATTTTTCATTGTTTTCAAAGCTAGTGAGTTTGTTCGTTGTGTATGCTCTTCCTTTGTGTCTTAGGATGATCTTAGGAATCAGAAAAATCGTTCAAATATCCTTTTTATGATGTTATGAAATACTAAATCTTGGTGTGTAGGACCAAATATCATGTGTCAAAGAATCGGATTCTAAATTAAGGCTAACTCATTTCTTATAGGTTGTCAAATGGTGTACGATAAAACCATATTAAGTTAAAAGATTAAAAAGACCATATTCAAAACACTTGATTTACAGGTTCAAATAAGGGTAAACCCATCCTCTTTAAATTAGGAGAATCTCCCTTTGAATAAGCCTTAAGCTATAACAAATGGGATGCTCCTAGGAACCCCAAATTATTCCACGCAAGAGGGAACCTTGTGGATGAAACGGGAAGTGCTCCACTTACCTACTTGACTAGTTATGCACTTGTGAGTTTAGAGTCAAAACTATCTCCATTGTGACCCCAATGAAAACAAAATTGAACACATTTTTATGCTCATTGTGTTGAAGGGGGTAAAGTAAGTTCTGAATACTCCAAGATTAGTCAGTGTGACTTTCTTGGCAAACCGAGCTCGCAGAGGTAATTGGTGACACCTAGTTGAGAGAACCAAATAGGAATCCATTTCATCTTGGAGCCAACTTTACCGTATCAAGCCATCATGTTTTAAAGAGCCTTCACAAAGTGAGAACTTTTTCGGAGTCAAAACCTTATTTTTTGAACAAGGGGAGAGTCCCTCAAAGCTTGAGCCAAGCGTCATTCATCATGGAATTTGCAAAGTGTTACTTTGTTTTAGTTTTTCACTCGTCATAAGACGAGGTGAAACTCTACCAAAGTGACACCAAGTATTTTTCAACCCCATTTTGATCTACTCCTTTTCTCTCTTGTTGATATTTTTGATCAAAAGAGGAGCATCATATGTGTGTTATTGATTGATCATGTCCACCACTTTTACACCTATTTACATTCGTCCTTGCTTGAGACTGGATGGTAAATGTTGAAAGTGTGTTGGTACGTCTTCACATCTTGATAGCCTTGTCTTGATACCCACGTCAAGATGTCTCATTTGTAGCTTTGATTTCTCATCATTGATATTCCTTTGAGGTGTTACTTTGCTTACATCGCCTTGATATAATTTCGATATTTATATCTTGTTTCTCATAAAACTAGGTTTAAGTTTTGAGATTGTAGCATTACACTCGCTCACATGATAACAACTCCTTGATATACTTTGACTTTTTCCTTTTCCAAACATTGCCTCAACCTTAAAAAGTGTCGTTGTTACTTTGTTTGCGTCGTGTCAATATCATTTCAATACTAATATCATGTTTTTCCATAAATCTTGATTAAACGTATCTAAGTGGAATTATTGTGTTGCTCGCACTTGTAACTTCCACCTTTTGAGATTTAAGCCTTGTTTGTATCTAGACTCATTATAGTATACCTTGATTGGAAATCACTTCAACCCTTGTTAATACTTACGCCTTGTTTTTTTTTAAACTTGACGTAAGTGTTGACATTGTGTTGATCATTTTTACTTCGAACTGTCATTGAGACACACATTTGCATAGGGATTATTTCCTTATTTGGATTTGTGTTTTGAACTTGCATGATTGTTCCTTGTAATTGGTCATCTTGTAAACTTGTTTGTCTAGGGACAATCTTTTTATCCTTTGATCCTTCACACTCATAGTTTGTTTTCCAAACCTTGATTGGATCATTGAAATTGTGTCATCACAATGTATATTTTCCTTAGGTTACCCGTACAATGGAAAAAGTAACATGTGAGCATGGGAATCTACAAGTACCTCTTCCTCGTACCCGACCTCTCAAGGTCGTGTTGAGACAACTGGTGAATGTTGAATGTGGATAGATATGTATAAGCTAATCGGGTAATCTTAAATCCTCAATATGTAATAATGGAATCTGTGAATCTAAGGTGAAGAAGGCCCTCCTAACCTGGATTGGTGTAATGGCTTGTTCGGATATAATGGCTGCTCGAGGCTCCAATCAATGTCGAGCTCTGTCGAGATCCTATTTCTTGGTTGTTGGATACATGGGAAGTGACTTGTGGGAGCTTCGTATATATCTCCAGACAAGGTCATGAAAGTAGTGGTAGGTGGTTTAATAGATTTGTAGTGAGCTATGGGTGGTTTTCTGGTCTAGCCCAGAAAATATTAGATTGATTGGCCTCTATATTTAATATGGAAAACTATGTTATAATATCCGGCAGGAGTGGTGAAGATCTAAATACCAGCATTCGCAAGCCGGTGTCAATACTTGACTGGTTTGTAGGCCCGTTGGGTTGTGGGATTTAGGGATCACAACCGTGAGTTTGTGGTTGTTGTGGACCTATTATGGTCATGTGAAGAATCAATCCCTTCTCCCAACTATCCAGTAATCGTATGCCTTTTCAGCCTCTATGTTTAGAACTAGAAGTTGTATGATTTTCTCAGAGTACCTAATAGGTGTTCTGGAAACTTGGATACGTAAGCTAGTGTCTATATCAACGAGGAGGTCTCCTGTGTTAGGCTACGGAACCAAAGGATTGCAACCAAATGTTTGTTCTCATTCGAACCCTTGCACGGTCATTCAGGTGTTTTATCAAGGCAATCTATAGTTTGGATGGTTTGACCAGAATGTGTAAGCTTTGTCATCTTCGATATTCAATCCTCTTAGTTGCTCACTAATTACTTGTAAGTTTTTTGTTGCTCGAAAGACCTGTATCCTAAGGTCCTGATCTATATCAGCTAATGTCGTGGGTAAATTTGGTTGAGGTACTATGGGTTCAAATATATATTCTCTAGGCTCTCTAGGTCCTGTGATTGTCATACAAAATGATTCAACCTCTAACTAACATTAATAAACTGATTATGAAAGAGGTATTACACTACGTAAGCATTCTTCTATTTTTGTATTTTCAATGATGTATTTTAATGAAATTAAAGAGCAGCTACTCTAGTATATCTATAAAATGAACAACTAATCTAATAACAGAATAAAAACAAGCAACATAGCCTGGTATGGCTATTCGCCTGTGTAGTTGTGATTTTATCCTAAATATCTAAGCAACTATATATTTTGAATTTGAAAGGCTCTCGATCCTACCTCAGAAGTGAGGAATGAATCACAGTTTCTCAAAAACTATCAATCCCCATAGCTTCCTTGGAAATATTGAAAGCTAGATTTAACTGAAATGAGATGATTTACTACTCTATTTGATATATTGTAACTAGAACTTTGATAACTCAAACCTGGTGTTTACAGAATAGTGGTAAATCTAGTTGTGTGTGATTTCATCCCCTCAGTGTGATCTCCTCATTCCTTTGTGTCCTCATGAATCCAGAAAGTGTGTATATGATAGTATCAACAAAAGATAGCAATCGAACAATGGCAGCTTTGGATATAGACCGAATACAATGCAAGTAGGAGAGGGATAGCGCAAGTGAACAAAGCTTGACTATGTAATTCCTAACAGGATTTATCGCAAGAATATAACGTAAGTGTGCTTTGAGAGTTTCGTGAAGCTATCCTTGTAACAAAACAAAACCTGCAACTTTTAATGGATTCTAGTCTAAAATGAAGTTATTCTATGTTAAACTGATTGTATGCAGCAGTGATGAAACAAGACTTGAAACAAGAAGATGATATGACTTCTAAAATGCCAACAATGGAGGCAAAACATGAAACAAATAGAATTCTAAGGAATTGAAAAACTAAACAAGAGAATTGAGAGGATGAGGGGCCATTTGCTTGAAAACAAGCTGGCTATTTATAACCAATGCATTTACCAGAGGGTAACTCCCATTTGATCTCTTTTACTATAAACAAAGGAAAAACACTATTCACAGGGAACCAAAAACATTAATGCAAGCCAAAGTGGTTGAAGAAAGTGTGTGAATTTGAATATTTACATTTGACGTGATCGTCAGAAGAATCTAGAAAATGTGAACAAAACCGCCACCCTGTGTAGGGTGGTTCTCACATCAAGACAAAAATGCAAGAAAAAGGGGGAAAGAGGAAAACAAGGCACTGGAGGTTGAAGCAGGGCATACGGGGTACAAGCGTATACATGGTGAGCCTTTTTGGATTTCGAACACCTTGCAAGGAGACCTGTATCATCATTGGGGAATGTGTAACATCGTTCTAGCGGTGCAGTACCCTACAATTTTGGGTACGTACATATTACCCCCTCAGAGAAGCGTTTTAGCCATGAAGAGGCGTAAACAAAGTGGATCCAATTATGGTGGTCCTAAATGGGGAGTTCGAGCTATACACCGACATGCCCGTGTTCTAGAAAGTCACCATTCAAGATCCCGCTACCTGTAAAAAATGAAAAGGGGACTCAAGTGCAGATAGATAAAACAATTTGAGAAATAAGACTGAATTAACATGAAAAGAGGACTTACCATCTACGCGGGGTTTTTAGAACTTACCTCCGTCTGCTCACCTGTGAAAGACATTCAAAATCAAATTAAGAGGGTTATTTATATAAAATGAAGTCATTTTACTATTCATTTATGTGGATTGATTTGATAGATTTTTGAGCTCTGGGACCCACGGTGACGGTTTTTGACGAGAGTATAGTCAAAACATTCATGGTGAGATAGCGATCATGCCTCCAAGAGTGGAACATCGACCCATGAAGTCTCAAGTTAGTTCTTCTCGATTTATCATTTTTTTGTTAGAAAGGTGTTTTTGCTTGTTTTTAAGCATTTTTAGGGCTTATGGCCCGTTTGGTTTTACTGGGACAAGACCGCCACCCTGTGTAGGGTGGTGGTTATGGGACCGCCACCTTAGAAGGTGGTAGTTACAGAACCACCACTCTACACAGGTGGCAATCATGACAGAGGACAAAAATAATGTAAATTTTAACTTGTTTTTGCATGTATAAAATTTTTACTTGTTTTTACTAGTTTTTCCAACTGGATTTCAGTACTAACTTACTTCTTTTTGTGTTTTTGGGTGTATGCAGAAGGAGGAGTACATTAGATGGAGCTGGGAGAGGGAGTGTGATTGGCTCTTGGCAATTTTGGAGGCACTCTCCCAAGCAGAGCAGGATACTCTCCAGAGGGCTGGTATATGGAGGATTACACAGGTTCCTCATGTTGCACCTACCAGTCACATATTTTATGACTTGTTCTCATATTGGGATGCAAATCGGAACAACTTTCGATTACCAAGAGTTAGGGGTGAGTGGTCTATCACCCTGGAGGATGTTTACCATATACTAGGGGTTCCGATCCTTGGGCGGTGGCTATCTCTTAAGACAACAATATCTAGATCACAGGTGGTTCAATGGGCCACCTACATGGGAGATGTGGTTGTATCGATGGGGTCGAAGAAGGGAGTGAGGATCCACTCTATCATTGAGTCATACATTCCCTTACTTTGCAAGGCCATCATGGGCATCCTTGCATCCAGACTGATTGGGGATAAGGGAGGGGACACCCTCTTATATTGCTAGGCCCCTATTATTGCATAGATTGAGGGCCATGGATGTGTCTATGCTTGGGGAGTAGATATCCTTGGGACTACCTACCATGACTTATACAGGGTAGTCCATTTACAGGGGAAATCACTGAGCCATCCGACTCTTGTCATGAGTTGGGTGTATGAGCACATTATCCCATATGGGAGAGGTGTAGAGGTGGAGGATCTCGGGGCTGTCAGGGTAGTGAGGTGGACGGGGATGATAGTTCTTAGAGCACCCCACCAGCCAGTGGCTTCCTTGACTACTACAGACATGGAGGCCACTCCTTATCAGGCCATGGCAGGGGTATGGGGAGAGGAGACCATCACTTTGATTACTGTCAAACCACCAGCCAGTTGATAGACAAGGTGGGGAAGTTGGAGATACACCCCTTTGACAGAGTTCCACAATAGTTTGGCCTCCCCTATAGTGGCATGCTCCCTCCGGTGATGCCAGTGTATAGATCTATCCGCGAGGCTCGGGAGGTCCTAGAGGCCAAGGTTGGACTATTGTTATGCCCGGTACTCCTATTGCGGCTAGGAGGGTGGTACGTGCATGAGGGAGAGCCAGTGCTCCTCAGGCACCCTTACTTGGATTGCTTTGCTAGTCCCACTCATAGTAGTGATGAGCCCATTGACGTGGACTCCGAGTCTGAGGAGTTCACGGGGGAGAGACCGAGGAGGAGACAGAGGAGATGGAGATCAGTGAGACAGTGGGGAGATGATAGTGATCCTAAGTGGCATGATACTCAGGAGATCCTACAAGCCGAGAGGGCGAGTGAAGTACGGAGAGGGTGACTCTTGTCTCAGAGGAGTTACTCTCTCAGGACGTAGGTGGAGATGGCGAGTCCGTTGCAGGCCGTCACATTGCCTCAGATGTGGGCGAGGGGCACCAATCAATGGTGATGTTAATGGCAGGCGTGGATCCTAGAGATCCTTCTTGGAGGCCTGGAGATCCTAGTGAGTTATCACTCTTCTCCTGACATTTGTTTTAGTTAGACTCATCTTAGTTTGTTATTTCTTTTTGTTTTGTTTACTCTTGGTTTTATCATTGATTATTTTCTAACTTGTTTTATCCTTTGTTTGTAGCAACTACTAATGAGTGGCGAGACTTGATTCATCGAGTATGCATTGATGACTTACTTCTCCCCTCGGAGAAGACTCAGGCTGAGCTTTCCATGGACGTATATGAAACTTGATGGCATTGTATATGAAACTTGATTTGTATATATGTGTGTGTGTGTGTGTGTGTGTGTGTGTGTGTGTGTGTGTGTGTGTGTGTGTGTGTGTGTGTGTGTGTATCTCTTTGGATCTAGACTCTTGGCATCTTGAACTTTGTGACTCATTTATGAATGTGTACTTAGATGTTTTTAGAATATTGTTTTCATGTTTTCAGAATGTATGCAATGGATAACAAATGATAGTAGATAGAATATTTTACTCTGTATGTTTTTGTAGTGCTGATATGAGATGATACTAACATATGGTAGTATTGAAATTTTGAACTCTTTGGGAAATGTCAGTGATTTCTTCTTATGTTGGAAAAACGTGATGAATGCATAGTGATAAAGAGATGAACTTGCCCCAATCCCAATTCCACACAACTAGTAAGATGTGAGGGCTCAACACCAAGAGTTAGGAAGGGCACAAGTTATATGAGTTTAACTGAATGGAATGATGAGAGATAGAAAAACCAAGAATAAAACCAAGTTTGGACCTATGCACCCACCCTACTTAGAACTACTACCATTTGATCTATTTTACTATAAATAAAGGAAAAACACTATTCACAAGGAACCAAAACATTAATGCAAGCCAAAGTAGTTGAAGAAAGTGTATGAATTTGAATATTTACATTTGACGCGATCGTCGAAAGAATCTAGAAAACGTGAACAAAACTATCGCCTTGTGCGGGCGACGGTTATGGGACCGCCACCTGTCTCGGCGCGATCACGGACCATCGCCCGTAAGCCGTGGCGATTCCGTCATCAAGACAAAAATGTAAGAAAAAGGGGGGAAAAGGGAAAAATAAGGCATGCGGAGGTGAGCGGGGCATTCGGGTACAAGCGTATACATGGCGATCCTTTCTCGGATTCCAAACACCTTACAAGGAGACTCCGTATCATCATTGGGGCATGTGTAACATCGTTTTGGTGGTGCAAGACCCTAAAATTTTAGGTGCGTACATTACCTTCGTAAAATCACACAAACGTCCCCTATTTATCTATAAAATTTCTAGATGGTTGTCATTATGCTTCCCGAATCGACATGGAACTTCCTCCCCTTTGAAGGAGTTTAATTATGCTATTTAGGTCTAGGCATTCATATTCAATGATGCCAACCATGACTAACTATCACACAGCTTCCTCACAAGCATAAACAATTGGGAATTTAGGTTCAGACATTTACCTCAAAATACACCCATCATAACTAAACCACGGTTGATTCCTCACGCTAGAAAAACCGTTTGGGTACCATGTTCCCCACCTTCATCTCATAGTCGGTGGTATGGTTTGGATGATTCTGATCCAAATTATTATTCGGGTTCCCTCCACTCTTCTTCTAATTTTGATCCAAACTATTATTCTGATTCTCCTCGCCTCCTTATGATTCTCGATCTAAACTATTATTCGAGATGCAACTCCTATGTTGCAATCATCCCTTTCTTCATAGGGCCCTCTTCATCAAACATCTAAAGTGACTCCTATGTTGTAGTCCTCCCTTCCTTTGTAGGACCCCCTTTATCTGTCACCTCAATGACCTCTTCCTCTATCAAAGATTCATGTGAATCAAATTCCTTCTAGTCAATCATCTAATTTGACTCCGACGCGTAATCGACTAACTAGATATGTTATCCTATTTATCTACTCGCACTATATTATCTTACAAGTAATCCCATGCCATATTCTTCTACTCGTGAGACATCTCAATACATATATACTTCGTCTCTTGAGTCATCATCTTCTCAATCTTCCACACCAATTGGACCTGTTTCTTCTAATCAACCTCCCATGGTTGAAGAACAACAACCCATAATGATCGATTCATTTCAGAATGAAGAAGTGATCAAAAAATTCCTTGGGTCACATGATGACATTCCCCTAGAGGATCATGAGAAAGGATTCAATTTTGACTTCAATACACTTAAGTATTGGGAGGAATAAATTGATTCTTTTTCCGTAAAATAGAGGAAGATCCTAAGACCATTGAACTTGATCCTCCTCTTATTCATCCATCTTCACATCCCTCATCACATGATGACACACTTGGTTCAGTGTTGATCCATGGCCTATATTTTCATCACTCAATCATTCTTTACATATCACAATTCCTCAATCACAACCTCTCATTGGGTCACCTCTAGGTATCCCTTCATCTTCTTCTATATGTGGGTCACCGTTGAGTATCCCATCATCTTCTATTCTCGGACCACATCCTAGAAGCTTGTTTTCATCTATACTCGGGCCACATCCTAGTAGCCTTCCATATTCTATCTATGGCTCACCTCCTTGTAGCCCATCCTCTTTAATTCTTGGACTATATCCTTTTCCTCACATCAATCATAAACATTTACTTTCTTCTCCCACTTCTCAAGATCAGACAATTCACACATTAGCTTATAAGAAACCCAAATGGTTTCTTCATCGATCAGATCGAAAAATCCAAGATCTCTAAAGCTCCCAATAAGTTAAACAACCATAAGGTTCAAAATCAAACACAATTCAAGAATGCACATCAACACAACCATCAAGTATGGCATAAAGTGCATAAACCTCTGGATAGGGAACTCAAGCTCTCGCATACCAAATCCATGTTTTAAGATAAATCGCAATTGTTTCTTGAATATGAGCTCACTACGGTCCTCAAAATCGGAGATAATATGACTCTTGATAAGAAAACATTCTTAATCTCCCTTATTAAGGAAATTGTGAACATTTTTGTTGAATCTTATCACGCTGAGTGACCTTATTGACCCCACCTTTCGTAAAACATAAAATACAAAAGCAATGAGAAAAATTATCTAAAAAAATCAAAGGTAAACAAACACACATTGCAATAGTGTATTTCATACACATGGATGTTCTTTCTTCCCTTTATTTTTCTTCTTCTGCAAGTCTTCCTACCATTTTCATCCCTTCAGTGATATTTTGGTTAGCCTAGTCTCATGCATTTTGTGACATTTATCTCTATGGTATTTTTTTGACCTTGGTCTTTCACCTTGGTAAATTAAAGAATGAATGACTTCTTAGAGATCCTATCACAATCAAAATCTAATAAGCTCATTGTGAAGAAATTTTGGACATATTTGTTGATACTAGCCAATGTTCTCATCACAATCACTTCCATATCCTTCCATCAAGCCATATGTGGCTCTTAACCCTTTTTAAACAAGAGAGCTGAAATGCATTTTTAGAAAGAAAAAAATCAAATCAAACAACAAAAGAAAATTGATATATATATATAACTCTCTCTTGGGGTATTTCCAACAATCTATGTTGGGGATATGGATGCCTGACTAGCGGTAGAGTAATGTTACGATAAGAATCAAATGTTTCTCTATCGTGGCTATGGACGTCCTGGCTGGAAGCTGAACAATGTATGGCTCTCCTTCCACAATCCATTCATAAATCAACTTTAAAATCAATAATTCCTACACATTGGCTAGCGTGTCTTCACTTGTTGTCTATCAAATCTTCACTTTGAGAGGTAATTAATTTCCACATGCACACACTGGATCTCTATGAGCAAATAGGATTATTATATTACCAAGTTTCTTTTGTTTTGGACCTTGTTAAGACTCTTACATTAGTCTTTTTCTTGTCTCACAATTTGTACCTTTGGCTAATCACTTCTTCATCGCAAGGATTCTAAGTTACATTCATAACATTCACATCATTCTTTTACTTTGTTTATAACATCCATGTGTATAAGATTTTATTTTTTCCATGTTTGCAAATACCTTTGTCCCCTTTCACAAAAACAATCTTCTACTTCCTTTCTATCATGTGTTTCTTGGCTATCTTACACTTGGGGCATCCTTACTCCTTGCTAACATGTCATTGGTTTATGTTCATCATCATGATTGAACCTATAAATATTTTCCTTGATCTAGCCTCTACACATGAATATTTTTCCTTTGAATACTCCCACCTAACACTGGGGCATTTTCACATCTTCACTTTCTTACACATACGCATGGCATTATGCCCTAGTACATCCCATCTATCACTGGGGGCATCTACGCTTATTTATATTCTTGTACATAGCTTCAGAAAACTTTCAAAATCATAAAAACATTCAAATGTTTCATAAAACTTCTAAAAATTAAAAATTATCCTACAAAATGTCTCTCTTTGGTTCTCGCTTGTTCATGTGTGCAACTTGTGGATCATCTAGATCTAACCCCCATTAACAAATCTAGTTTTTTTATGATGTATGTACTCGGGGCACAACAAGTTACTTGGTACTAATTCATAGTACATGATTCCTTTTCATAGGACCTAAGTGTCCTTCGTTATTCCCCTTGCATGTATCCTTTCTTAGGGCACCATTTTTAACCCTTGTCATTATTTCACACAGGTTGGAACTAAATCTCGATAACAAAAACATTGGTACAACTATCTTAGATGTTGTTGGTTTAAGTATGTGTGTTTGTACTTGTTTCTCTGTTAGGTTAGCTTGTTTACTTTCTCGTATTGCATTACATTATGTATATTGCATGGAGTTAGGAATCATTTTAATTTCTCATATTTCATTACATTATGTATGTTGCATGGAGTTAGGCATCATTTTACTTTCTTGTATTGCATTTCATTATGTATGTTGCATGGAGTTGGTGTTTTAGCATAGACATTTGTTCGTATTTCTATATATTTTCATGTCATTCTCGCATTTTGTCTTATGCTTCCATTTTTAATAAGAACCAATGATGAAGATCATTAGAAATATGATGAAAATTAATTTGTTTACATGGCACTAGATGGATGTTGGCTCATTCCCCCTTCATCATACTCATTTTCTTCTATATTCCCTTTCTTATCTTCACAATATTCTACCCTTTTCCTAGGGGCATATTACCTCCTTCATCTCCTATCTGTTTCCTTCATCTTTTCGATCATCAATCGACCTCTTTCATCACCCCATTGAAACTCGAGGGAAATCCTTCATTCTACTAATTTTTCTCCTACCCCTTCAAAAAAATTACTTGCTTATGCTTTTCTACTATCTTTGAAGTGGTGTAGCTTACGCAATCCCAAAGAGGGCCAAATCTAGAAACCTAAAATCCACTTATGCCTAGCATTTCCTCTAATTCATTTGATTAATGACACTTTGTTAATTAGATATTCTTCGCTACATTCTTAGATGCCCATTTATGACACCTTATTGATTGTATTATTCCTCCTAACTAATTTGGCTAATAAACCCCTTGTATTAGCTAAACATCTCCCTATTCCCCTCTATATCACTTCTGCAAGCTTCCTAGGCTATTAATCAATCACATATGATTAATCAGACTCCTCCCAACTCTCAATGAGTCACTAATCACTTGCTAATCAAGTTTAACTAGCCTAAACCAAGCTTAACTAGCCTAAAGCATGTTTAGCCACTCCTAATCATAAAGTGCTTTTTGGCTTGCCTTTTTCCCACATGCACCAAAATTCCAAACTCTCCCAAGTGGAAAACTATAAATACAAGGCTAAGCCCTCCCTTTCAACCCTACACTTTGATTATCATATCCAACACCCAATACATATTGATTTCATTTTTTGTAGCTAAAGCTATAAGACATTTGATCTTGACCCATCCTCCATTGTAATAGCTTTCTCACCTTACATCCATCCTCTAAGCTTGGTTAGTAACAAAAGATATGAACATGACCTTGTTGCCATTTCATTGAGATTTCTTCATCACTCAGAGAAAACAACAATCAAATTTGATTGTTGAGATCTTCATAGGTTCATGTTTTGTAGCATTCAAAGAGTAGAGAGTAGTATATACATGTGATTTTTATGTTTTGTTAAAGTTATAATGCATGCATAGGAGTAGCTCTTTTTCCCTCTTATCTTGATGGTTCATAGTTGAGTTGGTAAATATTTGACGTTTATTTAGTGTTTTAGCGTCATTTCTATAGCTTTTCTAATTTATACATGTTCACAATGAATTAAGAGGAAAATGGATTAGATGGTAGATGAGGGAGTTTCCCAAAAAAATGGTTCTATGAAGCATTAACTTCCTTAAAGAGATGTTAACTCCCATATAGATAAGATAATATAAAAGAAATGATAATGGACGAGATAATATGTAGAATCTGAGGCACACGAAACTAAAAAATTGTAGAAATGCATAAAGGAATGTGAATTTGATCTAAGTAAACATAAACTTAATTGTACTTGATCGGTCGATGGTGACCTAGACTGCAGAGGAATAGGTCGAAGACTACCTAAGCGAGATGGATCTGGATAGTGAACAAAATGTGGATATAAAAGATGTTGAATGCAGATCTGGAAGTGACAAAGACCTGTAGATGCCGACAGAAACTCCGTAGAGGAATACCCAAGGCACAAAATATAAAGGATGCAAGAAATAGAGATTAGGATGGATTGGACTAAAAATAGGGATCGGGTCGACAACGATCGGGCTAAGTAAGTGGCTACCGGAGATAAAAAGAATAGTTTGGGGTGACATAAGACTAGGATGGCAGATCCGAGAACTGGAAACAATAACAAAACAGGGGCGGACATAAAGTGAGAAGGATCTAGAAATAGGAATTTTGATGACACAATATTAGGTCGCGGTGACTGGTAGAGCGACGATGACTTGGAAAGTGTAAAATAAAGTCGAAGGTGGATGAGTTGAATGAGAAACTTGTAAGTAGAATGACCGGAAGAACGTGATGAGGATAGAATTATGACTATAGTTGAACCCGTAAAATGTTAGATTCTAACAGATAATAACAACGATAGCATATGATAGCATGAAATAACATATAATTAAAGTAAACCTCCTCAACTCTCTGTAAATGATGAAATACAAGCTTCAATGGCCTCCAAGATGGTTAAAACAACTCTAAGGATGCTTAGATTCAAAGATAAGTTCACACACTGCAAGAAAGCTCAGGTTTTGTCTCATTTTGGAAAGAGGGTGAAATCAGTATTATAGGGTCGATAGTGATGGATGATTGATGGACTGATGGATGATTAATTTATTCAAGATATGGGAATTTTAGTGATTGGGATAAGTGATTTAAAGCATGTAGGTAGGTAAGGGTTTGCTAGCGAAGTGTCATGAGTAGGTAGGAGATCAACATGGGTTAGATAAAAGCTAGAAAAATCGTGGGGATGTGGATATAGGTGCTTAGGGATAAAAGCATCCTAAAAAGAAAGCTAATTAAAGGTAATTAACTAATGAAGATTAATTAAGGTACTTAATGGAGATTAATTACAAATTTAAAGTGTTAGGTTAATAGATGGGAATTTAAATAAAAGAAATGAATTAAATTAAAATGGGTCTAGATAGAACCATGTTGATAAATGTGCACATGGACAATCAAGGGTAGTGATACAAAATTTTGGTGTCTATAGTTTGATTTAGGATAGGATTCAAGACTAGATGGTAAGTAAGTATCTAGGGATAGGATTGAGCCTAGTTCGGATAAGGGATATGTTTTTTCAAGATATGATTGAGGTGGGTTATATTTATGTGAGCTGCCCAATTCTTTGATTAGTTTAAAGAGTGGTTAGATGTCAAGATCTTTGATTATGAATTCCTTCTTAGTAATTGTCTCCAAGGTAGAATTTTAGGGTTATAATGAGGTAATTGATGATTTTATAGTTGACACGGGTGACATCAATATGTCGTGGATCATCGAAAAGAGGATCCAGGGGTTCGATTTTTAGAGAGGAAGCATTGGTGATGAGCGGGAACCCTCATGGGGAAGATCATATGTAATAGTGTTGATGACGTGACACGAGGGATGTGCAGTATCTATATGGACTAATTTTATAGAGGGTGTTGGGTTGGGAAGACAAGTAACTACATCATATGTGATAATCTCATCGGGTTCATAGGAAGACCTAAGAGAATCAGATGGGGCATGTGTAGATTGAGTATTGAGATGACCTTCTTTGAGGGCTTGGATTTCTAATTTTTGACCATGGTGAAGGCTTCGTCAAAATTCTGGAATGTGTGGATCTAGGGGATATATGAGATGTGATGGGAACATGATCAAGAAAACAACTTGATTAGTTCTAATTGAGGTGGTGAGAAGGTCAACTAATTGATAATTCTTTGCTACCGAGTGACAAAGTTGATAAGGGATTCATATTCGATTATTTGTTGGTAGAAAGGTTAGAAATGGTTATTTTGTGAGTATTAAGCAACATTTATAGTGAAGTGATCAAGAAAGAGCATGGTTAGCTGAGTGAAAGAGAGAAAAGAGTGTTGAGGGAGGGAGTTGTACCAATCCAAGGTAGGTCTTGTCAATGACATAGGAAAGGTTCTAAGCATGAGATCTTGATCGTGGATGATGAGATAATAGGCATGTCTAAAGGCTAGTATGTGCTACTGAGGATCCTCCTGGCCATGGAACATGGTAAATTTAGGTAATTTTCAATGCAGAGGATAAGGCTTATACAATATTGACAAAGGATGTGTTCATTACAAACCTAATCATAGGTGAGAATGTGTTTGGGTCCCTTGGTGGTCGCTTCCAAATTGTCTAATATGTTCAACAGAGCTTGCATGGGATCATTTGTAGGATTAGATGTGAAGGAATTAATCTGTGAGAGTGGATGAGCATGTGATAGATTTTATTGATAAAAATGTGGAAAAGGATGGTTTTTTTGTGGATAGGATTGATGTGGGGGTTTATAAGGGGTAGCTTAAGAGGATATTGTTTTTATAGTGGGTTGTGATAAAAGTATGTGAAGAAATGTGGAAAAATGTTCAATATTTTATTGTTGTTAGATGAAAGTGGTTGATTGGGCCCGAGTAGGGATGTGCGTATGGGTTTGGGATGTTTGAGGTAGAGAGAGAGGTATTAAAGACAAGATAGGTTGATTGGATAAAAGATGGGGATGTTAATATTCGATGAGTTTCGATGACAGAGGGGATGTGGAAATGACTTAATGCTAGTATACATTAGACATGGACTAAGGAGTGATAGTTTGGAAACAAATTAGACGTAAGGATAGTCATAGGGTTATTGGTTGGGGTTGTTGTAGGGTTGTAAGATTGTCTAAAAGGTATAGATTATATAGGGGACAAAAGATGGTTTAGATGGCTCTAGGAACATGTCATAGCTAAGTGAAGTTGAGTGCAATGTGATAGGTTGATAAGATTGATAAGGACTAGATCCTGCATAGGGGATGTTTTGAAATTGATTAGGATGAAAAGTTAGAAGTGAAGTAGTTGAAGATGGTTGTAAATCTAAAACACAAGGGTTAAAATAATATGTTGATGTAGAGGGTTGATCCATATTAAATGATAGTCAACGATGATAAAACAATAAAGCCCTAAAATAGCTACAAATGTAATAGAAAACTCAAGCGTAAGAATTTTAATTATCTTGATTAAAATTTATATGTGGGGGAAGATATTCAGAGGGAATATAATGATATGGCTGTTCTAAGGCTGGTTTCAGGTAATGTTAAAAGTTTGATTCCTTAGTATAGCCGAACAAATGTGAGGCACAAATCTATTCTCGTGCTGGTACGAGGCTCGTATTGGGGTGTACCCCATCACTTCATGGTCTGCGGTGATAAGAGAGTCAAGTACTTAGCCAATATACTTGACAACCATTTGTTTATAATCAGCTAGAACATTGATTTGGTTTCCTATTGGGTGATGAAATCCCAAAAATTTCACCTAGGAAGAAGTGTTTGATACAAATTTGACATTTGATGTGGTTTGGTTGTGTGTGAGGGAGATTAAGTGGATGCAATAAATTAATCTATGTGATTAGGAAATATACAAGGCTTGTTTTAAGCCCAAAAGAGTGACTCGATTTCGATGAGAATAGACAAAGAAATGCAATTCTTGAAAACAAAAAGAAAGAGAAAAGAATCACCAAAAATGCTTGCTTTTTAAATTTTCAGATTTTTTATTTTATTTTTAGCAATAATGCAGCAAGAAAATCCTCCAAAGAAAAAACCTACAAAAAAATGTTAGCAAAGGATAGAAAACAAAAAGAGAAAATGAGGTTAGAGGTTGACTAACTGAGTAACCAGAAGCAGTCATAAAGATTGTCAGAGATTGACAAAATCACTAGTGATTCACCCAATCCTTGGAGATTTAACTAGATCCCTAGCGATTATATAGTAGAAGCCCTAAAATGAAATAAAAATTAATTTAAATGAGATAAAATGGGACTAATGTCCCACTGGGCATGCCAAACTATTCATAGATGTTTTTACCTTTCTACTTAAATTAATGAAGTGAAACAATAAACAAAAACCCGATCTTAGAAGACATGGGGTTTACCAAGTACCCATACATATAGATTTTGATCTGACGGATGAAATATCCTTCCTTCTTTCACCGATGGAGGAACTTGTAGAAATGACACACACTAAGAAAAATATGGGATTAGATAGATATATGGCAGATTTCTTGAAAAGGCTAGTCCCTAGAAGTCAATGGATTTCCTTGCAAGGATTTCAATATGTGTTCAATAAATCAATATGATAATGATAAGATAAATTGATAAAACAGAGGATATAACCAACAATGTAAAGGTAAAGGTATTGATGTGGTCCAACGCTATATGATGTTCGATGGTGATGCCTGATCCAAAGGGATTCTAGGGATCACAAAATGTCTCAAAGGAGCAAGGATGTAGATAGATGTGCATTCACAAAGGTGAGTAGGATGATATATGTAGTTAAAAAATCATGCACGTACTATTACATTTATGCCACCAAATATGTTATTTTATATATGGATGTTGCATAAGAAAATTATTCACTAATGACCTATCCCCTAGTCCTATCATTAATTAGTTGGTCATCACCGTAATGTGTCCTGCACATAAATCGAGTTATTCATGTAGTTTTGGTCATCTCTTAGGGAGTATCCAAAGGTCATTATTTGGTCATTTATCATTTATATTCTTTGACTAGGGTGCCTAGGGTAGTATTGGGGTGCCAAGTCCTTATTTTAGGCACCCTGGTCCCGACAACACTTGATTCTAATTTAGAGTTTTGAGGTCGGTCTTTACGGTTTTCCTATCATTCCCTTAGGTACTAGTCAAGATGACAGTCATTAGTGTCAAAATTTGAATAATATATCCCTCTATATAAACATAGCATACCCACTATATTATGGGCGAACTATCTACTATCAAGGGCTAGCTATCTACTAAGGCAAGGGACTACATTTGGGCATCATTGCATCACACACATTGCATAGGAAGGGTTATATTCATTCTATTCCATCCACCATTTACATTTTACATCTAGTTATTTCCCCTTATCTCGTGTCATTGGCACTAGGGCACCCTAGGCACATAATTGCACACACAAGCACACAAAACTACATTGGGTCTAGAATGTAGTGCAACACTTAGTTATAAGTCCACCATTGTGGCAGCTAAGGTCATTACGACCCCTTCATACACATCTTTTGTTTTTAGGGATTTGATGCTTTGTATGGGGTTTTTCAAGTGAATATTCATTGCAAGTTTATGTCACCATCACCGAAATTACTACAACACTCACGTGAAAAGATCAAGATATTGCGAAGATCTAACAATACTACTGATTCAAGTCCTAAGCTATTCTATGGGTTAGAGCATCCACACTACATACCAGGGTGCTCATATGTTCCCAGTCCTTCTTCAGTGCCCCAGATGCTGGGAAAATCACCATTTTTGCAATTTGTTGGGTTATTCCGTCATAGTGCCCTCCATCTCGTACATTATTTTGTTCACCCTAACACACAACGAGGTAATTCATTTACATGTTAGTACCTTATCCCTTCTATTCCATTTCATTTAAATACTAAAATAAAATATTTAACATCATTATTTTAGTTTATATCATTTATTGCATTTATGTACCTACTTAGATTAACTTAGATATAGATACAATTTTCATATTTTAGTTAATCATTTTGGTGAACCCGTACTTTAGAATATTTTTCCCTAGGATCCATTTCAAACCCTAATGGATAAGAATAGTTCATCTTCTTCGCCCATCATGTCTCATTTTAGTGTCAACCCTATATATGATGAGGTTGCCATTGCTGAGCTCATGACTCTCTATGGTAATCATATTCCTACGTCGGCTCATACTCAACAAGAACTCTTAGATGGTCAACAATATGTGCCTACTCACTTTGAAGACTCTCCCATTGGCATTAGCATTGTTGAGGATCCTATAGCCTTCACTCATTGTACACCATGCTATATGGCTACTAGTGATCCTCCTAATCTCTCTAAGGAAATTTTAGATGATTCTCTTATTGATTATTTACTAGTGTGATGCCCACTAAAACAACCCACTTGAGACCCAAGAAACAACCTAGGGTTGGTTAGGAAAATTATGGAATAATTTTTTTGTTTAAAAGAACCAACGAACAGGTTGCGAGGTAACAATTGTCACTAACAGGTTCCTAACAAGTCTAAATACACTAGAACATATTATTCTTGTATTATCAATTCTCGAGAGGTCACAAGGTCCAATATTTAGGGTTAGAAGTTCGATTAGGTTCGAGTGTAAATTAACACCATACCCACTCTCTAACAAAGCTTATAGTTTCAACTTAATTTTTCTCACACTTAACGCATTCAAAATTTCCCTAAATCATTCCCATTGATAGGAAAATTTCTCACATTTTCAATGATATAAAAAGTCCTCCTAACTCCTCAGTAAAACTCCAATTATGGGCCGACGGGCCTTGGGGTGAAAAATTTTCCCCAAGGGCGGGCACAGGGGCCCATGATGAAAAAAAGTTTCAAAAAAATGGGTTGGAGGGCCGTGGGAGATCTTTTGAAATTTTCCCGCGAGGGGCGAAAACTAGTTTTGCGCCCACTCTTCCGTGCACCGTCGAGGACACGTGTCGAACTCTAAGGCGAAGCAGGGAAAATACGAGGGAAGGGCAGGGGTGATGGTGTTGTTTGGGAGAATTCACCAAGGAGGGGGAGAAGGATGAGTTACACTCATGGGCCCGCGTCTCGCAAAGTGGATTTCACCAAGGCGAGGGCAGGAGTGCAGGGCATGCGGGGTTTTTTTTTTTTTTTTTAAATTCCAAATAACAAAATTTCAAAAGGACCAAGTTTGTGAGGGTTCCGCCCCTCCGTCATGCCACGTGGCAGCCTCTAATTGGCTAAGGGATAGCAAGGAACTTCTAAAAAATTTCCCAAAAAAAAAAATCAAAAAATTTCCTAAGGATTTTCAAAGGGAAATTTTCGGTCCATGCTGGCTAACCAAGTAAAATTTTTCCAAAATTTTCCGCCTAGGAAGGAGAACTTCGAGGGCCATAACTTTGGATAGAAAGCTTGGTTTTGGGCAAACGAGGACTTTCTGGAAATCTATCGATGCCCTCTTTGTACAGAAATCATAAATTTTAGATTTTGATAAATTTTAAGGGGTCAATTTTTAGAACACGGCTGCGTGATGATTTTTAAAGCAAACTGGTAAATTTTAACTTATAAAATTTTGTTCAATTTGATCTCCTCCTTCACTCAACATGCCAAACAGACATGGAGAATTATTCTGAGAAGGATTTTAAGATGTATTGAAAGGAAATTTTTCTCAATTGATTTCCAATTCGAATTTTCCAACATTTGACAGAAAAATGACTGTGAAAAGTTTGGGCCCGATTTTGCAATGTTCTAAATTATTTCCTTAAGTGTTTTTTTGTCAAATTGAGTTCATTGATATCATAGCATGCTAAATTTTAATGTTTCAATGTTGATTATTATTTGTAGGTCTCGAATCGTGCATTTTAAATAAATAAAAAAATTACCAATTTTAAATTTACAACAAAGATCAAATCTTGAGGGATCTATTTAAAATTTTCATCTTCCATATTGGAAATTTCATTTCTCATCTAGTCTAATACATTTAAATGATTTAAATCAAACTATTCTAAACCCAAAATGTAATTCGATTTAATTTTACACGTTTCCAAAAAGGCAAAACACCGTATTTTCCTCACATACATTTCTTCCTTTCAAACAGAGATCCCAAAACATTGACATGATCAGATTTAATTTCACAATACAATTTGGAAAGAACATTTCATTCATTCATTGATTTCCAAAGGCAATTTTACAACTTCTTTCTTTTATTCCTTCCAAAATCATTTATTAATTACATAGTAGAATATTACATTTTTTTACACTCTTTCAAAGCAAAAACAGAGTCTCTCTCTTTTTCATTTCACTTCACAAATTTCATAACCAAATACAACATCTTTCCTTCACAAAATATATTACAATTTCATCCACTTCAAAGTGGGAAAGGTTACAAAAGAGTTTATTTCACAAGGGACTGCAAAACTGTCTTCTTTCCTCAGCTCCAGGACAACAACATGCAAAGTTCCCTTTTCTTCCAATTTGATCACAACAAAAGTGGGGGAAAGGCAATGCTCTCCACCCAACCAAGACATCCAATGAAGAGGAGAAGCCATCCTACTTCATTGGTCCCCGAGCCCCAACCACTATGCAATAAGAAATGCATTTCAACTCATGGCAACAACAGGCTTCCACAACACACAACATTCTTTCAACGTGCACATTTTAATTTGAAAACATAGTCTAAAACAAAACAATAGTTTTGCAACCACATGAAAGACATCACACAAAACTCAGGCTTCACCATGCAAGCCAAAGGAGCAAGAACTATGGGGGAAGTTGTTTATGCCTCCCAATGGGAATTGGGCATCCACCTGCAAAAACCATCAAAATAATTCATCACACATATCTTTATGCCCCCACAATCCCTCCTTATGCCCCCCACAAATTTCCTTATGCCCCCACAAAGTAAGAAATGCAAGCTATTTCTTTTCCATGGTGGATCCCAAACCCAAACTCCCTCCACAAGAATTATGATGCCACTAACATTCCCTTATGCCCCCACATGAATTCCCCATAGCCTTCTCCTACACCATCCCTATGGCAGTCTACCCAAATAGCCAACAAATACACAAAACATACATCATTCACACAAACACAAAAATAAATAATAGCATAAAAGAAGAGCTAAGCTCCTACCTCTCCATGGTAGCTTTTGTTCCAACACAGCAAGCTTTTAATGTCAAATACAGTCCCAAAATCAGCAATCTCTAAGTATGAAATGCTCTCTAATCTCCTCCAAATCAACAAGATCTCCCAATAGCAAAAATGCGCCCCAAAAGGAACTAAGCAAAATTTCAACAACTCAAAACAAGGCAAAGAGTTCAAATTTTATAGAAGAGGGAAAGGAAGAGGATGAGGTGGATCCATGTGGGATGCCACTTCACACATCCTCAACTCCAACACAAAAGTCAAATTCATTCACCAAAGTACAATAAAGAGGTGGGTGAAAATATGACAATTTACTTGCACACTCCAAAAGCCCACAAAAGGACTGAATTAAATAAAATGTAAGAAGAGTGCGATAAAAATATGCAACTTGATTTATTAAAATGCATTAAAAGGTCTAAAATCAACCCTCCAACCATAGGTATGGCTGGTAAATTAAATTAAGAGATATGGGACAAGTTTTACAAGTCCCACAAACCTCCAAAAAATCTCCAAGGAAAAATTCAAATTTCTAAGGAGGTGGAGTGTTTCATACTCCAAAATCTGACTTACACAACTCTTACACATACTTACACATCACTTACACATACTTACAAAATTTAATACAAAAATCCAACAACTTCCATTATTACTTTCTTATATCCCAAATTTGATTTATTTATTTATTAACTTTTAACCATATGTTTTCTCACATTAATCTACCACAATTTAATTAAATAAAAGAAAGGGACACATCACTAATAAAATACATACAAACAATAATAAAAAGGAACCACATTAATAAAATACACAAAACCCTTGGTCACATTCAAGGTAATCCCCCCATGGGAATCCCTAACAAAATAAACACACACACACAAAACATGTTGCCATGGTGACCTTGTTGAATTCACCTAGAATTCCATTGTGGTTGGTCTCCAATCCCTTGATGTTTGTTGTGATATTTTAACCTAAAAACACAAATACCTCCTTCAACCTCGTGGCCATATCGGAACATCCAAAGCATGAATATAAATATAATCACAAAATCATCTATACAAATGAATCACAACAACATCAAGCAAATCAACAATATCACTTACAATTTATATCAACAACTATATCATCATCATATAATGTCCATTTTCTAGGTCTAATCACAATATCCAAAATCACATGCTCAAACAACATTCATAATATATCCATGTCAAATAGTATATTATCATCCACATATGAGTGTCTCTAACAATCATCATGCATCATAACTAAATCAAAATCAACAATAATCCATGGTCCAACATCTAACATCATACTAAATCAAAACCATAATAATGTATATAATGTAATCAATAGTATCAAGATCAGTATCAAAAGGTGTCAAAGGGAAGTGGGCACTACAACTTGGTATTGATCATCATTCACGTGTGCATACTGATTATTCTCCTACTCAAAATAATACTATAGTCTCATCTCACGATTCTTCTACATCTGATATTACTTCTCATCATTCATCACATACTAGCTCTCATTCACTTTTGTATTATGTTGATGATCCTATTGATAGTACTCTTAGTGACATTATCATCTCTAAGTCTTTATCTAATCATGATGAGGCAGTTAATAGCCATGGTTATCCTTCTTTTCATACTACCAACTGTGAATCTCATATTCCATCATTGCCTTCTCATGAGATTACATCTAGCACTATGCATGAGTCCCCTCCATCTATCAATTCTTCTTCTCCTACCATTTCATCTCCTCTTGTTACATCATCCACGTCTATTAGCTCATATTCTCATACAATTGTATCTCCATTATCCACTTCACCTCTTAAGTATGTTTCTAATGTTATTCCTACCATCATTATGGATCTTTCACCATTATCATCTATTACAGCTCCATCGGCACATAGTCCTAGTGTGACTTTAGCATCAGAGTCTCCCCTATCATCTCTTGATATTCCTATGATCATGCACAATGGAAAGCTACAACATGTCCATACATTATTTCCATCTTCTATTATTCCTTCTCATGATATCATCTCTCTCATGCATGTTGTAGGTTAATTATCAAGTTCCACCTCAACTTAGGCACATGCCTGACATCCTTAAGTAGCCATGTGTTCCCATTCTACATTTTCACCCGAACACAACTTTTCCCTATTATGTTGCATGGTTCATCATCTCCAAGATACACCTATCCAAAATATCCTTGAACAAAATTAGTAAAGTAATGTCTATGTGGGGTGGCATGGAAAGAAGCCCCTGAATCTAACACCCAAGACTCAAATATTATCTAAAGAAAGAACTAAGGCATCCTGACAAACATCACCTATTGCCACATTTACCTCTTTAGTTTCCTCCTTGTTCTTCTTATCCCGAAGAGCCCAAAAATATTTCTTAGCATGACCAACCCTCCCATAGTTCCAACATTCTAACTTACTCTTGGACTTTGACCTTCGTGATCATTCAACTTCCCACAGGTTACCTTTCACTCTGTTCTTTTGTCTCCCTCTGCTCTCCGCCGTCAAAGTGTTTCTAGAAGTAGAAGAATCTCTAGTGTTATTCCTTCACATTTCCTCACTTAGGATCACACTATTATCCATATTTCCCCACCCATCAAAATATTGGATCAACCACGACCCCACATAGAAAGAACTAGAGAAATCATGTTTGAATCTCTGCAAACAAGTTGTAGGGAGACTCTACAATGGAAGTGGCGGGGGCCTCGAGAAAGATCAAACGACTGCCCGCATAGGAGAAATTCAAAAATAGCTATGTCGAGAAAATTCATGCCTTAAATCCATTAAACAGATTACATGTAGGCTCGTAATAAGAATAACAGGTCGAGGAAGCGGAGCGGTATCAAAAGAGCTAGGAGTGAGAAGGAAAAGAAACAGAAAGATTCGAAGTCTTCGGGATTTGAAAATTGTTCACAAAAAATGACTAAGTATAGAGATCCAACGGAAGCCTCCACATGTTCGAACGGAGAACCTCAAAGATTAAAATCAAAGGGTAGACCCAAATAAGTTCTAGGCTTCAATGCGTCCGAGCCCCAAAATTTACATGACAGCTTGAAAAAATCTTCAACTAGGCGAGAAGGTGCCAAGTATCGGCTCAATGCAATTCCAAAATGGGAGCCTAAGGCGGAGGCTCAAAATTGTGTCATCCCTCCACCTATCCAATGGTAAATAGAGGTCAAAAAGAGAATGGTCCTAAAATGGCTAAGTAATGAATGCAGGCGAGAAAGTGTCAAGTGACAACACGGTGCCATTTCAAAGGTGTAGTCCAAAAGAAAATCTCAAACGAGTGCCAGCTCACCACGTGTCCCAGAGCCCAAAAGGTGAGGGCGACCATTGAAAATTCCAAAGGCCCACAAATTTCTCCATGTGTCGTATCCACGCTACTCCAAAGGTAAAGTCTAGGGGTAGTTTCTAAACATGCACAAAGCCTCCACGTGTCTTGGGTCGGATACAATGCCTCCGCCCATGGAAAAGACTTAGGAAGAATACAAAGGAAATAGGGAAACCTGTGGACACCGCCACATGTCACATGGGTGCTATTCTAAGAGTGAAGGAAGGATTCAAATCTCAAACGAGTGCAGAGCTGCCACGTGGACCCAATACAGACAGACTCATTTAAATATTATGCACCTGCGACCCAAAAAATTCAAATGACCATATCTTTTTATTGAGAACTCAGATTTGTGTGGGAGAAGATTTTTTGGAAACGTCTCGATGCTCTTTATACCTTGGAAACATAACATATCATTTTTTGTAGGTGTTGGTGGGTGAAAATGGGAAAACGTCTTCTAGGCCATTAATATAGAGCCCGATTTCTCTAACTACCAAATCTGATTTGATTCGATCCGTCGTTCTTCTTCAATACGCTTGATGATGACAGAGGGAGCCAGAATTGACATATTTGGGGTGGATTTGAGAAAGGCATTGATTGATACTAGTTGATTCATTAAGGAAGGATTCAATGCATATCCCATGGTAGTTGAAACAGGATTCGACTTTTCCCTCTTCTCTCTCTTATTCTTTCTATATATTGTAACACTTTTCATTTGAGAAGGAAGATTATTCTAGGCATAGGGAAACTCTATCAAATTTGTTTTCCGACTCCATTTTGAGTTGAAAATATTCTCCTACGCCTGACAAGCATTTTTGTGCCTCTAAGCAGAAACGTAATGGTCTATGCACCCACATAGAGCAATAAAACATGTTTTTTGTGGTGTTTCTTCAACCTTTTGCATTGTTTTGTTGTCTCTCCATGCCTCTCCCTTTCAAATCTATTTTATGTGCATGTATTTCACATTCGCAGTGTAGGGAATTGTGTTTCATGGAGTTTTGATCATGGATTAGGTCCGGTTTGTGTCACTTCTGTCTAACCTTCCCATCTTCCTTTCTCCCCTATTTCATCCTCCCTCAACAGAGCATCTCACCCCTTTCCTTCTCTGATTTATCACCGCTTTAGTGTAGGATTTTCTTTCATCCTCTCTTTCTTTCTGGTTCCTTGGAATGGTTAGATTAGGATAGTTTATTTTTGCATGTATTAGAGTAGCTCGTGGTGAGTAGTTTAGGAACAAGAACTAGCTTTCTCTGGAGGATCATCTCAAGTTTGTAAGTCCCACAGCTTGAGAGATGATCCAATGTTATGTAATCACACCGAATGCCCCATTTTAACCACTTCACATCTTTGGCCATTTGGGGGTGCTATGATTTTGCACTAACAGTTTTGGCACACCTAGTGGGATAAGAGGTATTCACTTTATTTCATCAAGTTGATGTGTTTTTTGTGGGATTCAACCATTTGAGGCACATGCAAGCACATTTGGCAACTCCATTTGGTCAAAAACCCATTCTCTGAGTTGCAAAACTTTTCCATCCATTTCCACTCATTTTCATCCATTTTCTTCTTCTATCTCTTTCATTTTCTCCCATTCTATGAGGTTGTGTAATCATGACTTCATTCCCTTCATGGAACTCACACTTATGGTACAAGAATGTAGTCCACCTCCGACACATTTCCAAACTCCTCCAAATCATCATTATAATCAGATCTAGAACCATTATGCATACCCATATGAGCAAGGTCAAATTCAGTTTGGCCATGGAGCTTATCAAGAACAAGGGGACGCATACAATGGTGACAACTATGTGGAGAATTTTGGTTTCTTGGAGAAAATTCAAAAAAAAAAGGTTGACATGGTTCACCAAGGGGTATAGCACAAATAAAGGCATTCAAGATTGGTTGCAGGGCACCTTGTCCATGGGAAGGCCATTTTCCAAGACATTATAGCCCTCAAGAGAAGCTAGACTTCATGGTTGAAATGTTTTCCCAACTTACACAATGGACTACGAGAGATCGAGGCTTATGAGTTGAAATCAAGAAAACCTTGTCAATGGGTAAGTACACCATCTCATAGCTTTTCTTTTTCTCTTTCTCAAGTAGCACCATCTCAACCCAAGCTCCAATTTCCAATCTTCCCAGCTTGTTTCCCCAAGTGTTGATTCCATTTCTCCATTCCCTATTCTTCCACCCCATTTCAGCCTCCTTCCCCCTTTTCCTTCCAAACAGTCATCCCCTCCAAACAAACAAGAAGTTCTACCTCCTCCCCACCACAAACAATTACAAAGTGGTTGAACCCCAACTGTCACTCCTCTTGATTTCCCAAGTCCATGTTGGGAAGAGACTCAAGAATCTAGTCAAGGAAAATAGCAAGAAGGGGAGCCCAACAGAGAAGAAATGACAGACAATCTGAAGATTTGGGTTACCAAATTTGGGTTTATAAATATCCCCTTGATGGTAAAGCCAATAGAGGAGGTCAAAGTTGAAGAGCCGGTGGTGGCGAGACCGAGTTTGCAGCAGAGAGACAGAACGAAAATAAGAAGAAGAACATCAGCAGTCTAAATGCTCAATTCGGTGTCCCTAATGGCATTTTTTTTTCAAGAGGATGTTGATCGATTCAAGCCGCACAACTAGTTGAATAGGAAGAACAATCAGCTCCAAGTCCCATTGAAGAGGAGCAAATGGGAGAGATCAAATCGAGTTGAGGCCACTCAATGAAGAAGGCATCATTGAAGATTTTTTTGCTTTCATTTCAAGGGCTTGATTTGATTGATGAACCCATGATGGAGGAGGACCATATAGTTTCAGAGGTTCCAAGTGTGGAGTAGGCTACAGGAGAACCTTTAGTTCTTCCTTCCACTTCATCCCCTTCAAGCTCTAATGTTGAAGAAGAGTTTGATCTTTCAAACTTCATGTTTGAGGAAGAGGGAAACCATGGTGAGCAAGTTTCAGATCAGGAAGACACCATGGAGGAGGTTGAGTACATGCAACAGGACAACAACGAGGCAGATTATCTGTCTGACTTGGAAGATTGCTTTGATGGAGAAAATCCCATGAAGATAACATCATTTTCTCTTCCATCATCCATCTTCCAAGTACATGATCTTGCTGCCATAAAGGAGGGCACTCAAGGACAGCAACCTATGTCTCACAACATCCCTCTGGAACCAAGGTTGGAAGATCATGGTCTTCCATGTTCTTCACAAGAGAAGGAAGAGAAAAATCAAGGAGATGTCATCATTTCTCTCTCTCACCACCATCCATCTAATAAGATCCACAAAAAGAACTCCATTTTGGAGTTAGAGTTCAAAACCATGGGTAGATTCAAGGACCATACCTTGCCCAATCAAATATTTGGCTTCATTGGAGCCAAGGGAGAAGCCAAAACCAGTCATGCCTACTTCAAGACATGAGGATGAGCATCAAATTAGCAAGGGTCATCATCAACACCTCTGGGAGTCCAATGCCAATCAGCTTGAGGAGGTATTTTTGGTTAATGTAGATACCTTGATGATTTGGGTGGAGGACAGCTTAAAT
The DNA here is from genome assembly GCA_018340775.1 of Taxus wallichiana var. yunnanensis. Lineage (NCBI taxonomy): Eukaryota > Viridiplantae > Streptophyta > Pinopsida > Cupressales > Taxaceae > Taxus > Taxus wallichiana. The sequence continues at coordinate 828,474,701 of CM031239.1, forward strand.
TCCATTTTTATTCATCCAAGCAGCCATATTCAGTGTTAAATCATTTACATGGCTGCCCCTTTTGAGAAAGGGAAGCTATTTCTCCCTACCTATAGCGGGCTTTGTTTAAGCTTTTCTTTCTTTCTGGTTAGTATAGGAGTAGGAGTAGATTTTGTTTTCAATAGAAAAAGTGCTTGTGCACACTCTGCATGTCTCATTTGAGGCATGTATGATTTAATTCTTTGTACATAGTATTGTTGTTGTGTTTTTTTGCTCTAAGGTTATGTCATTGTGAAGTTCAATGTGCCCTGGGTAAACATTGTAATAGTCCATTCTCAGGATAAACCAAGGCCAGGATCTTTAGTATTCATGGCAGAAAGATCCATAGCTGTCTGTAGCAATTGTTAGTTCCAAAAATGAAACAAATGCAGAGCAACCAAAGTAAATACAATTTTCTAATCTCAAATTCCATTTCAATATTTCCTTATGAAAATTGAGAGTGCATATGCACAGCGAGGCTCGAGGGACAGTAGAACATAGAAAGTGCAAGAAGTCGGGGATTCCATTTTTAAGGAAGGGTCAGTACCAAGCCATTAATTGTGACTCCATGCCCAATGGATGATTCAAGGCTATTGGTCTCTTCAGCTAAAGAGCCGAGATACCCCTACGATTCGCCAAAAATTTTATCCATATTTTGCCCCCCCAATAAAATATTGGATCAACCACGACCCTACACAGAAAGAACCAGAGAAATCACGTTTGAAACTTGTAAACATGTTGCAGGGAGACTCTACAATGGAAGTGGCGGGGCCTACGAAAGATCAAAGGACCTTGCACAAAAGAAATTCAAAAAATATCTATGTTAAGAAAATTCATTCCTTAAATCCATTAAAAGATTACGGGCAAGCTCGAAAATGGAACAGGTAGAGTTGGGAAGCATAAGTGGTGTCAAAAGAGCCAGGAGCAAGAAGGAAAAGAAACGGTGAAGATTCGAAGTCTTTGGGCTTCGAAAATTGTTCAGAACAAGCCCAAAAAATGAATAAGTATAGAGATCCAATGGAAACATCCACGTGTTTGAACGGTGCACCTATAAAGATTAAAATCAAATGGTAGACCCAAACAAGTGCCGAGCTTCCACGTAATTTGCACGACCATTGAAAAAGTCTTCGACTAGGCAGAAGGTGCCAAGTGTAGGCTCAACACAATTACAAAATGGGAGCCCAAGGCGGAGGCTCAAACTTGTGCCAGCCCTCCACGTAGCCAATGGTCAATAGAGATCAAAAGGAGAACGGGCCCAAAATGGCTAAGTAATGAATGCAGGTGGAAGGTGCCAAGTGTCAACATGGCGCCATTTCAAAGGCGCGGACCAAAAGAAAATCTCAAACAAGTGCTAACTCGCCACGTGTCCCAGAGCCCAAAAAGGTGAGGGCGACCATTGAAAAGTCCAAAGGCCCGCGGAGGTCTCCACGTGTCATATCCGCACTACTCCAAAGGTAAATTCTGGGGTAGTTTCTAAACATGTGCAAAGCCTCCATGTGTCTTGGGTCGATACAGTGCCTCCACCCGCAAAAAGACTCAAGAAGAATACAAAGGAAATAGGAAACCTACAGATGCTACCACGTGTCACATGGGTGACTATTCCAAGAGTGAAGGAAGGAGTAAAATCTCAAATGAGCACAGAGATGCCACATGGACCCGGTACAGATAGACTCATTTAAATATTACGCGCCCATAAACTAAAAAATTCAAATGACCATATCTTTTGACTGAGAACTCAGATTTGGGTGAGAGAAGATTTTTTGGAAACGTCTTGATGCCCTCTATGACTTGAAAACATAAAATATCATTTTTTGTAGGTTTTGGTGGGTGTAAAATTGGAAAAAATCTTCCAGGCCATTAATACAGAGCCCAATTTCTCCAACTACTAGATCTGATTCGATTCGATATGTCGTTATTCTTCAATACGTTGGACAGACAGAGGGAGCCAAAATCGATAGATTTGGGGCAGATTTGAGAAAGGCATTGATTGATATTGGTTGAGTCTTCAAGGCAGGATTCAATGCATATCCCGTGGTAGTTGAAATAGGATTTGACTTTTCCCTCTTCTCTATCTTATTCTTTCTATATATTGTAACACTTCTCATTTGAGAAGGGAGATTATTCTGGGCATAGGGAAACTCTATAAAATTTGTTTCCTGACTCCATTTTGAGCTGAAAACCTTCTCCTATGCAGTAAGCATTTTTGTGCCTCTAAGCAAAAATGTAATGGTCTATGCACCCATATAGAGCAATAAAACATGCTTTTGTGGTGTTTCTTCAACCCTTTGCATTGTTTTGTTGTCTCTATGTGCATCTCCCTTTCAAATATGTTTTTTGTGCATGTATTTCACATTTGCAAGTGCAAGGCATTGTGTTTCATGGATTTTTGATCATGGATTAGGGTCTGGGTTTGTGTCACTTCTGTTTGACCTTCCCATCTTCCTTTCTCCCTTGTTTCATCCTCCCTCAACAAAGCATCTCACCCCTTTCCTTCTCTAGTGTATCACCACTTTAGTGTAGGATTTTCTTTCACCCTCTCTTTCTCTCTGGTTCCTTGGAATGGTTAGATTAGGATAGTTTAGTTTTTACCTGTATTAGAGTAGCTCGTGGCGGGTAGTTTAGGATCAAGAACCACCTTTCTCTGGAGGATCGTCTCAAGTTTGCAAGTCCCACAGCTTGAGAGATGATCCAATGTTATGCAATCACACCAAATGCCCCATTTTAACCACTTCATATCTTTGGCCATTTGGGGGTGTTGTGATTTTGCACTAACACACACCTATTACATCCTCAAACTTTAGCTTTGAATTATTAGAGACTGAATTACTTACAGCCATAACCAAGTTGTCCCAACTATCTGGTAAGGAGCACAAAATCAACAAATCCTTGACCTCATCATCAAATTCAATTTGTATCGAATTTAACATAGAAACAACCATATTAAATTCATTCAAATGAACAGCAATAGAACCATTCTTAGACATCTTCATATTAAATAACTTTTTCATCAAAAATATTTTATTAGAGGTAGAGGGTTTTTCATATAACTTCCCCAACACACTCATGAGACCTTCTGTGGTCTTCTCCTGCGATATGTTGAAAGCAACTGAAGATACAAAGCATAACTAAATTTCCTCGAGTGCCTTTCTATCCAGAACTCCCAATCCTCATCTAACATGGCTATAGGTTTCTTTGTTTTTCTAGCCAAAGGAACATGGAGGTCCTTTTGATATAAGTAATCCTCCATTTTTATCTTCCTCAACCAAAGTTCTTCCCATTGAACTTCACAACCCTTGATCTACCCTCATCTGCCATAGCTCCCACTCAAGCTACAATTTCAGCAAAAAACCACCAAAGCTCTAATACTAGTTGTTAGGACTTAGAGAACAAATATGCGAAACAATTCCTCAAACCATAGCAGTAGGAAACTATATAGAAGAAGTATACATGCAGAAATATAACAACATAAATAAATAATGCACAAAAGATGACAAGATAAGATTTAACGTGGTTCACCCAGCGTGGGCTACGTCCACCAAGAACTTGCTCATATTTTATTATCAACAAGAGTAAAACAACTCTCACAGTCTTCTCTCAGTTATGAACTCACAATAGAATTCCAAATGTGTTAAACCACAATTGACACCCAATTTCTTAATCTTGATCACTCTTGATCACCTCTTGATCACTAAGACTCAAGACCTATTGAACACACAAGATATCTTCAAGATACCCTAACACCTCTATTTATAAGATTACAATCCTTTAAGAAGTCCAAAAGCCGACCCTAGAAGTTTGAAAGTCATGACCTTTCATCTTCCCACGGCTAGAAAAGAAACTGTCATGACCTTTCATCTTCCCACAGCTAGAAAAGAAACTGTCATGACCTTTCATCTTCCTGTGGCTGGAAAAGAAATGGTCATGACCTTTCATCTTCCCAATTTGAACTCCACACTTCAATACTTATTTGAGAAGACCAAAAAAATAGGCTCCACACCCCAAAAATTATCATCACATCAATGGCCATAGTTACAACGATTGTCTTGCCCTTCGTGATAGATTGCCACAATTACAGGAAAATGGAATCATCTCCTTTAGCTGTCACTCATGTGAGCGGTCTATTTCTCCTCTACCTCGAAGAGAGTTTCTTATCCACTTGAGTCATTTTCTCCATCGTACTCGGTCATAGTTCATCCATCACCGCCATATGTCACTCATGCATGCTTTCCACTACATCCAACCATCACTCAACGATCACATCTGTCACATCCATTGCATTCACACTATACACCGCATCATGATGCTTCTACACATTGGCTTCCATAACCATTCGTATTCACACATCCCACCACATCTCCATATGACATTCAATTTGGCACATATTTGTATGTTACTTCCATCCCACATGCTTCCACCACTACATGTCACCTTGGTCTCTGGTAGGTGTTGTTTATCACCTTACCCCCCAATGATTCACTTGTGTTTTTTTTATTCTTATCTGACTGTTGAGGGATTTATTATAATAACCTCTCATCATTTTCTTCTTTATTTCATCTAGCGAACTCAATCATTCCCAATGACGCACTCTTGCTTACACATCATCCTTGACTACTGAGGGGTATTAACTAAATGAGCCTATTAATCCACACATTAGGGGGCATCACTCATTCCCCCCCCCCTACTTTCATCATACTAACATACTATGACCAAATTACATTCTCACACATTCATCACAAGTAAGTTACTTTTGCAATCATACATTATATATTTTCACATCTATGTTATCATCAACATTATACTAACTATGGGTTACAAATTCCATTCAACATACATTAATCGCATTACATTTATTATCTATCACCATTCACATTTTACTCCGAGTCTACATTGATAAAATGTGAGCAATATATAACACCTTACATTAATTCATCATCAATCACATTGCATATATACACAAAAAAAATAGCACATCATATATAAATCCCATTTGTCCATACATATATAGAAAATACAATCATCCTTGCAAAAAAAAATTCATCACAAGCGGGAAACTCCCCTACATCATATACAATAATACAAATCAGATCTCTTCATCACTATCACTCTCAGGCATTGCAAGAACCCTAGAAATAGACACCTCACCACTAACACGATGATGTTGTTTGTGGCCTTGATACCTCTCGACCAACCTCCGTAATAGGGTAATCTTTGTAGATTTCTACAAAAATGACGTTGCACATCCTCGTATCATGCAAATCACATATTGCGCCAAGGGACCACCACCTACCGCCTCTCGGGCTCTTCGATTCTCCTCACATGCCTCGTCCCTCTCTCCTAGCAACACCATGCATGTCACCACCGTGTTGGCCACCGCCTCAAATAAATGGGCATTCTCACTCGCTTAAGTATACCTTAACCAAGTACATATGTTGACACGTTCTATGTCAATGTGTGGATGGATATGTCCACTATCATGGACCAATAGGCATCGCTTACAAAACAAATAACACAATGCATTAGACAACTATTGCTAACACATAGACCAACCAAAACATACACAACATAGTTTTCTATAGATATTTACGCTTAGCTAAAGTTTCTACTACATTATCGGTGGCATGGGCTTCTCCCTCTCTTCCTCTATCCACTAGTATATATCATGCATCTTATACAAGATTCCTACACCTCCTCCCTCCACTACTATAGATGAAGCAATCATAACTACTATGAACTTCTGCAAATGTGGAACCCCAAACCGTATGATAGCATCCAAGTTGATATGGGCCTCTGCGCAGTACTCAAGTCCCCACAAAATATTGTCTCACATCTCGCATCTTCCTCTCCATATCCTCTAATGTCATAACATGTACCCTCTCTCCAACAACTGGAAACTACAATATACGATACACATCCTCCAAAGTAACAATCATCCCCACATGTAGGCAACTAAAACATACACGTATCCGTGCACCATCTCTTGCATAGTGTAGTCAACATAGGAATATTGTGGGGTACATCCCCCATCTGTGCTATGTGTCATAGGCCGGAATGGTCCATAACATCCCAATCCTCATCTAAAAACCCAATCCAAGAAACATACTCATGTGACAATGCCACCGTGTGGAACTCCCTCGAGTGAATATCCCGCAAAGACAACACGAATGACAACAAATATAATGTTATAACACTATACAAATCCAAACACACTTGTTTATCACATTATTATACACTACAAATATAATTTTCACCATTCTAGACCACATACACACCTTTTGGACCAGGGCGCCCCGGATGCAAAGACCTTTGGGTGCCCGGAGCAAGACACTAGCGCCAATTTTTGGGTGATCCTGTCCTAAGGGTCACTATCTCTCTCATTGCTATTTTCTAGGTCTAAAATGTCAAGAACATTAAAAATCTCAAATTTTCAAAAATTCAATAGAAGTGACTACTACACCATACATTTTTCGAAAAAAAACACACTTACCAACTTTGTTGTCTGTACGTGACACCACGGCGGTCACCACCATCTCAAACCAAATAGGACATACTACTCCCACTTGTGGCATCCTCAATGGCTCAAATCTCACTACCCTAGTTGTGAAAAATATAAATGAAGTAACTAATAAATTTTTCATCTTACTATTTATAGTTACTTTTCACCACCCACTTTACTATAGTCATTATTTCATGGTTATTCTCATAACTAATACACACCACACGATTCTCGTCATATCATGAGAGTTTATACTCGATTTACATCTCGTTTATGGAATTCCTTTTAGAATTCTTCCTACCACCTTAAAATATACATTCCATGTGTGTTATCTTAACACAAAATTCTCTTTAATCTAATCTATGCACATTTTTATTGTTTCCATCACTTTTAATCTATTTTGGGCCTACTTTCGGCTTAACATTCTTTATTTTCATCAATTCCCCTTTCATTGAAAGGGGGCATATCATTGCTGCTCATTCTATAACTCCCCTTACATTACCATGTGATCAATCAACACTACCAACTCATCATTTTCAAACATTTACTAACTCACCGTGTGACATTTCACCATCGATTCCCCTAACGATCTAACTTAGGGCAACAAATGTACAATTTTTCTATGCAACATTTCATCACTTCCCCCTAATGACCTAACCTTGGGGAAACAAGCATTTAAATATTTCCATGTGATTATTCACTAATTTCTATCGATTTCCCTAATGACCTAACCTAGGGAAACTAGCGTAAAATATCTCTACGAGTAATAAATCAAATTGAATCAATCAATGCGTTTAAATTTCTAAAAATTGAAATCATATCAATTAATCATTACAATATAACACAATTGGCCTCCCAGATGACCTAAATTTGGAGTTGCATGCGTTAATTTCCCAAATGACCTAACTTAGGAAGTTATTCTACATTTTGTGCTTTCTTCCAAATGACCTAACTTGGAAGCCATCATACATTTTGCGCTTTCTTCTAGATGACCTAACTTAGAAGCCATCATACATTTCACATTTTCTTCCATATGACCTAACTTGGAAGCCATCACATTGTGACAACACCCGTGGAGTGGGGGAAAGAGTGTCTTCCCTATACCACTCCTACATAGGTCAATTGTTTCATGGATATTATTTTGATCCAAAACCACAAAATATTTAATCTCAATCCTTCTATAATGGATAGATCTTGAGGATGTAGTTAGATATTTGAGAATAACACACTTTTCTCCCTACACTCTTCCTCCGGTGGCAGGATGCCCAAATCCTCTGGTTGATTATTTGTAGGCATGTGCTTGGGTTGGGAATTGTTCACTTCCTTCCCCATCTTATCATCGTTATAGACATTTGAAATCATCATACATGGAAATCATCACTCGCATTTAGCACACTTTATCATGAAATTAATTTTCTCACTACATTGCATGGATCAACAAGTTGATCCTGGTTTAACATGATTTTACTACACATTTGCGGTTCTTCTATAGCATGGGCTTCTCCATATTTCTCTCAAATATGCATCTCTATCTACTTTATGTTACAAATATTTCCACTCACCAATATAAAGTGGGGACAAATGTAGTCACAAAATCACGCACTTACTATTACATTTATATTGCCAAATATGTTATTTTATATATGGATCTTGCGTAAGAAAATTATTCACTAATGACTTATCCCCTAGTCATGTCGTCAGTTAGTTGGTCATCGTCAGGTTTCTTTCACAGTCATCATTTGTTCACGCAATTCTGGTCATATCTCAAAGAGTACCGTATCATTATTTAGTCATTTTTCATTTCTATTCTTTGACTAGGGCACCTACGGTGAGTCTCGGGGCATCCATGGATGCCCATGTCCTTATCAGTAGGTGACCCGGTACTAACAAACACATGATTTTAATTTAGAGTTTCGAGGTCAGTCTTTACGGTTTTCCCTCTCATTTCCCTAGGTCCTAGTCAGCATGTCAATTCATTAGTGTCGAAATTTAAACAAGAGATGCCTATATAAACATATCATACCCACTACCTTATGGGTGGACTATCTACTATCAAGGGCTAGCTATATACTAAGGCAAGGGAATGCATTTGGGCATCACCACATCACACACATAACATAGGAAAGGTTGTATTTATTATATTCCATTTACCATTTGTATTTTACATCTATTTATCACCCCTATCTATGTGTCATGGGCACTAGGGCACCCTAGGCACACAATTACACACACAAGCACACATTGGGTCAAGAATGTAGTGCGAGTGCTTAGTTATAATTCCACCATTGTGGCAGCAAAGTTCGGTCCGACCCCTTCATAGGCATCTTTCTTTTTTAGCTATTTGATTCTTTACATGGGGTTTTGTAGGTGAATATTCATTGCAGTTTACAACACCATCGATAAAGTTATTATGACACTCACATGACAAAGATCGATATATTGAAAAGATCTAATGACACTACTAGATTTAGGTCCTAAGTTATTCTTCAAACCGAGTGCCCATACTTGCACCAAGGCACCCATAGGTGCCCCAGGTCCTCCTCTAGGTTCCCTAGTCCGGGAAAATCACCATCTATTGTAATTTTTTGGGTTGTTTTGTCATACTACCCTCTGTTTGCACATTATCTTGTTTAGTCTCGACACACAGCAAGGTAAGTCATTTACAGGTTAGTAGCTTATCCCTTCTATTCCATGTATTCCATTTCATTTAAATACCAAAATAAAATATTTAACATCAATTTTTTAGTTTATATAATTTATTACATTTATGTATCTGCTTAGATTAACTTAGATATAGACACAATTTTCATATTTTAGTTAATCAATAGATTTGATTTAGAAAATTGATAAAGTGCTAAAGATGGCTCAAAGAGGCTTGATATGACTCGACATACACCTGTAAAGGTAGCGTAATAAAAAATTATGGGATCTTAATGTTTGAATAATGAGACTTGGGATTAAATAGTATAATAGTCGGGATCGTCGACAATTAGGGCCGATCGCTGGTGACTGATCTAAATCATCGGTAATTAGGGGAATCACTAGCGATTGCTACGAAAATTATGTTGGCTGACAAAGGACAAAGATAATCTTTATTGAAGCTTGTAAAATATGAATAAACAAGATGATAAAGTACTTACCTTGTAAATATTGATAAATGAAGTTGAAGGGATAATGTTACCAGAGAGAACAAGATTATAGATGTTGGTAGATCACCAAATTTTATTTTGAATGTCTAAATGACCTTCAAAGGCAGGAGAAGAGATATATTATGTCTTTAAGTGTTGTTGTGATTAAATTTAGCTTTGTGAGAATATTATGATACAAGAATATTACACTGCGAGAGGAACATTCAGATTAGTAATTCGGGATGAGAGAACTTAACCTGAAATGAAGGCCTAAAACACGTTTATATATGTTTATGTTGACAAAAGGATAATCGTTAGAAATTCATTAGAATCGCCAATGATCCCGAAAATACAGGGAAAATAGTTGAAACAACTTCCTAAATCAAGGTATTTATTTTTAATGAAGGATGTATGTTGGGAATAGGTTATATGGGTTAGAGATGTTATTAAATAGTTGAGAGGATGTTTATTTATTTTTTTTATTTGATTTTGGTTTCTAAGTGGTTTGAGTGGTTTAGGAGAGGTCATTATTCCCTTCATTTAATCAACTTCTTGTTGATGTCATATCAAACCGGGGTGTGTTTAAAGCTATATGCAACAAGAGTAATTTCATCGATCTAGTAGTTAATGTAGTTATTTTTGTATTTTACGAGGATCTTTTCAATGTCTTAAGGACTTCTTGGTAAAACCTTATTTAAATCAAACTATGAAAACTTGTTGAAAGTAAACACACTGAAAGCTTTGCTTTGAAAAGGAAACACACTGTGTAGAATGGAAACACACTTGCTTTTGAAAATAAACACACTTAATTTAGAATGCTTGAAAACAATTGCAAGAAATATAAGAATCTATCTAAACACCTATAGGAACAAGTATACAATAGAGTTTAACTGAAAGAATTAAAACAATACAAATTAACAGATCTAAGCTATTTCTTTGAAGAAATATAAATACCAAATAAATGAATATCCTGGTCCTTGGGGGAGTGGGCCCTTGCTCCTCCTCGAATCAGGATTTAACAACTCAAAATTCTCTCAAATAGGAATGGCTATTTTATTGATAAAACATTCGGTATTACAAAATGTACTGGATCTGAGTACTTAGTCTATATTTCTCTTCTTTGTTCTATATCTATCTCATATATCATATTCTATATATATATATATATATATCTATTTTGTAGAGTCTATTTTATATACATTTTACAATCACACATTGTCTCAATGATTCTATGAAATCGAATCATGCCCAAAATAGATGTTGAGTCAGATTGTGGTTGATCAGATAGCTATAGATAACTCTCCTTGGATCTACGTTCAAAAATCTTCTCATCCTTTCTTGATTGAAAGGGTCGTAGATGAAAAATCTCTAGATGTGGTTAGAATAGATAACTCCCATCGGTTTGAACTTTGGAGAAGTTCCAAAACCATAGGAATTTGTTAAGGATCAAAACCATGAGAGTTTCGGAGCTATCCCAGGAGTTCTAGAACTAAGTCCAAAATTCGGAACTAAATATTGGAGTTCTGGAACTAAGTCCAAAAGTTCGGAACTAAATGATGACTGTGTGATGGAGTTCGAAACTAGCTTGGAAGTTCCAGAACTAAGTTGTGTAGGAACAGATGCTTATCAAAAACATACTAAACACTTCACTGCTTCATTTCCTCGACTGATTAGACCTGCTTTATTACAAAAATGAATTCAAACACACACTACGTCGGAATTTCAGAGCTTTTAAACATTAGAATCACAATCAATCAAAAGACAGAACAATTACATCCTAACTCATATCAAATCAACTAAAAGTCACACAATGCAATCAAACTTAATAAAAAGGAGAGTAAGATGAGATCATATATTATACATTAATCGGACATATTCTGGCCTCATCATTTCCCCAAACTTACTTGTTTGTAAGTCCCTTTACAAACTTCATTCTTCAAAAGTGGGATCATATGTTCTACATTCCATTTGATTGCTCAGATCAAATGGCTAAAACTGGATTTCCCAATGCTTAAGCTCAAATGTATTGTACCCAGCTCCTGCTTCTATTTTCCTCTCCCACTTTTCAAATTCAGTAGGGTCTTGAGGTTCTCTATTTTTCCAAGGAGACATGGGGGTGAGAAGTAGAGGGGCCTTGTTCATTCCCATCCATATTTTCCCGTAGGTTTCATTGACTTGGGGAATTATTGTGCATAATTCTTTTGCCCTTTCTAAACTCAAATCAGATTTGTAGGGGAAATTACTTCCCTTCTTTTCAAAGAAACAATAAGGAGTTCCCACCTCTTTGAGCATCCTTCATAAATATCTTCAAATTTTCCTCCTCATAGGAGGTGAAGGCATCAATACTCTTTTGTAGAATGGCAAGGTAATGTGTCTTGAATCTCATATCAAAGGCATGAGTTCTAAAATGTGTGAGGAAGGTAGAAGGTTTACCATAGTGAGCTCTCATACAGACCATTTGAGCTAGCTTTTACTAAAAATTCAGATTCCCTTTCCTTCCATGCAATTTGGTTTTGCAAAATAGAGACAAATGCATTGAGCTGGCTCTCCCCTACATACAAATTGATCATAAATCTTGTGTTTTCTCTAGCATAAAATTACAAAGATAAAATTCACACACGAGATTTTTCTGCTCAAGATGGATAGAGAGTAAGCTATCATGAATTCAGATTCATCTTTTAGTTCATGTGGAAGCCCACATGTAATTCTTGACACATTGTCAGCGAATGAACTACTCTTCTAAAAACACACTATATGCAGGAGAGGGCCTCCTACAGGCAAGCAATTTCTCACTCATAATATAGACCATATGAATTTTGGCAAGACATTTATATTTATTTCCTTCCTCCTTATAAAACTTCCCATTCTTTTCTTGCCTTCATCTCTTCTTCCATCTTGGTCTTTAATTCTTTATTTGATGTTTTGGCTTCTCTGAGCTCCCTGCAAGTATCATTCCATAGTTGTTTGAGTGGAAAATAGGTCAACTCAGTCTGTGCAGAGGTTGTGGACACAACACTCTATTTTCTAGAAGTCTAAAATTCTTCCTCTTTTTCTATCAGTTGTTTCTTGGTTGTTGATAATTCCTCAGTCTTGGCTGCAAGCTGAGTTGTTAGCTCATCAATGAGCATTTCCCTTTGTTCTAATTTAAGTTTGAGGAAATCCAATTCCTCATCCTTTTCTCGATAATGAGCTCTGCTCTAGACAAAAACAAATCCTATTTAACTTGTTGTCTTTCTTCTTCCTCTAAAATTACTTGAGGAGTTGGGCATTCTTCCTCTATCAAAGGAAATTTTCCTTTTCTTCTCCAGATGCAACTCTTCTTCTTCATGTGGCAAATGTTGATGGTTCAGCCAATTCTGAAAATCCTACTCTTCAAATCTCTCCTCTCCTCTGTCCATTTCATCTTGACTTGGCTCAGGAGGAGTCATGGCCATGCTTGCCCAAAATATCAGCAGCTTCCTCTTCCATCCTTTCCTACTCACTCCTTCCCTCTGGGGTTTCCTTTGACCTCTTATGAATTTTTCTTCTCTGGGAAGTTCATCATGCCCAGTAGTGGATTTCCTTCTAGAGCTTCTTCTTACTATTCTTTCTTGCTCTTGCATGGGTGAGCTATCACCATCAGAGACAGATATTGGCTCCCTGAAGCTGTTGCAGAAGAAGGAATTTCCTTCACAGGTACAGAAGGCTCTGTTGTTTTGATCTTTCTCACCGACCTTCTTCTTTTTGGTATATTTTCTCTTTCCATTTCCCTTTGTTCTTCTGCAGGGGCATCAATTTCTAGATTAGTTGAAGGAGAGAATGGGGCTAGAATTGTCCTTCTGATAATATTAGGGTTTTTCTTGAACTTGCCAAGAAACTTGTCCCAAATTTCTTCTCCATTCTTCTTTGACAAAAAATGGTGTTGGCATATTAAATGAATTAGACCATGATGCCTAATTGTCCCAACACCCCAGGAATACCTCTGAGCCATGGTATGATAGAATCAAAAAGAAACCCTAGAAGGTTTATTATGTACTCAGGTTTTGTGGCTCCATACTTCAGATATATGAGCATTTTTAAGACTTCTTTTCCCACATACCCAAATTGACCATCACAGGTTAAATATTTTACTATCCAAAACACTACCCTATCAAAGGGTTTGGGCAAACTAGCCCTTCTGACCCCTTTTATGATTTTCTTTGTATTATAGATGTATTGGGGTTCAATTTCTCCTTCTTGTAGTAAGACTTCAACCAGTTCTTTCAAAGTCCCCTTGGCAGGTTGTGGGACATGCACAATTGGCACTCCAGACACATTACTTACAGTATTTACAAAAAAAGGAATAAAGATATTTCTCACCTTTGTCTGGATTGCTCTAGGTTTATGATGAATTCTCTTACCAATTCATCATTATGCCTTGAAAATTTCTTCAGGAACTCTAGCCATCCTACATGCTCAAAGATGGATGCCACTTCTTCATCTGTGACAAGGTTGGGAATCATCCTCTGGTTCTGATTTCTTCTTAATCCCCATATCGGCTTGAGTTATGTCTCTTTTGATTTTGTGTGAATTAGTTGTAGGCCCTTTTTCTTAGTTGTGGAATTGATGAATTTGGTTGTGGAACCTCTGTTCTTAGCTTGCGGAACCTTTTCTTAGCTTCGGAACTTTTGAATTCTTTTCTTCTTTGTGGAACAAACTTAATTCGATGCTCCTTCCTCAAAATATCTCTACAACTTATTTCACTTGATTTTGCAATAATGATTACTAATGATAACCATGCCACCACTTATTCCATCGAAATCATCTTCATGATTACACACTTGTAATCATAATGTATAAATAGATGACTCATCATACCTACTTTTAAATTAAGTCAAATCACACATGCAAACATTTAATCAACCCTAAATAAGTTAAAAGATATAATTACCATCCTTGATGATGTAATCCTTTTGTTATGATGACTCGTCATTCCTACAAGTGGAACAAAACATGATTAGATAAGACAATTGGAATTCAAAAGAATTCCCTTTTATTTGAACTAGCCAAAAAGAGTCAACCCACCATTTGTTGGTTTTCAATTGACCTTTGAGAGAATTTTTTTTTTTTTTTTTTTTTTTTTTTTTTTTTTTGGGGAAGAAAACACCATTTGCTGTTTTCATCTTCTTCCCTTTATTTTGGATCTATCATCTGGTTATTTGATCATTTTGGAAGAATTGGGTTCTTCCATATGATCAAATTCTTTGTTTGCTTCAATCTTCCTCAAGAATTCATCCTTAGTGGGAGGCTTCCTATAGAGTTTCAGCCTATGTCCATTGACCAAGAGTGTTCTATTACTTGCCATCAATGGGAAGTAACTGAATAGAACCATTGTCAAATATTTTCTCAATCTGATAGGGTCCCAACCATCTGGTTCTCAATTTTCCCTTGAATTGTTGGTACTTAGAATCAAACAACAATGCCTAGTCTCCTACTTTGAATTGCCTTTTCTTGATATGTGTGTCATGTCATTGCTTCCTTTGCTCTTGAATTATCTCTGTCTGTTGAAGTGCTTCCAACCTTAATTCATCCAACTCATTGAGTTGAAGGATTCTTTCTTTTTGAGTTGCATTCAACTCAATTCCCACCTTCACTACTTGTCCTCAATGTCTAAAGTTCAAACTCTATAGGAAACAAGGGATTTTCCCATAGACTAATTCATATGGTGAAAACCTTGTTGTAGTTTTCCAAGTTGTATTATAAGCCCAGACAACTTCAGGTAGTCTCTTTACCCAATCTTTTCTCCCAGCTTCAACTGTTTTGGTAAGGATGTTCTCCAATTCTCTGTTTGTTACTTCAGCTTGTCCATTTGATTGTGGGTGGTAAGGAGATGACTTCCTATGATTGATTTGGTAATACCTTGTGAAATCTTGGATCATATTAGACATGAATTGTGGTCCTTGATCTGAAACTATGCTCCTTGGTGCTCCAAACTTTATCATAATTTTGTTCCAAAGGAAATCAGCAACTACTTCTTCAGTGGCATTTGTCAATGCCTACACTTCTACCCATTTTGTCACATAGTCAGTACACACAAGAATATATTCCTTCCCTTGTGAAGGAGGATTAAAGGGACCAACAAAATCCAATCCCCATCTCTCAAATGGTTCAACCACAACTTGAGGTTGAAGAGGCATTTCATTGGTGAAAGTTGGTTGTCCCATCCTTTGACAAGGATCACACCTCTTGATATATCTCTTCACATCCTTGTATAGAGATGGCCAATAATAACTAGTTCCAAGTATCTTATGAGCTATTCTTTTCACTAAATAGTGTCCTCCACTTGGTTCATCATGACATGCTCTAAGGATGTCAAAGATTTCATCCTCTCTTACACACCTGCGTAAGACAAAATCAAGACCACATTTAAATAGCATTCCATTTAACCATTTGAATTGTGCACTTGGTTTTAATTAACTTCTTTATTTGTTTCTTAGTGAAAGAAGGAGGAAACTTCCTGTTGCAAGATAATTTTCCATATCAGCAAACCATGGTGTACTTGCTTGAGATTGCAAATAGTTGTTCATCTGGAAAGTTATCCTTGACTGGATCTTGCTCCCCTATGGTGGTTAGTCTTGACAAAAAATCAGCTACCACATTAGATTTACCTGGATTGTCCACAATGGTAATATCAAATTCTTGCAAAATTAATAACCATCTAATTATTCTTCCTCCAACCACTGGTTTGTTCATTAAATACTTAATTGTTGAATGATCTATGTGTACAAATATCTTGTACCCTATAATGTAATGTCTGAATTTATTGATTACATAAATCACAGTAAAGAAATTCTTTTTCAGTGGTGGTGTAATTCTTTTCAATGGGAGTAAGATTCTTGCTAAGATAATAAATGGCATACATCTTTCCTTCCTCATCTTTCTGTCCCAATATTGCACCAATGGAATAATTTGAGGCATCTGTTTGGATATGAAATGGCTTTTCCCAATTAGGTCCTCTCAATATTGGGGCATTGATTAATTTTCTTTAATTTCTTCAAAAGCATGCTTGACACTTTTCATCCCAAAGAAATTCACAGTCCTTGGTTAGAAAATTAAACATGGGGGCAGAAATTTTATTGAAATCTTTTATAAAGCACCTATAGTACCCAACATGCCCTAGAAATGATTTGATATCTGTGGGGGTCTGAGGAATAGGTAAATCTGAAATGATCCTAATTTTGTTTTGATCCACCTGAATTCCTTTTTTTGAAATATGGTGTCCTAATACAATCCCTCATCCACCATCATCAAACATTTTTCATCACTAAGAGACAGGTTGTGTTGTTCACATCTTGTTAACACTCTATCCAATTTCTCAAAGCATCTTCAAATGTATCTCCATGTACAGTGAAGTCATCCATATATACCTCAACACAATCATTTGTTAGATCAGCAAAGATTTGCAAGTACAACTCTCGGAAAGTTGCGGGCATTACATAAACCAAATGGTAACACCCTATAGGAAAAGGTTCCCCATGGACATGTAAATGTAGTTTTGTCTTGATCTTCAGCAACAACTCTGATCTGATTGTACCCACTAAATCCATCCAAGAAAGAAAAGTATTGTTTACCTAAAAGGTTATCTAGGACTTGATCTATGAATGGTAAGGGAAAATAATCTCTCATTGTGGCTTTGTTTAGTTCCCTATAGTCAACACATATTCTCCATTTTCCGTTCTTTTTGGGAACAATTACAAGAGGAGATACCCATTGGCTATCTGAGATAGGGTAGATGAAACCTACTTGTAATAGTTTTTCAATTTCTTGTTTGACTATATCCCTTAAAGTTGGGTTAATCCTTCTTTGAGGCTGCCTAACTAGTTTAATGTTTTCAGTATAGATGTGATGAGTGCAGATACTTGGATGAATCCCCTTCATGTCTTTGTAATCCCAAGAAAAAGCTTTAGTATGATTTTTAGAACATCAAACAATTTAGCTTCTTCATCATCCTTCAACTAGTTGTTAATGTTTAAAGTTTTACCTGGTTGAATTTCAACATGCTTGGTTCCAATATGTGATGAAATGATTTGTGGAAAGGGTTTCATTAAAGTATTTAATGGACATGCATGTGGTAACAAGTATATGGTATGTAGTGACATCTCCAAAAGTTCCTTGAGACAAAATACTTGAAAAAGGACAGTAATGAGAATTATGATACTTATCTCTTTGCAGGCCAAATTCTTCGTCACTTGCTTTACTTTCCAAAAATTCTTCACCACTTCTGATCTAGATTCTTGATGTACTTGAAATGAAGCTACTATTCATCCTCTCCCCACTAGAATTCTCGTTCCTCTGGAGTGAAATTATTTTCAATCAAAGAGAACTACTATTGTCGTGGTTCCGGAACTAAATGTGGTGGTTCTGGAACTATAGCCACAGGTTCCAAAACTAAGTTCACGAGTTCAAACTAAGTTTGTAGTTTAAACTAAGTTCGTAGGTTCTAACTAAGTTCGCAGGTTCTAGAACTATTTCTAATTACTTTGAGGACAACATGTTCTCATCCAATGGTGGATTAATCATCTCTTCTACTTCTCTTACATGATCTTGATGTGATCATAGCCAAAGAAGACAAATTTTGTTTATCAGTTTTAGGAGAATCAACCCACAATTGTTCATGATTGTCAGTAAAAGGTTGTGCGGTAGGATATAAGGAAATTTGTTTAGAGTTCTTACCATTCGAGATTGTCATATCACCTGACCTACAATCTATCAAAGCAGCAACTGTAGCTAACCATGGTCTACCCAAAATAATGGGATAACCCAATGTTTTACCTTTTGGCTATAGTATAAGGAAGTCAACTGGATATTCCCATGACTCCACCATAACCACCACGTCTTCAATAATTCCTTCTGGTTTTGCTACAGATTGGTCTGCCATCTGTAATATGGTATTAGTAGGTTGTATACCCATTAATGGTAATGTTTTGAGTATCCACTTTCATTACATTGATAGCAGCTCCCAAATCTATCAAAACATTATGTACATCCTTATTTCCTATAGAGACAGAAATAACAAGACTTCCAGGATCTCTGTATTTGGGAAGTAAAAGTTTTCTTGCTAATAAATCAACAAGTTTCCCATCTACTTTGATAGTCTTGGGGTACTATTTCTTCCTTCCAGGATTTTTCATACATAATATTTTGATTAATTTGTTCAATTTTAGAATGTCCTTAATTGCTTGTAATAGTGGTATTTCAATATTCAATTTCCTTAATTCTTGTACCAATTCAGACTCTTTGATTTCTATAGCTTCTTTGAATCTCTCTGGAAATGGAGTCTCAGTAGTGTTTCTATCTGGCTCCTTTTCTTTTCTTTCTATATCCTCTTTTGGAACAACAGTACTAGGGAATTTCATTTTCTTTTGTCATTTCAGTGATTATAAGGGTGGGAATGTTATTAATGATTTTCCCAGATCTAGTTTGAATATCCTTACAATCCATAGCATGTAAATCAACTAATTTTTTTGGTTCTATTCCATAAACAGGGTTGTTTGTTTGTTTCTTGGATTTTTCTTGGTTGTGTTTGGCATTTGCATTTGGACTACATTCTCGGTTTGTGAATTTTGTGGGGGATCCCATGATGGCCTATTGTTGATTCTGATTTGGATATGTTCTTCCTTGAGCATAATTACTAGGGTTCCATCTAGGTTGTGACCAAGCATAAGGATTTCCTTGACCAGCCCATGGTTGTTGATGTCCCTGAGCATACCAAGCTTGATTTTCCCAATCTTGAGGGTTCCAAGTTGGTTGAGGTACCCAAGGTGGTTGTCCCCAATTTTTGGTACTGACTGAGCATCCCATGGCATCGTCCATGGATTAGGGACTGATCTTGGCATAAACTTCCCTTGGTTAGGTTGTCTCTGAACAAAATTCAATTCTTTTGTTGTAGATGAGGCACTGGTTTGTTTAAGCTGATTCTTAATAATGGGAAGTAAAAAAAACATCAGTATCATGTTCTTTAGATTCACAGATAAGACACATTTCTATTTTATCCAAAGGATAGTCTCTTAGTGCATGCTTCTTCCTACATCTAGGACAATACATAGCCAATGGTTCAGTTTTGGAATTTACTTTAGCTTGTAATCCATCCATAGTAGAGGTTAATTGCACTAAAATGTTTGTTTTAAAGTTTGCTAACTCATCCATTAGTTTGTTCATATTTGGATTCAAACTTTTCATAATTTTCCTTTTCTAGGTCCACCTCTCATTTTGGAATAGCTTCTACAAATCTCCTTAATTCCATTCATTCTTATCTGATCAATGTCTCCACCTCCTATCAAGTTAAGGGCTTCTCTAGATTCATCATCCAAACCTTTAAGAAAAATGGTTTTACTTAACTCCTCTATGAAAGCACAAATCCACATCTTTTGCTAAAAAGGAATCTTTCTAAATAGTCTTCTATGTTTTCATCTTCCTCTGCTTGATTTTGAAGAATTCTTCCTTCCTATTTCTCCCTCTACAATAATCCTAGTATTTATCTAGGAAGGCAGTCTCCATTTGTGCCCAAGTGCTAATAGAGTTGGATGGTAATCCCATGAACCACCTCATTGTTGCATCCTTCAAAGTGGATGGAAACAACTTGAGTTTTTGATTATCTGTTTTATAATCATAGGTCTGACATAGTACCTTGAACTCAAATAGAAATTGGTCAGGATCTTCAGATGACATCCCTCTAAATGTGGGTAAATGTGCAGGTGAGATATTTTTCATTGATGTATCATCATCTCCCAATTGGATTGGATAAGTAAAGGTCCTATCAGGTACTCCCTCAGCTTCTCATGCCATTTTAAAAATATTTTCTAAATTTTCCTCCCAATCAATGTGGTAAGCGGTATGCCTTGGGAAGGTGAAAAATCAGGAGTAGGAGGTTGACTACTCAATTGAGAATCAAAACTCACCCTAAATGGATCTTGAGTAATAAGCCTTCTCTAAAGTTCCACTTCCTTCAGGTGACTGATCTAAGAATTCCAAAAATGGCAATTATGTTTCTTGTCTGACAGGGGATGATGGTGCCTCCAATTCTTGATCAATTTCCTTACTTTGACTAGAGGATGTTATGAATTCTTGTGAAGATGTTTTTGGAAGGAATCTACCCTATGAGTCTCTTGGTCTACTCATATATTTTGTGATATAGTAGGGAAGATCCTTCAACTACTAGATGTATGATTTGTTGCTCTTGCTAACACTTAATTAGAAAGTTCCAACTAGTGTTCCCAAAACAATGCCAAAAATGATGGGTGTCATTATTCCCTTCATTTAATCAACTTCTTGTTGATGTCATATCAAACCAGGGGTGTGTCTAAAGCTATATGCAACAAGAGTAATTTCATCGATCTAGTAGTTGACTTGTAGTTATTTTTGTATTTTCTAGGGGATCTTTTCAATGTCTTAAGGACTTCTTGGTAAAACCTTATTTAAATCAAACTATGAAAACTTGTTGAAAGTAAACACATTGAAAGCTTTGCTGAAAGGAAACACACTGTGTAGAATGGAAACACACTTGCTTTGGAAAATAAACACACTTGCTTTTGAAAATAAACACACTTGCTTTTGGAATTTTTAGAATGCTTGAAAACAATTGCAAGAAATATAAGAATCTATCTAAACACCTACGGAACAAATATACAACAAAGTTTTAACTAAAGAATTAAAACAATACAAATTAACAGATCTAAGCTATTTGTTGAAGAAATATAAATACCAAATAAATGAATATCCTATGGTCCTTGGGGGAGTGGGCCCTTGCTCCTCCTCGAATCAAGGATTTAACAACTCAGAATTCTCTCAAATAGAATGGCTATTTTATTGATAAAACATTAAGTATTACAAAACATACTAGGATCTAATACTTAATCTATATATCTTTTCTTCTTTGTATATATCTATCTCATATCATATTCTATATATATATATATCTACTATATAAGTGCTTTTTTATATACATTTTACAATCACAGTTGTCTCAATGATTATGATGAAATCAAATCATGCCCAAAATAGATGTTGAGTCGGATTGTGGTTGATCAGATAGTTGTAGGATAACTCTCCCTGGATCTGTGTTCAGAAATCTTCTCATCCTTTCTGATTGAAAGGGTCGTAGATGTAAAATCTCTGGATGTGGTTAGAATAGATAACTCCCATTGGTTCTGGAACTTTGGAGAAGTTCCAGAACCATAGGAATTTATTAAGGATCAAAATCGTGAGAGTTCCGAGCTATCCCCGGAGTTCGGAACTAAGTCTAAAAATTTCGGAACTAAATTCTAGGAGTTCCGGAACTAAGTCTAAAAGTTCCAGAACTAAATGATGATTGTGTGATGGAGTTCTAAACTAGCTTGGAAGTTCGAAACTAAGCTGTGTAGGAACAGATGTTATCAAAAACATATTGAACACCACCTGCTTCATTTCCTCGACTGATTAGACCTACTTTATTACAAAACTAAATTCAAACACACACTACGTCAGGAATTCAGATCTTTTAAACATTAGAATCACAATCAATCAAAAGATAGACAATTACATCCTAACTCATATCATATCAACTAAAAGTCACACAATGCAATCAAACTTAATAAAAAGGAGGCACAACTTCCTATCTTTTCCTCTTAACATAAATAATTTGTATAAAGGTTAGAAACTCAAACAATAACAGAAGGGATTCATATATGATTCCACAACTATCACAGATAATATTTGTTTGTCACAACATACAACTTGCTAAGAGAATAATTAACTTCATATGAAGGTAAAATGGATTATGCAAGCACTAGGAAAGAAAGATTCACAAGTACAACATTCACCATCAATATACATAACACATAGAAGTGGAAGAAGGCTAAATATCAGTTCTGCATAAATAATATTAAGGCTTAAGCCTGTATACAAGTACTCAAAAGGGTAGAGCCTCCTTATACAATAGATCAAAATTCCCTGAATACATAATGCATCCTCCTATATATAGCTTAAGAAGGTTGAGCAATATTAGCTACTCTTCTTAACTATTACATTCTAAAAATAGGATGCATTTACAATTATGAAAAATCCTTCCTCGAAAATATCCGGTGGATGTGCAACTTTAAATGGGTAAAACCTACAACTCAATCGGTGTCTTGTGGGTGGAAGATTGTACATGAATGACAGAAAAAATTAAGTTGGGACTAGTGCCACCCTTTTCCTATGTTCCCGATCCATATCAATTATTTTGGTTTCCACTCACTTTACTTTTTCTGATAATCAAGAAATCATTTGATGATCATTTCTTATATTTCTTTATCATTAGGTGCTCGCACGCATAGTGATTCAGGACCTCGACAGAGTCATCTATTTGGTTCAGATTTTATAGGAAGCTTATTGACTCAATTTATGATTTTCTAAAGTTGGATCAAGAAATTTTGATCTATTACCATCATGTTAATATATTCAAGACAAAAATATTAGGTCTCCCTAGTATCTTCCTTGACCAAGATCTTGAAATTAGCAACAATGTTTTCCATCGAGAGTGCATTAAGATCATCATCTTGAAAACTGTAATGGATCTTATCAAATTCATCACTAATATCATCAAGGTCATCAATCCATTCATTTCTTCCATTAGTTAATTTCAAGGTTTCCTCCTTAAGAATTCAGATACGAAACTCAATGGCCTCATTGTATTCAAATAGTTTCAAAGATTCATCAATGATACCTCCTCCAAGGAGAAGATTGGATATTACATTTTGTACCTCTCTCCAAGCCTCTAGAGTGAGTTCTAAATTATCACACTCTTATCAATACCATACATCTTAGTCACCATATATTTTTGGGATCAAGTTTGTTATATAAGCGCACATCATCTTCAATCACCTATTTTCCTACTTGGATTAGAAATACAATTCAAGATCTAACAAAGACACCCTTGTTGCCTAATTTTATCAACTACAAAGAAAGAAGTAGTATCAAATATTTTTGATATTGCAAGATCAGTTGGATGAGTGGGTTGTGTGATATTTTGAAGGATAGTATTCAATTGTTCCACTTTAATCTTCAACTCATCCTTAGTAACATTATCTTTATCAAATTTTTCTAGAAGGTTGTCAAGAGCAATTTGAACATCTTGTTTGGATCTTTCATGAGTGGACTTTCCCGAGAGAGATATTATAAATATGATAGTCTATGGTGGTGATGTCTTGTTTAGATTTGTCAATAGTTGGTTTCACAATATCAACAAATATTTCCTCCGATTGATCAACCAATAGGTGAGAAATGACATTTGGATTTTTATTAGTGTCGAGGATTTAGATCCAAGATGCTTGAAACGAAATAATCGACAATAGGTATCATTTTATTTTTCTATAGGTTATGTCTACTCAGCCATGAAGGATTGGAAGAAGAAACCTACTATTGAGAGGATGGAAAAGGAAAAGAAACCATGGTAGTAGAAATAAATGGTGATGACAGGGAATTTTCTATAACAATTGCGGGTGGAAAGGGAGTGACAAGTGGGGAAGGAATGGAAAGGATAGCTACAGAATGGATGAAATGGGAAGGGTGATGAGAGAGGAAGTGGGAAGAGACGATAAAAAGAGGAGTCTTTAGAGGAGAACTCGGAGTCGAGACCATCCTCGGATGAGAGGGAAGGAAGGGAGGAAAATACCTAAGCCATGGTAGGAGAGGAAGTAGTGAAAGTGATATTATCGAGAGATTGAAGGAGAAGAAGAAAGATGTGAGTAAAGGAAGTGTGAAAGGTGGAGGAGGAGTAGGAACCGAAAATGGGGAAGGAGGAGGAGGTGGATGAGGCATTTTCAGCATTTGGGTGGTGGATGATGGAGAAACATTCAAATCTATTACTTTTATAGTGGGAACAAAAAAATCTTCACCAAATTTCCTTACAAACTTGATTCTCGAAGGCTTGGGAGTCCGATTTTCTCCTTTTGTAATGATAAGGTGGCCCACCACTATTTGTACTTGAGTTATAGCTTGTTCTAAAACCTTGGGTAGGATTCCCAATGAAAGCAACCATTGGTGGTTCCAGTTGAGAATGTTAGTTGCACACTCCTTAGAGATTGTACATTCTTCAAGCGGCCAATTGATCAAAGGTAGTGGTTGATCTTGTATGTTCATTTGTGTGTACACAGGATCCAAGACTTCATCATCATCACAGAGACCTTTTGGGACATTTTTGATACCATGCTTTGTTACCTCATCAAGAGTTAACCCACAATAATCTCTTTCATGTACGACACTTCATCCCTACAATCAATCCGAGATATCTTCCAATTATAGTGTATAGACACTAGTTGGTCTAATTCCACCAGCTACACCTCAGTAATAAAATTTGACTCATGGGTGATATGTTTTTATCATCATCTGATACATCTTAACCTCTACATTTTTGGCTTTGTATGATGATGCACATATGTATTGGCCCAAAGATATAGGGAACTAAAATTCTTTCTTATGCCTATTTTGTTGATACTTATGGAGGCGGAGCAACTATTGGACCAATTCCATTAAAACCCATTTATCTATAGGGAACCTTGGTAGTTTATAGGGAGCACCCAAAAATCCTCCCACTCGAGATATGTGAAAGTTGGGAATTATAGGAAGATACACCCCCAAATCCTAACTACATTCCATGCATTATCCGAGATTTTGCGATTGTAAAGCTCTTTGTCAAAGATACACATAAGGGAAAATAAAAGGCATCATTTACTCTCCTAAATTACTTTGATACTTCTTTCCTCATTAACTAAGGATAGAAATCATAAATTTTAACGTGTTCCTTGCACCAGTGGATGTCAATCAAGGATAATTTCTCATTCCTATTGTGACATACACAAGATAGGAGGTCATGTATAAGTTTCTTGTGGTTTGGACCTCTAGCAATTGGGTGTGTATGGCATCACCGATGTGCTAATCCCATTGAATGAGATCGGTATTCTTGTGAATTGTTGAAATATATTGATACATCTACTCCTGGAAGTATTTTGAAGAGGGAAGTCTTACTATTATACTCAATAATGTATTCATATCATTGAATTCTGGATGAATTCTAAACAAGGAACATTTTTTCAAAAATCTAGTTACCATTGGCTTGGGATTTGCAAGGTAATTTTTTTAAGAACTTTAATGTAAGCATAGGGATTTCCTTTTCAATTCTCAATAGCCTTTGTGGGAAAGATTGATGAATACTCCTCGACATCAAGGATTTTGAGCAAGTCCTCAAAGTAATCTATGTCTAACTTGATCACTATTGTCCCATCCTTATATTTTACCGTCTAGGACTTTGAATCATAATGTGTCATTGCCACAAGTAAAAATTATAGACATTACATCAAAGGCGAAAGGTAGTAACCAGGGAAATCCCACTATCATAAATTCTCTTGATATAAGAAAACTTGGATGGAGCTCGACTCATTCCCAAAATTCTAATAAATCAATGTGGCCAAGATCAGTATCTCTAATATTGTCTAGGTTGGACGTGATACTTGAAGGGGAGTCGCCACTTGAAAACTATACCTCATCTTTCCTTTCCCCTCTAATGAAGATTCAAACATTTTATTTTGAAAAATTCCTTGAAATATCTATGGAATTCTCTAATACTAATCGTGGAAGTAAAGTCTAGAAAAGTAGTTGTAGACTTTCGAAATACACAAGGCGAACTTAAGGCTTACAATACAAACTCTAACTTCCGAAATGGTCTTCGGTAGAAGTCAAGAGTTGTTTTACACTACTCGATCTCTGGTTTGATCTTTGGCGAAGTGAGGACTTGTTTTGCAATTTTGACCCCAATTTTTTCTTATCGAAAGTCAAGGCCTATTTTACACTATTTAATTTTTGAAATAGACATGTTGAAACTCACGCTTTGAAAAAGAACTATGGATATCTGACCTCTGACTTGCGATGGAAAATAACCTTTATTCCTTTGATCAACTTGGTGTTTCACTGTTTCCTAGATCATTTCTTTGAAGTGTTGATGAAACAAATAAGGTGACAGCGTAGGAGGAATACCTGTTCAAATGTTGGTTGATGGGTTATTGCACGTGTATGACTTCTGAATCCATAGCTGATTGTGAGAGCTTCCTTTTGGCTAGGAGGAACTCCCTGTAATGCAAAACAAAACCACCAAAAGGAGTTAAACAATATGAGCGATGAACTACCTAGTGTAAGCTAGATCCAAGAAGTGTGATACTTCCTAGATGACTGTCACTCCACTGTTTTAAACAATTTAATGTTGTAAACAAAGTAAATCCTATTGTAATTTGAAATGATTTAGGTATCTCACTTAAAACACAATAAGAAATAGATCTAATCTAACATGCTAAGCTAGAATAGAATCCAAAGGTCAAATGATTGGTTCGGGGTTCGTAGGTTTTGTCGAGAGGTCTCGAGTAGATCACGGGTAGATGAGGGTGAGATGGAATTTGGTGGGTAGATCTGCATTACAGGCTATATGGGCAAATACAGAGACCAATGTTGGTTAAGGGTAACCAAGCGGCGGTCAGTGTAAGTGGTGCCATTCTTGTGGAAATTTGGAAATGCCACGAGAATAAGCTTTGCATCTCCTTTGTGATTGCACAAAGGACTTTGGTTGGTCAGGATGAGGTATTGGGTGATTGGGGTAGGATTTGGTGAAATTTTAATGGGTGTATGGAGGTGGAAATGTTGGAGAAGGTCAATACGTGGCTAGGTAAACAATAGATGATTTAAAATGATGATGAAATGAAATAAACCAAAAAGTATGATGTTATACTTACTTGGATTCTGGTCCCGAATGCCTGTAAGTGAGGGATGGAGGTGCTAATGAGAGGTTTGAAGGTTGCAAGTGATCACCAAACTGAAGGAAAGCTTCTACATGGACTGCATGTACATTCCTCTTTGCTTGGTTAGATCAGATCATGGCTCGGATGGTCATGCGGGAAAGATGTTTGATCTCCTTCCTTGCATGCGGATTCTTGTTGGATTTTGCTCTCTCGAAGATGTGTTATCTCTTTAAGATGTGTTAATGCTCGAACCTTATACTTCTAGCTTCCAAATTCTAACCTTGAGAATAAGGTTGTTTTGGGGTTAAAAGGGGCCGCGATGGTTCCATCTTAACTGGCGATAGTTAGGGGTAATTGACGCGTTGGTCAAGGTGGGATTTCCTAGGTTTACTAAACTAGGAGATCCTCTTGATTTCCTCCGATCTCGTGTCATTAACTCGTAGATTAGGCTAGGAGCTTCTTGTGAGCATGCGGGAATTTGGTTAAAGGGAATGTAGGCATTGATTTTTAAGGTTTGGGTAAGTCTTAGTTAGTTATGGCAACTTACTAAGAATAGGTCTTAGGTTGAGTTGGCTTGGTGAGGTGTCTAAGTAAACTGTATGTGTGGATATTATTTAAAATAAGATATTTAAATAATAAATATAGTGAGGAGAATGCATTAATTTAATTAAAGTAATTAAATTAATATTAGTAGGGTGAAAGGGGCCATGGCTAGGTGAATGTGATGAAGGGTGCTTATTCCTCGAGGGACCAAAGGGGAGTGTGACCTAATTTTAGTGTCTACATTTTGCCCCTTTTTGTTGCGTAGCTTGTATTGTAAGCGACGCTAACAAAAATAAGATGTGGTTGCCCCATGTTTGGGTGAAGTTGATCATCCTCAAACTAGGAACTGACGAGGCAGCATGCGAGAATCGGTGAGTGGTTTGATAAAAGGTGAATGGGAGGAAAAGGCATGTGGGGAACGGGGAAAAAGGGTGAAAGGTCTACTCAAGAAATCTAGGTAATTGGTCAGGGTCAAAGGTAGCAATAGTCAAATGCACACACACGTATAAACTGCAACATGCTTCACCGGGTTGAAAAGTAGGCAAACTCTACATTTTCTAAGGTCAATAGGTTTATCTCGAACAAGGTTGAAGTGATTCCGGTATCAAGGTATAGGATATGGTCGAAACACAACGTAGGTTAGGTGCGAGGAACGTTTAGGTATGTTCTCGGTGCACCAAAGGTAGGGTCGGGATAAACGGGCACAAAGAATAGGCTAGGTAAGGTCATTAGGTCAACAACATAGGTAACTTGATGCCACAAGGTATAGTAAACACATGAGGTCAAGGTCACTAGTGATGGTCCAGTCCAAATAGCTAGGTCATGATGCAAGTAAGGCCAAGGTAGAGGTAAAATAATGAGTCCCTAAAGGAGGACAAAGGGAGGTAGTAAATGATGAGGTCAGGAAAGGTAAGGTAAATGGGTTAGGTAAAGGTGGGGTGGGGAAAGGATCAGGGTGAAGGGTGGGGTAAAAGGGAAAAAGGGAAGGCAATGTGTAGGTGAGGGTGACCGATGTCGGTCAAGATAACCGACGATGGTATAGGGAAACCAATGCGATGGCAGTATGAGTAGGGCACACGACCGATGTTGGTCAAGGGTAACCGACATCGGTTAGGTCGGGTTGGTTATAAAAACAAAAAATATGTGTTTTTTTATTCATTTGTTATTTGCGAAGTGAGAAAATGAAAAAAGGGAGAAAAGAGAGAAAAGTGTCGAAGGAAACGGGACAGTGAGCTGGTAGTGTGATTGGATGAGGGTTTGGTTGGTGAGCAGTGGGTCCACGAGATCAGGGTGAGAGAATTGATTAATCGGAGGTTCGGGTAGCTATTCGGTGATGGCGAGAGGCTAGAAAGGGATCGGGTGGGCCACCGTGTACAAGCATGGACATGCCACCAAGACGATGGCAATCTTCTGAGGTAAGTGCCCTACTCTACATTGTGGATTTGATAGATTAGAGGAGTAGAGTATTGTTATTTGTAGGTTGTTGTTTTTTTTTTTTTTGGGGTGGGTAAAAATTAAATTTGGGTATGGGGAATAACGGAGGGCAAAAAGAGGAAGGGGAGGGTAGTAAATGGTATAGGTGGGGTGGGTAGAGGTCTAGGGGTAGTTTAGGTCATTGTAGGTGGGGAAAAAGGGGTAGGGGGAGGTTTTAGAAAAGAGGGGTTTTGGGAAGTCGTGGGTTTTTCTGACGTGTGGCCAAGGACTCGATCAAGTGTGGCTAGCGTTGGTTAGGTGGAACCGATATTGGTCACCAAACAGGTGATCGATGTCGATTAAGGGGTAACATGGTCGGTCGCGAAGGGTGAACGATGTCGGTTACAAGTAGGTGACCAATGTCGGTTTAAGGGTGACCGGAGTCGGTTAGGATGAACTAGTACTAGTCAGGCTTTTAGGCACAAGGGTGCAAAAATGATGTGGGCTAGGTAGTTGAGATGGGTAGGGTGAAAATAGGGTGGAGGGTAATGATAATTGGTGAATATGGTCATGGTAAAGGTAAATTAATGTTGTGTTTGTATTGGATATAGGGGAGAGCATAGTTACATATGCGAGACAGGGGTTCTCATGCCACTACGGTGATAGTGTGCACAGTGCAGCCACCCCATTAGAGCTGCAGCATGTGGAGGTAGTGGGCTTGAGTGGGGTACGTCGCTACAGACATGTTGTTCAAGAGCTTGAAATTGATGGTCGCACTCATCGATAGATGGGATTCCACAACCAACACGTTCCACTAAACGGTGAGATGACTATCACCCTGGAGGACGTGTTTTGGATTTTACGGTTACCTATATTGGGTGCCCAAGTATACTCTATCTCCTCCGAGGCCTCAGAGGAGTTGATTGGGACTATTTTTGGTGAGGGAGTGGCTGATTTGAGATTCCATAGTGTCAGTTTGAGCTATGGAGAGATGTACCTAGCCCCGTCTGAATGAGACGAGGCTAGTGGTTTTGTTGATGGAGCGGCAAAAGTGTTTGCTATGCACCGCTAGATGCGAGAGGGTGGATGTTTTCCCCAATCACTGATGGGGGTACTCCATGATATGATGGTGTATGAGACATGTTTTCCTAGCACCAAAGCATTCTTATGTATTTATACAGAGAGCTATGGGCATATGGGTGGTTACACAGGTTTAGCCTATGTTGTACATTTATACTACACTGCTGGGCATACGAGCACATAGTGTGCGTGCGACCTATGGGGATACCCAGAGAAGATGCATTCCCACCTAGATTTGTGTGGGTGGGATACATGAGATGGGTGCCAGTGATAGGAGAGGGGAGATCAGCTAGGCCGACACATGATGTGGCCCATTTTTGGTAGTTACTGGAGGGATTGTTCACAGTGGACATTATATATAGGCCATATGTGGGATTCCCCTCATATAGGCATATGCATGAGGAGCTAGCTAAGCTCCAGCTAGAGAGGTGGATACAAGGTCGTCATGTCGAGGAGGATGAGATGATCCGATAGACAGAGTCTGACGGTAGTTCAAGCTCTTATAGGACATTCCTCTACCCTTCCCACAGTATCAGAGAGATGATGTGGAGAGGCCCTTACCTCTACCACAGCCTACAGTGCCCACAAGGGAGGAGGAGCAACCAGTGGATCAGCGGATAGATGATGTCAAATGTACGAGATAGTACAAGCAATGGTGGGTGGCTCAATTACGAGCCATACCACCCAGACCAGGGCAACCAAACCTAGCTACCATTACAGTGTAGAGAGATGCCCTACAGGGGTAGGTAGCTACGTTGATTACCCAGTTGGGTATACTGCAGACACAGCTAGAGGGTTCTGAGGTAGAGGTAGCAGAGCTACACATATAGGTGGCCAGTCTGTAGGCCTAGATGGCGGATGGAGGAGATGGAGGAGATGGAGATGGTCGGGGGATGGTCAGGTGGCAACCTTACAGGCTCAAGTGACAGTAGTTTACAGCGCCAGTTGGCCACAACCCAGGCACAGATTGGGGCCTTACAGGCCCAAATACATGCATAGGGGCAGGAGGTACCACCACAGGCATCAGGAGTAGGTCCCACAGTTCACATGCAAATTTGGGGCAGGCAGGGGCCGAGGCCTATGGGACCACCACAGACTGTGCATATATCCAGGTTACGGGATGCCCTACATGAGGCAAGATACTATCAGGACCAACTTATGGCAGGGATAGATTTCATATCCTATGCCGAGTACAGGGCACAACATGTGTCTAGTGAGAGGATGAGATCCCGCACTCATAGTGTGGAGAGCATAGGAGGTCAGCAAGCTCGAGGCTTGATTAGGGAGAGGCCACCAATGCATGGCAACCAGCTCTAGGTGAGGTGCCAGCAGGGACACAGGAGGCCGAGGGTACAGGTGACACAGAGATGGAGGACATCCGGTGAGATGCCTGATATGCGGTCACTGGTTTTGATGTATAATAGTTATTTTTTTAGATATATATACCGGCTACGCATGCTGAAAGATAGTTGTATTTTTTATCACATATCGGCTGCATACCGAAGATAGTGACGATGTACGACCCGATTTATATATTTTGAGCATATATGGCTGCGTGATCGAAGATATTTTGTGTTGATTCATTCTTTTTGTATATATGAGACCAGCCAACATGTGTGAGATAATGACATTTTGTATTGTATATCAGCCTGCGTGCCAACATTTTGAGATGATGGACATGATGAGATAGGCATGTATATTAAGATACACATTTATTGATTTATATGATGAGATACATGGTATTTTGTGATGTGTTGATGTGTTTATGAGATATGGGTTTGTTGTTTTGATATGGATGGAAATTAGGTGAGTTAGGCATGATGGAGTTAGGTCAGTTTAGGCATGGATTGAGTCAGGTTGGTTAGGCATGGATCGAGTTAGGTTTGTTTAGGCATGATTGAGTTATGTTTGTTAGGCATGGTTGTGTTGAAAGTAGGTGAAGTTGTGATTCATTATTTTATTTTATTTTACAATGAATGATACTATGGGTCATATGTGAGATGTGGTATAATCTATGCATAGTGATGATAGAGAAATGGTAGGTGTAATAAATGTATAAAATATGAAGCAACTTGTTATGTATGTGGCTTAATTTCCAATTTTGTATATAAAAGGGAAACTGAGTAAGGTGTGATGTAATGGTGGGGAACATGGAAGATGAATTGTTTAGGGTAGAGGATGGCTGAGCTAACCTCCAAGGGCCCCATGCCCTCGAAGTGTTGCCTACATAGTCCCGGTGAAAAGGGACCTCAGGTCGATGTAGTTCTCCCATAAGCTAGGGAAGAAAATGAAGAGGTGTGAAAATAAGTTGGTAGGTTTTTGGGCATGTTGTGAGTTTAGATCTGCTAGGTGTGGGTAGATTATAGGTAAAATGATGTAAGTGGGGGCGATTGTGGCAAAAGAAGGAGATTACCCCAAAAGTAAGCGTCGAGAAAAAGTCTTGTATAAGGTAATCAAAACGTAAACAAAGATAGTTAAAAGAGAAAAAGGGGCAATAAAGCCACCGATGGGGTAGGATCGAGGTGATGAACGTAAGACCCTAAAGACATTACATGATGGACTATTCTACGGTGAAAAGTAGTCACATGATCACCAAATGTCTAAGTTCCAAGAAGTCCCTTGAGGCAGTAGGAAATGAGAGTGGGCATGGTTCAAAGGGTGAAGAGTAGGTAATTTTTATATGGTATGAGGTAGCATGTGCTTTGGAAAAGAAATCTGAGGTCACAATGGGCAAGTCCGTGACAAAAAAAGTTGAGTGTTTTGACTTATAGTTGAGATAGACTGATCGATGTGGGAAGTCTATATGGGAAAAATTGAACTCCTTGAGGTCTTCGTGAAGCTGATCGATGTGGGAAGCTTCGGTTGCTCTTGTTTTTATTTTTTTGAAGAGCTTTACATAGCTGTCCTTCATGGGAGTAGTCTATTTATAGCAACAATTATCGAGAGGAAGATGTCCTTTTGAGGGAGTCATCTTTTTATTAGAAGTTTGACTCAAGGAGTTTGGTCCCATTGTGAGGTCTTTGCAGTCATAGACAAGACCAAGGTGAAAGATAGGACTCTTGTTTAAAGGGAAAGGTGAAATGACCATGGGATCTCATCTAAAGGTAGACGAAAAGTATCCATGAGAATCATGCTATGTGCAGTGCCATGGTACACATATTTAAGAGAAGATAACTAGTGACAGTACTCACATGATTCTTGTTTAATCATTAGGGAGGTGTATGGAGTGAATGGCGCTCAAGAAGAGCATGGGAAGAGATAAAGGGTGAGGTAGGACAAGGATTCAACAATAGAATGGTAGAAAATGCAAGGTGTTAAGGGGCTCATGGTCGGGTTTACCATCAAGAGAAGATAAACGATAAGCACCTAATCTATAGGTATGAGTCACGATGTATGGTCCAAGCCAATTAGGAGCAAATTTGAACCGTTTACTTTTTTCTGCTTTGGTTGTGTGTTGATTTTCTTTCAGAACAAGGTCACCAACTTGGAAGGTTTGTTCATGAACCCGTTTTTCATAGGCACGTTTGATACGTTGTTGGTAAAATTGAAGGTGGTCCAGTGTTAAGACAATGTTCATCTAATAACTCTAGTCATTGTGTGTTAATGGTATTGACAAATTCATCATCAGTGAGCATGTCATGGAGAGAAATACAAAGTGAGGGGATCTAGACTTCGAGAGGTAGAATAGCCTTTGTACCGTAGACTAGAGAAAATGGTGTGGCCGCAGTGGAAGTGTGAATACTAGTGTGGTATGCCCATAGGGCAAAAGGAATGTGTGTATGCCAATCCTTCCTAGTATCATCAACCACTTTCATGAGAATTTTGTTGAGGGTTTTGTTAGTGGATTCAGCTTGGCCATTGGTTTGTGGGTAATAAGGTGATGAGAAACTAAGTTGAATGCCAAAGGCATCGCAAAGTCTTTGTAATGTTTTATTTTTGAATTGTTTTCCATTATCAGTGATGAGGTGATGAGGAACACTAAAGTGACAAATGATGTGGTGGTTAATAAACTCACATATTTTCTCGGCTTTCGTGGAGATGAGTAGTATGGCTTCCACCCATTTTGTATAGTATTCGGTAGCAGTGATGATCCATTGATGGCATTGGGACGAATGAGGATTGATTTCTTCAAAAGATCCAAACCCCATTAAGAGAAGGGCCAAAGGTCACGAGCGACCTATAAGGCGTGACTGGGTGTATGATGAAGATTGGAATGTTGTTGGCATTTTACACAACATTTGACATAGTCACAACAATCATGGTTAAGGGTCGGCCAGTAATAGCCTAGGCGAAGAATACGCTTAGCAACAGCAAGGCCACTAAAGTGACCTCCACATATGCCATCATGAACCTCCTTAATGGTATAAGGAATTTCAGAACTTGTGAGGCATCATACAATAATACCATCAAAGTCGTGCTTATAGAAGGCCCCTAGAATGACGTAATGAGAGACCTTTTTAAGGAAGGCGCATTGTCCATTATGGGTGAGATCAAGAGTTAAGATGGAGAGAGAAAGGTGGTCGGAGTATTGTTTATACCACAAGTCACTCGGAGTCGGGGTAGCAGATTCGATCGTGTAAACATCATGAGGTAAATAAGAAGGTGATTAGAGTCATTGTACAGTGACAAAGATTGTAGAATCGGCAAGTGAAGTGGGTATTTGGGAATCTAAGCAGGCCATGGTATCTATAAATTTGTTGGTTGAACATGGGATGGTTTGAAGGGTGTAATGATCAAAGGTGGTCAAAAGTTTGTCTACATGATGTTTATAATTTTGAAGTATCTCATTATGACATCGGTACATACCATTGACTTGGTTCAAGACCAATTGAGAATCACCAAAGATGTTGATTGATTTGACATCTAGGGCGTATGCGGCTTGGAGGCCTAGAATGAGTGCTTCGTATTCGGCAATATTTTTGGTGCATTCAAAATATATTTTGAAAGGCAAAGGCATGGGTTCACCATTAAAAGGAATGAGGATAATACCAGCCCCGCCCCCATGCTAACACTTAGAACCATCGAAAAAGAGTGTCATTTGGTAAGGAGGTTCGTCCAGGGAAAGGGTAGCAATCGACTCATCTGGAAAGTCAAAATTAGAGGGTTGATCCAAGAAAATAGGTGCGTCGGTCAGTTGGTCGGTTATACCTTGGCCCTTGATGGACTTTTGATGAATGAATTCGAGATCAAGATCAGCTAAAAGCATAAGCCATCATGCGGCATGTTGATTTTGATAAGGTTTGGCGTACATGAAGTGTAAGGGGTCAGTGTTGGTCACAACATAGGTTTTGTGGTTGAGTAGGTAATGACGGAGTTTTGTGGCAACGAAGACTAAGGCTAAGCAAAGTTTTTTGGGATGGTTGTATCGGGTTTCATAGTCCAAAAGAGTACGATTTATGTAATAAACCACATGCTCCCTATGTTGTTCATCGTGATGAGCGAGCATGGCTCCCAAGGAGTGATCGGTAGCGGATATGTATAGGTAAAAAGGTTGATCGTCTTTAGGTGGAATGAGTACAAGTGGTTGGAGAAGGTATTGTTTTAAGGCCTCAAAAGCTTTATGACAATCATCATCCCATTTAAAGGAGACATCCTTCTTGAGAAGATGATGAAATGGTTGACACCGATCAAATAACTATGAAATGAAATGGAAAATGGATTGCAATTTACCTTGCAGACTATGGAGTTGTTTAAGGTTAGTGGGCGGAGGCATTTCCGAATGCCTTGACTTTAGTAGGGTCAAATTCTATACCATGGAGGGAAATGATAAATCCCGGGAGCTTTCCTGAAAGAACCGTAAAGACGCACTTCTTAGGTTAAAGGCGGATGCAATATTTAATGAGGCGGTCAAAGATGGTTTTAAGGACGGCAAGGTGATCGGAGTGACGTTTAGATTTGGCCAAGAGATCATCCACGTAATCTTCCAATATGTGATACATAATATCATGGAAGATGTAAGTCATAGCCTATTGATATGTGGCACCAGCATTTTTAAGGCCAAAAGGCATTACTCGATAGCAGAAGGTCCCCCAAGGGGTGATGAATGAGGTCTTGTGTTGATCTTTTGGGGCAAGCAAAATTTGGTTATAACCCGAGAAGTCATCCATGAGTGATAGCATCTTGTG
Source organism: Taxus wallichiana var. yunnanensis (assembly GCA_018340775.1). NCBI lineage: Eukaryota > Viridiplantae > Streptophyta > Pinopsida > Cupressales > Taxaceae > Taxus > Taxus wallichiana. Next base: position 828,511,257 of record CM031239.1, read on the forward strand.
ACCAGCGATGAGGTCAACCAGCTGGTCAATACTAGGTAAGGGAAAGTCATCTTTCGGGTAGGCTAGGTTGAGATCACGGAAGTCCGTGTAAATGTGGAGTCCCCCTGTTGCTTTAGTGACAGGGACAATGTTAGAAATCCAACAAGGATAATCAATGGGTAAGATGAAAGAAATGAAAAGTAGGCACTGAAGTTCCTCTGTGATGAGAAGAACAATATGAGGGTGCATTTTCCTCAACTTTTTTGATGGGTTTGGTATCGGGAACGCTTACAATATTGTGGACCACTATGGTGGGGTCAATACCGGGCATGTCTACATAAGACCAAAAAAAAGCATGGTTATGATCTCTGAGAAAAGAATTGATGGCTTCCTGTTTAACAGCATCTAAAGATTGTCCGATATTTAGGATGTGCGGGTCGTCCTGAGTATGAATGTTGATCTCGATAGTCAATTCATTTAACATGGTTTGCGTCTCGGTGGGTAACAAGCCGATGAATATATGAGTCTTACGCACCAAGGTAGGTGAGTATGGATTCATCATCCCGACATTGAACAATGTTAATTGTAGGTGTGTCGTCCAAAACCATTTTAGGATACGAAGGGAAGAGTGGAAGGGGCCTCACCCTCACGTTGATAAGTCAGAGGCCCCAAGGAAATGGTGTTTATGAAAAAAAAATTTAGGAGGGATAGATTCAGGATCCATCGACTTCGTCGGTGAGGATGGTGATGAAGGTGGAGCGGGTGAAGAAGGTGGAGAAGAGCTAGTGTCCTTAATGAGTTCAATGTGGGCCTATTTGGTAGGTGGTTTGGGAGAAGAGGTAGTGTTTGTAGACGTGAGACGGATTGATAGGTATGAGTACATCATTGGGTCGGTAAAGCATGTTACATGTTTTGAAAGGCGATGGGTCATTTGGAATGGTATAAGTGTGTCCTTCGTGTTCAAACTTTACACAACGATGTAAAGTGGAAGGAACACAACCCATGACACGGATCCAAGGTCTGCAAGTAACAAGTTATATTGAATTCCCCCTCCAAAACGTAAAACAATTCTAGAACGATGCGGGGCCCACATGATTGTGGAGGATGACAGGTTCCTAATGTACGAGGTGATAGTGTCATTGAATGAACGCAACATGACCGGATGTTTGTGCATGTAATTGTTAGGTATGCGCATTTGAGTGAATGCATGGGATGAAATTATATTAATGCTAGCACCCCCATCAATAGTCACACAGGCGTAACCGTATGTCGTCGATGTGGACAGAGATGAAGAGGGCTGGGTCCAGTCATCATTTTGGTGTGGTGCGATCTCTTCCTCTGAGAAGCTAAGGGAGGCCACTTGGTGAATAGGGTGGGGTGAAGATGAAGATGGTAATTTGGTGAGAGAGGATACATGATGGGGTGTGATAATGGAGGCTATGAGTGTAGGGTCATTGGGTAAAACCTCAATAGATTAAAGAACCTCCATGAGAGATTGATAATGGGATTCTGAGGTTTGAATGAGGTCATATAGGGACATTTTTAGGGGAGATTGGTGTAATTGTTTGAGCATGGTGCGATGTGTGACACCATTAGAAATGGGGTACGTGGGACCGCGGATAGTGATTTTAGGTATGGGTGCAGATGGTATGTTGGGTATAGGATTGGTTGGTGGGTCAGTTGCCTTTTCTTTACCCTTCTGCACATGTGTAGTGATGTGTATCATGTTGATTTGAGGGGAGTTGGCAAATGGAGAAGGTGTAGGGTGAGTGGTATAATGACACGACGGGAAAAAACCTATCTGGAGGAGAAAAACCCTATGAGGTGAGTTGGGTGCAACGACATTTGGGTGGTGGCGTGGCAAGTTCTCTGATGCGAACCATGTTAATTTCAAATATTGGTTGTGGCTCTAGGAGCTGTGAGGGTGGAGGTTGTGGTTGTTGAGTGGGTAGTGTGGGAATGGGTGTTAATGTAGCAGGATCCTCGTCGAGAAGCTCATCGTCATCAAAGTTGGTTTCTGGAGGACACAATTGGATAAGGATGGTTTTCAAGGCCTTACAGTTCTCCACATCATGTCCTAGCACATGATGGTATGCATAAATTTTAGTATTGTCAAACCCTTTTGGCTTGGGTTTGAGGGGGTCATAAGGTCTGAGTGGCGGTAATGTGATGACAGAAGTCTCAAGGAGGTTGGTTAAAATTTTGGCATAAGACCCTGCTAGTGGATCACAATGGGAAGTGAACGTGGGTTTGGGTGTAGGTGTAGGTGATTGTTGAGGAACGGTCTTTAGAAGAGGAGGGGGTTGAGCCATGGGTTTGGGTGTTAGTGTGGTTTTAGGTGTCGGTCGTGCTTGTTTAGGTAGGGGTATAGTAGATGGACGGGTAGGAGGGTGTGTGGTCGTTTTGACTACCTTATTGTGGGGTAGTGGAGTTTTGTTTTTGGGTTGCACCTTCTTGGGTAAAGGTGATGTGGGTGTACGAGGTCTAGAAGGAAAAGCAAATGGAGGAAGAGGGCAAGTTACCCACGGGGATAATGGGGGTGCTATGAAGGTAGATGATGCGGGTCATGCTTGGGGTGTGAGAGACAACAACTAAAGTGTAGTGGGTAGTGAAGCAATAGCTGAGGGTATTGGAGGTATGGGTGGTAAAGAGGCTGTAGGTGTGTGTTTAAGTCGGTTTGGGCATCTGGGTAGGTCAGAGGTTTGTGAGGAAGGAATGGGTTGTTGTGTTTTTGGTTTATTAGTGGGTGGAGGTTGCTTGACCATGTTGGGCAGCTGAGGTCCTAAGACAAACGGGATAGAATACAGTGCGATTGGCATAGGCTGAGGTATGAGTTATATTGGTTTGGTGATTTTGTTTGGGTGTTAGAGTAGGTGTGGTGTTGTCTTTGGAGGATGTAGCTAAATCTAGTTTGATAGGTGGATGAGTAAGGCTGGTAGTCAGGGTGACCCCTAAAGTGGTAATAGGTTTAGTTGAGGAAGATGTTGTATGTGTGGATTTGGGTTTAGATGTAGGTTAGGTTATGGGTAAGGGTGTGGTTTGAGCTATAACAGGTGTCATGGAAGGGGTTGTGATAGAGGTGGTTGTGTTTGGTTCGATTGGTCAAAATATTTTTGGGTAGATAGTGGAGGTATCAACAAGGGATCTTTGCATCTGTGTTGAAACAAGAAGTAAAAGGTACCCCCATAGTAGAGCCCTATCCACATAATCTAAGTGATCAACAAACATGAGAATGGAACATCTGTAGGTGGAGTTGGTGAGGACCTAATGGAAATTCATGTAAATTATGTCTTAGAGACAGGGGAATTGGCTAGCTTTAGCTTTTGTGGGTAAAAAAGCCTAAAGTAAGTATGTAGGATTTTGGGTAGCTAATGGAGAATGCTCGCCAAGAGGAAAAGGTATCACAACTGTTGGGTTTATGATGGGTAGAGGAGATGATGGGAGCTCCTCTATAAGTAGAGAAATGGATAGGTGCTCCTCTGTGGATGAAGGAGGTAATGGGTGCTCCTTTATGGGTGGAGGAGATAATGGGTGCCCCTCTGGGTGGAGGAGGTATTGTGGGTAAAGGTTCTCTAAGTGGTGAAGCCAGGGGTGAGATGGTCTCAATGTTAGTGAAAGATTCCTCCGTAGGTGATGAAGGAGATGATAGGTGCTCTTCATTGGTGAAGGAACATGGGAGGTTGGTTTTGACGTGAAAGGAGGATTTTAGGCTAGGATCTCCTCTATGGAAGGAATATGGGGTAATTGGGAGGCAACATGTACGTCATTAAAGATAGTGTGAACCTCATGGGTATGGGTATTGTGAGTTGAGGTCTCACCGGTTTGATCAAACGAAGGGGCATGGTTGGGAAATGGTTTCTTGAAGATGTGTAGGTTTTGGTTGGCAGGTGCATTAGGATTATCCACGGTTAACTCACCTTTCTTGAGCATTTCTTGGATAATATTTTTGAAAGTGATGCAGTTGCCATCACTATGACCCTTTACTCGATGATAATTACATAAATCATGTTCTTTATACCATGTAGGCATGGGCGAAAGCAGGTCAAAACCAATGTGTGGTTTTATGGGTGAAAAAGTGATGGCTCCGGCTTTGATAAGCTTTTCTAAGACAAAAGAGTAAGGCTCCCCGATTGGGTTATATTTCCACTGCTCTCATTTGAATTAACAAGTATGGATAGGTGAGAGATTAGATGAAGGGGTAGCCTGATTTGATGGATGTGTTGGGCCGACCTTGAGTACCACTTTGCGTTAGTGGTGCCCTTAGCTTTTGAATAATTGGTTTATGGTTTGGAAGAAGAAGAGGTATCATTCAACTTGAATGCTGAATTCTTATTACGTAATTGGATTTTCTTCTCTTTGATGGCCCGAATCTCTAACTTTCGTGCCATAGTGAATGCTTCATCGAATGTTCGGAAGGTTTGGACCTGCAAGGTCGGTGAGATATGCCTAGCACAAGCCCGTGTGAAGAGCTTGATGAGTTTTGTTTGTGGTAGTTGGAAGGTGAGTTGGTTGATCAAGCTACGCCATCGAGTGACAAAATCTATGATAGATTCGTCCTCATATTGACACGTGGAGTATAGGTCGGTCATGGTAACCTTCTTAACAATATTGATAGAAAAATGATCCAAGAAGGCTTGCGCTACTTGATTGAAAGAGAATATAGAGTGTTTAGGTAACCCACTATACCAATCTAATGCAGTCGATCGAGAGACATGGGAAAGGTTCTTAGGAGCAAAGCATCATCGTGAGCAATCAGATAACACCCGTGTTTGAATGACCGCAAATGCTACTTGTGGGTCTTCTTTGCTATTGAAACGATTGAATTTAGGCATTTCCCAATGCATGGGTATGGGCGGATAGGAATGGATGGGTGGATGGGCTCATTGCAAATCTTGTCATAGGTGAGAGTGTTGCAGAGAGCCAAAACCAATGCCTCCAATGTCTGCATCTTGTCCAACATCAATTTAATTAGGTTGTTGGTGGGTTGCGATGATTGGGTGCCTCCTGTAGCATGAGAGGGTTGGTTTTGGGCATATAACAGGGGTGGCACTCCAGTGTATGGGGCTGCCATGTAGGTTGATTGAGAAGAAGGCAGTGAAACAGGGGGTATGTATCCGGTGTGTATAATGGATGAAACGGGAGGTTGTTGGTAGTATGTATATGGGGGTGGAAGGGTTGTGGTAACCCTAGTGGTAATAGGGGCTAATGATTTTGGAATGGAAAGGACCATGTTCTGAAATGGGGTAGGGGTCACCGACACTAGAGGTGGTAATGTAGCTACGGGTATGTGTGAGACATTAGGGGTAGATGAGGTTGTGTTTGGGGTAGTTTTCATGGGTATGGTGGATGTAGCGGGTGCCACGGAAGTAGCCAGATACGTGCGATACATGGCATTATAGCAGTATATGACCTAGGCTGCGAAATGATTGGGGGTAAGGTAGATGCGGGCAGCACGGAGCTAGATGGGGCCAATGCGGGAGTGGGAGCAAGAGTCGGGGGATAGATATGGGCATGCCATATATCAACTGACCCCAGGCATCTTGAGTGGATAAGTGGGAAAGGTAGAAATGCAAGGCGGCAGGGTTTTGGTCAAGGAGTCGTGTGAACTCCTCATCTCCGGTAGCGATAGTAATAGGCTGGATGGACTCCATGGCTAGTGATAAAATGGAAGGTGGTGAAGGAATGGGTGGGAGTGGTTGACAACTAGCATGAAATACGAGTGCACTTGTTTGTTTTCGTGTCGGCACTATGTGAACCATTCGATCGGGTAGGGCGGCTTCTCTGTAAATGACACGAGAGAACAACAGAATAGGTGTGAATCTAGTTATAAAAAGTGGATTAGGTACCAAATGGTAGCTGGAATATAAAAGCAAAGCTAACCGATGTCGGTTAGGGAAAACTAATGCCACTCGGGGTAACTTGCTTTATCAGGTCATTGTATAAAATGGACAGTGAGTGAAAACCCAGGCAGAAGGTAAAATCTGACAGGTATGCCAAATTTGATGATGTTTACAATGTCAATGGGTATGATGGTAGTGACAGGGACTATGAAAAGTGGAAGAAAATGAATAAAAATGTCCTTTTGAGTAGGTTAGCAAAAGGACCTGGAACCAACGTCGGTTGGGTATAACCGACGACGGTTAGAGGTAACCGATGACGGTTACTGTGAAATTGAAATAGTGATGAAAGAAAAGTGGTTGTGAATTAAAATATGGTGTGGAATCAGACCCAAAATTTTGAGAATGATGGTGATATGGCCCAGCACACTCAGGTGAAGCTAGAATACACCAGTTGTGATGAGGAGCATACAAGGATGAACAAAAAAAAGTGAAGAACGTGATCTCTCACCTCAAAACGCAAGCCAAGCAAAAACACTAAGAAAAAAATGTGATCATAGGAGTGCCCTTTCTATTATGTTTTTTTAGCTTATGCTATTTAGGGACTGACACATGAATTATGAAATAGATTTTTTTGGTGAGGATGGCTTCCTACAAAGAAGGAGATCTAAAAGGTGAGGTTTCAGGTATGTTATGGTGGGGGCAGGCTTCGCTCTGAAGTATGACTCGACAGAGCAGCGGCAGCTGGTGCCCACTGTGTCATGATCGTATGATCACCTACAGCTTCTTTTAAGTAGGATGTTGTTTAAGAATGTATGTATTTTGAATTTTTGTGAGGTTTGGTAAGACTCAGAGAAAGAGAAAAGGAAAGAAGTGCTTTTCTACGATTTGTTTGTCAACCATCAGTTGGGCATGACTTCCAGCGTATAGGTTGCCCTCAATTAATGTGAGCTAATGCGATAAATCAGAATGCAATGCACTTATTTTTAAGCCCAAATCGAGATGTGAAATTGGATGCCACAATAAGATGAAGAGGAAGAGGGATGCTCTTTCACTACAATGCAAAAAACATGAAGAAATGGTTCTTTTTAATTACACCAAAAGAAAATTTTCCTTTAGAGCAAATAGAAAGAAGAGGTGGGTTACCAAGGAATAAAATTAGTGTATACACTTTTTAGAAGGGAAACAAACACACAATTTTTCCTAGGAATGAATGAAATGCAAGGAACCCTGGATGGGTCCCACTGGGCATGCCAAAATGTTTCACCTGTTTCTTAGATCGTTTCTTTGAAGTGTTGACAAAACAAATAGGGTAACGGGTGTAGGAGGAATACCTGTTCAAATGTTGGTTAATGGGTTATTGCGCACGTATGACTTATAAATCCACAACTGATCATGAGAGCTTCCTTTTGGCTAGGAGGAACTACCTATAATGCAAAGCAAGACCACCAAAAGGAGTTAAACAATATGAGCAGTGAACTACCTAGTGTATGCTAGATCCGGGAAGTGTGATACTTCCTAGATGGATGTCAATCCACTGTTTTAAACAATTTAATGATGTAAACAAAGTAAATCCTATTGTAATTTGAAATGATTTAGGTATCTCACTTAAAACACAATAAGAAATAGATCTAATCTAACAGGCTAAGCTAGAATAGAATCCAAAGGTCAAATGATTGGTTTTGGGTTCTACAGGTTTGTCAGAGGTCTCGGGTAGCTCACAAGTGGATGAGGGTGAGATGGAATTTGGTGGGTAGATCCCTATTCTGGCTATATGGGCAAATATAGAGACCAATGTCAATTAAGGGTAACTTACAATGACGTCGGGTGTAACCGGTGTTGAATTCTTGTGGAAATCTGGAAATGCCACAGAACAAGCTTTGGGTCTCCTTTGTGATTGCACAAAGGACAATAGTTGGTCAAGATGAGGCATTGGGTGATTGGGGTAGGCTTTGGCGAGGTTTTAATGGGTGTATGGAGGTGGAAATGTTGGAGAAGGTCAATACGTGGCTAGGTAAACAATAGATGATAAAATGATGATGAAATGAAATAAACCAAAAAAGTATGACGTTATACTTACTTGGATTCTGGTCCTGAATGCCTGTAAGTGAGGGATGGAGGTGCTGATGAGAGGTTTGAAGGTTGCAAGTGATCACAAACTAAAGGAAATCTTCTACATGGACTGCATGTACATTCCTCTTTGCTTGGTTAGATCAGATCATGGCTGGGATGGTTGTGCAGGAAAAGATGTTTGATCTCCTTCCTTGCATGTGGATTCTTGCTGGAATTCACTCTCTGAAGATGTGTTATCTATCTAAGATGTGTTAATGCTTGCCAACCTTCTACGCTTCTTGCTTCTAACTTCTAACCTTGAGAATAAGGTTGTTTTGGGGTTAAAAGGGTAACCGACGGCGGTTCCGTCTTAACCGGCGATAGTTAGGGGTAATCGGCGTCGGTCAAGGTGGGATTTCCTAGGTTTACTAAACTAGGGAGATCCTCTTGATTTCCTCGGATCTCGTGTCATTAACCTGCAGATTAGACTGGGAGCTTCTTGTGAGCATGCGGGAATTTGGTTAGAGGGAATGTAGGCATTGATTTTTAAGGTTTGGGTAAGTCTTAGTTAGTTATGGCAACTTACTAAGAATAGGTCTTAGGTTGAGTTGGCTTGGTGAGGTGTCTAAGTGAACTATATGTGTGGATATTATTTAAAATAAGATATTTAAATAATAAATATAGTGATGATAATGCATTAATTTAATTAAAGTAATTAAATTAATATTAGTAGGGTGAAAGGGGCCATGGCTAGGTGAATGTGATGAAGGGTGCTTATTCGTCAAGGGACCAAAGGGGAGTGTGACCTAATTTTAGTGTCTACACTTGGATTAGATCTTAAACTTAACTTCATATAAGCCAAAACAGTAAATAAAAGGACCCACGAGGACATTAGACCAAAAGATAAGGACAAAAACCTTAAAAACTAGGATTAAACCATACTTTAACAAGAACACCCTAAAAGCCTTAAGAATATGAATAAAATACCACAAATGATTACGAAAAACATGCAAAAAAACATTTAAACTCTAGATCTTACCCAAAACACTAGTGGGTTAAAGGACAAATTGTGGAAAACACCTAAGAAGTTGTGAAAAGTACGGTCGAAAGTTGGGGTGTGTCAACAAGTTCGGCATACAAATTGTCGATGAAAATGATGTGTAATATCCCAACTTAAATAGAAAAGGGGTGCATTAATTACATGTAGCCTATAGGTGACACGTGCGGGTTTGTGGCATTTAATATGTTGATTGGATGTCGGTTAACCTCCTTTTGCAACCCTCAAGTTTTGAGTTTCATGGATCACTTGAAACTTTACATGTAATTTGCATTTGTAAACTTTGAACCCAAAATGAACTATTTTCTTTGTATTTAGGATTTTGGAAGTAGATTTACAATTTGCATGTAAATTGTAAATTGGAACCCGAAACCCAAAATGTAATTTTGGGGTTGGATGTCGGGTTTCAGAAGTCACTTAACAATTTTCATGCAAGTTATAAATCAATCCCCAATTCTTGAAATACATTACTTTCTTTGTATTTCGGGTTTCAGATTTTGAGAAGAAATTTACATGTATTTTGTAATTTGATTCCTGAAACCCAAAATTTGAAATACAAAGGAAATTTTTGACACTTGGGCAATTTTCAAACGTTTCTCCAAAAAATGAGTTTTGGGTTAAAAAGGAAAATTTTACAAGGAAGAAATAAAAAAGAATGAAAACTAGTAAGGTGACTTGAAAAGTCAATAGGAGTTCTGTCCCTAATCGATAGTAGTTTTCGAGATGCTAGAAAGATATAATGGTCAATACAAAGTTGGGTCACATGTCATCTAGTGTCCAAAAGTAAAGTGATCATTCCATAAAAGAAAATAATAAGAGTGTGGGAAAGATAAAATCGATGAAAGAGTAAAACAAGTGCTATTAATGTATAGTCTTCTTGATTAGGAATCATGTATATAATGACATACTTAGAGGCATTGTTATAAGTATAAAGTGTGTGATTTTGTCACTACATGGGGAAACTATTAGAGGAAATGGAGGTGAACCTCTTGTTTCTTGTGGTGAGTCACAAGTGGATCATGTGTCCATTTTGAACCATTTTGAGGAAGGAGGTGCAGTGGGTACAACTTTCATGCAATTTACTCTAAAGGTAGATCTAAAAGTATGCATGTATTATTTAACACTATGAACATCAACAATTTCTTTTTGTAATTAATTAGTCTTGAGTGGTAGATTTATGAGGGGAATCAAAACGAAAAATACCATCTCACAAGATTGTTTTAAGGGTCTCAAATAAATCTATGAATCCTACAAATGAGGAGAACTTGTCAATGGGGAAAACAAGATAGGTGAAAAAGTGCAACCAAATGAAATGACAACAGTAACAAACAAACCTATGCATGGTTCCTTCTTTTATACAAATATATCTAATGCACAATTTTCTATTTTTAAATCGTATTTACCTTATCAAAATACCAAACCTTTTGCTTGAATATGTAGTTCAATTGAATCTAAAAATGTCATAAATTTATATAATCTTTATATTTGTAACTATAACGTATATGTTTTTTCAAAATATTATATACCTAAACAATTGTATAATGAATTATTATATATTAAAATTTTAAAAAGTATAAATATACACCTTATCAAAAAATGTCGTGGTGTGGAGAGGCCAAGAACATTCCATTACCCAAATTGGTGCTAAGGGTGGAGGATGTATTCACAATAGCGTCTTCATCACCCCTAAAGAAACCCCATGTCAATGTAATCTTGTTAAGCATGAACTCAGAAATTATGCATTCTTAGCAATCATGTATTCACAATGCAAGGCATAATTGTGGTGAAGGATCAAGCCCATGTGGAAGTTACACATGAGCACAAGCCCAAAATCCTTGACAATGTAATCATCGAATCTTATAAAAATGCTTTTTACCACCATCATTGATTATTTCAATTTTAAGGGACTATTGCAATCACATTTTTTTGTTCTAATAATGTAAGCGAGAAAGGTAAACCAAAAGAATGGCAAAAAAATGAGTTGGAGGGCATGACATGCAATTCCATCTAGTGTTTTTCATACCTATACTAACATCATCCCAACTATGCCAAAATGGGAGTATAGAGAAGGGCATAGAAACCATCAAAGACTAATATAAGGTATATTTCATAGATGTTGTTTCTTGTGTCGATAGTGGAAAGATCCCGAGTTCCAAAAAAATTCTCGCACAATGCACAAGGTTATGGACTGAGCAAGCAAAGGCATCACCAACTTGCCACTCACCACATAATAATAGAAACAAAATTTTCTTATTATTAAAGGAATAAGAACATGCAAAGCAATATTATTTTAAATTTTCTTTAAATATTTTTGGTGTGTAGATCAACGTTAACATAACACACTTCGGTGGGCCCATTCATAATAATATTTTGTGGATGAGAAATGCAAATGTTTGGATTTGTACATTTTTCATCCTTTAAGTGTAAAAAATACTTGTAAATATTCAAAATAATCATTTCATACATCTTGCATACTCAAAATATGATTGTCATTTTATGTATAGATTTATATATATATAATACAATGGACACAAACATATCTCAAAAAAAGTTAAATAATCATAATTTAATAATCTTCTATATATTTTGTCAATAATAGATAGTAAAAAAATTATTTTGAAGGGCTCCTTCATGGTTTTCCTTTGGTATTGTTGGAATATCTCCAACACTTTCATCTCTCACTTCCTACTTCATAGAGGTTCAACAAACTCTTCTTCCATTCCTAGGACGAAGTTACGGATGCACAAATGCCAACATTGATCAACCTTGTGACTACCCATATAACAATGAGTGAAAAATATCTTGTCATGTATTTTGACAATGAGCCCTTCTTATCCTAATCTAGAATTTTCCTTAGAGAATATTTTTATAAATATTCCTTAATAAAGATTACCTTTTCAACACTTGACTACACAAAGGTGGATAGCTAGTCCACAAAATGTGCATGTAAATGCATACAATAAATTTTGTGTATCAAGACCATATTTCACGTAGTAGAAGGGAATGTTGGAATACTTACGTTGTCCATTTTAGGATTAACATTATTTCAAGTGTGATGAGGAGAAATTATTTTATGTTCTCTTTTAGGAGTTCCACCTTTCTTTGGAGATGGATTTCACCTCTTATGGTTGTTATTCTCGTGCTTGGAAGGTTGTTCCTTATTTTCTTTCAACTTTTAACATCTATCATGATCATGAAGAGATTCTTATTTTTATGGCGTACATGAAGCACACCTCACATCATAAGTTTTAGAGCATTCACTAATTTCACTCAAACCACCATGGTATCCCAATCTTGCATGTTGAGGCCTCTCCTTGATATGTATGGGATTAATTATGCCTTGGCTACGATGTCAAGGCCCTTTCCATCATACCCAATCTTGGAGAGAAAATTTGAGCCAATACCCTTAGTGTTCTCTCAAAATCACTAAAATTAGAATCATCTAATTCACAATGGGATAAAAGGGAAACTAGTGAATCACTTGCAATGAATTCATTTGATTATGCACTTGTGGTTGATGGTTATCCCCATGGACTAGTAGACCCATTTTTCTTCTCTACTCGCTTCACCAAAATGTAATTTTTCCAATGGCTCATCATTAGCTTGCAACTCATCTTTCAAGGCTTTAATGAAACCTACGAAAAATCTCCATGGCTTGTAAATCTCTCATGGAGCTCTTGATTATCCTCTTCCGTGGATTGCCATATTTTTCACGGTTTGGTGTTTTCCTCTTTAATCGACAGATTTATGGCTTAGAGCTCATCCCTCCTTTCCTTCTTTAGATATTTGACCATAGGTTAACCTATTGCAACATGTCTATAAACCGAACCAATGCAAAATTTCAATCCAAATATTAGCAGAACAATTAGTTCTAATAATAAACTTGCTTGAGATGGAGTAAGTTTAACACAAATCATAAAAAACATTGCTTCGATACCAAACTTGATCTTAAAATGGGGTTATAAAAGCTGATCAATTTTCCCATTTTCTTGGATACCTTAACATTTTCTCAATTTATAGTTTTATTATTAAATTGGCCTATTTATGTTGCAAAATAACAAGTGATTAAAAACATACCGAAAATGCACCACCATAATTGATAATAGAGTCTATCCCAAAATAACAAGTGATTAAAAACATACCGTAAAATGCAACACCATAATTAATAATAGAGTCTGTCCCAAAATAACAAGTGATTAAAAACATACCGTAAAATGCAACACCATAATTGATAATAGAGTCTCCCCCCAAAATGAACTACGTCTCTAGGTCCAATCAAAAGACGAATCAATATATAAAAGATGAAGAAAATAATAGTCTTACATCGGTTTTTACTACTCGCTTAATAGCGTCGATCAACCTAATTCTAGCATTGACTACTATGGATATGGATTTGATCATGTCTATTTTAGTGACTCATGGCTCCATATTATGGCCCTCACTCAACCAATAATAATGGTGGCTTTGTCTCTCCGGGATGACGAGCACAATGTCTCTATAGTAGGTACTTATGGAGATGATAATATTAGCCTAATATGGTATCTAATGAACTTTCTATGATATATATATAGCTCTCCGGCCTCCTCACAATAATGTCAACACAATAATGGTCTCTTTGACCTTTGTAAATGATGTTGAAAAAATAGTAGCTCTCCGCCGGTTCGACTTAGTCATTTGCAATATTGAAAACTCATCGGCGCGTCGTGTACAAAGTACAATTCGGATCTTAAGGCCAAAATAATAACCTTGTTGTTTAAATCAGGATCCTAATGGCCTAAAAACAAAAATAATAAGGCAATAAATCTTTTTATAAAATTATAATAGCATAACACTATAGGCTTTACAAAATCTTCACAAGCTTATAATAAGCTCATAACTCTCTTATGCTTCGAATGGAGCTTAAATTAAAAAATTTAATGCCTTCTCTTAAGGATTAGGGGCCTTTATATACTTATTTTGGCCCACATATATTGGTTAAAACCAATATCTAGATGGTATTAAATAGTCATGTGCTTGTGTGGCGAGTTGGTTAAGGTGCTCGAGTTAGGCGTGGGTGGTTATTGGTTTGATTAGAAGAATAAATTTTTGCGGGACAACTTAGTAATTTTTCATCAACGCTACAAGACTAGGTCCCTCCTTCTTGGGTATGGGGAGGCTCTCATTTATTGAATGCAAGGAATAAATAAAACTATGGGGTGGTTGTTAGGCTAGGGATCACACAAGAATACTCCACTAAACATGTGGCAAATTATTTGTACAGTGTACAAGGGAGGAATTTTCTTGGAGAGAGGTGAAGGGGGTAAGAAAATACAAAGAGGGTTAATATTGTGAGTAGGCACTTGCATATTCTCACCAACATTTAGGTTCACATTTAATAGCAAGAAAAACAAAAGTGTATGTAAAAACAAGACTAACAAATCAAAGACACAAAGTTCTTTCTTGGTTGTATAAGATTACAATGCTTACAAAGTTGGGAAGTAGAGGGTGCAGAAAAACATAGACAAGGAGATAGAAGAATGTATCTTATTTCTTGTAGTAGTAGGGAAACAAAATCCAACCCTTTGGAATGGAGAGGCCATCCCAATTTATAGATTTACAATGATGTCTCTTCACCTCCCCCCATGTGACTTTTCATCTCACCACCACTTGTGACCTTTCATATTCCCTAGGAATGAAATTAAGTCTTTTCTTATTTTTGAAAAGGAACTTTTACAATATGAAAATAGGGCCACTTAAGTGAATAAGATGAAAGATCCAAAAATTACATTCTTAATGAAGAAATAGAATGTAGAGAGAGGAGAGAGAAGAAGAGAGAAGTGAAATCTAGAGACGAGGAAGCTTCTATTGATGAAGAGCCTACTTCGATGGAGCTTGAGAGAATGCTCCGAGAAGGCAATCCTTGTCCCTGACCTCTTCTGCTACATTGAAATACTATGATTGCAACCTTCACACTCTAAAGCCTTGATCAAGTGTTCAAAAACACCAACACTAGATATGCACTATTGTGAACCTAAGATCATTGCCCGAATCACTTAAACATGATGACCCCTTTCTGTGACTATTAGGATGAATTGAAGCACACAAGTATTATAGATCATTTGCCTCCCACCTACTATATGGAATTCACCTTGAGACTAAGTTTTTGAGAGTCTGTAAGGGCTTCCTTTCCTATTTGAACCATGAGACAATTTCCTAACCTTGCAATTGTGACCCTGCCAACTCGAATAGCCCACTAAGAATGTATTCCCCTCTACATCTGTTCGGTGTTCAATCAACATCCTTATTTTCAAGTCTTCCAATTTCATACTTGTTACATCACTATCACTCTTATTAGGATACTCAATGTTTGAAGTTGAAATTGGCTCCAAACTTGAGTGTTTGAGCTCCATGGTGACAAAGGTCAGTGAGATGAACTAGAGATGACTGAGTATGTAAATTTTGACCACAATCCCAACAACTATTGTTTTTAGTAATTCCAATTCCAGGATGTCTATTTTAGTAAGTGTCTCAATTTAGCACTTTTGAGTGTTCTTGATATGCAAGAAGTGAAGGCAACTCGAAACAAACTATTTCTAGGGCTTACTATATTTAGAATGTGTAACTGTTAAGACTTAGTCTTTTTAGAAGTGGCTCTTTTGAGTGTCAAAATGGAATGAGAGTGGTCTTTAAAGTTTAGTTATTTCACCTGGATGCTTTGCTCCAATTTTAAAGTTTTTCAATTGCCATATTTTTTTATAGATTTCATAAAAAAAAATTATAACTATAAACTTCATCTAGACATTAAAAATGGTGTAGACCACCATTGGATGCAAAGTTAGAATCATTGAAGGTTGATTTTGAGAAGGAACTACTATTAAAAGTTCATGGAAAATGCAGACAAGGGTTTGGGAGATATGAGCAACTTTCCATTTTTGAACACAGAGGTCCCTAACATATTTTCAACAACATAACTCACTATTCTCTCTTTGTGCATCTTAATTAATCTTTAATCTAACCAAGATTAACTGGGGTCAAGTGGATGTTGGAGGTGGAGTTACACCCTAAAAATAGGGGGCAATTCAATAAATGGGAGAACATGTACACCAAAGTGTGCTTTGTACCAAATCATGCCAAGTGTCATCTTGTGGTTTCATGAGAATGAGATAGAGGGGCTAAAAACAAGCACTTGGGGACCAAAATAAGGTTTTAGATGTGTTTGGGAGCTAAGAAAGTGAAGGTGGGTGCATTATTGTTTCCCCTCTGTCCCCTTGGATGATGGGACAAGGGACATGGGATATATACCATTGAAAAATATGTCGTGGGTCTTGTCGACATGAGGAGGGGGAAGAATGGTCTAAAACTTCATTTGCATGCTTTCTAACAACACAAATTATCAATTTAAGTAACGAAACAAACCAACACAAAGGGGGAGCACACTTTACTATCCCCTCTATCCCCTTACATATTGGGACAAGGGAAAAGGGGAAAAATACCTTTAAAAATGTGCCAAGGAGTCCACATCATAAGGAGGGGGCATGATTTCAAGTTGTGTTTATTTAACCACCCAAGTCACAAGTTATAAGCGATGAAAGTGAAACTTAAATAGGGGCGCACTTTAGTGTCCCCACTATCCCCTTGTAAGTTACCACAAGGGAAAAGGGATAGATATGGTGAAAAAATGTGCTCAAGCCTTTAAGTTATGTTGATGTCATTATCCCAATGCAAAATTAGAACACGAAGCTTGCCTTTTCCGCCTCGAGAGAAAAATTTGAAGTTCATGAGGTGAAACCTTATATCTTTTTACTCCAAAGCATCTGGTAAATTCATTCCAACCACTTGCAAGACTTGATTTAGCTTGCATCTTGAATTAGGGCACCAGTCGCCCTTTTGGCACAAAGGGCACTTGCGACACAAGCTATCATGAAAGGTTTTGAAGTCTTGGACAAAAATTATGTCTACCATGTGGAGAATTCTAAGAGATTTCCATTGCCTATTTTTTTAGCTTCCAAATCCTCTAGGAAGTCCCAAAATCTTTAGGAAAAGATGGATTTCTCCGTTGAAATCTTCATTCCTTATGCCCGAAATCACCTGGTTTCGCTTGAATTGATCCCGATATCACATGCCTCCAATTTTTTCCTTAAACTTCCTTGGATCACATCATTTCTATTCCGCACAACCTCTATATGGGTTGAGTCCCCACAATTAGCTTCCAGAGGGTGTTTTTATATTGTAATATGACAAAACTTGCCAATTTGGTGTTTCAAAGAGCAATATTCTACCTTATAGCTTATTCTCATCATGAAATCAACTTGGATCAATTCCCTTGCACTTGTAACCCTTGTTAATATGTTCCTCTCAGCTAGAATGAGGGTGACACAAACCCGAAGAGGTTGCATGAGATGATGGGTTGGCTAGAGGAAGGGTTCACAATGACCGAGGAAGGGGTTTTCAAATGGTGGGCTTAGTTTTCATGACCAAAATTTTCAATTTTGCATGCTAGACATTTAACATGAAAACAGAGCGTTGAAATATCCTTTGTCGCTGCCAAGTCCCCACATTGTTATCATTAAGCGTGTCTATTCATGAACTCCCACATTGTTTCAATTTTACAAATAGGTGGGGATAAATCCCACATTAAGCCGCATGTCACATATCCAAAAGTTTAATACAAATTGACGGTGGAGTATAATTTGTGGGTCAGTGGCCACGACTTCCCTTTGCTTTTTTAGCCTTGTGGGCTTGCCGCATTGGCTCAAAGCATGTAACTCGTTATCATTGAATTGGCGATGGATTGTGCATTGTTTGGTTAGCCCAAACTTAGGCATTGATCTCATTATCACCTTGACACTTGGCACGATGAGTTGGCTCGCCCCTTGACTCACTTGTTTGTTCGATTGTGATGATCTCGAGTTTGACCGGGCTAGGTGCTTGTTGATCCCTTTAGACTTGTCCGTCATGAGATATGATGAGCTTAGTCCTAGCTCGATCCACACCTCGGTAACCAACTCACCCTATAGCTTGGTCTTGGCTCACCCTTTAGCTCACCGAAATGAAATGAGTGAGATGGCAAATGATAGCGACAGGGTCCCCTCCGAAGCAAAAGTGGACCCCATTAGTTTTTTTCGACCATCGAAGACCGGAGGCATAGACAAAATAATTTTTGTCCTTCCATTTTGCATGTTGTCACTTGTCATCTCCCGAACAAGCCATTTGGCGATCTTACAATGTACATGTGCACTATTGTACACATGCCTTCATTTTTGCCCACCGACTCTTGTTCTTGTGTAAATGATATTTTCTATATACGGTGTCCATTTCGACCCGTTCAAATTACACTGAATGTTGACCCTTGACCTCATCCGTAAATAATGAGTTCTTGGAAATTTTGAAAACTTTTGTTGAGTGAACTATCCTAGGAATCACACATCCACTATAAAAAAATCTATCAACAATAATAATTTAGTAGAAAAACATGATATCATACAATCAAATTTAACTCTATTTCGTAGTGTAATTAAAAAAACTATATAAAATACACATTAAATAGAAAAAGAAGATGTTCATAATTTAATGGAGGATGAGATACCTAGGAAAATATATCTTTACCCAAACCTTCCCATTTAAGACAATTTCTCTTTCTCTTCTTTATATGAGAAATTAGAAATGTCAACCAATCTCCATTACCACGTGATGATACGTACATCATTCACTTTGCCACGCGAAACATTCTACACATCCACCGCCCGGCCCAGTCATATTAGGAAGGTCAGCGCAGTCAACGTGCCGCATATATCGCGATTCGCGTGTCGCCATATTTATCAAGTAGAAAATGTGAGCCATCAAGTTGATTGATGCGATTCAAACTTTTTCTACAGACTCGGACTCTCCATTAACTTTTTCTGCCCAAATTTTGTCGGTGTTATACGGTACAGCTGTGGAAGTACGCGGTGGCAGATTACAGGTTGCAGGTTCGAACCCCAAGTACAGTATTTTACAGAGGGTTTAACTGTCAATTTGCAAAAAGCCGGCTGATAAGACACAGCTTCTGTTCAAACTTCGAATCCCCGTGGATGTGAACTGGTAAGTAAGTAGAATATATGGTAGGCGACAATATCTAAAATCCAGCCGAATACGGTCATCTCATGGTTTTTCCGCACTTCCAATTCCGGCTCTCTGCTCTTGCTCTTACTCTTTTGTACCATCGCTTTATACCTTTTTGTCCTCCTCGTCTCTCGCATATACTTACTGGATTTTTATTTTTCCTATTTGACGTGAGACTTCGTCGGAAATGCTGGATTTTTGACGTTCAATGTTACATATCGCACACTCGGAGAAGAATTAAAAATTAGGTTCCACAAAATTATACGGAGTTCAAAATTCAATGCAAAGCAAATTTTTATATTAATAATCGTAAATTAATTTACACTTTAATTTTTAGATCTATAATATAATTTAACTAGCAATTGTACATGAAATGTGTGATGGAAACACCGAAAGGGATGCATAAAAAAGTAAAATTGAAGGGTGTGAAACATTGGGGGAAGAAGAGGGTCAATGATGAAGGGGTTTGAGGGAGAAGAAGTAAAGGGAGGGAAGAAGTGTTGTGGGGAAACAATCGAAATTTTTGTCTTGAGAGGAAGCGTAAATGAAAGACGTGCCATTTGTATCAATCGTTTGAAGGGGCAAAAGCAACCATTCCAATGAGGGATCTCAAATTTGAGGGCAATTTTTTGGTAGAAAGTAATGCCAACTTAATTTTCATTAACAAGAAATTTTGTTCGGCCTCTCAAGTTATGAAAGAACGCATGAAATTCTAGGAGCCATCTTTGTGACTTCAACTATATTTCAAACAAACGCATTCACATGTGCAACGAGCCAAGTACAACATGGGTGAATTCGAAGGGGGTTCAAATAAGAAAATCAAGCGATAGGTCCTAAGAACTCTAATTCCTCCATTTCTTGAAATTCGTGTAAACACATAATCCATAAGTGAATACATTAGCATGTAAACATAAAAACATGAGTCAAAACTATAAAAACTAATACTAATATTAAAATTAAAACTAATTGTAATTACGTCATTATAAACTTGGATATTAATATCTAATACAATCAATTGTCCTATTTAATTTACAAGGTTGAGTACATTTCATGTCTTAATAATTGCTTACGAAGAAAATATTTCTTTTTAATGGCTTTGTAACATTTATCAAATATGTGCAATTACATTTTCTGTGTTTTAATAATATGAGCATCAAAATAATATAGGAAACAATTGTGTAAATGCAAGGAAAGTAAGAAATGTGTCATATCATAAGAATACAATTTATTAAGAATAATTGCAACACATGGGCAACGTAAACACGTTCAAACTTCAACGCATTGCATTATTATCTTTCCTCAATTGTCGATGCATTGTCATTTGTTAGAACCCACTTGCAAGATAATTGTTTTCAACACTACAACATATTAGATCTTTTACCACAATTTTCCAACAATATTTTTGTGGTTATATGGTATTCCAAAAATAAAAATTGTGGCATTAGAAGTGTAGGTAATCCACATTTTCCTATATTATTGTAGTTTTTGCACGATTCATTATAAATGGATGGTCCACAATTTTATAAAAATTGTGGTTTTTCTATAGAGTTAATCATTGCGAAATTCCATAATTTAAAATTTCGTATATCATATCAATGTTATATTTGTGGAAATTTCATCAATTTTTTTCTACAATTGTCCTTCCCACATAAAACTTGTAGGTGGAAGCTACAATTTGATTTCCACAATAATTAATCTCTTGTTAAATGTTCCCACTCATTATACTTGCAAAATTGTATGATCAACTTGATCCGAGTCATATTAAATCGACCATCACCTCCATCATTAGTTTTCTAACGTTTATTATCATTCCACTTTATCAACATGATGGGTGGTGTCCATTGCTCCCCTCATGTAAACCATATTTATGCACTTTCATTCCTTAGATTAAGCGAACAATCCTTATCAATCCACCATAACTTCAAAATTTAAAAAAAAATCTTTGGAAAATTGGAATCCTTGTAACCTTTTTCTAATAGTCTATACACAAAATGCCCTCTTTCATGGTGTCTTCCTTTCGTTCTTTGATAGTTTGGATTATGTTTCTTCTCAAATCTTGTAGTACACATCTTGGTGCACTATCTATGCTCAATTCTAGGTCATCATCTTCACTCCTTTTTCTCGAGGCTATAGATGTTTAATTCTCCCTCTCTATATCCATCAATTCATTATATCCATATTTGTTTTCAAGAAAAAAATTTATATTAAATATCGTAAATTAATTTTAAAAATTGAAAATATAATAAATATTTTTTTAATTTTAATTTGAAATATGAAATCATTAAATTAAATGTATTTTTTAGATATATAATATAATTTAACAAGCAATTGTACATGAAATGTGTGATGGAAACACCGAAAGGGATGCATAAAAAGGTAAAATTGAAGGGTGTGAAACATTGGGGGAAGAAGAGGGTCAATGATGAAGGGGTTTGAGGGAGAAGAAGTAAAGGGAGGGAAGAAGTGTTGTGGGGGAACAATCAAATTTTTGTCTTAAGAGAAGCGTAAATGAAAGACGTGCCATTTGTATCAATCGTTTGAAGGGGAAAAAGCAACCATTCCAATGAGGGATCTCAAATTTGAGGGCAATTTTTTGGTAGAAAGTAATGCCAACCAGAATTTTCATTAACAAGAAATTTTGTTCGGCCTCTCAAGTTATGAAAGAACGCATGAAATTCTAGGAGCCATCTTTGTGACTTCAACTATATTTCAAACAAAGGCATTCACATGTGCAATGAGTCAAGTACAACATGGGTGAATTCAAAGGGGGTTCAAATAGGAAAATCTAGGGTCGAAGGTCAACCCAAGCGATAGCTCCTAAAATTCTAATTCCTCCATTTCTTGAAGGTCGTGTAAACACATAATTGAAGTGAATACATTAACATGTAAACATAAAAACATGAGTCAAAACTATAAAAACTAAAAATAATATTAAGATTAAAACTAATTGTAATTACGTCATTATAAACTTGGATATTAGTATCTAATACAATCAATTGTCCTATTTAATTTACAAGGTTGAGTACATTTCATGTCTTAATAATTGCTTACCAAAAAATATTTCTTTTTAATGGCTTTGGAACGATTATGAAATATGTGCAATTACATTTTTGTGTTTTAATAATATGAGCATCAAAATAATATAGTAAACAAGCGTGTAAATGCAAGGAAAGTAAGAAATGTGTCATATCATAAGAATACAATTTATTAAGAATAATTGCAACACTTGGGCAACATAAACATTTCAAACTTCAACGCATTGCATTATTATCTTTCCTCAATTTTGATGCATTGTCATTTGTTATAACCCACTTGCAAGATAATTGTTTTCATCACTACAACATATTAGATCTTTTACCACAATTTTTCAACAATATTTTTGTGGTTATATAGTATTCCAAAAATTAAAATTGTGGCATTAGAAGTGTAGATAATCCACATTTTCCTATCTTATTATAGTTTTTGCACATTCATTATAGCATGGATGGTCCACAATTTTATAAAAATTGTGGTTTTTCTATAGAGTTAATCATTGCGAGAAATTCCACAATTTAAAATTTTGTATCTCTTATCAATGTTATATTTGTGGAAATTTCAACAATTTTTTTCTACAATTGTGCTTCCCACATAAAACTTGTAGGTGGAAGCTACAATTTGATTTCCACAATAATTAATCTCTTGTTAAATGTTCCCACTCATTATACTTGCAAAATTGTATGATCAACTTGATCCGAGTCATACTAAATCGACCATCACCTCCATCATTAGTTTTCTAACGTTTGTTAACATTCCACTTTATCAACATGATGGGTGGTGTCCATTGCTCCCCTCATGTAAACCATATTTATGCACTTTCATTCCTTAGATTAAACGAACAATCCTTATTGAATCCACCATAAATTCAAAATTTTTAACAAAACTTCTTTGGAAAATTGGAATCCTTGTAACCTTTTTTCTAATAGTCTATACACAAAATGCCCTCTTTCATGGTGTCTTCCTTTCGTTCTTTGATAGTTTGGATTATGTTTCTTCTCAAAGCTTGTAGTACACATCTTGGTGCACTATCAATGCTCAATTCTAGGTCATCATCTTCACTCCTTTTTCTCGAGGCTATAGATGTTTAATTCTCACTCTCTATATCCATCAATTCGTTATATCCATATTTGTTTTCAAGCAAATTTTTATATTAATTATCGTAAATTAATTTTAAAAATTGAAGATATAATAAATATTTTTTTAATTTTAATTTGAAATATGAAATCATTAAATTAATTGTATATTTTTAGATATATAATATAATTTAACTAGCAATTGTACATGAAATGTGCGATGGAAACACTAAAAGGATGCATAAAAAGGTAAAATTGAAGGGTGTGAAACATTGGGGAAGAAGAGGATGAAGGGGTTTGAGGGAGGAGAAGTAAAGGGAGGGAAGAAGTGTTGTGGGGGAACAATCGAAATTTTTGTCTTAAGAGAAAGTGTAAATGAAGACGTGCCATTTGTATCAATCGTTTGAAGGGGAAAAGGCAAACATTCCAATGAGGGATCTCAAATTTCAGGGCATTTTTTTGGTAGAAAGTAATGCCAACCAAATTTTCATTAACAAGAAATTTTGTTCGGCCTCTCTCGAGTTATGAAAGAAAGCGCATGAAATTCTAGGAGCCATCTTTGTTTCTTCAATTATATTTCAAACAAAGGCATTCACATGTGCAACTATTCAAGTACAACATGGGTGAATTCGAAGGGGGTTCAAATAAAAAATCTAGGGTCAAGGTCAACCCAAGCGATAGGTCCTAAGAACTCTAATTCCTCCATTTCTTGAAAGTCATGTAAACACATAATCGAAGTGAATACATTAGCATGTAAACATAAAAACATGAGTCAAAACTAAAAAAATTAAAATAATATTAAGATTAAAACTAATTGTAATTACGTCATTATAAACTTGAATATTAGTATCTAATACAATCAATTGTCCTATTTAATTTACAAGGTTGAGTACATTTCATGTCTTAATAATTGCTTACCAAAAAATATTTCTTTTTAATGGCTTTGGAACGATTATGAAATATGTGCAATTACATTTTTTGTGTTTTAATAATATGAGCATCAAAATAATATAGTAAACAACTGTGTAAATGCAAGGAAAGTAAGAAATATGTCATATCATAAGAATACAATTTATTAAGAATAATTACAACACATGGGCAACGTAAACATGTTCAAAATTCAACGCATTGCATTATTATCTTTCTCAATTGTTGATGCATTGTCATTTGTTATAACCCACTTGCAAGATAATTGTTTTCATCACTACAACATATTAGATCTTTTGCCACAATTTTTCAACAATATTTTTGTGGTTATATGGTATTCCAAAATAAAAAAACTGTGGCATTAGAAGTGTAGGTAATCCACATTTTCCTATCTTATTATAGTTTTTGCACAATTCATTATAGCATGGATGGTCCACAATTTTATAAAAATTGTGGTTTTTCTATAGAGTTAATCATTGCGAAATTCCACAATTTAAAATTTTCGTATATCATATCAATGTTATATTTGTGGAAATTTCATCAATTTTTTTCTACAATTGTCCTTCCCACATAAAACTTGTAGGTGGAAGCTACAATTTGATTTCCACAATAATTAATCTCTTGTTAAATGTTCCCACTCATTATACTTGCAAAATTGTATGATCAACTTGATCCGAGTCATACTAAATCGACCATCACCTCCATCATTAGTTTTCTAACGTTTGTTAACATTCCACTTTATCAACATGATGGGTGGTGTCCATTGCTCCCCTCATGTAAACCATATTTATGCACTTTCATTCCTTAGATTAAACGAACAATCCTTATTGAATCCACCATAAATTCAAAAATTTAACAAAACTTCTTCGGAAAATTGGAATCCTTGTAACCTTTTTTCTAATAGTCTATACACAAAATGCCCTCTTTCATGGTGTCTTCCTTTCGTTCTTTGATAGTTTGGATTATGTTTCTTCTCAAAGCTTGTAGTACACATCTTGGTGCACTATCAATGCTCAATTCTAGGTCATCATCTTCACTCCTTTTTCTCGAGGCTATAGATGTTTAATTCTCCCTCTCTATATCCATCAATTTGTTATATCCATATTTGTTTTCAAGCAAATTTTTTATATTAATTATCATAAATTAATTTTAAAAATTTAAAATATAATAAATATTTTTTAATTTTAATTTGAAATATGAAATCATTAAATTAATTGTATATTTTTAGATATATAATATAATTTAACTAGCAATCAGTACATGAAATGTTTGATGGAAACACCGAAAGGGATGCATAAAAAGGTAAAATTGAAGGTGTGAAACATTGGGGAAGAAGAGGGTCAATGATGAAGGGTTTTGAGGGAGGAGAAGTAAAGGGAGGGAAGAAGTGTTGTGGGGAACAATCGAAATTTTTTGTCTTAAGAGGAAGCGTAAATGGAAGACGTGCCATTCAAGTATCAATCGTTTGAAGGGGAAAAGTAAACATTCCAATGAGGGCTCTCAAATTTCAAGGCATTTTTTGGTAGCAAGTAATGCCAACCAGAATTTTCATTAACAAGAAATTTTGTTCGGCCTCTCAAGTTATGAAAGAACGCATGAAATTCTAGGAGCCATCTTTCTGACTTCAACTATATTTCAAACAAAGGCAATCACATGTGCAACGAGTCAAGTACAACATGGGTGAATTTGAAGGGGGTTCAAATAAGAAAATCTAGGGTCGAAGGTCAACCTAAGCGATAGGTCCTAAGCAACTCTAATTCCTCCATTTCTTGAAGGTCGTGTAAACACATAATTCGAAGTGAATACATTAGCATGTAAACATAAAAACATGAGTCAAAACTATAAAAGCTAAAAATAATATTAAGATTAAAACTAATTGTAATTACGTCATTATAAACTTGGATATTAGTATCTAATACAATCAATTGTCTATTTAATTTACAAGGTTGAGTACATTTCATGTCTTAATAATTGCTTACCAAAAAATATTTCTTTTTAATGGCTTTGAACGATTATGAAATATGTGCAATTACATTTTTGTGTTTTAATAATATGAGCATCAAAATAATATAGTAAACAAGCTGTGTAAATGCAAGGAAAGTAAGAAATATGTCATATCATAAGAATACAATTTATTAAGAATAATTGCAACACTTGGGCAACATAAACATGTTCAAACTTCAACGCATTGCATTATTATCTTTTCTCAATTGTTGATGCATTGTCATTTGTTATAACCCACTTGCAAGATAATTGTTTTCATCACTACAACATATTAGATCTTTTACCACAATTTTTCAACAATATTTTTGTGGTTATATGGTATTCCAAAAATAAAACTTGTGGCATTAGAAGTGTAGGTAATCCACATTTTCCTATCTTATTATAGTTTTTGCACAATTCATTATAAGCATGGATGGTCCACAATTTTATAAAAATTGTGGTTTTTCTATAGAGTTAATCATTGCGAAATTCCACAATTTAAAATTTCGTATATCATATCAATGTTATATTTGTGGAAATTTCAACAATTTTTTTCTACAATTGTGCTTCCCACATAAAACTTGTAGGTGGAAGCTACAATTTGATTTCCACAATAATTAATCTCTTGTTAAATGTTCCCACTCATTATACTTGCAACATTGTATGATCAACTTGATCCGAGTCATACTAAATCAGACCATCACCTCCATCATTGGTTTTCTAACGTTTGTTAACATTCCACTTTATCAACATGATGGGTGGTGTCCATTGCTCCCCTCATGTAAACCATATTTATGCACTTTCATTCCTTAGATTAAACGAACAATCCTTATTGAATCCACCATAAATTCAAAATTTAACAAAACTTCTTCGGAAAATTGGAATCCTTGTAACCTTTTTCTAATAGTCTATACACAAAATGCCCTCTTTCATGGTGTCTTCCTTTCGTTCTTTGATAGTTTGGATTATGTTTCTTCTCAAAGCTTGTAGTACACATCTTGGTGCACTATCAATGCTCAATTCTAGGTCATCATCTTCACTCCTTTTTCTCGAGGCTATAGATGTTTAATTCTCACTCTCTATATCCATCAATTCGTTATATCCATATTTGTTTTCAAGCAAATTTTTTATATTAATTATCGTAAATTAATTTTAAAAATTGAAGATATAATAAATATTTTTTTAATTTTAATTTGAAATATGAAATCATTAAATTAATTGTATATTTTTAGATATATAATATAATTTAACTAGCAATTGTACATGAAATGTGCAATGGAAACACCGAAAGGGATGCATAAAAAAGGTAAAATTGAAGGGTGTGAAACATTGGGGGAAGAAGAGGGTCAATGATGAAGGGGTTTGAGGGAGGAGAAGTAAAGGGAGGGAAGAAGTGTTGTGGGGGAACAATCGAAATTTTTTGTCTTAAGAGGAAGCGTAATTGAAAGACGTGCCATTTGTATCAATCGTTTGAAGGGGAAAAAGTAAACATTCCAATGAGGGCTCACAAATTTCAGGGCATTTTTTTGGTAGCAAGTAATGCCAACCAGAATTTTCATTAACAAGAAATTTTGTTCGGCCTCTCAAGTTATGAAAGAACGCATGAAATTCTAGGAGCCATCTTTCTGACTTCAACTATATTTCAAACAAAGGCAATCACATGTGCAACGAGTCAAGTACAACATGGGTGAATTTGAAGGGGGTTCAAATAAGAAAATCTAGGGTCGAAGGTCAACCCAAGCGATAGGTCCTAGCAACTCTAATTCCTCCATTTCTTGAAGGTCGTGTAAACACATAATTCAGAAGTGAATACATTAGCATGTAAACATAAAAACATGAGTCAAAACTATAAAAGCTAAAAATAATATTAAGATTAAAACTAATTGTAATTACGTCATTATAAACTTGGATATTAGTATCTAATACAATCAATTGTCCTATTTAATTTACAAGGTTGAGTACATTTCATGTCTTAATAATTGCTTACCAAAAAAATATTTCTTTTTAATGGCTTTGGAACGATTATGAAATATGTGCAATTACATTTTTGTGTTTTAATAATATGAGCATCAAAATAATATAGTAAACAACCTGTGTAAATGCAAGGAAAGTAAGAAATATGTCATATCATAAGAATACAATTTATTAAGAATAATTGCAACACTTGGGCAACATAAACATGTTCAAACTTCAACGCATTGCATTATTATCTTTTCTCAATTGTTGATGCATTGTCATTTGTTATAACCCACTTGCAAGATAATTGTTTTCATCACTACAACATATTAGATCTTTTACCACAATTTTCCAACAATATTTTTGTGGTTATATGGTATTCCAAAAATAAAACTTGTGGCATTAGAAGTGTAGGTAATCCACATTTTCCTATCTTATTATAGTTTTTGCACAATTCATTATAGCATGGATGGTCCACAATTTTATAAAAATTGTGGTTTTTCTATAGAGTTAATCATTGCAGAAATTCCACAATTTAAAATTTCGTATATCATATCAATGTTATATTTGTGGAAATTTCAACAATTTTTTTCTACAATTGTGCTTCCCACATAAAACTTGTAGGTGGAAGCTACAATTTGATTTCTACAATAATTAATCTCTTGTTAAATGTTCCCATTCATTATACTTGCAGGCATTGTATGATCAACTTGATCTCGAGTCATACTAAATCGGACCATCACCTCCATCGATGGTTTTCTAACGTTTGTTATCATTCCACTTTATCAACATGATGGATGGTGTCCATTGCTCCCCTTATGTAAACCATATTTATGCACTTTCATTCCTTAGATTGAACGAACAATCCTTATTGAATCCACCATAACTTCAAAATTTAAAAAAATCTTTGGAAAATTGGAATCCTTGTAACCTTTTTTCTAATAGTCTATACACAAAATGCCCTCTTTCATGGTGTCTTCCTTTCGTTCTTTGATAGTTTGGATTATGTTTCTTCTCAAATCTTGTAGTACACATCTTGGTGCACTATCAATGCTCAATTCTAGGTCATCATCTTCACTCTTTTTTCTCGAGGCTATAGATGTTTAATTATCCCTCTCTATATCCATCAATTCATTATATCCATATTTGTTTTCAAGCATATTTTTATTTTTATTATCGTAAATTAATTTTAAAAATTGAAAATATAATAAATATTTTTTTAATTTTAATTTGAAATATGAAATCATTAAATTAAAAATATATTGTTTAGATATATAATATAATTTAACTAGCAATTGACGTGAAATGTGCGATGTAAACACCGAAAGGGATGCATAAAAAAGTAAAATTGAAGGGTGTGAAACATTGGGGAAGAAGAGGGTCAATGATGAAGGGGTTTGAGGGAGGAGAAGTAAAGGGAGGGAAGAAGTGTTGTGGGGGAACAATCGAAATTTTTGTCTTAAGAGGAAGCGTAAATGAAAGACGTGCCATTTGTATCAATCGTTTGAAGGGGCAAATTCCAATGAGGGATCTCAAATTTGAGGGAAATTTTTGGTAGCAAGTAATGCCAACCAGAATTTTCATTAACAAGAAATTTTGTTCGACCTCTCAAGTTATGAAAGAACGCATGAAATTCTAGGAGCCATCTTTGTTTCTTCAACTATATTTCAAACAAAGGCAATCACATGTGCAACGAGTCAAGTACAACATGGGTGAATTCGAAGGGGGTTCAAATAAGAAAATCTAGGGTCGAAGGTCAACCCAAGCGATAGGTCCTAGCAACTCTAATTCCTCCATTTCTTGAAGGTCGTGTAAACACATAATCCAGTAAGTGAATACATTAGCATGTAAACATAAAAACATGAGTCAAAACTATAAAAACTAAAAATAATATTAAGATTAAAACTAATTGTAATTACATCATTATAAACTTGGATATTATTATCTAATACAATCAATTGTCCTATTTAATTTACAAGGTTGAGTACATTTCATGTCTTAATAATTGCTTACCAAAAAATATTTCTTTTTAACGGCTTTGTAACGTTTATGAAATATGTGCAATTACATTTTTGTGTTTTAATAATATGAGCATCAAAATAATATAGTAAACAACCGTGTAAATGCAAGGAAAGTAAGAAATATGTCATATAATAAGAATACAATTTATTAAGAATAATTGCAACACATGGGCAACGTAAACACATTCAAACTTCAACGCATTGCATTATTATCCTTCCTCAATTATTGATGCATTGTCATTTGTTATAACCCGCTTGCAAGATAATTGTTTTCAAGTAGAAATACATGATACTATGTAGACCACGCCCACAATGGACATGTGTGAATTTGAAAAGGAAAAATAGGAAATTGTGTTTAAGAGTAAAAGCCTTCCCTAAGTTAAGAAAAGTTGCTAACTTGTAAATAAGGGGGAGGGCCTCAAATCATTTCCCCCAATGTTTACATGTTCCAAAGATTTACATAGATTCACATAAGTTCCAATGCAAGTCCCGATATAGCAAGAGATGAAAAGGAAGAAGGGAGAGGTCTGTGAAGGGGATATTTTACTTTGTTGTACATTTTGGAAGAATATAGTGGAAGCGAGGAAGAGAATATATTAACATGCAGACACCAACAAATTTTAAGACCATTAGCGACTCCTCCAAACTTAGAATGTTCACTACAAGTGCTTTAACAAATGTCGAAGAAGAAGGAAGGAGGTTAAATACATATTCACCACCTAAAGAACTTACATAAAAAAATAAATATTGTTTTATACACGTATTAAAAGTCATACACTAACAAAAGAGCAAAATTTAGGCTTGCGCTAATCAATGTTTTAGTGACCCATTATGAAGTGAAACAACATGAAGTAGACACACCACATATTGACAATATTGGTGCTACACACATGCCCAACAAACACAAACCACATTCCCAAATCCTTGTCCATGTGACCAAGGTGAAGAGCATGCTTTGTTGGTTAAGAAGCCTAGAGTTATCAGTACACCCACGCGTAAATCTGCGGAGTTTGGTTCAAATCCTCCCTTTAAACAAGTACCATGGATAAAAATGCATTGGAGAAGGAGATTCCATCTACATAGAAGCCACCAATAGCAACAATCAAAAATGATAAAACATAACAAGGAAAATGAAGAAACACAAGGTGCTCATATTTATAACTATTTAACAATGTGGGAAGCCTCTGTCACAAGATAGAGGATAAGCATAATTATAGAAGTAGTTTCCATTGACTACTTTTATGTACGTCTTGAGTCAAGTTAAACAAATATATTTTTAATTTAAGAGAGGAAATGCCTTTTTGTTTTATCATTATCACTTTTTTTAATGTTATTGGGAATCATCATTATCATGATCTCACAAATTTAATAGTTGGGAAGAACACCTTATTTTTTAGCGCACTAGATTTTTCAAACTTGGTTCATTAAGGAATCCCTTTTTCAGATATATGAAAATAAAATATAAATGCAAATTAAAACCCTTCTCATATCAGAGTGTAATGGTTTTGACAAATGTTTTCCTCTTGGCAGGGATATAATTCTTGTAATTAAATAAGGGAAGTGGGCATTCCAAGGCAATACTAGGTTGCAAAAGAGATTTTTAGTAGTGTAAAACCCATATAGTCAAGATATGATTATGAATTAGAAAGCTTCACAATGCCTAAGATATTTATTTACAAAAGGCTATCAATACTAACATTGTTATTGAAAAAGCATTTTAAAATTGTGATTTATAGTTTTCACCCTCAATCACACAAACTTGATATCGAATATAGATAAAATGAAGTAACAATATGATTTATACATACAAAATTTTCAAATTCCTTTGACAATTATGTATATGGAAAAAGCGATAATAATTTTCACCCTCAATTACACAAAGTTGGCTTGAGCATATAAATAAAATGGTGTAACAATACAAATTATACATTCATAATCTGCACATTCTTTGACAAGCATGTATACATCGAAATTGACAATAATACTCACCCTCAATCACACAAATTTGAAATGAGGACATAGATAAAATAAAGTGACATCACGAGTTAGAAATCCATAATCTTCAAATTCCTTTGACAATCGTGTATATGGCAAAAACGCGAGAACAATAAACAAATCAAATGAATAGAAATGTTAGAGATTAGAGTGAACACAAATTTTCACGAGATACAGATTATAATATGTAATCTAATTGAAAAGGGAAAAAAGGAAAAAAAAGTTAAAACTATTTGTCTTTGATATGGTGCATAACAAGTTTCAATCTAGTGTGGAAACGTCTATTAATATAGTTACAATCGAACTTAAATTTTAATTTAAAATACTTGAATAAGAATAAAACATATATGGTCAAGTTAATTTCTATTATAATAAACTCATTAATTATTAAAACTTCAATATAAATGGAATATATAAAACATAAAAATGAAATGTATAGTCTTAAAAGACAATATATATAACTCACAAAAATAAAAGTGTTTGAAAGGGTTGAAGACTATAGAGCCATTCCCAACAAACAACTAATAAACCTTCCATTACAATATAAATTTGAGTCCTAAAAGATACAAAGGTTTTCTCGAGTAGACTTAGCTTGAAATATTTAGTAATTTCTTAATTGAAGGCAAAAAGGAAAAAAAAAGGAAAAATTTAATTTTCACACCATTGATAGTACACAAAATGTCTTTGTCATAGAAAACGTGCTCGGGCTTCCAACCTTCCACGATAGTGTCAACACCAATATATTGGAAAGCCCATCAAAATTTCAAATATTTTAATTATGCTCGTTTTTTCATGTTCAATACTAGCTAAACTACAATTAATACTTTGTATGTCCACCGCCTCCATTGACGTATTAATTACTAGGGTCATGTCCATGTGTCTTGTTTGTCTGTCTACTTGAAAAATATTGGTGGCATGCAAAAAAAAAAAATTAAGTCAACTAAATAAGAAAGTTGAAATCAATTAATGTAAATATTTATGCTCTTGTAGGCAAAATGCAAAATAATAATGCAGAATCCCTTATTTATGATCAACCTAAACAAATTATGAATTGTAGATTTTTTTTTTTTGTGATGGACAATTGTATTGAGTTATGCTCAATGAATTGTAGATTTTGTGAAACAAAACACTTAACTTCGCCTTTTCAATGACAAAGTTCGAGACAATAGAGATATAAAACAAAAGTTTATTTAAACTTGCTTTGATTGCAATATTTCACAACGTGTATCTATAGGAGGCCATTTGTCTAATGCAACGCAAAACACAGAGGTTATAAGGGTCACAAAAATCTTTCTTAGGGATAGGGGAGAAGAGCCGGATGTGAACACCGCCCGATACTTGAACACTATTTTGCATTTAAAATATCCAATACTTGATGGAATAAAAACCAAAATTTTGATTATTGAAGTTCAAAAAATTGTTTTTTATAAACCATATGTGAATAGGGTCAACATCTCAGTATTACTTAGTACACAATAAATACTGATTGGTACTTTCATTTTCTACGATAAAAAACTCATTTGTTCAAAGTATAAATACAACATATCAGTTGACAAACCCATCATATCTATTTAATGGGTTGAATATTTCTCTTTCCAATTCATCTCTTTCCATATTCCAAGATGGGTTGTTCAATCACCAGATCTTTCATATCCAGACTTTAATACATACCTGCAAAAAAAGAGGGAACCTTCTTCTCAAGATTCAAATTCATCCATTAAAAACACCAATAAAATTGTACACTTGAAGGTAAAAAATAAATATGAATATCAAATCAAATAATTTCAGCCACAAGATCATCTCAAAATCAATTTCAACCTTTGATTAAAAAGACCCTACACCTTGATCCATGTCTTACATTTTGATTGGATACTCTCTCCCCTATGTTGGTATTATATATTCACTTTCCTAGTCTTGTTTACTGCTGATTTACTTATGTAGGGTGCCTGATTACAGTGGATTTTATAAGAAGAGATTACTTCTATCAAGTTTTGAAAGGAAAGGTCCAGCAAAGCAAAAATTGCAGGTTAGTTTTCATACCTACTGCTTATAATTTCAAGAGCATGAGTTTCTTGTTATCCAGATGAATGTTGAGAATGTCTCCCAAATCCCTAGAGGTGTGACAGAAATCTCATAAAGTAGCTATCAAACAACTTCAAGAGGACACTTAAATATGTAAAAAATAGTCAAATTTATTACTTAAGGCCTTTTCCACTGGAATGTATTCATATATAACCTCAACTGGCTGTTTTCTCTGATATAAGCTAACGTATACCTTGCACTTCTGCTGAAAGCATGTTGTGATCTACTTTTTGTTTGACCAAAGATCTGTTCAATTAAGTTAGAATTAGACATAACAAATTGCTGAGCAGAACTGCAAGTTTATGGACTGATTTCTATTTAATTTATCAAAAATTGGCCCATTTTGTAGAGCACATTAAAAAAATATTAAGATTGGAATTGAGTGATTCTTGATCATAGCATCCTGCTAATTAATTATGTGAACATCTATTAGATAATGGCTTTATGTTTTCTCCCTTAAAGTACCTTAAAAGCAAATAATATTAACTTCATAATAGAACTAGTAACTTCAAAATGTAAATGTGTTTTTTTGAGATATTTTATTTGATTGATCATATGTAAGCAAATAATATTACAGAGCACATAATATTCAAAACTAAATTTGGATCCTGGACTCAAAGAATTGAAGTTGAGACCTTAAGATGTAAGCGGTGCCAAAGCATTGGTCACTCTGATGAAAACTGCAACAAGAAGAAGACCCCTCTTTTGGTTTCGCATTGACTGAGATCGACGCAGAGATCTAAACAAAGTCAACAAGGATCCAAGCCAGAAAGGAAAATCGAAGATAAAGGTCCCACCCGAGAAATGTGCGGTTAAATAAATAGGGGAAAAAAAAAAGAAAAAAGGGGGTTTTAGAACTCATATTAAGAAACATCTTGTCTGGCGTCCCAAAGATGCTACAATAGCTTTGCCTGAAACCCCCAACAAAGAAGTAGTGGACAAAACTGTGAAGGCATCTCCGGGCAAACCTTTTGAAACTTCTGTGAAGGATGACCTTGTTAAGGTTTCCTTGGAAGTGAACGAACAAGAAGGTGTAATCCCTTCTGGTTCAGATGAGAAAGAAATCCTGACATTCATTAGAGAGGAAGCTTGCAGCAAGGAGAATATGGTTGTGGTGAACCCCAGCGATCCTCTCTTCTCGAGAGACTGAAATGCGGATCCGCTTGCCTTACCTCAAAGCATTTCAACGGATCGAGCGGGGACTGTGCAGCCTCAAAACTGCTTCTGATCAAACTCCTGACAGTATCCATAAGGAACAAAAGGTAGGGGGGATCACGCCTACCATGGAAAAGAAGACCTATGTAATCCCTTCTGGTTCGGAAGAGAAACAAATCCTGCCTTTCGTTAGTAAGGAAGCTTGTATCAAGGAGGATATGAGGGTGTTTGAGCCTCTGGAGTCTCTCCCTACTGGAGAGAAAGGAATTGAGGATCCGCTGCCATACCTCAACATGTCAACGATTGTACGAGCAGTGCATTGCTGCAATCACGCTCCTATCAATATTCATAAGGAACAAGAGGAAGGGGAGATTACGCCTTCCAAGGAAAAGGAAGATCCAGACTCTGGGTTCACTTTGGTCATCTCAAAAAAGAAAAAAAAAAGAATGGAAGGTTTTGAAAGGATCCCTGAATCACTTTATAGTGAAAAGAAAAAGGAAATTGACAATTGGGACACCTCTACCTCCAGAAAAACCAGATCTTCAGTTAGACGATTAGCTGATTTTGGAGGAAGCTCGAAAAGAGGAAGACCCTCTAAAAAAACTCTCAGAGCTAAGAAAACAGAGAGGGATATTGCAGATGGTGTTCAGCGACAACTGAACCACCAAGCAAATCCAACTACCAACCATTCCATATGAAGATCATATCTTGGAATATTAGAGGCCTTAATGGTTACTCTAAGCAAAGAAACATCAAGGAGTTACGGGACTCCAGTAACCCCAGCATTTTGATTCTTCAAGAAACTAAGATGAAAGCAATGACCATGGATAATATTAAAAATAATTTTTGGGATAGCTCTGAAATGGCGGCTGTTGATTCTCAGGGTGCTTCCGGAGGGCTGGCAACTCTTTGGGATAAAAGGCACTGTACTGGTATGATCCTTAGTGATAATTTTAATCATCTTGCAATTAAATTTGTCACTATTGAAAATAAGTGTGAATGGATCTTGTCTAATATCTATGCCCCTAACTCTGCTAGTGGTAGAAGAAAACTATGGGCTGATCTTAAAATCTTTAGAAACCAGCACAGTTCTGCTTTAACTGGCTTATCATGGGAGATTTCAACTCCCCTCTAAACCCAGGCGAAAAGTTTGGGGGAACCCCCACCTTCTCTAATGGTATGGAGGATTTTGCTGATTTTATCACTGAACAAAACCTCATTGATGTGGATCTGCATGGTAATAAGTATACTTGGAATAATAGAAGGTTGGGAAAGGAGCTCATTCGGTGAGGCTGGGCCACAGGCTCTTATCTCGGCAAACTGGATTCTTAGCCAAGACTTTTACCTCTCTTCCCTGCCCAGAATTGGATCGGATCATAATCCGATTGCTTTAAGCTTTCTAAATTGGACCAAACCTGCAAGAAGCTCATTCAAATTTGAAAAAATGTGGATGGAGCACGTTGATATCTATGATAGAATAAAGGAATGGTGGGATTGGAATGGGAAGGCACCGCCAAAGATCTGATTGGTCCAAAAACTCAAAAATGTCAAAAAACAAGTCAAACTTTGGAACAAAAATGTTTTTGGAAACATCTTCGGAAAAAAGAAAGAATTAAAACAGAAGCTTCAGGATCTTGAGTTAAAAATGGATACTATGGGGAGATCAGTTGAAGATGAAGTAAATGAAAAGAGAATTCTTTCTGAGTTACACACGATATGCAGTAGAGAAGAATCCTTTTGGCGCCTTAAATCAAGGGCTATCTGGCTTAAAGAGGGGGACAGGAATACAAAGTTCTTTCACATGACCACTCTAAAGCACAGAGCCAGTAATAGGATATTAGAGGTTTCTAAAAGCAACGGAAGTATTACTAAAAATCCAAACAGCATTAAGAAGCAAGCACTTGAATTCTACAAAAATCTTCTTAGAGAGAGTAATGTCAGCAATCCGGAAGCTATTTCCTTCATGCTAGAGGCAATCCCCCAGAATGATATTGAAGACCGTAAATTCGAGATATCACTAAAGCGGTCGCTCGATGAGCTAAAAAAGGTCACATTTTTTCTTGAGGGGGATAAGGCTCCTGGACCGGATGGATTCTCCATTAATTTTTTTCAGAAATTCTGGGAAATATGCTCGGAGGATCTTCTCAAAGCGGTTAATGAATTTTTTAGATCGGGAAATCTTCTAAAAGAACTCAATAACACACACATTGTGCTGGCACCTAAGAAAATGAATGCAAAAGATTTCAAGGATTTCGGACCCATCATCACCCGTTAATGCTATTTTTCGAATCTTCACCAAAATTATTGCTTAGTGCTGACTCATAATGAAGGATCTCATCTCAAAGCGGCAGTGGCTTCATTAAAGGCGAGGATAATACAAGACGGTGTGATTATGGTACACCTAAACTATGCATTCTATGGAAAATAACAAAAAGGCAAACATGATCCTTAAGCTCGACATGAATAAAGCCTTTGACAAAGTTTCTTGGGTCTTCCTTGACAGATTCTATCTAAATTTGGGTTCACGAGAAAAGTTCTGTAAAAATTGTTAAATCATGTATATCTACCCGGAGTTCTCTGTGGTTGTTAATGGAGAGCTGTGGGGGATTCTTCACCAAAGAGCAGAGGTCTAAGGCGGGGAGACCCCATCTCCCCCTTCTCTTCATCCTTCCAGGTGACCTTAGTAGAACAATTAGCAGAGCGGTGGAAGACGGCCTTTTAAATGGTTCTAAACCCACTTCTCTCAGCCAAGCTGTCTCTCATCAACAGTTTGCAGACGACACTATCCTTCTTCTTCTGGCCTCAGTGGTTGAAGCTAAAGCTATCAAGGCTCTTCTCTGCAGCCTTTATGAATGCCTTCCTGGACAAGAGATCAATTACGACAAAAGCATCCTTTTTTTCTTTAACACCCCTGGGGAAAGACAACTCAAGATTGCTAAAATTCTGGGCTGTAAAATTGGTACTCTTCCAGCAACGTACTTAGGCCTCCCTCTTGGCACGAAGAAAGTCTCTCACACGGTGTGGGATGATTTATTGACGAGATTTCAGAAAAAAATGGCCGGTTGGAAAGGGACCACTCTCTCTAGTGCTGGTAAGTGCCTTCTCATTAAAAGCACACTCCAAAGTTTGCCCATATATATCATGTCACTATTCAAAATTCCTTCCTCCTTCAGAGAGAAAATTGAAAGGATTCAGAAAAAATTTTTATGGCAAGGCATGGAAGAAAAGTTCAGATTTCACCTTGTGGCCTGGGATAAAGTCTGCACCCCTAAATCTAGGGGAGGGTCGGAATAAAAATATTGAGAAAATGAATGAGGCACTCATTGCTAAGATGGGGAGATTGCTTTCGAGAAACAACCCCGGATTGATGTCATTAAAACAAAATACTTGAATCGACAAATGTCATGTTTACTCCTATCTCGCATGATGAGCAACTCCCAATGGTTCCATTTTTGGAATAATCACGGTTAAGAGTAGAAACTTCATTAAGAAGGGAAGCAAATGGAAAATTGGGGATGGCAGCGACATTAACTTCCGGAGGATAATCTGGTCCAATGATAATCTCTTGGAGAGATTTGGGACTGCTAAGGGAGACAGTCTTATAAGAAAATATGGAACTAAAGTCAAGGACTACATTGATGGAAATGGCACCAACAAGAATTGGAAAAGACTTACTATGGAGAGTATTGAACTGAAACAGACTATTTCCTCCCTCCAAGACCTTTTGGATCTCTTCCCTTTGTGTCAGCTGGATTCCAAGGATGAGCTGATCTGGAGAAATTCACACGAGGGTAAATACTCAGTCAAATCTGGCTATACCAGTCTTTTCCACAGTAACCAATCAGACTTTAACTGGAACTTGATCTGGATGCCTGAGTTAACCCCCAAAATAAATTTTTTTCTTTGGCTGGCCATCAGAGGTAAAATTCTCACCACTGACAATTTGATGAAAAGAGGATTTATCATTCCCAATTGGTGCCACCTTTGTAGGAATAACTATGAAGACATTAGACATCTGTTCATACACTGTGATTATGCCTTTAGAGTTTGGAACTTTGTCCTTTCCAAATTTGAAGCTCTCTGGGTGATGCCGGAGGATCTTACTCACCGTGGGAACCAATGGAACCCACCATTCGAGACATTGTGCTATCAAAAGAATCGGAAATTAGCCATCCCGCATTTAATTTGGAGGATCTCGGAAGGATAGAAATAATATAGTTTTTAGAAATAAGAAGCGAGAATTTTAAACTCACTACTGGAAAGATCTCCCAAGGCATCAAAGAGGACATGGCGATTTAAACCTCCTAAGAACAATTGTTACCACAAAAATGAAAAGCACATCTTATCAAATTGCGAGATCGGATATTGGAGCAACCCCGGAATAGTGTGGATAGATCTTTGGTCAAATGGCATCCCCCGAATCCAATTGGTTCAAGCTGAACTTTGATGGTGCCTCTAAGGGGAACCCCGAACAAAGCAATGGGGAGGAGGAGCAATACGGGACCATAAAGGTAATTTGATTGTTGCATATCTTTGGAAAAATGGGAATCCAAACCAATCATTTTGCAGAAGCTTTATCTGTTCTCTGGGGTTTGAGAGTTGCTCGGGCCCAAAATATCCAGAACCTCATTGTTGAAGGGGACTCCCTTAATATTATTAATCTGCTTAATCAGTCCTCTTCTCCTAGCTGGAATATCAAAGATTTTATCTCTGAGTCCATAAGCATCAGTCATACCTTCAACAGCATCAGAATCATACATACTTACAGGGAAGGAAACAAACTGGCCGATGCAATGGCCAATTATGGCATTAATTTAAATTTCACTATTTGGGATAATGATAGTATCCCTAATCAGCTTCACAACAGCATACATGCGGACCTTCACACGCAAACACTTTAATCTTTGGAGGAAATCCACAAATTCTTCCACAGGTGCTGTTTTAGTTTATTTGGCGTGGCATATGATATCTACTCCAAATGATAGCAAGATTTTGTTTAGGAACTTCAAGTGGAGTTGTCTAAATTTAAAAACAGCAAGACGCGGAAGTACAATATTTGTGATATTCGGTTGCCAAGCTCCGCGAAAACCGAAGATAACTACAATGTGAAAGCGACAGATAAGGGTTTTCACGCGCGACTTCACGCAGACTCGGATCGGCAATCCCACACCCGTTCGTGGGAGGACCAACGGCTACGCCTCCCATTTTTATGCGACCGCAACGGTGAGAAACGAACCACTCTCAACGCCCAAAGGTATTTTGAAAATTGTTGTAACCAAAGACATCCTTGTGAAGATGGGAGGGCCTCCTGCCAGATTGAGCCGTGTCTGAGACCACACCGGAAAGATAACACCGAGCTCGGAACATTCTTAGTATTGGCGGATTCACCAACTTTGTGGAGAGAGTGCAAGGGCATGATCAAAGCATCTCTGTTCGCTTTGCCAAGGAGTGGAATGAGAGGATGGTCGACTATGGAGGGCAGAAGATTCTTATTAATGATGAACTCATAGCCGAAGCGACTGGCCTCAGCTTGGAAGGATACCGCTTTTTCAACAAGAGGGTTATCAAAGAGGCTGAAGAGAGAAGATTTGTGGAGGAGGAGGAGAAGCTTATATTCAACACCGCGGGTCTGCTTGTTAATTCAATTCCTTCTCCGTATGATGAAGTCACCCGCATGATGATTCGCTACATATCCTTGGAAGGCAGGTTTGTTACTGTCCCTGCCAAGCACCTTGTCTTTTTGAATCACTTTCGTAGGAGTAGGTTGGTTTGCTTCCCCCACTATCTCTAAAACTCTCTTGAGCGCTCCATTTTGGAGTTCCGTAAGCATACCCGGCGGTTCCCCTTCACCAAGGGCTTATTCTCGCTTATTCACAAGACGCTTATCAAATTCCCGGTCTCCCTTCCTCTCCCGGCCTTGGCTTTGTTGGGCCCCGTGGCTGCCGATCCTGTCTCCCCTCGTCCCTGCTGCTTGCCCCCCCTCCGGTGCTTTGATGCCCCCACGCAGTGCCGCTCATGCTTCTCTTCTCTTCTTTTCCTCCTCTGCCGCCGCCACCCACCCACACTGTCTCTACTTCTAAACGTGTCACCAGGGCTTCTAGGAGACTCAACCTTGAGTCTACTGCTGAGGGGGATGAACCTTTGGATGACATTGCTCGTGATCTGCTGAACATTAGTAGTGCCAGTCCCCAGGCGGCACCAACGGATAACCCTTCTAGAAGATTGGAGGCCTTAGAGGCTGAGCTTAAATTGCTGAAGGATGAGGTAAAAAATCTTGCTAAGCAAAAAGGCAAAAAAAGCATTGAGGGAGAAGGGAGCATTGGCAATAGCCAGCTTGATGAAATATACAAAAAACTGACCTCCCTTGACTCCCGCCTTGGGAAAACGAAGACTAGGCATGAGTATAATATTGCAGCATTCAGGGCCATAGAGGAATTCATCGAAGGTCATGCAAGAAGTGTTTCGCATCTCAGCGGTGTCCCGATTACTCTTTGGGGCAATGAGAAAGAGAGTAAAAGAACCAGAGAGGAGCTCGATAAGACAGATGCTTTGCTCATATGACCACGCTGGTATGTATCATGCTTGGAAAAAGTAAAGATGAGTATTGATCAGCGGCCAAGAAGTAGTCCAGTTTACTACATCGCTTCTTGTTGTAGGCTTGCTTTGTTTTGTTGCCGTTGTTTTGCTTTGTTAAGTCTCGTTTGTGTTCTTTGTTTCTTGGCTTCGGTGTTCTTCTTTGTCAGAACTTTTGTGCTTTGATACATGCTTCTCTGCTCCTCTCTCTTATTCAGGGCTTTTAGGCCTCCTTTTGTACACAAGGGTATAGTCCCTTTCAAAAACTATTTACCAATATTAAAAAAATAATATTACAATATGATTCGAATTAAAGGCTTAGGATAAAAAATTGTTTAACTATAACTAGTTGTCAAATTGGTGATCCTATGTGGCAAGGAATTGGCTCCATGGACTCGCGATCTTAGGGTGTTCACATACGGCCCTTCTCCCCTATGTGCGTAAAAAAACGAGGTAGAAAGTTTTCTAAATGATATTCATAAATGGTTTTCATTAAGCTAATATGCAATCGGCGCCCACATTTCCCCAAGAGCGGCTTCCACAAAACCAGCTATAATTTCTCAAATCACCAAGTCTCTTGTTATCCAAATAAGTATTTTCCTTACTTATTTGACAAGAGAACTATTAACTTCACAATGTCTTCCCTTATTACCCATCTAGACATAGTGAGGGGGATAGGCCTTTTCTAAAAATAAGTCATCTACAGATATATCAAGAATGTGCTGGACATATCAATTGGTATCGTCCTCAACCCATAGACATCTGCAAAATATAGAGAACTGAATTTTCTCACAAACAACATCCACTGCATCCTATAAAATTGAAAAACTGAAATTCAAACCATTATCAATATCCACAAAGATTAATGGTAGTGAATATAAATCGTAGTACAATGTAGGTAAGAGAGAAATCATCTAACATACGTGAGCCAAAACATCTTCACCTTTAGAAATAGAGAATGTAACAAAAGTCCAAAACAACTCAAACATATTTCAGAGTTGTGGCTTCACCTAAGACATCATTGGCTTCACCTAAGGATGCAACAGCTAGCAAACAAATCAAAATTGAATCTTTCATTACAATGAACACCGTAGAATTTTTAACAGAAAATCCTTCTCAACTGTAGAGGGAGGAACTTCGAAGATCTGTTAGAAGGTGGATTTCCATCTCTAATGCTCGAAACAAAGAAAAAAATATGTCCAGCACATTCTTTATATATCTCTCGCTAACTCTATAAGATATAAAATTTGTACCATTTAATACAAAACAGAAATCTGTAACTCTATGTGAACACTGCCCAATACTAAAGAGATAAGATAAAGAGTTTCCAAACTAAAGAGATAAGATAAAGAAATGTTTATTTATAGCTAGCTGTAAAATTGATAAACCTACATGACAAGGAATTGGCCCGATGGACCCGTGAACTTAGGGTGTTGACATAATGGCACTACTCCCAGAAATTAAAGATATAGGAAAGAAAAATGTTTATTTATACCTTACAACTTAACTATTTATTCTTCTCCCTACTTAAAATCAAGCACAAAGTAGCTGGCAAGAATGCAATATATTATTGACAGTTATCAATGATTGTCATTGAAAGTATTCCAGTATTACAACAGATTTGCTGCCACCATAACAACATATGTAGTCAAGCTATTACAATTACGATTCTTACATGCATTCACTTCTGAAGATGATTTGATGTCACAAAACATTACATTAACAAGACCTGCGTCAATTGATCGATATGAATTACAATGTCGAAAGGGGTGACTGCATGTTCGAGTGAAACATTCTAATTGATATTGATCAATTACAAACAAGCCGATGAATGTAGTGTTATTTGATAACACCTCATCTTTAGAAGAGTTTAGGGGAGAAGGGCCAGTATGCGAACACCCTAAGTTCACAGGTTAAGTGAACCAAATCCTTGCCACGTAGGAGTGACAGTATGCCAGCTAGGTATAAATAAACATTTTTTAATCCTATATCTTTAATTTCGAATCATATCTTAATATTATTTGCTTCCATATGATCGATCAAGTAAAATATCTCAAAAAAAAACACATTTACTGGTGGAGATCCGAAGTGGTCCATACCAAGACCTACAGTAGTACAACAGATTTGCTGCCACCATAACAACATATGTAGTCAAGCTATTACAATTACGATTCTTACATGCATTCACTTCTGAAGATGATTTGATGTCACAAAACATTACATTAACAAGACTTGCGTTAATTGATCGATATGAATTACAATGTCGAAAGGGGCGACTGCATGTTTGAGTGAAACATTCTAATTGATATTGATCAATTACAAACAAGCTGATGAATGTAGTGTTATTTGATAACACCTCATCTTTAGAAGTGTTTATAGATGATCTTATTGATATATTAATACATATTTTACTAATTTTATATTGTTTCATACTGCAGCATTTAG
Organism: Taxus wallichiana var. yunnanensis; assembly: GCA_018340775.1. Classification (NCBI taxonomy): domain Eukaryota; kingdom Viridiplantae; phylum Streptophyta; class Pinopsida; order Cupressales; family Taxaceae; genus Taxus; species Taxus wallichiana. Next base: position 828,555,508 of record CM031239.1, read on the forward strand.
AGAAGATGAAGAGAAAGAGGAGTTTACATCGAGCACAACGTATGCCCAAAAAACGAGGTGTACAATTTGAAATTGAAACATCTAACCATGAAACAGATGAACATGATGCTACAATAATAAGCGAAGAGGATGGTGCAACAACAAATCAAGGAGATACAAACACAACTAATGATCATCAGCCAGAACCTGCTGGATGTGAACTAAATAGGCATGAACTACAGGAGATTGTGGTTGTTAGAGGCAACACTTCGACCAAGAAGGTTAGAATTTTGTCTAGTTGGTCAAAAGAAGATATGTTAAAGGCCATAGATGATATTGAGTTTCTCGCATTATTCAATTAGAGCTGCTGCACTGAAATATCATGTCATCCGTGACATGATATTTCACTTGAACACTATTCTGCATTTAAAATATCCAATACTTGATGGAATAAAAACCAAAATTTTGATTATTGAAGTTTATATAGGGCCAGTATGCGAACACCCTAAGTTCGCAGGTCCATGGAGCCAATTCCTTGCCACGTAGGAGCGCCAATTTGACAGCTAGTTATAAATAAGCATTTTTTTATCCTAAGCCTTTAATTTCGTATCATATTTTAATATGAACAGGTCAGGTGTTGAGCATTAAATTTGAAATAAAAGAGGGAAATGCAATCTGTCCTCATGGATTTTGACGCACCTGATAGATAAGACACAAATAAATGCTCAACCACCATTTACCATGGCTTGTTTTGGACGCGTTCCATACTGTTTCCTTTGGACGCGTTACACATTGTTTCCTTTGGACGCGTTGCATTTCCTCATGCCCAGTTCTAATGCAAATGCTGGTTGTTTGTGAGTGGGCTTACAGATGTGCGTGAGGTTTGCGTGAAGGGGTCTTTCTCAGTGCCTTGCTTGAGATGTTGACCCTATTCACATATGGTTTATAAAAAAACAAATTTTTGAACTTCAATAATCAAAATTTGGGTTTTTATTCCATCAGGTATTGGATATTTTAAATGCAAAATAGTGTTCAATTATTGGGCAGTGTTCACATACTGGCTCTTCTCCCCTATGTAATCAACAACCCAGCTTATAAATTTTTTTATCAAATAATATGAAATTAATAAAACATGTATTCGATCATCGTTAATGGCGCCCAATGGGTAATCACAAGTTTACCTACAAGTTCATAATTCATATTGTCATGTATCATAAGCTTTGCTAAAATTTTCCCATCAGATGATCTTATTGATATATTAATACATATTTTACTAATTTTATATTGTTTCATACTACGCAGCGTTTTTAGAGAAGATGAAGAGAAAGAGGAGTTTACATCGAGCACAACGTATGCCCAAAAATGAGGTGTACAATTTGAAATTGAAACATCTAACCATGAAACAGATGAACAGGATGCTACAATAATAAGTGAAGAGGATGGTGCAACAACAAATCAAGGAGATACAAACACAAATGATGATCATCACCAGAACCTGCTGGATGTGAACTAAATAGGCATGAACTACAGGAGACTGTGGTTGTTAGAGGCAACACTTCGACCAAGAAGGTTAGAATTTTGTCTAGTTGGTCAAAAGAAGATATGTTAAAGGCCATAGATGATATTGAATTCAACAATTATTCTATTAGAGCTGCTGCACTGAAATATAATTTACCTCCTACATCTGTTCATTATTGGTCAATGGTCTGACCCATACAAAAAGGAAGGCCCTGCTGTTTTGAGTGAAGGAGAGGAGAAAGAGATAGTTGAATGGTGTAAGCAAATGGCAGATTTAGGGCATGGAGTGGGATTTATGCAACTGAGGGCATGTGTTGCACAAATTTGTGAAACTAGAGAGACTCCATTTCGAGAAGGATTACCTGGAAAATCTTGGTGTGAAGGATTTAGAAAAAGACACCTGCATAGTCCTTCAGACTGCTAAAGGTCTAGAAAGAGATCGTGTAATAGGTTTACGTCTAGAGGTGGTTAGCAAGTTTTATGAAAAACTAGCTAACATTTATATCAATTCCTATGGTGCAGGAAAAATATGGAATTGTGATGAGACAGGAATCCAAGTAGGGAGAAATTGTGGCATGAGGGTGCTTGCCACCAAGGGTTGCAGGAATGTTCCCAAAATCATTCCTCATAGCAGAGAATGGATGACAATTCTATGTTGTGTAAATGCTGCAGGGCAATGTATCCCTAACTTTTACTTATTTAAAGGTCAGAAAGTTTCACAAAATTACATCAAGGGATGTGAACCAGGTGCTTGCATGGCTGCTCATCCAAGTGCTTGGATGACTAGAGAGCTCTTTATAAGCTGGTTGTATCATTTCAGTAAGTCTGTACCTGGAGGAGTGTGCCCTGAAAATAGGCATTTACTTATATTTGATGGTCATGGAAGCCATGTGGCATTGTCAACTATAGAAGAGGCCAGGTGATTGGGGATTGATTTATTGACATTGCCAAAGACATACTACACACAAAGTTACAACCACTTTGGATGTTAGTGTCTTTGGTCCTTTTAAAGCATATTTCAGATCCGAGAGGATGCAATGGATGTCTAATAATAAGTACCAAGAAGTCAAACGTCGACTTGGCGAAATAGGTAGTAGAGCTATCGCCAAGGCCTCGACACCTGTAAATATTCGTGCTGGTTTTAGACACACGTATATGGCCACTTGATCCAAATGCATTACAGAATGACATGGAATGTAGTAAACTATATATCATTGAAGAAGATGCCAACGAAGATGATGTTGAAAATGTCACAAATGATGATACTACTGAAAACATTATGAATGTTGATGGTACTGAAAACATAATAGATGTTGATGCTGCTGAAAACATCCTAAGTTTGTCAAGAGATGTAGCTCCACCAGTTGGTGACAAAATTGGAGAAAATTACTTAATGGAATCAGTTGAGAATCTGTCAACAACAAAAGAATTCCATCCAACCATTGAAACAATGGTTGTTGCTAATACAGAGACGGAGGAACCAAGTGTACAGGGAGAAAGACAAAGTATAATGCAGACCAAAGATTATGAAGTGAACCACATTGTGAATACTCGTGACCAAGGCACATCCAGCTACAACACTGAGGCCCAGGGATTTGGAGAGGACGATCTCTCATTGCCAAGTGCACCAGAACAACCTACTTGGCTGCAAGAGCATATTGCAGAGTTGGGACTTGATCAGATTGGAAACACTGAGGATGAAAGTATATCTTTACCTTCGATGCCAACCAACCTTGAGCCAACAGACTTTGAACCAACAAACTTTACTCATTATTATGCTGACACAGAGGAAATTGAGGTCATTGATAAAGATAAAAATGAGGAAGAGACAACTGGCCATGATGTTGAAAGTGGTATATCAAATGATGGTGTTGCTGCAAATGAGAAGAAATTGGGTAAATTTTTAAGGTTACCGACACAATTTGTACGGGATCCTTCCAAAGGTAAGAGTGATGCTGCACTCCGGATAAGTCGTGCTTCACAATTGTTAACATCTGATGCTTATGTTCAGATGTTAAAAGATACACAACAAAAAAACAAGAAATATGTGAAGGGAAACAACGTAAAAAGGAGCATATTGAGGCAAAAAAGCAAGAAAGGTTGGCAGCAAAGGAGCAAAAAAGGAAGAGAGATTGCAACGCATTAAAGAGAGGCAAGAAAGGGATCTACAAAAGTTTGTTGAAAGACAGGAGCGCGAGAAACAACGGGAAGTAGCTCACCAAAAAAAGGAATTGGAATTACAACAGAAGGAAGCCACTCGCCATCAAAGGGAGAAAGAGAAACAAGAAAGAGATAACAAGTTCAATAATCCACAGGTTTTGTTTCCCATGCATCATTCCATGCCCATACAGAACTCCATGTTACAAGATATGTTGAAAGTTCCTATCCCAGATTACCACCCTTACTTCCTTGACACCAACAGAATGCAAATAACTTCAACTCCAACTACACACCCCATTATCCCACAACCTCCTACTTCACATACAACCTTTCATACCATATCTGGTTTTCCTATTCCACCATGGGTTCATCCAGTGAACCTCTTAATGACTCCAACAACATCTGTCAATGATACAATCGTTCCTGATAGTCCAAACTCAGGGCCTTTTTGAAGGTGTGACATGGAAATTGACTAACAAACTGATCCCAAAATTATGGCAGCATTCGAGGAGAATTTTTTTTTGTGTTGCAGAAAAATATGTATCGAAATCAATTGAGAATGCATTATTGCATTCACGATTATAGGTTATAGTTGGTATATTTTGCTCCGAATGTAATGAATATGGACACATACAGTATAAGTTTATATGTTTTGCTCCAAATGTAAGAAATATAAAGACATGCAGTTTATATTAATACATTTTGCTCGAAATGTAATCATTGTTTCAGATGTGGAAACCAAATCAGCTCAGAATTTGTTCAAAAAATACGTTAAATTGTTGCAGCTTAAAATGAACACCGTTAAATAAAAACTGAAAGACAAGGATTTATTTGAATCTTGGTGAGGTAGAAACCTCACCTCTATATGGCTTAAAAACATAGAATTGTAGGTAACATTTTCCTTGAGTATTAGTAGTGTGAATACACACTGTTTCCACCCTGCTTCAAACGATCTCGACGCATAAAACTGCTGTTCCAAAGTTCTCAGCTCTTGTGCCAACACTGAGCTCCACAATAAAATACTCCTACACGTCCAATTTGTAAAACAAAATTTGCTTAATAAATAATAAACATCACATTCTAGAAGCTTGTACTAGACCATGCGTATGGAGTGCGGAAATGCCAAAAAATATATGCAGGGACCTAATGGGAATAGACACAAAGTCCATGTTGATGTAATACTCACCAACTTTGGCATTGGGATGCTTTGTGCATATTCGTGAGAAGACCTTTCTCCAATTGGGCCTCGCAAAATGAGTGCGCACTTTATGGAAAAATGAGAATGCGATCAAGAAGCAAAGCAGAGATTTGACCAGCCGAGAGAATGGAGAGACAAAAACCTAATTGCTTTAAGAAGATTAATTATTTGGAAAATTTATGAGTTAAAGTAAGCAAAGATTTGAAGATTCAAGGAGCTTAAACGGCCTGTACTACGTATCCTCATATTGTCAATAATTTTTTTTACAATTAAAGAAAAAGTTGTAGAATTTTACAACATTATCATGAATAGCTTTCAATTTAACCTTACAAATTTGTAGAATCTTTTCAGGAAGCAGTTCAGCAGAGATTTCTAATCTATGAAATTATAAAGTGAGAAAGAAAATATATTTAGGAACAACTTCGCAAATTTTCATCAAACTACTTATTTCCGCTATCTACTTGGTCAGATTGAAAAATCAGGAAGCGGCAGCAGAATCGTTATGTTGTCAATATTTACAAATTTTCGTAATGGTCTTAATTTGCAGTGGAACCAACAGCAAAACTGTAATTTTCTTAACAAAAACGACAAATTTTCGTATCATAAACAATTTGCAGTGAAAATCGTGGTAATACCTTGGAATTTCTAGGCAGTAAAGAGAGAAGATTTGAGAAGTGTTGTTTGAGTTTGACTCTCCTGTTTCACTCAGCTAGCATATGCTCAAACACCGACTTGTTCTGAAACCCTGATTTTGGTTGCTGGCCATTATTAATCTTGTCAGCAGTGGCAGCAGGAAGCAGTTACTCTTGATCTCTGGCTTTCTAATTTTCTCTCCTCCTCGATTTTTCTGAGAAGACTGAAACATTTCTTGTACTGAATCTGGCCGGTATTGAAAGAATTCACAGCGGCGTTTGAAATCCTGCTCGATTAATGTCCAAAACCCCATCAGATTATACTGATCAACATGAAAACTAGTCCCTTTTCTTTCCCCAAATGATCATTATAATCTGAAATCTAATACTTACGAGCAAGTCTTCTGTCCGCCTGATGTTATGAAGCATGTCCTTCAAAATGCTAATGAAAGGAGTCGCTCCGATGCCCAGTCCAACCAGAAGCAAGATATCATATTTTCTGTAATCCTGCGCAGGAGCACCGTAAGGCCCGTCAATGAGCAACAAAAATGGTGGTTGAGCATTTATTTGTTTCTTATCTATTACGCGTCAAAATGGTGGAGGACAGATTGCATTTCCCTCTTTATTTTGAATTTAATGCTCAACACTGTCCTCTTCGGTGAACCACTTGGTCTCCACCAAGAATGTGTTTTTTTGAGATATTTTATTTGATCGATCATATGGAAGCAAATAATATTAAAATACCAAAAATACACAGTGAAAGGAATAACGTAGAGCCAAGCTTAGAAAGGAGAGAATGAAAGCGACGAGCAAACCCAACTCATGCAACGTCCCAAGCCAACACCAAACAGTGAGCAACACAAGTAAACAATGCACCAAGCCAACTATGTACTGCATACCATCAAAAGTTCGAACAAATATGACTATTTACCAAAACCACCTGCAATCCGTTTTTGCAACACCAATGTTGAGCGCGTCTCATGGAAGTAGTATTTCTGCCACCTGCCCTGCAAAATAAATGAAATCAGGGGGAAATAATCCTAAAATCGCACAACATTATGAGGAAGAGAAGCCAGACCTGAAATGAAACCCTTATTCTGCGGAGGAAAATGTTCATAGTTTCTGACGAATCTACAGAGGCGGACAAATATACTCCTTGGATGGCCCTATAACATCCATGACAAACCATGGATGTGAAAACAACCTTCCAGCTAAACTTTTCGTAGAAGCAACTGTGTAGTAATTGATTGATCCGGATCTGCATCCGTATCTGAAGCCGATTCAATTGTCTCGACGGAAATTGACGGAAGTCCTGCGCAGCCATCACACGTGGAGTATTTCCCTCCGTCAAGATTTCGACGCATGCACGGGCTTCAAATCCGAGCCATCAATTTCAATAAGCGGTGTCAAATGCAGGAGGTTGAATCTTAAATAGAACACCTTAGGCGTAAATATAATAAAGTGGCTTTGCATTATAATAATTCTAAGATTAAATTGTAGGGTTGATAAGACAATTATTCGATAACATAAAATTAGAATAGATCTTTTCAAATCAAAAATATTACAATATTAATATCATCCACATTTACCTATTCAATTAGTTTCATTTCTTGTATAACTAGAGTTAGTATATTAATTTCATAAAGGTTTGATATTTTTCATTAAAATCAATAATACACTATTTAATTTTAAGTCTTAAATACCGTTAAAATTTATGAGAGAATATTAAAAACTATTTCAAATTATAATATAAATAAAATTATTACTAAAAAATGGAAAGGACTTGTTGATGCAATAACTCTGCAAATAATACATTCCAACTCCAATTTTCAAGCTTCAATTTTCTTATAAAATTTAAATCCAATGTCTTTAGTCTAATTAATATTTGTACTAAATAAAACAAATACATGTCAAGAGAATCAATTACAAAACAAAATCAAAACTATTATTTTTTATTTTGTTTAATATTTATTTATTAGTTTTCTTTACTATTTAAAATTTAAAATGATGAAATTTAAAAGTGTATATATATAGATTATATGTGTGTGTACTTATATACATATATACATATGATAATTAAATTTTGAATATATAATTTTTTTATTATAGGTAAATAGTTTTGAAGGGACCATACCTGCAATACAAACAAAAAAGGCTCAACAACCAAGATAAACATGAAAGTACAATGTGGTTTTTTTGAAACAAGGGGGCCACACCCCAACCAAAAGCCAAAAAGCTAGATAAAACTATAAGAGTACAAAGGCATGGGCCAACTGCCTACAAGAAGCTCCGACAACAAACAAAAAAAAAGTAAAACAACTCGAAACAATAAAACAAAACGCACGACACAAAGGTACAAAAGGCACTAATTCACATTTGTTATACACCTTAAGTGCAACTCTAAGTGCCTTATATAGATTCATGGCTGCCCCAACATTAGGGTCCAGATTGGTCTCTTTGAAGAACTTCTTAGTGATCCTCCCATTCTTCCATGCTGATGTTTGGAATCCCACTGACATCACAAATCTGATTAATATGCACATGGAGGAGATCAAGGACTGCTCTATGAATGGCAAGTTGATTGTTATATTTCTCCTCAAGAGCTTTGATTTGACAAGTGAGTGAGTTTACTTCCTCTTGCAGGCTAGTAATGGAGGTAGGGTTTGTGGTGATCTTGCTACCAGTCTTTATGAGAAAATCAACATTATCTTCAATAGATTTCAAAGCATCATCCTGTTGTTTAAACTTTTCAAGAATAGCAGGAGTGACCTGGGCACTAGGAGTAGCATGACTGACCTCTAAGGATTTTTGCCCCAATTATCTCCTTATCTTTCTTATTACTCCTAAGAATCCATTTAGCAGGTGGAGGTTCAACAAAAAGGTCACGAAAGTGGGATTCTTGGTTCTAATACAAGGCTGATGAGGAGGAGGAGGAGCTAAAGGATGACCAAGGTCATTTACAATTACATCAAGGATAAATTGATGAATAAGGAAGATGACTCCTTGATGGAGTGGAAGCACATGCCTATGACCTTGAACCTCTAAAATAGATTTTTCCATAGAATGTAAAATGTAATAAGAAAAATTGACCTTAGCTTCTCTCCTGAAGTGATTGAGTATAACCAAGTGGTGCAGGGAAGGGTGGAGAACCTACCTTCTAGCGTAATGTAGCGAACCACCATGCAGGCCACTTCATCAAAAGGTTATGGAATAGAAGAGCAGATGATTCCAACAACGTGTTGTTTGGATTTCTTCCCCCTCATCCAAGAAGAGTCTTTCCTCTGCATCTTTGTCAAACTTATTGCGGAAGAACTTGTTTCCCTCCATACTCAAACCCATGATGAAGGAAATGAAATGTTCTGAAATGTTGAAATATCTTCCTTTAAAATTGATATTTTTGTCTTTCCAATTGGCGACAAATTATAGATATGTTGATTGTGGCCCCTGATCCATTGAATGAAATTTGTGAAACCTCCAACATTGAGGGCTTCCCAAAGTTCCACACTATTCTGCCATTGGGGTCAAAAACATGTTCAATTTTGCATAGCGGCCCTCTCATTGTGGATGTAAATGGTGGCAGAGCAATTTCAGTCATCGGCAGTGTGCAAACAAGCCTCTTGACAATAATTTGGTAGTGAGAAGCTTCGACTTCAACCCAAAAAAACCATTCTCCTTACTACAACCTTGTTTCTGAAAATAGATGCCCGCAGTATTCGAGGAGAGGATTGAATGAAAATGAATAAATTATTTTATTATTTTAACATTTAAATTATATTTTCTCTAGTGAATTATAACAATCATATTTTATGCATTTTGATGTTTTAAAACAATTAAAAACATTTAAACACCTTTTAAATCCAACACTACTTGCCTATCTTTAAGAAAAATGAAGATCATTGATGCAGATAAAATACAACCAACTTCACTATCTCTGCATTTAAGGATCTCTTACAAGCCTAAAATGACTTAAAAGAAATGTTCGATCACTTTCACCTAAAATGGCCCAAATGTTCCCTATACACTTTGCTTTAGACCTTGCATTCCATGTCAACTAACTATTAAGATGACTCATGCAATTAAGAAAAGAATCACCACTTGTTCCTTTCCTCCAAATTATCCTTTGCCCTTCCTTACTAGCCTTTAGTCCAAAACATGCAACTTTTTTTCTTCAAGCTTCATCAGTAGCTTCTCCACTTATATCCCCTGCTCACACACCTCAATTATGCTTAGAACAATCATAAAATGAATTCAAAGCAATCAAAAATATTAATTACTACTCTTTAAGCTTAAATTGTCTGCTAAGTGCCCTATAAATCCTACCCTCTCCATGGTTGGAGACTTTTAGAGACACCCGAAATAAAGTGTAAGTTTCATTAGTTGTATTTCAACATCCCTAAAGTGTATGCAACAACTTAGAACCCAACTCCTTCTCTCTCTATCTCACTTTTACTCTCTAGGCTCACAATGCTCTTATTAGCCCCGAGACAACCTTGTTTTCACTATAACCCCGATGCATGAGGTTGAAAAGCATATTAAAGGCATTTATGGGCACCCATTAAGCCCTTTGTTCTTCTCAAGAAATTTCAATATCTAACTCAAGGTTAAAAGTATAGTTCCTTTGTTGTATGACCTCAAAAACTAGGTCTAGCCCTCCGCAATAAGCATACCTCTTCAAAGACTCATCAAGATTATATCCATCTTTAACTAGTGGAAACCTAAAATTTATTTTGAATATCCTCAAGGATTGTGTCATGATTGTTTCTTCCAAGTTTCATGCAAAAATTCCTTGGTTTGGTGCTTCAAATTTCATGCCCTAGCAATACCCTAGTTGTGTAGTCTTCTGCAGGTCTGAGAAGAGCTAATTTACTATGAAATGACTTGTAGTTGTTTTCAAAACCCAAAATTGGTTTGAACCTATATATAACCCTTGCTCAACATTTTGAGCTAATAGTATTGAAACCCATTTAAATATCCATCATTCTCAACCCAAAACAGGGGTCTACACACGTTTATTATGATAAGGTATCTAACTCTCACACTTCAAAATGAAATATCCGATTCTTACTCGAAGGAAAGGTTTTTATATGCATTCATACAACTCTATTAAAGTTATCATACAACTCATTCATCCACCTTATTGTCAAAGAAGTTCTAGTTCACTCCAATCTAAAGTGCACAATCACAATCTTGAAGGATTTCCAACATGCAAATGAAATACCCTAGAGAATTCAATCTTTAAATTATACAAGATCATGGATAAAAATTTCATACATCTTTCCTCACATGTATCAACCTTTAGGTATACTAAAAATGCTTAACAATGGCCATTTACAGTCCCAACAGGGTGTCTATGAATCAAGAGCTCATGCAATGCACCAGAACAGAGTATTAGCTCTTCATACCAACTTGAGATACACACATATAAGGTCTCATTAACAGTTAAACAATTGAATCTTCCATGCAATGTAAAGAGAAATCATGATTCTTAGCACAAACTCAGAAATACACCTGCAAGGACAAGATATACTAATAAGACTGAGATCATATTCAACAACTATAATTCTTTATACAAAATTGTTTTGTTCTTCCTTCTTTCCATCCTTCCTCTAATCATCCACCTCGAGGAATGTGCTCCACCAGCTCTCCTTCTCCCCTATATTTGAAATTCTCTCTTGCATGTAACTTTCTCCTAAAGTGTAACTCCTTTCCAAGATACATAATTACCTCTCTTATGCTATTCTTAGGAAGATAGTTTCTTTTTCATTATTTTCCACCTTTTGTGACTCTTCACATGCCACCTAAGCCCATACAACAAGATGGGACATTTTCCACATCCTTCCTAACATTTGATGACTTAGACTTAACCTTAAACCCTCTAAAACATGACTAGACAACTAATTTCTCTTTACAAGTCCATGTTGGTTTTCTTACATGCTTTATAATTCAAATTACATTTTTGGAGGAAAACTCCCTTTTGAAGTTTCAAACTCTAGACCACCTAGACTCATTTCTCTATGACTTCAAAACATTCAAATTGACCTCATAACTATATAGGTTGGAATTTGGACGACCTCTTGATGATGCTCTTGCATCATACTCCCAAGGTGGAGAAAGTATCTTTGTACTTTCTTGCATAGTTCCATCTTCCCTAAATTCTTCATCTTCATTACATGCTCTTTGTCTTCTTGTTGTCCTTCCTCTATCCTTGTTTACTTCACACCCACCTGGATCCCATACTTTTCTCTTTTTCCATCCATTTGCTTTCACTTTTCATCTTTTTCTCTTGATCTTCACCTTCACTTTCATCATCTTCATGCCTTCATTCATTGTACCTACTTTTCCATGCCTATTTTCTTGTTGCTTTCATGACTTTCATCATACCCAACTGCTCCATGGTTGTACCTAATAATTTTATGTTCTCATTTTGATTAATATTTGCCAAAAAAATATTTCTCTATTAGTCTTCGTTTCATTCTTATTTTCTTTGTCCATCAGCATCAATCAAATTTTGTAATAGCTCATTTAGTTCACCTATGCAAGGTTGATTATCATACCTCTTATCTTTACTATGCTCATCCATCCATTTACCTTTTCTTGTATCATGCTTTTCAGATGCATTAGAGAGTCATTTGGTACAATTTCAAGGAATTCACTCACACAATCACACAAATAATCAAATTTACTCACCTTGTCTTCATTCATGGCTTGTATATACTCTTAAGAGTTAAAGAATTCTTCAATTATATGCATTTCCTCTCTAAATATGAGATTGTCTTCTTTGTCAATGGCTTCATCAAAATTGGGGTGTCTTGGTCATCATTATTTGCATAATCTTCACTTTTCCTCCATGTATCTTCTTGAATTGTGTGGGAGCATTCACCAATCTCCCATTTAGCTGCTCTGTACATCTCTTTGCAAGCTTTGTGTTCTCCTTTTATTGCTTCATTTAATGATCTCAAGTCACCATGTTCTAACACATCATCAAACTTTTCATAAACCACTTCTTTACCTTGAAGTTTGCCTTTTCCTTCTTCATGAGTTTTTAAATCTTCTTTAAGATTCTTGGCTACCATGCTTGGGATGATTCTTTCATACTATCTTGTTCCTTTAAACTAGTATTTACCCCATTCTTCACGCATTCATGTAGTATACTTAATTGATTCTTTCTCTTGACTAACCATTTCTTGCTTATCATATGCTTGGCTGACTTCTTGTCTTCATATCAACTGCTTGATTGCTCTTGTAGCTTGACCTTTGTCCTATATCAGCTCCTTCTTTTCTCTTGGCTTATATACTTGAATTAGAACCTTGGTAGACCTGCCCTTTACTTGCATTCTCTTTATCCTCATCTGTTTTTACATTTCCCTTAATCCATCCAAGCATAACATAGCCATGGTTCATGATATCCTTTGAATGAGGAACTTGGTGCTTGTGCTTAGTATATTCCCTTTTCTTCTTTTCTTCATTAGGATTAGCTTTCAAGCCTCTATCTTCTTTTCCTCTAACTTGCACAATCTGGTTTATCTTCATTGCTCACTTTTAGGAGTCTCTTTTTGTTCACTAGCTCTTGGTTCTTCTTCCAAGTAGCTTTCTCATGCCTCATAGAATGGCATTTTATCTTCATGGTCCTCTTGATCAGATCCAAAGTCCTCTACTTTTCCTTTATTTCCTTGTACCAGTTGTACTTGTCCTATTTCAACTTCATCTTCTTTCGATTCTACAAAATAAACATTTAAGTGAAGACAAAGTGTTTCTACACAATCACACATTTTTTCCTTTAAGCATTGAATTTTATTTCATACTTAAATGGGTGCACATGTAGACACTCAAATTTGGCAGTTCACTCTTTGAAATTGCTAGTTTTGACAATGTATTCGTGTTAAGATAAATACAACCTTCTCATTCCCACTTAGCATAATTTGAGGTATTTTGTTTAGCTTGTCTTTTCTTGCACAATGCCATCTCTTCAAATTCCGAGAACATGATGCATAAAACTCATAGAAAAACATCAAGTAACAACTTCTAAACTTCAGATTACATGTTTTCCTTCCCTAATCAAGGTTGTACACTTTAATTAGGATAATATATCCAACCCTAATTGAAATATATGGTCTTGGGCGAACATGTCCTCTAAATTTTCTTTCAAATTAAAATACTTTTTTGGCTCTTCTAATATCTTTGGGTTGTCCTCTCCTCGATAAATCATCTACGGAACCCTATATAAACAAGTAAACACTACCTCATTTTATAACCTAAAAATCCTATAGATCTACATTTATACACTCACTTCCAACACTTGCAAAAGGCACCTAAGGCTCCCTAAATCTCACAATAGCACATCTATAGTCATTAGGAAATAACATCTATATGTTTGAAGCTTCTTATTAGGTTAAGACAATATTATCTCTCTCTCATCTAAAACCATTCAAATATCCCTTCCTAAGTGTTTTAACAATTTTAACAAGAACCAACTCAACTCAAACATGATCAAATATGGTTGTAAAAATTAGTTGCATTCATTCACATATCACATGTTAGGTGGATAATTACATGTGGTTTGAGGCCTCTCCAGAGTAGTGCTAACATCGACGGTGCACAAGGGTGCTCATAACCCAACTAATGTTTGTTTTGTAGTACTTCTCATTCACAACTAGGATTTAAGATCATGAGTAAATTATTTAGAGAACTTCACAACTTTGATCACAAATTTAGGTTTGACATGACAAATAGTTATGGAAAACCAAAAAATTGTAAAAATTGTAGACCCAAAACTACTCAAGTCCAAGACCATACAAAAGGGTAAATGCCATACAATACGGCCCTAACAAAGTTGTATAGTCCTATCCCAGGTTGATTTCTAACTATAGTAACTAGAATGAAGCTTGATCAAGTCCAAATATCCTTGTTCCTATAGTGCATCCTCCCAAAACTTTTTAGAATCATTTGTAATCGGCTAAGTGCACTCATTCCTTAATGTTTCCAAGCTTGTATCTTATTTAGCATATCAATTACAAATATAAAACCATTATTCTAATTGTGGTAATTAATATTGGGAGTTAATTAATCAAAATAATCACCTATTGTTAACCCTTACATCCTTTAGTGTACTAATTCCCTAAAATCAATTAGGTTTCATGTTAAATCTAATTAGGGTATAAACACATGGTTATGTTAAAATAATAAAAAATACCTCACTAAAATAAAACAGTGGATGACTGCCACCAATTTGTGTGCTTCTGGATAGTCTACTATCACCCTATTTAATATAAAATTGAATGTGTACATTTAAAACAACATTCACAGATTCAAATATATGCAATTAAAAACTAATAAACTATACAATGTTCTTATTCAAAAAGACTACTTGTAAAAAAATGGGTTGCCCTTGGGGATGTAGTGGTGAAAAATGTCTCTCTGAAAAAATCACCCATCAAAGTATCCTCCATCTCATAAAATCCAATACGTAAAGATCCACAAGAAGTCAAAAGTGTGTACCAACTATGGGTCTCCTATTATCACCTTGTGCACCCTCAATGTTAGTTTAAACATGGGATGTGTGCTTAACTAGTCTCTTTATGAGTGCTGTTGAGCCCATGCAATCACTACAACATATAAGCTTTTTTACCACAATTATTCCACAAATTTTCCACAATTTGGAATAATTGTAGAATAATTGTGGCATCTCTATGAAAATTTCATTTATTGATTTTTAGGTATTGTGGATTCTCCACAATTTACACATAGTTATAATAATTCGTAGAGAACTCACATATCCTACACTTCCTCGTAGAAAATCCACAATTTTTTGAAAATAAAATTAAAATGTATCATAAAATATAGTTACCAAATTATGGTTATGAGATATTTTTAAAAGACTAATATAAATTTAGGTTAGTACTTACATTCTATTGTCTATATTTTGATAATTTTTATATGTTTTAAGAGAAATTATAGAAATCTTAAATTAAAATAGTATCCAATTGTATAAAAATATATAATTATTGTAACATATTTTAAGATGAAATAAACAAAAAAAAGCATTAATATGATTAATATAAAATTATATTAGTGTCATACTATTATATTAATTAATATAAATATCTTTACCACAAAAATCCAAGAACTTTTTACCGCAAAAATTCTATAATTTGAAAGAAATCTAAAATATTTATGACATCTTTATGATAATTCTATATTTTCATTTTTTAGGTATTATGTTCCACAATTTAAATAAGTGTTAATAGTTTTTAAACAATTCACATCTCCAATCCTTTCTCATTGAAAATCCACATACTCAATAAAAAAATCCACATTGTTATGCAATTTGTTTTTTAAAAAATGAATTATTAACTATACTTACACATGCAAATAATTTCTACAAAATGATATAATAATTTTTAAACTCCACATTAAGTAGTATCTAAATAAAACATAATTCGAACTTGAATTTTTTTATAATATTCTACGAAAAATTAATTAAAATTAAATATAGATTACTGGAAAAGTCCAATGACTCGAATTATTTTTTGGGAATTATCTATACTCAAAATGATTTCAAACTTTTAAAAATCCCTTGCAAATCGTGGACTTTTAAGAAGATAAGTAACTTAAATTTAAATTTAAAATGTGACCAATACTTTCCAAAATCATTATTCATTACCAGTCCATCCTATGCCACATCTAACCTTGACCATGTGATGTGTTTATTCACTCTACCAGACACATAATTCGCATTTACGTTGTGACCTTATTTCATTTACCAACTGTCAACATCTCATCCTAATTCACAGTTTGCATGCGTAATTATCTACTCAATATTTGACACTTCACCAAGTAAAAAGATCTCTCAGGATTCCCAAATCTGTCATGCGTTATCATATATTTGATTTTATAATTTGTGTTCCTCACTTTGCTTGAATTAACGTATAATTTTATAATTTGTGTTATTGTCTAGCGCTGCATTCATTTGTGAGTTGCCTAGTGGTCAAATACTAAGGGTTATATTGAGAGCCTTTGATTTATTGTTCAAGTCTTCATTATTGTTTTGTACTGCGAGGTAGGTGTGATTATAATCTGATCACTTTTTTCTTTTATGTTTTTGTTTTTTTGTATTCTTGCAACATAGTTTATGTGAAGATAGATAGATATTAACTTCGTTAATTTTTTTGTTGGTCGATTTCCTCTTGCAGTCTCGGTGTCTTGGGGACTAACTAAAATCCCTAACTTTCACAGTTATCAGTTGCATCTGATAGAGGTAAAGTTAGATTCTTGGGTTTTTGATCTTGTGTTAAATGCAGCGTTATATTTTGTTTGAGAAATGTGTGGTGTGTTGGTATAATCACCAATCAAATATGGAGAAGAATATTGATTGAATTTGGCTTGGAACTTGAGATCTAGAAGCGAGATTTATGGGGTTATTAATTTTTAGATTGAAAGGTTTTAAATCTGAGTAGAGTAACCTATGATGGAATTGGGAGAGGGGGTGGTATGGTCCTTTGGGAGGACAAAATTTCCTCCAATCATAACCATTCCTAAAATTTTGACGAACTGATGTTTGCAGTCACGTGGTAGCGGAGAGGAGCCATGCTACACTATTTGGTTCACTGTGGCATTATTTTATTTTCATTCCATGGTCATTTGTACTCACACAACACTTCGTAAATGTAAAAAAATTGTCTTAATATGGTTTCTAAAACAATTCTATCAAAAAGTGTTGATATCATGTTTGGTATATTTTTCTACGAGATATTGAGGGAAATAGGAGTTCGGACTACGATGTCGATGACAAAAATCCTGCTAACTATGTTCTGAAATTTTATGGGTTGAAAATAACCCATAACACAGAAAACAAGAGATACTTGGTGACAACATTTTAAAATGGGCCACATCTATGGGATAGATTTATCAATGCTGCATTCTTCATTCCATCCGAGTAACAATATTAACAACACTACCTCCAAATCTTCATGATTCAAACTACAAATCAGATTAAGAGGTTGTTGTCAAGTATAAAAATGATATAATCTTCTTCATTTGTTTCATTCTTTTCTTGAACAAGTGATTTAGAGGCATTCCACTAGCATTGCTAACTACCCTTCTATGAGTTGGTTGGTGGAATTGGAATATTTGCCAATGTGCTATAGCCATATTAAAGACGGAATATAATTTTAACAGTTGGAATTACCAAGCTAATCTTTTATTTTTATTGTTAGAGTATGCCAAAATTGCTCCCTCAAGTATGGATTTATGGTATCCGTTCATGCATAATTATCACTTTCTCTTATCCATTTATTAGATTTTAACCACTTCCACATACTACCATTTTGTTGTATTATAGAAAATAAATATTTAGCATTAATAGTGCCCTCTTCCTTGTATGTGGTTAGGTGTCCATTTAGCAGCTTTTTTTATCCACAAAAGCATGCAGATCATATGTTGAAATACTTCACTAATGGATGTCCGTGCATTTAAATGAATCAAATGGCTCCTATGGCAGTGTGGGCATTATATATGGTTTAGTTCCCATGAGGAGAAAAACTTTCCCAATTACGTTGCGAGGAATTTTCAACTTGTGTATGGCAGAATAAAGATAGAAGTTTGTAAATTAAAATTTTCCCTCATCATTCATTATATATATATTATTATATTATAAATAGAATTAAATTCTATTTCAATTTAAGTTGACCTATAAAGTAAATATAGAATTATCTATATATAATTTAGATATAATTAATTAACTTTACATAAAAATTAATATTAATTTAAATATAAATTGAAGTGTTGTTTTTGGTGTATAAATGTAGATAACCTACATACAAAACTAGTTAAATGAATGGGAAATTCGGAAGAGGGTTAATTGTAATATTTCTACATTTTTTCAAAGATATTTTACAAATAATTATTGTGGCAATCAAATTGTAGCTTCCACCTACATGTTTATTGTGGTAAATTTAATTGTAGAAAAAAATGTTGAAAATACCACAAATATCAAGATATACAAATATGTAAATTGTAGAAAATTGACAAAAACAAAAATTGTAAAAAAGTTACAAACATGAAAAATTGTGGAGGATATACAATTTTAAAAATGTAGATTTGCTATAAATTTCGTAAATTGTGGGTTATCCATGATCTAAAAAATTGTAAAAAAACTACAAAAACCTATCAAATAGTGGATAAGCTACAATTCCAATGCCACAATTTATATTTTTGTAATGCCCTGTAACCACAAAAATATTGTTGAAAAATTGTGGCTAAAAGCCTAAATTGTTGTAGTGAATGTCTCTCTCTCTCTCTCTATGGACTCTTATATAGAAGGTGGGACTATAATAGGCTCGAGGAGCTTCAGGAATTTACTCTAGTAGGTTGATTCGGTTCCTTTTCCTCCGCCCTAAAACCGAGAGTGGTCAAAATAGTTCGTAATCTCATTCAAAATAAATTCATAGTAGAGTTTCCTCAAAAAATACAGTTGGACCTCATGGTTATTACAAGGCACCTGATTGAAAACCATCCACCAACGTTCCCAAATTTTTATACCCTCATAAATGCATTAATATATCTGGAATCTTTTGCGAATTCAATGAAAGTGCTTCATTGGTTCTAGGGTCTATAAATAAGGCACATATTTTATCTTTTAATTTCCTTAACAAAAAATTTGGTTGCATAATTCATTTATATTCCCTACATTTATCTCTATATGACTCCCATATATCAATTTGATTCATTACACAATCAACTTCTCCTAGTAAGGTTTACAACATGGTTTTCAAAGAAATATAGTAAGGGTTTTTTTATCGGGGTCTCTAAATGTTTGTAGAAAATCCTATCTTAAGTTTGTTTTCAACAATTTTATCAAATATCAAATCTTCAAGGTTTGTTGTTAGGTCTTGTGGAATTGAAAGAAAATTTGGAGAGGTTTCTCAAGAGGATCTTCATAGGGTTTTTAAGAGGCTCTTTGGGAGGGTTTTCGGGAGGCTCTTTGAGAGGATTTTGAGGAGGATTTGTATGATGGTGTTGAGAAGCTACGAATAAACAAAGCTTATATTTTAAAATGAAAACAATTAAAAATTAATTTAATAGAACACAAAACTCATAAATTAAAGCCATTCCTACCTCTTCTTCGATGCCTCATCGATGAGGAATGATGAATCCTTTTCGTGGGTTGAGGAAGAATTTGACTTTTGGCCTGTAGGGAAAAAAAAAAATTCCTTAGCTTCAGGGTCATGATTTGGAGGAGGAAAGACCACAAACGACATAGGTTTTATTTTTTGTTTATATTTAACCTAAAACATGTATGTGTTATATAGCGCATACGTGCTTTAGGCTCGATAATATCTAACCTTATTTTAAAAATTGTGTATGCATTTGATTGATAAATGTGTAGACATTATGGTTATTTTAGAAACACGTCTACATGTTTGTAACCCATCTTCATATGCTTGCCACTGATCTAGGTGTGATTAAGATTTGCGAGAAAAATGTTTTAGATATAAAAATGCTCGGTATTTGATTTTGGTACTCGAAACTAATCTTGTGCAAGTCCATACAACTAGTGTATGGTCTTGACTAATTTTGTACGGTCCCTGACTTCTTATATATGGCCTTGAACCTATGTACAATGGGGTTCTACAACTTCACGTTCCTTCACTTACCTAGAGATGAGTTTTGTTGTCTATCATTGGGTTTCAAACATCATCAACATCACTTGTAATAACCTAAAACAAGTAGAAAACCTAGATATTTGCATCAAACTTCATGAAATCATTAGCTAACCAAAATGAGAAATCAATTTATGGGTGAGGCTAAACTACCCTCGATAGTCAACCCTTGTTGAACCAATCCAAGTATTTTGCTACATCTCCTAAGCGGGAGAAAACCTCATGTATTTCTTCTAGTGTAGGTGTAAGTGTGCATGCATATCTAAGCCAACCCCTATTGGTGCCCTCGTGTCTCTTGACACAAAGATAGCGAGTTATTTATAGAGTAAAGAATGTACCCAATGTGGTAATAATGTAACGTGGTGTTCTTTAAATTCTCGGACTATCCCTTTTTGTCCCTCGAAGACCTTTGATAATGCTTGAAGTGACTTGATTTTCTAAGCCATGGCTCTAAAACCTTTGAGTACTTGAATATGGAGGAAGTCGGACTCTTGAATTTGGTTTGAGTACTTCATACTTGTGTGGTGGCTACTCTAATTGACGTGCAAATACTTTTTTATATGTTTAAGAGAGCCTTTAGTGGTTTAGTGTTGGTAAATTTAAAAGAGAGCTTTTGAAAATGATAGGTTAGTTATAAAGTGTAATTGACTTGGTTATATAGGCTTCCATAGGTTAAACATTCATATTAAGGCCAACCTAGGAAGATGAAATGACACACATAAGATATTTAAATTGGAAAATGAGTCATTAGATGGAAGGTTTTAGGATCTGTACAAGTTGTCCATGACCATAATCCACTATGGCCCCGAGTTGTACAATTTTGCATAGGCGATTAGTGATGAAAAACTAGAGTTTTGGTTTGATGTATGGGGTGAATTACGCTTTAGTTAATTAATATTCCATAGATGAACAACAAGGCATTGTACAAAGATGAGCATGTGTGTGTGCGCGCACGCATGAGCATGAGAACAAAATTGAATTTGTCAATGCGAAAGGATAAGTTACAAAATTTGAGTGTCTACAACCAAAGGTCAATTGTCTCAATCCTAATCTATTCAATGTGTACAAACAAATGACATAGTTTATACAAATTTATATATGCTTGAAATTTGGTTTTGGTAAAAGAGCGTTTAAAAAAAGGATAGATTCTCTACATAGAAGAATGATTATTGTAATATTTATAGTCATATACATATGTTTCATGTCCACAAATGCACTAGTGCCATCTTTAAATTTATAGACTTATTGAATTCAAATTATAATCCTATTGGTATATAAGTTACACAAAATAAATGAGAAAGAGTGACAAACATGAATTATCAACATCTAGAGGCACACAAATCATAGACATAAAAGGTCCACAAGACAAAAGACAAAAGACCCATTTCATTATAATTAGAAAACTAGTATTACCATTTTTAAATACTATCCCGAAATAGTCAAATATAGAAAACAATGAGAAAACAGTAGATAAAACAGAGAGTAGAGAAGTCGAGGAAAATATGCAAAAACAATGAGAAAACAGTGGGTAACAAAAGAAACGTAGAAAAATAGGAGAAAATAGACGCATAGTCCACATGAAGAAGAACGAGAGGTGGAGAATTAAAAAGACGAGAAGACAACACACGAATAAAAACAAAAATTGATGAGATAATCAATAGTCACAAGATTATAAACATCGGATGAAACTACGTGCTCAATCACACAACGTGGTGAACTGAGTTGGACGCCTGAGAGGTTCATGTTTCGTTGCTAAAAACAAGTTATCATCGTTTAAAACAAGTTTTCAAACACCGATAATTTTAATGGTGAAGCTGGCTGACTGCTAATTCTACTTGTCTTTATTATATCATAGACGTTTCAGATCTGTAAAAAATAGGATACAGCTACCTTTTAACACCAATTTCGAGGAAAAGAGCATCGACAATGATGATCAAATTAAATTTGAAGGAAGCAAGGAACTGTTGTGGTGCACTGTGTATATAATTAGTATCCCCGCATTCACACGATTTGTTCATTCTCATTTTTGCTGGTTGGAATTTGAGAAAAAGAATGGGTGGGAATGGGAAAGGGAGTGCGGAATCAAGTAATAATTTGGTGGTAGTTGTTTGGTGCGTAATTATTGTGTGGGGTGCAAGTGCAGAGTGGTGCGAAGGAAAAAGTGTGAACCGTCGGGGTACCTGGTTGTCAAAAATACCACGAGTGTAACACAGGAGACATGTCGGACTGTTGCCAGGTTGGGCAACGGTACCCGCAGTATCGTTGCTCGCCTGCGGTGTCGCCCAAGACACGGGCAACGCTGACGTTGAACAGCTTCGAAAAGGGGAAGGACGGTGGTGGGCCCTCCAGCTGCGATCATCATTTTCATCCCGACGACCTCCCTTGGGTTGCTCTCTCCACCGGATGGTTCAGCCACCACCAAATCCAATTGTTTCCGCAAAGTTTCAATCAGCGCACGTGGGAAAACTGCTGTGGCCACTGTGATCGACGAGTGCGACAGCGTGAATGGATGCGACGAGGAACACAATTACGAGCCTCCCTGTGAAAATGATATCGTCGACGCCTCCAAGTCTGTGTGGGAAGCTCTCGGTGTGCCAAAGGATGATGACGATTATGGTTACATGCCTGTCACCTGGAAATTTATCTAGTACTAGACCCTGCCTGCAATCATCTCAATAATTAATCCTTTCTGCACTGCATCTATTTCTGTATTGTTCACACTACTTGCCGCATCTGATTCTCTTCTTTTCTTCTCTCCACCTGTTTTTGTATATTTCCCGCATCTATTTCAAGATATTACTTATTTCTAAAAAATGTTACGCTTAAACATAAATACAACGAAATAAATTTACGTGGACATGAAATTGTCATGTAGTTTCGCCCATTAAAGGATTCTACATTAATTAGCAACTCCATCACTTTTTTTTTCCCCGTTTTTCTCCCTTTTTTTTTTTCATATTTTCCTAAATTTTGTGACAAAAGTGTTAGTGATTTAAGAGTTTGTAAGATAATAATCAATTTGCATTTGTTAGTGGGAGGTGGTAAAAAAATTTACTTAATAAGAGAAACCAAACCCAAATAACATGAATTTTGAAATCAGATGGTGACCAATTTTTAAATGAGTACGAGAATTCAACCTACTAATATATCATGAGATTTTTACGTCATTAGTAGTGTTCAAACTGTGGTTTTTAAACATTGTTAATACTACACACATTCTACATCAACACCACTAACGCTAAATGACCTTTTTAAATAGCGTAGAACTAAAAGCAAATTTTTAGTAGGAAAAATTTGTGTTGATGACACTAAATTTACATCTAGAAATTTATGTACAATCGAAGATAAATAACATCAAACATTATAAGTGCGGTTTAAAATTAAAATTTGAATTTGAATATGCGGTTTTTTGAATGAATATTTGCAATATTATTTATGTCACTAATCCCATATTACTATAAAGCATGCTCAATTTGACCCAAATTGCATCATATATATATATATATATACACGCGCACAATTAGGTCATTCATACCATAAAAAAACTCACTATGTTGCACACACGGATGCATTCAAACTCATCACTCATTACTAATATTGAAATGCATCCAAACTCTTCACTCATTACTAGCATTGAATTTACACCTCAACAACCTATTTTTAAACTACATGTTTTCCACATCTTGTCTCATAAGGCGAATATCTTAATCATGATGAATCAAGATCTATATAACTTTCGTGTATAGTATGAATTGGACCAATTTGATATATTTACAAGATGGGTTATATAGTCAATCAAATCTTGGAGAGGTGTCGGGCATGCAATCCATCCCATTATTGTTTGATCCTTGAACCCCATCAAAATACACTCCTTGATTGTATTTATAAAGTCAATTTGTGTATGTAATATATGCCATGTTAGGCATGCCAAAATAATCCTTCATAATAAAATTTGTTAGATAACTCCTTGTTTACTTGTAATTTTTTCTCTTCTTTTTAGGAAAAGGTGCATTTGAATTATATTTTGTCTCATAAGCACATTGAAAGATAATTGAAATAAATCAACATACAAACATCATAATAATGACAACACAATTTTATCCCAAATTTGATATACAATTGCATGAACCGTGAAAATATAAAAGCTTAAATCATAAATGACAATTGAACAATGAAAATTAACCTCAACAAAGAAGTGTTAGTATGGCATTAATTGAACATCAAGATAAAATTTACATTGTAAAATATAATTATACTCACACTTCATATGATTTTAAGTACTCTTTATTTTGTGTGGACTTGTTAGTATTCTTATTGCTTATAAATATGATATTGTCATTACGATTGATTTCCTCGATGTACTACCCTAAATATCGACCGATGGTATTTAGAAATTATCCTTGGCATTTATCCCAACTTATTAATCATTGCACACTTAAATGACTAATTCCTAAATGCATCTTTCTCAATTTAGCACTCCTTTACAAGTAGGTCACACCTATTAAGTTAATTTTTGACTAGTAAAAATCTAGTTTTTCAATATAGAATACATCTTCAGGACATCCGGCCACCTTTTCCATTAGCTACTCATAGCAATTAGTTGCCACCTTAGTATGATGAAGTGAATTTAATGATTAAAAACTAGTGATAGTTTTTCCTCCGCTCTTAAAACAATTTATTTTTCAAATGCACAAGTTAGGCCAATCAAATTAGTGTCAACTGGGTGAGAAAACATTTTTCAACAATCGATCGTCTAGAAAAGCAAACTTATCCCACTCGCTTAAAGGAGCCTCTTGTTATGTGCCAAAATCCCTTCCCAATAAATATTAATGGGGTGAATTATTCAATTCTAATGTTACCATTGTACTTTATAAATGGGTAAAGTGAGCGATAAAGTGATGATAAATAACTTTATAAAAGAATATATAAGGATGTGTAAATAATTAGATAAAAGGGATGAGTAAAGCTATTATGTGAAATAAATTAATTTGTTGGATTTTTGTAATGAAGGGGTGTGATGGTTATAATAACCCCTTAGGTATTATAAAAGGGGTGATTATCGGATGGATAGGGGATTAAATTAAAAGAAATGAGAAGTTTATATACATAATGATTAATTGAGACACCTTTTAGAGTAGAGCCAACAGAAAGTACCTTACAAGTGAGACGAGGTGCATAGAGTGCATATGATTGGGGGTACATAGTACACCCCAAATATCCATGTATAGGGTTGGTTGTATGTACATGTGCTCATAATATATGGATTCTTCATCTGCATACGTGTGACTATGTTGGAGTGATTCTACTTGACAAGGTTGTATAGCCATTCCAATGGGCACCTCGTAGATATGTATTTTAAACCCTCTTTAATTAATGGAATAAAGATACATGTTTATTTTACATTAAATGCATCTTTTCTTTTGTACTTATGTTAATAAATTGTTTTAGTCGATAATTATACTAAAATATAAATATTTTATTATAAAATAAACCCCAAGTTCAAATAAAATTAGGGTTTTAATTATACACCATGATTATAGAATATAATAATATTATTGATTTCTCTAAGAAATTTAGTCATGACAATTTGGTATTAGAGCTTGAGATTTTGAAATACCTATAAGGTTTATACATTTTTATTTTAATTTATTCTTATTTCTTATATAACATTATATAAAACCTTATGCTTATGAGTTTCTCGCCAAAAAAATAAATCTTCAAAACTTATCAATCACGTTGTAAACACAATCTTATCCTTCCTTATGGTGCAAAATCTTACAAAGATAAGAAAGAGAGAGTTCCCATCAACTTCCTTTACCACCCTTTTTGCCTCTTCTTATTTTGGGTTTCGTTTATATTTATGAGATCAATACTTTTATCATGTTTTTGCTTTTGCTTCACGTTAAGACATCTTGTTAATGAAACAAGGTTTTTGCTAAACCAAATGGTAGGTGAATGTTGATTTTATTAAGTACACTTGTATAATTATCTTTTTATAACCCATAGGTACATTTTTCCCTTTCCAACAATTTATTGGAAAAATATAAACTATGCTTATGAAAAATGACAAAAAAAAGTGGATTATTAATATCTTCTTTTCGCATTATCGAAATGTCCATTTATGAATTTTGAAAATAAAACTGTGGAATTCACTAACACTACAAGATAACATACCCTATATCCACAATTTTTCCACAATATCTTTGTGGGTAGATGAGGTGATATTGTGAATCCAATTTTGTGGACTCCACCCACAAAAATATTGTGAAAACACTAAAATGTAGAGAACTTGTGACATTTACCATAATTCAAAATGTGTAGCAACTACCACAAAGACAAATTTGTGGCATTACAACAATTCTAATGATTGTGAAATTGCAACAATTTTACAATTGTCACTTTACCACAAATCAAGCCCAACATCTGTGATGATGTAACATTAAAAAAATGTTGTTTACATATTCAAATGTTTATATATTTTCAATTTCTTTATAATTTTCATTAAATTATAAAATAATAGTTGGATAAATATTAACATACTAAGTATTTTTAATAGAAAAATAAAAATTTCATATACAAATATTGTTTAAAATTTAAAATTTAATTTTTACTACATAATTTAGGTGTGTTTTTTACTAGGAAACATGGTCTACCAAACGTAAACATAAATTTTTTTTTGAATGTATGCATATGTATTTGAATATCTTTTAAAATTATTTAGTGTTTCTTTGGATATATACCTACTCGGAAGTAAATGGTTTTAACATTTTTTAAATGTTTTCCCCTTCATGACATTGTTGATGGAAATATTAGGAAAGAATTATGATATAAAAGAGAACAATTTTACACATAACATTGGTAACATAGTGAAAATAAATATTGTTTTATAATCATCTTTTGTCTTTGTGAAACATGGGTAATTCAGTTTTTCCAGAATTCCCCGTTCATTCATATAGTTTTGATCAATTTAATCTAGAACAATGTTACATTTAAAATTGGAGGGATTCATGCACATCTAGTCCATCGATATTATCTCCATAATCCTGTGACGTCTTTAAAGCATTTGCTTCATTATTAATCTCTTCACATAACATATAAATGAATCTGAAGTATGGAAATTGATATCGAGTTAAAACTCACATCATCTTTACAACCAATATTGAAATTTCTGCACCAATATCAATTTGTGTTGGTAAAAATATTAATAGAAATAACATAAAATATGAAAGATTATGGTCAATACAAAAAACTATGCATTTTAAATTTATTGATGCAGATACTAACAATGAAAAAGGGAATCATATTGAATAGTTTTGAATTGATAAGAAAAACATGTGTGAGAGAATAGTAAATTAATTAGTAATAAATTGAAATATATTTAAAGGACATGTGACTATGAGATTCTTATAAAATACAATGATCATTGAAAGGAAATTGTATAATAAAGTAGAATTGAATGAATACCAATTTTTTGCAAGTTTTTTTGTGTATGAAAAAGATTAATGATAATATATATAAATTAGAAAATATAAATTCCATTTAAGGGAGACTTTTGTAATGTTTTATTTATACGGTTTTGTTTATGCATTAATTTGCGAAGCAATAGTACTCTAAATAAAATATATATGCAAATTGACCTCCAAATCATCCTCGCTATGGGTTGAATACATATGAAACACACAATAATAGGGAAAAGCCACCTTTGCTTCCCTCAAAAGAGAAAATCATAAATTATCCACCAAATCTTCCTAACCTTTAGCCATCGCCTGTAGACCCTTGGTCGAGCATGCACATGAAACTGTAAGCTCATTAACCTTTCCTCCAAGCTTGCATGCTCCCTTTGAAGGATGAATTGACCGGAAGCATTTGACAAAATATTTGTAGCACTCAAACACTAGGCCATTTCAAAAACGTTGCACCTTCTCATTGGTGGTGTGGATCCAACATCAAATTCTGCACGCGCTCATAAATATCAATTTCTTCAACCTCATTAAATTCCTTTGCAACTAACCATGTCTTCTCTAACCACACTCTCATGGCCGAATTTTTGATCTTGTCATCCATCCAAGAGGTGAAGGAGTCGCCAACTTCTTCACCAGTAAACGCTCACTTTCTCTTCTTACTTGGCCCTGCCTCTGAACCGCCCTAATTCTTCATTGTTGAATTGTTTTAGGGCACTCTGAGAAGCATAGAAGATATCAAACCATTCGTGCACCACGTAAAAAAATGAGAGTGAGAACACGCACGGGAGGATCGCACTAACTAGGCCTTCAACACACATCGCACTGGGGAAGGGCCAGGTGTCTTGTACCCAAAATCTAATTAAATATTTCCCATGCCTTACCATAATCCTTCCAACCTATAAGGCAATAAACACCCCAACCGTCAAAAGGGAATTACTCATTATCAAGGTATAAGGCCTTCTTTACATCAAGCGATGAAAGGGAATTACTCATTATCAAGGTATAATAGTGTTTTTCTCTCTCCTCTCTTTCCTTGTCTCTCCTCCTCTAGTTAATAAATGAAATAAATGTATCTCTCTCTCTCTATCGTGTGCAAAGTTTTATGATTATGTAAATGGAAAACTATGAAAACGAGAATTATGCTATATTTTAGGTAGATGTCATGCCAATAGTTGTGTTGACCATGCGGTGGTTGCAGGTATTGAGACACGAGAGAAAGTGAAGTGTTCTAGTGATTTCATAATAACATGTTATTTGGAAAAATGTAATTGTATAGGATATATCAACAATACTTTTATATACCAAAATGTTAATTATTGAATTTTGTGATGATTATGAAATTGTTAGCATTTTGGCGTGTTTGGGAAATGGACATTTAATCACGGGCGTTAAATTGATTCAAGATTATGTATTGTTAAAAGGTTGGATGTTTATGTTAACTGAAAATGAATTTGACCTCTTATAGTGTGTTTCAATGTGTAATTAATGATTAAATCTCTTGTGTATTGTACTATTTACTTGGAATTGTAGGCAATGAAACTAAATAAACGGTCAACTCAGAGTAAAATTCTTGTGATTGATTTACCCTTCTTGTATTATCAATTGCATAACGTAAAAGACTAGGAATTTAGGACGAGCCTAGTTCCTTTCTAGACGACATCTCCTAGCTTGAAGGAAATAAGAACCCAAATTCAAGTTACCGTAATACCATGTATACTTGGTGACATTGTCACAAACCCATCCGGTAGAAATGACAATAATTAAACACTATCTTAAGTATGTGGCCTTCCTCCTAGGAATTGTTTGCGTGCATTTAACAAAGTGAATAAGTTCTCTTAAGTTGGTACCCCAAAATAATTCAATTTAAAATCTAATGCAACCCTTTTGAGTGGAACATGAGTAAAATGAAGGGTTTTTGGTGACAAAGATTCGAGTTGCTCTTGAAATACATTTTGAGGATTAGGGTTACAGATGAATCTCATTCCTAATCCCAGTTATCAATTGGTTTACTATAATACGATAGTAAGATTTAATTATGGAAAATGAAAAAATTGTAATCGACGCTTAGTTTTTGAAAGTGTATTCATAAGATGTTCTAAGAGAAAAGTGAAATTTAGATATTTTTGTAACATGATTAAGTCTTCTAATTATATTGTGAGTAAAAGGAACTCATGACATGTAAACTTAAATGTGAACCCAAATCAATTATTAAAGTATAGATAAAAAAGAGAATCGTGAACCTTGATCCTTTAAATGATAGATCCTTTCCTCTTGCTCTCACACAAGTTCCTATTGTGTAATGAAGGTGTGATGCAAAACCAAGTAAACATGCCTTTTATAAATGAACCTCAAGGACAAGAACTAGTAGCCTCGTGTGTATACAAATGTCCCTATTAACAAATGAGTTATACATATAATTGCAATAAGGTATATGAACCAAATTAAATGAAACCATTTTAAGTTAAATGTTAAACAATATAAAGGAAATTTGGTCTAAAGAAAAAAAAAGAATGCATGTTCACATGTTAAGTGCTCTTCAAATCCTTAAGATTAATTATTAAAACATGATTGTAATAAATATGTAACCATGAAAGTGTTGTGTCGTGGGAAGTGTCCATTCGTAAGCTTATGTTGTAGTTGGATTGTTGTTTGTCTTTTGTCATTTGGAGTTTTTGGTTAATGTGCATCATGTGTTTCGTGTGGTTATGTTTTCTTCTTTTTGGGTGAGGTTTCATCATTGATTATTTGGAGGAATAAGGTATAGCTAGTGAAGGAAGGAATAAGGGAAATGTGTGTTTGTCTTAAGACTTAGAGGAACCAAAGGAATTTGTGGCTAGTCTTAGTGGAGGGATAAACACGTGTTATAATGGAGGGATAAGGGCATGTTGAAGTTGATGTGGTGTGTATGCTTTGGAGGAACCAAAGGCTAACTAGGATTCTTTCTTGGAGTGATAAGGGGTAGTTGTAATGATGACCTCTCCCCTATGTAAGCCTCTTAGGTAGGCTTGGTTATGTGTGTCGTCTTTCCTTGTGAAGCTAATCACTCATTTATCTTATGGTGCACGTGGGTCCATGTTAGTATAAATGGCTTGTGTGATGTTGAATTATCTTAAGTGATCCCATGTGATGTCATGTAACAAGTAATGAAAGTAAAAAAATGTTCTAATATTTTTATTGTTGTATTTGTGTGGCTATTTTAGTGGGCGTGACAAACCGAATTTATTTATTAAGAACTAATAAATGAAAGGTTAAGGTTATGCACTCCACTACATAACCTTATTCATCACATGGATATATAATGTTAAGCAAATAACATAGATGAAATATCGCTTATACAACCATGTGGTTGCATGTATGCAACTTGTTATGTGAGAAGGGTTATTTGCCGAATCCTGTCAAATTTTAATTTTTTTAATGGGTCTTCGGTTATGGGCTCACCACTTAGAGTGCGACGTGGCACTAAGGTGGTAAAACAATTTCTTTTAATCCACCACAAAAGTTTTGACGTGACACATTTTTTTGGGGTCCCTCTTACCCCATAATTTTTTTCGGGACACTTGTAAAGTTAGGGTGCTTAACGACTAGTTCGTCTTCTTTAATTTACTTCAATGCTCAAATATTGTGCTTAGAGTGCGGGTTTGTGCTACGAGCTATTGCTCCTCTTTATATGAGAAATGTGGTCCTATGTAAAAATAAATGATTGTTGCTATTAAAATCCATAAGATCCTAAAATATATGAGTAGCTACACTTTAGGGGGAGGATTTCTAAACTCTATAGAGCAATGAGGGGTATTAAAAAAATCACTTGCTTAAAAGAAGAAAAAAGGAGGCTATTTTAACTTCTGGAGGCTACCAAAAACAGCCTACGGGGCAAATATTTTAGTTGTTCCTGCCACTTACTATTTATGTTTGAACTTTTTCCCCAATTTTTACTTCGGATAGTTTATTTGGGATTCATAGGGCTATAAATGTTAACACTTCGTATCGTATCTATCCTATTTTTTCTGTCGGACACCTGCACCAAAATTTTAGCTTAACTTAGCCTTCATTCAATCCTGAAAAATTGAACCCTGATTTCTATTTCAAACCTTCAAGTCCAACCCTAGATTGAGCTCTAAACCATCACAACCATGGCAGCGGCGGAAACAGAAACCATGACAGTACCAGTCCACGCAAAACCCAAGAAAAGCCCACGCCTGGCCGTGGCGGCGTGCTCTCCCACCGCCTAACAGACGAAGAAGCGAGGGTTAAAGCCATAGCAGAAATAGTCGGAGCAATGGTGGAAGGATGCCGCAAGGGCGAGGACGTGGACCTCAACGCCCTCAAGGCCAGTGCCTGCAGGCGCTACGGTTTATCGAGGGCTCCTAAGCTGGTTGAAATGATCGCCGCACTGCCGGAGAACGACAGGGAAATGGTGCTTCCCAAGCTCAGGGCGAAGCCCGTGCGCACTGCCTCCGGCATTGCTGTTGTCGCTGTCATGTCGAAACCTCATCGATGCCCTCATATTGCCACGACTGGAAATATTTGTGTTTACTGCCCAGGAGGACCGGATTCTGATTTTGAGTACAGCACGCAGTCTTATACGGGCTATGAGCCTACCAGCATGCGCGCTATCCGAGCCAGGTATGCTTTGTTTTTATAATTTCAGATAAACCCTAAACCCGGATCGCTAATTGTTCAGTGAAATATATGTGCTCTTTTTGTTAAAGGCAGTATTTTTTAATGTATTAAACAACAATTCAATTAAGAAAACCAGGTCTAAACCCTAACTCTTTTTCATTTAGTGAATTCGTAACCTTTTAATTTCTTATCTTCGCAAGCACCAGGTTTCATCTTAGATACAATGACTGAACATCCATCCTGGCTCGCTGGGTATGCCTCACCCAGGTGAGTTGGTTATGGTAGTTCGCCCAATTTCAACACTTTATCACGGCTGCTGAGGATTTGAATTCTTGGGTCTTGAATGAAAGCCTCGATGTCTTGAGCTCATTTTGTTCAACCCTAAACCGTAACCCTGTACCTATATTTAATGTATTGATTGTGAGGAACCTAGTTGCATACACTCTACTTGAGCTATTTACTCTGTATTTTATTTTTCCCACTGTATCAACAATTTTATATCTGACATCTGGGTTTGATTTCGTTACTCCTCTTCAGGGCATTGAATCAATATGATGAATCCTAAGCTCTAAACCTTAACCTCAATTTCAATTTCAATTCTTAACTCAAATCCCTAAAACTTTATTCAAAACTTTAAACCCAAAACATGCAGTCTTATACTGGTTAAGCTCAGCTCTAGACCCTAAGCCCCTAGCCTATATTTAAATTTTGAATCTTAACCTCCATGTAATGCATTACAAAATATGAAACATTAGGTAGATTTCCTCTCATTATTTTAACTATTTAAAAGACCGTAAATTTGCAAATAATTTATTTAACTCTAAACCCAAACCTGTATAAAAACCATAATGCTAAACCTTCATTTAATAAATTAAAAACCTCGTGTTTCTGTAAGCCTTTGTCTTTTTATTTTGGTAAAGGAGCTGAAGTCATTTTAAAAGGATCTATCAATAATCTGCATTTCAAAGAGTGGAGACCAATCAGATGCAACAGTCATGAAGCAAATTGCCAAATTGTTTCCATAGACATAGCAAGTTTTTGGACGTCTACTTTTTCCAATTAGCTATTTCTCAAAACCTAGGGTCCCCCTTTTAGGATTTTCTGCGTGCCTTTAGTTAACTAGAATTATAACGTAAGACCTTAAAGATAGAGATCAAGGTGAAGTTTGCTTACATGATTCCAGGCATTAAGAGTCCATTTTCCCATTGTTGTTGCACTTGGTAAGGACCTGATGAATCTCACTTCCTGTATGATCTTGACGAGTCTCACTTCTCGTAGTGATCTTTTACCTTGTAAATAACAATGAGATGATATATACAAGTTGAAAGGTCACTACAAGGAGTGACTTATCTGAATCTGTTATTTTTGCAAATCAGAACTAAATCAAGAAATGGTTTAAAATAATCCTTTACCTTTTAGATTCAAGCGCTTGTAGGGGTAAAATGGCTTTCCTTTCCATACAAATCATCAGGATGGTCATAGCCTTGTTGTATGGTGGAGGCCAAGGATGAGAGAACCGTTCCCTCAATTCTGAAGAGCAATGCACCCCGTCCCCAATTCCACCGAATCCATCACCGATTAGTGGTCTTAGGAGATTGTTTGCAACAATTTGAATGTTCATGTTTATATATATATATATACGCAAATTTAAACATCTTTCATGTGCTAAAAGTTAAAATATTATTTATGAAAGCAATGTAGTGTATATGTCTAGTATTCTTAACTATAAGTCGTGAACTTATAAGAAATAAATTTAATAAAATAATGCAATCTATATCCATAATAAATATTACCTATATCTATTATCGAGTCTTCATATTTACGAAGGTCAAAGACGTCTGTTTCACGAATGAAAATATTAAATTTATGATGTTGTACCAGCTCTAGCTCAACTTTTGCAGGGATTAAAGACCAAAAGTGGCCACATCTAACAGCCCTAGACCAAATCTGATGCAGATGGATGATATGCTTCAGATCTGAAGCGGCTCGAGCGGCGAAAATGGCTTGAATAGCAGCTTGAAGTTTGATGTTTCAATGGAGAGGCCGTTCAGAAAATGGCCTAGATGATGCAGTTCGAATGCCCATTAAGGAATAGAATGGCCTGCCACCTTGCAGGCAGTCCAAACTCCAAATGTGAAACAGCTTGAACAGATCAGGCTACGAATAAAGGAAAATAGATTGAAGGACTCGATGATTCAGGCTGGTTGACATGTTTGAGCAAGTTGAACGATGAGATTAGGGCTTTCTAATGACATGTTTGTCTTCTTTTCTGTGTTTGACAATAGGGTTTAAAGCCTTGATTCAGTTTTGTTTTAGTTTTTCTTTTCCTTTTCGTTTTTTATTTTTTATTATTTCAAACTTCTTTTTAAATAAAAAAATTTAAGCCTTGAACATACTGAATAAGTTTGACCAGACCTAAAAGTATGGACCGAACCAAACTTCCAGCAGGTTTGTATGAACATGGTAAGTATAGTATATACCATCCATGGCAATAAAATGAGCATACCTATTCAATCAATCATCTACAACTCAGAATGTTTTCTCCCACCTTCAGAAAACATGTAATGAGATCCATGCTAACTGACTCCCTCATTTGATTTGGTATGGTAATGGCTGAAGATTACCTGAACTTCTAAACATATCTGGTTTATTCTTTTTTTTATATCTCATATGGTGAAACAAGTTCCGTCATATTTTTTCTAATCCTCTCCGAAAGTATTCAATCCGTATGCTCTAGTAAGTCTTAAAGAAGCCAATACAAGCAGCTGAGGAATGGTTTTCAGCTAAGACCTTCCCTTTGAACCTATATTAAATCATGTTTAATATGTTCTTGAATTCGCCATGTATGGTAAAAAGGAGATGCCATTTCTGTTTCGAAAAATCCAGGAACTCAATTCTTTAATGTATCTGATATATGTTCATGCAATATGTTTTTTAATGTATTCAAGAATGCTTTCCTATTTATTGCTAACAATTAAGTGTTTATCCTGTCTGTTTGTAATTTGAGTCGACAGATATAATCCGTATGTTCAGGCAAGGGGTCGGATAGATCAACTGAAGCGATTGGGTCATAGTGCGGACAAGGTTAGAGGCTTGCATCTTAATATTATTGTAAAAATGTCTCATCTCCTGTTGCTTTTTCACATATTTCATGGTTGAGTGGCCAGTGAGAAATTTATGCTTGCAGGTGGAGTTCATTTTGATGGGAGGAACTTTCATGTCATTGCCAGCTGACTACCGTGATTATTTTATACGAAATCTGCACGATGCTTTATCTGGTCACACCTCATCAAATGTGGAGGAAGCCGTGCATTATTCAGAACACAGTGCCACCAAATGTATTGGCTTGACCATTGAAACGTAAGATTTCATGAACTATAGTTTTCTGGTTTTACAATGAAAAAAGATTGCAAAATATTTATATGGTGGATTTTCCTATCTGAAGCTATCCTTGGGTATTTATTTTGGTGTGGATGCTATTATGGCTGTAACCAGGCCTCATTTGTATCTGCAATGTGCAGTTTGCAATATGGTTACATTTTTATTATAATTTATATCATAATATTTGTGTGGTTATGTCTTTAGGAGACCTGATTACTGTCTCGGACCTCATCTACGACAAATGTTATCATATGGATGTACTAGGCTTGAAATTGGAGTCCAAAGCACTTACGAGGATGTTGCCCGTGACACCAATAGAGGTCACACAGTAGGTGCGGTAACTGATTGCTTTTGCTTGGCCAAGGATGCAGGTTTCAAGGTGTTTATCTGTCCTGTTTCCAGTGATTAGTGATTCCTATCCTATCCTGCTAGCTATTTTTGCCATTATCTTTTATTCGTGCAATGCAGCTCACTGTTAAGTAATAACTTGTACCTGAAATTGAATGAGAAGCTCTTTTTCCTTTCCTTTCCTGTCAGCTGTACTCTTTGACATGTTTACACATTCCATTAGAAATTATTTCAGCGCGTATCCAAATGTTTGCTCATAATCTTTAGGAATTTTGTTTATATGGGCTGGATTCTTGTTTTTTCATTTTTACTTGTTATCTGTATTAGGGGGAACATTGACAGAAGCTTAGTATTATTGAATTATCAAGTAACTGATATTTCATTGAGAGCTGTTTACTAAAGTCTGTATGTGTTTTTGCAACAGGTGGTTGCACATATGATGCCCGACCTGCCAAATGTTGGTGTGGAGCGAGATATGGAGAGCTTCAGAGAGTTCTTTGAGAATCCTGCTTTTAGGGCTGATGGCCTTAAGATTTACCCCACATTAGTGATCCGTGGAACTGGACTCTATGAACTCTGGAAAACTGGCAGGTGCCATTATCTCTTGCTGCTGTTTTATGTCCATTCTCGTGATGAGAATTTATTTTCAAGCAAAGCTATGAAAATTTTATTTTGGTAAAGAATATTAAATAAAGGAACAAGAAAGCTTGGGACATGAATATGTACTCTAGAATAGTAAATAAAATTCAGTGTGTAATTACAAAACCACAGCTGTATGTGACGTACATGGGGTTTTGGCCTTGAATATAGGCATCAAGATGATTGCTGAACCTGATTTAACAGCATTAATAAAGCTTGGCCTGATTGAATGCTTTTTGAGCAAGAGGGCCTCAGGCTGAACAATTGCTTCAAATAATACTTTCTTTAAGATCAAAATGCTGTACAATATTCTTCCTACTTGGACTTGTGACAATTGCCATATACCTTGCAAGAGAAAAAAATTAATAAAATTGTCACACAATTAACAACAAAGTCCAACACGGCAATTAAGGAGCATAGGAACTTTATCAAGGAAAGATTCCTGCCACAATCAACAACAAAGGAGTAACTTTATGGCAATTAAGGAGTATAGTAACTTTATCAACGAAAGAATCCTCAAGTAATTGACAATTATCAAGGAAAGACTCATGCCACAACCAACATCAAAGTCCAACACGGCGATTTAGATAACCATACTCCTTAAATTCACTGATAGCATCATAATGTTGTTCATGGGTGACAACCATCGCTAACTTTTGGTGATAAGACTCTAAAGCTAATAATGACCAACATGTGCTGTATGATACAGACATTCCATCAGAAATGATGCAGGTTGGGTCCCTTAAAATACATTTAAATACTAGTCAACACTATACGGGTTAGTAAGATCCTGCTACAATAGTGAATATGGGTTGGGCTCCAAACAACCAATATCAACGTACCATATGGGTCATGGAAGACCCAAGAAATGCATCACAATTGTTCACAGTTTTGGCCGCTAATCATCAAATGCTCACATGAACGCTTCTTGGAACAAAGAAACTGGCTGATCTGTCAAATAATGGGCCCGATACGAATTGTCATAGATCTGCAAAAATACAGACCAGATGCAAATTGCAATGCAGCATGTGAAGTTTGACTGCCATTGTAGAATTGTGATATGTCAAACTCCACAAAAATGCAATTGTAGCCAATAGAAAGGGTCTTCTCTTCTGCTTTGTATGCTCTCACAGGACAAAAACTTTGAAATTGGACTATTTACAAGAATTCAACTGGTATCGGGATATCAGCTTATGTTGCTGGCAAGAACCCTTTCGTGCTTAAAACTAAAATTTACGTAGGTTTTGTACAATATTGCTTTCATTGGCCGACGAAAGACTTTGAAAGAGCCATCTCCCATAAAGTCCTTATATTCTTGGCCTCTAGACTAGGCCTTGATATTTCTTCTCAGTAGGAGTTTGGCAGGTGTTGTGTTAATTTGCATGTCACTATTCCATCCCGTGCCACTATGCAAGCCCAACACTTAATACCATGCCTACACTTGCCTATCACTTAAGCATAACTCTAGTGCTCACCCAAGGATAGATGGAACTTGTCGGACTCAACAAGTGTTTGTCGGCTTCTCATGTCGCTTCAATTTCCTGATTGTCCTTTGTTAATCTTACCTCTATAACCGCGAGTGGATAAGCACACTCTTCATCCTTAGTTACTTCCGTTTCTCTTCCACTCATCTTCTCTCTTCTTACACACTGCCCACTTCATGTATCAAAGCCTTCTTTCGTGCACATGAAATATCCCTGTCAAATAACTTTAGTTAAATCTGGATATTTGCATGAATTCCTAGGACAATGGTATGAAACACTAACTTCTATGACAACTGCAAAATCTGATTTTTATTTTAAAAAAAATAGCAAACCCAATATGGAGGAAAAACAGACTTTATTTATTTCAAATCAGCTTTAATAAAAACACTAGAATGTTTGAATACATTTTTTTTCACAACAAATAAGAACATGCAAACTGTTTTGACTGAAAGCTACTTCTAGATATGGTGCCAATATTGAAATTCCATCCCAGATGGGGACATCCTAGTTGTACTTGTTCTGGATGCTAAAACAGCGTTGTATGGTTGAACTGGATGAACACTTGTACCTTGAATGACCACTGCAACCCTTGAATAGAATTGCCAAGCTTAGATATGAGGGATTCCGTTTGATATCTGTATGCAAATGAGTGTTTTCGTCCTCTATTGCTGATGCAGAAGCAAAAGCTAAAGCTACTTGCAGACAATGAAGTAGTTGATAAATTTGCAAGATGATTGTAACAATAAACCCCAAATCTGCCTTTATAACTTCTAAGGTCTTCTCCAAAGTTGGTGCCCCCTCCTGAAAATAGGAATAAACAATATAAAATTGCTTTATCCTCTCTTCCATGTTGGTGCTCCATCCTAAAAATAGGATCTTGATGCTCATGTAGCCCATTCTATATCGGTGCCCATAATAGAATGTTTTGTTTAATTATTATTCTATCTTTTAACGCCCCATAGTAAAAGTTCATCATTTTATTATTATTTTATTCTATTTATGCTTTTTTGGATTAATAATATAATTTAAGTGGCCTTTTTCCAATTAAAATATAAAATTACCTCGTGGACCACTTTAATTCATTTATTTCCCTTGTAATTTCCTCTTAGTCTACGGAAAATAATAAGAAGAGGCTTTGGGTATCCAGAATTAATTAATTCTCAAAAAGGGACATTACACCACACATCTTAGATCTTAGTCTTTGTGTATACCTTCATGCGAATAGCTCAACCTTTAAAAACCTTAGGGATTGGATCCTGCAGTGCAAAACTTGGGCTCAACATTTGGTCTCAAGGATATTAACTTGATGCTATCGGCACGAAACACCGTGCACAACTAAAAATGATTGAAAATTTGTCCAATATTGTAGTATAACAGGCGTACTACCACGCTTGCGCAGAGCGGGTGGGCCTGGTGGGGGTGTTAAAGCTTGTCCTAATGTCACGCCAGAAATCATAGCCAGATTGGAGAGAGAGGAGCAACAATCACTTGTTGGAAAACACATAGCAACACAAAAAACAAAGAATTGAAGAAGCTATTTCAAGAACACATCAAAGGGCTTTTCCTCAAGCATGTCATCATCATGTATGCAATCAAACACGTGGTAGTGGAACACTTCTCGGCATTTGGAAGCCGGTACAAAAGCAAGATGTGGATGATGCATTAATAGATTTGTTTTATTCAAGTGCTATTCCATTCAATGTGGCAAGGAGTACCATTTTTAAAAATGCAATTAGAAAATATTTGAATTTGGCAAAGGAAATACTACACGTAGTTCGAAGAGGCTCGGGATGACTCTTTTAATTGGAGTTGTCTACAATCAATTTACGAATCAGATTGGTATCATAGCAGTTAGAATCAAATTGTCTTTGTGTGGTTAACTTGTGTTGACATTGTAGCAGTTATATGCCCCTTACCCAGAGAGGTATTGAAAGCGGTGAAGGTATCCTTATACCTTTTGAAGGAGATTTCCACAAGAAAGTGGAAGCAAGGAATTCGAAGCATGGCTTGAAGTGGTGATGAAGATGCATGTGGAACTGAAGAGGAACGTTTCTACAAGTTGGAGGCGATGTGGCAAGTCTATCAAAGAATATAGGCAACATTTCCTTGTCTATGGGAAAGTTGGAGTCTATCATGGGACTGCTCATGGAGAAGCTTGGTGTCCCCAAGGAGGCACTAGGAGATCATAGGGAGGATGCTCCTGAATATGAGGAAGAACAACCCCGTGCCAACCCCGCTCCTCCATTCAAAGTTGAGGCGAAGATAGAGATTCAACCATATGATGGAGACGTAAATGCCGAGAAGCTAGACCATTGGCTAGCCCAATTAGAGGTATATTTCAGTTTGCATCAGATTAATGAGAGTCAACAAATTTCTTTTGCAAGGTTAAAATTAACCAATCATGCTCTAACTTAGTTTGAAAGTTATATTCACACTTTGGTTGTTCTGAAGCTTCCTCCTATTTCTAAGTGGGATGAATTTAAAATGCTAATCAAGAAGCAATTCTATCCTATTTGCTATGAGGAAGAGAGGTCCATGTATTGGTAGTATCTCAGGCAAAATTAAGGCCAAAACGTGCAAGAGTACACCAGTGAGCTCCAGAAGAAGGCTGTCTAAATGGGCAAAGATGTAGCAAACCGGGTTATCTTGATGAAATACATCGGTGGATCCATAACCACTTGAGAAGACCAATTCTCTTGGCCAATGGTTGGTGCAGGGCAGCCATTGCCTTCTTTTTGTTCTTCTTGTTCTTGAAGTGGTGTAATTCCGGGTGGAGCTTCCAACATTTGTCCTCGAAATGAGTGTCAACATCACAATGACCACAATGATATTTTAGTATCCTTTTTAGAAATGGAAGTAACATTCTTCTCACCTTTCCCTTTCCCTTTCCCTTTTTCCTTTTGCTTGGTATCACTTTGTTTATTTGAAGCACTTTGAGAGGCAAACAAACCCTTCTTTTGTCCATCTCTAGATAGTGGGCTTTAGAACAAGCCTCATCTACGTTCACCGGCTTGGCCAAGAGAATTGGTCTTCTCAAGTGGCTATGGAGTCCACCAATGTATTTCATCAAGATATCCCGGTCTGCTACATCTTTGCCCATTCGACATCCTTCTTCCGTAACTCGTCGTCATACTCTCGCACGTTTGTTCTTGCTTTTGCCCGAGATACTTACGCTATACATGGACCTCTCTTCCTCATAGCAAATAGGATAGAACTACTTCTTGATTAACATCTTAAATTCATCCCACTTAGAAATAGGAGGAAGCTTCTTAACAACCAAAGTGTGAACATAACTTTCAAACCAAGTTAGAGCATGATTGGTTAATTTTAACCTTGCAAAAGAAATATGTCGACTCTCATTAATCTTATGCAAATTGAAATACATCTCTAATTGGGCTAGCCAATGGTCTAGCTTCTCAGTATTTACGTCTTTGTCATATGGCTGAATCTCTAGCTTTGCCTCAACTTTGAATGGAGTAGGGTTGTCACAGAGCCGTTCTTCCTCATACTCAGGAGCGTCCTCCCTATGATCTTGTATCGCATCCTTGGTGACACCAAGCTTCTCCACGAGCAGTCCCATGATAGACTCCAACTTTCCCACAAACAAGGAAATGTTGCATATATTCTTTGGCTGACTTGCCACATCCGTCTCCAACTTATAGAAACGTTCCTCTTGGGCCCCACATGCATCTTCATCACCACTTCAAGCCATGCTTCAAATTCTTTGCTTCCACTTTCTTGTGGGAATCTCTGCTTTAAAAGGTATAAGTATACCTTCACCGCTTTCAATACCTCTCTGGGTAAGGGCCATATAATTGCAATGTCAACACAAGTTAACCACAAAATACAATTTGATTCTAATTGCTCTAATACCAATGGTCAAAAGAGAGGGTGAATGGAAACATGGTAGGTGTTAAGGCTTCTTGGTGTGTAATAGGTCATAGATATCG
This sequence comes from Taxus wallichiana var. yunnanensis, assembly GCA_018340775.1. NCBI lineage: Eukaryota > Viridiplantae > Streptophyta > Pinopsida > Cupressales > Taxaceae > Taxus > Taxus wallichiana. The sequence continues at coordinate 828,597,537 of CM031239.1, forward strand.
AGTGATGACTGGTTTGATATTTGTCAAAAGCCCTTAATTAATGTCTTGGTGTATTGCTCTCAAGGAATATCTTTTCTAAGAGTGGTTGACACTATGTTCGACAAGAAGACTTAAAGTTAATTTTCAAAATCTTGGATGAAACAATTTAGGAAGTGGGTGAAGAAAATGCAGCTCAAGTTGTCATTGATAATGTCATTAATTGTGTAGGCGTTTGAAAAATGATAATGGGCGACTAATCTATTAGAGGTCTTGTGCAACTCATTGCCTTAGTTTGCTATTTTAGGACTCGCCAAATTTCCATGTGTTCATGAAGCAATTTAAAGGGGAAGAACAATTGTAAACTTATAAGGACCCACCGCCTTACATTGAACATTTATAGACAACATGCGTCTAATGAGTGGAATTGCCAAGACCTTATGAAACAAAATTAAAAAGAGTGGTCAAGAGAAAGAAACAATAAGATTAGTGATTTGTTGCAATAAATGGGAAATATTTGCGCTTTCAACAAGCTCTATGGGAAAACATGCTAAGCATGCCTTTCATTAAACATTTATAGACAACATGCATCTAAGGAGTGGAATTGCCAAGGCCTTGTGAAACAATATTAAAAGAGAGTGGTCAAGAGAAAGCAACGATAAGATTAGTGATTTGTTGCAATGAGTGAGAGACGATTTGCACTTTCAACAAACTCTATAAGAAAGCATGCAAAGCAAATCATTCTAAACAACTTTTGGGAAAGTGCAAACAAAGTTCTAAAAGTTTGTGAACCTATCAGGATGTAGTTCACATGGTTGATGATGACACCTCTTGTCTTGGGATGGTTTATGAGGCTATGGATCATCAGTAAGGAATCCATTCAAAGAATTAGAAGACATTCAATGATGTGGAGACTCGATTATAAAAAAATATGGGATGTCATTGATGTAGGATGGAAAATGATGCACACACCCTAGCATTCAACGACTTGTTATTCGGAGCCTAGGCTCTTTCATACAGATAGAGTGATTCTGAAGTCATGGGTGGACTTTATGAAGGCATTGACAAGCTTGTTCAAGATCTTGAACTTGCAAGTAGAATTAGGCGCTAAACAAGGGCATTCCAGACACAAAAGGGGTATTTTTCATAATGAGGAGCCAAGGATGATAGGCCACATCTTGAGGGATACAAATGGTGGAAATATTAAGGATCAAGTGCAAAGGAAGTACAATGCTTTGCTTTTCGAATTTTTAGTCAAGGAGCAAGTGCATCAACATGTGAAAGGAAGTGGAGCTGTTTAGATCACATCCAATCTAAAAAAAGAAACAGGTTATTGTTGGGAGAGTTGGGAGATCTTGATTATGTTTGCGGCAATTTTGGATGTGCATGAAAAATATGTAAAAATAATCTTCTTCTTTATAATCCCAACGTGTTGCAGTAGACTTGGAGGATGCAGATGATGATAACTTCCTTTGTGACGAATCTAGTGACGATGATAGTGTTGAAGAGCCAAGTGGTCTTGGTGATTTGGTACCTTCTAATGTAGCAAGTAGCCTTTAAGTCTCGTAGAGTGTGTTCGCTCTTCGATGATATGGAATTTTTAATGTAACAAGTATCTTTTAAGGCTATAGTATGGTTAGTATGAAGTTTAAGAACTTAGTATTACATGTTTAAGATTGTGGTTTGAGTTAATTTTATATGTTTTATGTTTATCTATTATTTGAACTTTATCCATTGGGCGAACTTGATTCGATCAAACTTGATCTCGAACTCGAACCTTGTGACTTCGTGGATGCATATATATATATATGCATATTTTGTGTGTGCTATGATAAACTATGTTGTTAGGGTTCGTCCCCCAACATAGTGTACCCTACTTGATATGTATTCGGTACAGATACGTGCAGTACAAGTACAAATTCTCCGTGGATATGGAAGGGTACTCACTGTGCGTTTTAACGTATTTGCCAGTATCCACGACAAACCAACAGTGTTTGACTCGTAGGGGTTAAAAAAGTTTTTTTGAGTTGGTTAATGACGAAAAATTGAACCCTAACACTTAAACTAATAAAAATTAAACCCTAAACTCCTTAGAAAGTTGTAAAAACACTCACCCATTCATTTGAAATCACACAGACAATTAATTGTTGGTTTTTGCAAGTGTATGAGCAAAGAGCAAAAGAGGAATTGAAGAGGATGCAAACATTGGAAGGAGGATTTGTTTGGAGGCAACCATTGCAAGGAGGACGAGATTGGGGGCAGCCATTGCTTGCAAGAAGTTCAAGTTTGTTTAGAGGAAGCAATTGTTGAGAGGAAGACATTGTTTTATTGTTCATTCAAAGGAGGAGATGTCACATTTGGAGGTAGCGTTTGTTAGAATTCTATTGCAACAAGGATCTACGTTTGGAGGCAACATTGTTTTACTTGCTACCCTTGTCTACACTAACAGGTATTTTTATTTAATTCAGCCTTCTATTTTTTATTTTTTATGTTTTTTAAATTTATTTTATTGCATTTTAAAAAAAAGTTTAGAGATTAAACACATCCTAAATCTGTATGCTCTCACCTCGCACCTTTATGGTGATCTTGGTGATAAAAACAAATTAGGATGGCACGGTTAGAAAATTTTAAATTAATAATTTGTAAATATTATTATTTTTAATTTTTAAATGCATTGTTCAATGTTAATAATTAATATTTTAGCATTTATCATTTGATTTATGTAAAGGCAAAATGTTTTTAATTTTTAAGTTAGTAACTCTGTGTATGCTCTCACCTCATGCCTTTATGTTGACCTTGGTGATCAAAAACATATTAGGATGACATTACTTAGAAAATTTTAAATTAATAATTAGCAAGTTATTTTTATTTTATTTTTAAAATTTTATGTAAAGACAATACTTTTATTTTTTAACGTCCTAACTTTGTGTATGCTCTCACCTCACGCCGTTATGGTGATCTTGGTATTAAAAAATAGATTAGGATGACAACTAATTTATTTATGTAAAGGCAAAATGTTTTGAATTTTTTTAAACATCCTAACTTTGTGTATACTCTCACCTTGCACTTTTATGGTGATCTTGGTGATCAAAAACATATTAGGATGACAACTAATTTATTTATGTAAAGGTAAAATATTTTTAATTTTTTTAAACATCTAACTTTGTGTATGCTCTCACCTCGTATCGTTATGGTGATCTTGGTGATCAAAAATAAATTAGGATGGCACCAAGTTTTGCTTCTTGGAGTGGAGTGCAAGGCCCATAAGATTATGAAAACACATTAGTTCTTGTGAAACATGATCCCAATTCTCCTCTTTGGAGACATGTGACAGTGGTAGAATACCTTGTTGGTGGTGGGGCTCGGATTTGGATATGTCATGGTTGTCATGCTCAATACGAATCCTCATATAGTCGATCAAAATCCATTTGACTCGGGTTGAGGTGTAGGGATAAAGAAGTGCCTCAAAATATCGAAAGAGCAAATGTTAGAGTACCCGAGAGAGCAAGAGGAGGCCGATAGACAATGTGAAAAAATAGATCTAAAACAATTCCATCAAGAAAGAAGGCCTTCATTACGACCACTCACACCTAAATCTGGTACTCATCCTTTCATCCAAACTCAAAGTCATCCACTCGATACCCCTTTTGATGAAGAGAGTCAAGAGACCTCATGGAAAAAAGCCAAAAGGACCATTGAAAAAACATTTAATAATGACAAGAGAGGTATTACCAATGAGGTGATTGCTCGATGCATTTATGCATGTGGGCTGCCCTTTAATGTATTGAGGTCTCCATATTGGCAACAAATGGTGAAGGCTATCAATGAAGCTCCACAAGGGTACAAATGCCCAAGTTATGAAAAGGTTCGAACCACACTCTTGGCAAAGGAAGTGGAACACATTCACACCTCTTTGCAACCAATTAGAGATTCATGGAAGGATTCAGGGGTTTCCATCATTTCAGATGGATGGAAAGATGCTAAAAATAGACCCCTCATAAATGTTGTTGCAATATTCCCTAAAAGGGCAATGTTCCTAAAAGCCATTGACTGTGAAGGGCAAGTCAAAGATGCACAATTTATTGCCGACATTTTGATAGAGGCTATTGAGTTGGTGGGCCCCAGAATGTTGTCCAAGTCATCACAGACAATGCTAAAAATTGTAAAGTAGTAGGATTGATTATAGAGGGTAGATACGGGCACATATTTTGGACCCTTTGTGCTGTTCGCTCCCTTAATTTGACGCTCCAAAAGATTGGGAAACTCTCGTGGATTGAGAAAATTTACACCAAGTCAAATGACATTCAGATGTTTATCACAAACCATCATATGTCACAAGCCATATTCAAGAGATTCGCAAGGTTGGAGTTAAAGGTTGCGAAACAAGATTTACCTCTCACACACTTGTTTTGAGACGACTTGTGAACGTGAAAGAGGTTTTAAGCAGTATGGTGATCAATAATGTTTGGACAGTATGGTGACAGTCATATAAATAGAAAGTGCAAAGGTAAAATCATTGGTCCTTGATGATGAGTGGTGGACCAAGGTTGAGTACTTAGTTTTACAGAGCCCATTCTCTCCATGATCAAATATGTAGATACTGATGCAACATGCATGGGAGAATATACGATGGAATAGATTCTATGCTTAAACATATGAGAGTGGTCATACAAACAAAAGATCAAGATTCAAAAGAGACCTACAACGAGGTCAAAAATGCGGTCATGAAGAGGTGGAATAAAATGACCACCCCATTACATCTCCTTGCTTATGCACTGAACCCAAAGTATCATAACTCTAAAATACATGAGCTACTTAACAGGCAACCACCATTCTCTGACTCCGAAATTGCAAATGGAACCAAGGCAACATTCAGAAGACTTTTTCCTGATCCATCTATAGCCAATGTGGTCCGGCGAAATGGGCATGTTTGTAGCTTCAAAAGGCAACATGGGAGAGATTGAGGCTCTTTTCGACAAGTACACCATGAGCCCAACCAAATGGTGGTGTACATGGCCATGATGCCAAGTAACCACCTATTGCCATCAAAATTCTTTCATAGGTGTAACATTTATAAATTTATAATCATTGAAAATTTAAAATTTTATTAAGTTAGTAGGATATATTTCCGCGCATTCTTAGTATGTTATTAATTTGAATTTTCTAATGATTTTTTTTGTAATATTGGCGAGTAATTCTTTTGCAGAGCAGAATTGGAGTACTTATACTTTTATCCACTCAGCTAAACGAAATAAGTTGGCATCTAAAAAAGTTGAGGATTTGGTATATGTGCATTCCAATTTGCGCCTCTTGTCACACAAGTCTGAGGACTATGTTAGAGGTCCTCACAAACTTTGGGATCTTCTTTCAGAGACCACAGACTTGGATGCCTCCGCAACCACTCTTGCCCAACTTTCAATATTTGATGGTGAAGATGACATTCAAGGGAGTTCACAAGGAGTGGAGAGCGGAACTAATGAGAGTGGAGCTAGCGCGAGTGGCATGCAAGAATTTGATTTTGAGGAAAATCTAGATGATATATTCTAGATTTGTTTGTATTCATGTTGACATGATATTCATATATCATATGTATGGCAGCCACATTATCAATGAAATGTAAAATCTTAAGTATATTGTATCTTTTGAAAAGTTCAACATTGATCCCAATATATTTTTCAAGTTTTGTTTGTATTCATGTTGACATGATATTCGTATATCATTTGTATGGCAGCCACATGATCAATGAAAATGTAAAGTCTCAAGTATATTGAATGTTTTGAACATTAATCCTACTATAATTTTCAACTTTTGTATTTCTTATGGACTATAAAATGAGTATACATATAATTTTTTTAAATATATATGTACGGAGGTATCCAAGGCGTATTGTACCCAAGGGTTTTTTAAAATTGACGTATCCGCGTATCAAACCCGAACTCGAACCTGTACCCGCTTTCCTAGCAACATAAATGATAAACAATGAGGCCAAGGAGTCGGGACAGAAAGCTTTCTGAACCTTGTAGTTCTCCTGTCATCTCCAATGTTGGAAACACACATTCATATACCAAGGGATGAGAGATATTCAAGGTAATGCCGCATTGCCAAACAAGAATTTTTAAAAGTCTACTGGCACAGAATAGGTGTATGTGACGATGTCTGAAATGGGTTGGGAACCAAACCCATAAATGAGCAACTAGCATAACCACATAACTGAACCTGAGATAGACATCTTTCAAACATTCCTTGACCAGGGTTGGCCATGAATATGTTCTGCTGTTTCCATAAAGAGTTTCAACTTTCAAGTGAACATAGCAGTAGGAATGCCTTCCTTTTGTTAAGACCATTGAAATATTGCACCCCACCAATCATAAGGCATTGCGCAAGCAATTGCACATCTTTTGTGAACTGTTTGTTAATTCTTATATGTATTTTGATCTTGACATTTGTTTGCTTCATGTTTAATGCTTGAGCCATTGGTATATAAATAATGAAATAGGCGAGTTATGCAAATATGTTATTTATGTTTGTCTTTCTGCATAAATTTAATGACTGCAATAGTGTATAACATTTCAGTTACAAACTACCTACCGTTGAAGCAAAAGAACTCAGGATTTATCTCACAATGTCAGCACATTCTGGTCCCTTGTGCTTGTATTTTCTTGCAATAAATTATAATCTCAACTGTATGTTATAATTGTGGGACTTGATGTTCAGAAAAGTAAGACCAATGCAAGTCTCAACTTCAAACAACTTTATTAATGTACAGGTATCGGAACTACCCTCCAGAGCAGCTAGTGGACATAATAGCAAGGGTGTTAGCTCTAGTACCGCCTTGGACCCGTGTCTATCGTGTCCAAAGGGATATTCCAATGCCTCTTGTAACTTCTGGTGTTGAAAAGGGAAATCTTCGGGAATTAGCTTTGGCACGCATGGATGACTTGGGGTTGAAATGTCGTGATGTCAGGACTCGTGAGGCTGGTATTCAGGTAAATTATGCAGTTTACTTTTCCAAGGTCACTTAGTAACTGAGATGGTTTGTTTTCTTTTGTAAGACAGAACCTCTTCTATATAATACTACATTAAGGTTATCCACTGCGTGTTTTATCAGGATATTCACCATAAAATAAGACCTGAGGAAGTAGAGCTTGTTAGGCGTGACTATGCTGCTAATGAAGGGTGGGAAACATTCCTTTCATACGAGGATACACAGCAGGTAATTTTGTGAAGATTGTTTTATCTTTTTAATTTTGAGCAAGGTTAGTTACCGAGCATTAAAGAAATTGACAAACTATATGTACAACAATTCGATGCTAAGTTAATCTGCTTTGTTTGCAGATGTAAATTAGATTGTAGGAGCAAGTGAATGAGTACAATTTACTACCCTGCCCTATTGTTTCTTGGATCTAAGATAAATTTCTATTTAAAATAAAAAGGAAAAAGCTCACAATTACACCAACAAGCACGGCTCAAACTAAGGAGATGGTGGCAACACGGAAAACCAAACAAACAGAGACCAAGGGCCAGGTCTCAGAATCTGGTAGCCTAATTACAGTTTAGATACGTGTCTAGAACAGAAACATAATATTTCCCTGCCTAATTGTCTTCCAAAGTCTTTTTGCAGATGCAAGTAAACTGTAGGAGCAAGTGAATGAGTAAACTTTACTAACTTGTCCTTTATTTTGGGTTCAAGGTAAATATTACTAAAATAAAAAAGGAAAACCCCGCAATTACACCAACAAGCATGGCCCAAACCAAGGAGAAGCCAATAATTTACGAACTAAACAAACAGATACTGAAGGCTGACCACCTTATTACAACTTAGACACATGTCTAGAACAGAGAAACTAAAAACTATGTTGCACGGAAACGGAAACGAATACGAAACGCAGAAATGACAATTTTCAAAAAACCTTGGATACGAAACGTTACTGGAAAACATCTGTACAATATATATATATATATTTATATATGCATAATACTCATTTTATAATTGTAGACCATAAGAGATAATTGATAAAGCACTCGAAATATTTCAACTTAGACACATGTCTAGAACAGAGAAACTAAAAACTATGTTGCACGGAAACGGAAACGGATATGAAACACAGAAATGACAATTTTAAAAAACCTTGGATACGAAACGCTATCGAAAACATCTGTACAATATATATATATATATATATATATTTATATTTATATATGCATAATACTCATTTTATAATTGTAGACCATAAGAGATAATTGATAAAGCACTCGAAATATTGTGCATTCATTGAAATTTGAACTTCTAAAGAGTCATGACTCATCATTATATAGCTTTTAGGAAGTGTCTTTAGCAAGTCTAGGTAGGTAGATTAGGGTTAGGGTTTAAATGAAACTTTTTTAAATTTTTTTTTTTAATGCTTTAAACTTTAAAAAAGCGGTGGAAACGTGCCAGACGTTTCTCGAAACGCTCGCACGCTTTCCACCATGTTTTGTTTCCGTTTTTACTGCTTCGAACGTTTACGCCACGTAAACGTGACCCCCGGGGCATTTCCGTGCTTCGAGCTAAAAACTATTAGCCTAATTGTCTTCTAATGCCCTTGCATCAATGTCTTTGACGAGTGGTCATAATTCTCTTCCCCATAGGTCCATGATGCCGCATTTAAAAAGCTTGATGTATGAATCATTGAAGTGCTCATGTTTCTTTCATAGCTTTGTGATCTAAGTATATTTTTCATCATAAATAATCGATAGGGATCAAGGACACCCCTATCACAATGGGGTTTGCCCCTTCACCCGGAGAGAGATCATATGCTCAAATAGATTCAATCAACATGCTTATTCAATAAGAGATAAAACGTTATATAGAGAGATGATTACTTAAAACTACAACTTATTACGACTTAGACACATGTCTAGAACAAAGAAACTAAAAACCTCTTAGCCTAATTGTCTTCAATGTCCTTGCATCAATGTCTTTGTGACAGAGTGGTATTAATTCTCTTCCCCATATGTCTATGATGTTGCATGTAAAAGCTTGATGCATGAATCCGTCAAAGTGCTCCTGCTTCTTTCATAGCTTTGTGAGCCGAGTATAGTTTTTTATTATCATTAATCGTAAAGGGATCAGAACACCCCTATCCATTAGGGGGTTCGCCCCATCACCTAGAGATAGATCATACACTCAAATAGATTCAATCAACATACTTATTCATAAGAGATAAAACATTATATAGAGAGACAACTACCTAAAATTAGGAAATCAAATCTTATCTCAAATCTCCCCATCTCCTGAAGCTCTCACACCAACGTAATCACATGTGAGTAATCAATTACAATCCAAGTAACTTCTATTATTAGGTGATTATTATTCACTTAATAATCACTTACAATCCAAGTATTATTTGCTCCGCTTATTATTTTTCCACACAAATATTAATGACTAAATAATCTAATGTGAAACACCTAAGGTTTAAACATCAATGTGAGGACTAATTCCTAACATTCCCCCTCTCAGTGCGAACATGGGAGAACCACCTTTTTGGAGTTACAGAACAAACGATTGACCTTTGTCAATGTCTTTGTAGTTCTTTGTGTACAATTAGTTTAGCATTGGAGCTCAAATATTCCACTCCCCTATCCACAATGATAAACAAATTGGGCGTTGGTTTCCACCGATAATGTGATCGATCACAATTTTTTGAAAAAATAAATAATCTCTCTTTTTAACAATTTTTTTTCGAAAAAAATCCCTTTACAAAAAATTTCCATTCGGAAAATATACTCCTTTTAAAGCATTTACTCACAAAAATACTTTTGTTATGATAATCATCCCCTCTAATTTTTCACCACCTTGAATTTTTTTACTATCCCCTTTGGAAGAAATTCTCTTAAACAATTTTTTTTTAACAAAATAAATACTCTCGGGTTCTTGGAGGGGTTCGACCCGTGGACTTCCCACTATCCAGTCTTTAGCAAAATAATCTTTCCAATTGGGTTGTCAAGCCCTTTAAGATATACGACAAATTTTAGTTTCAACTTTTAAATACATCAACTTTTTGAATTAAGAACTATAATGCCTTACCTAGTTTAGGGTTAGGGATTTTTATTTGCTTCGCCAAGTCAATGTTGAGGGAGAAGCATTTGTGACAACCGAGAGTGGATGGTTGTGAGGAGATCGAGTTTGAATTCCAAGGAATGTGAGTAAACCCGAGAGTTGAGTAAGGGCCAAGATCTTGAAACTATCGAAGCCTTTTCCATAGAATAGTCGCCAAGTCGTCGTGTGTAGGTTTAAGCTAGAGGATCCAACATAGATGTCACTATCATTGAAGCTACGCAGATCACCAAAGGTTTGAGTACGTTGAGTTGAGCAAGGGGACTCGTCGATATGTTGTGGTAGGACATGTGATAAGGGGTAAAAAGATTGTGCCAATGCGAGGATCGGGGCCAAGCCTATTTAGTCTCGTCATTGGAACATGGGATCCGAAGAGCAGAGTTAATCGCCAAGTAATAGTTGAGGAGCTTGTTTGAGAGCCAAGTTGACCATTGAAGGGCCAAGTTAATAGCTTAGGGAAAGAGCTTTTCTACAGTAAGGAGGTTTGATCGAGGAACTCACCAGAGAGTTGGAGTAGGTAGTGCTTACCAAGGTGCTCACCGAAGAAATCTCTACTTGAGGGGGCAATGTAGCTCAATTTTGAGAAATGATATTATCGGGATGAAGGTCCAAGCCGAACACACAATATTCAAACTCACCAAAATAGCTTCGAGTTGGATCGAAGCAAGGAACTTGTGAGGTAGAGGCAACTTGGGTAATGGCTTTAGAAGACCTCATCAATGATTGAGCTCGAGTTAGCTCTTAACCAAAGCTCGCCAAGAATAGATCACCAAGTTGAGAAGAAAATCATGAGTTAGAGAGAGCCGAACTTGTTATCAAATGTCACTTGTGGATCAACTTGTTGATAGTGTAAGATTAGAAAACAATTCGTGGATCTCAAGCAAGCTTTATGCACAATTGCACCACCAAACAAACCAAAAACATATACAAATCCACCAAAGCGTAAAAAAATCTCCAAACAAGGAGTTGTGTGCAACAAAGATTGTGGTTGCACTCCGAAGATAAATTTTCGTCATTGTTCTTCTATTTCCTCATGCGAGATCTCAGTAAAAATTGAGAAACCTTGCAAAGAATTGAAAAACACGATTTGACTTTGTTTTAGAAGTATTGCATGTTTACAATTAATCCTAGCATTTTTGGACGTTTTGGACTCAAATTTGAGCTATGTTTCATTCCAAAATGCTATAGGAGAAAGTTGACTCAATAAGCACACACACACACTATGAAAACCTAGACAATCTGGATACGGTACGGCACTGCAGTGCGCCGATACGGCAAATTTTTAAAATCTTGGGTACAGTACGCTTTTGGGTACGTTTTACATATATATATATATATTTATATATACATGTATATAAATATATAAATATATAAATATGTATATAAATTATAAATTTAAAGAAGCATTTGCATACTTATTGAAATTTAATTCTCATACATTGCATACTTATTGAAATTTATTATTTCTCTATCACGATTATTTATCTTAGTGACTGTGATAAGATTCAAGGAGTTTTGATTGTTCATGGTGACCTTCCTTGATCCACTCAAGACGATAGTATTGTCGACATATTTCTCGAAACATCATAACTAAGCAGAAAAATATGGATCCAAGTCGGTGGGACGATTACTCCGAGCACGGAGAATACTCGCGAGTTTTGGAAAGCTATCCAAAGATTTTTAATTACTAATGCATCTGAAAGCGATCAAAGCTCATGATTCTTTCGAAGATTGCAAAAGTTGCTTGGTCCAAAAGGCGCAAAAATGGATTTTATTAAAATAAGAAAAATATTGCCATCAATGCGTAGGGCTCGAGAAAATATACACTTTTAGAGAAAACGACACTTGAAACGAGTCACGAATGAAAGTTATGGCACATGCAAGTTTTTATGCTACATCTTCCTGACCCTTCCAAAATGGCAAATTTTTTTCTCAGTACTTGTGATTTTTCCACCAAAAATCCAAAAAGGAAAGAATTGCCAAAAAAGGAAAGAAACAGTCTTTGGCATGTTTTTTTTTGACGGGTACGCTTGGAAACGTACCCACGTGGACAGGAGTGCAGTCTGGTGCACGCACCACCGAGATCGGCCGTCCACGTCCTCGTGGGTACGTTTCCAAGCGCACCCACAACAGACTGCACTCCCCGTACTGATTACACGCTTCCGTGCTGGTACGGGGGCCTTAGCCGTTTCCAGACAGTCTAGATGAAAACAACACACAAATCTAACTAAACACAAGACTAGGCTAAACAAAAGCTGATCGAAGCATGCACACAATGAATAGAGTGGAATGGAAATCATGGATGGAGTGAACACAACGGAAAGAAATAGACAGGTCTGAATGAATGGTGAATGTTAGTGTGTCAATGGGTTCAATGTGAGGTTTGAGGTATCTGCTAGTACCATTGAAAAAGGGCAAGACCAAAGAACGTACAAACTTTTATTTTGCACATGGCCTACATTGCATATCCTTCGTTTGCACGTTTTGATAAAAACAACAAATGGATGGACATGGACAAGGTAAGGGGGTCGCTGCAAGGTCCATGGTATCCACTAACCTGTTCTCTTAGTCTACCCGATGAATTGAAACATGGGTGGAGTGAAGGTCATAAAGGCCTTTTTTGAAACTTATTTTGATATCAAATGTTGGGGTTGCCCCCATCGCCTAATGCTCAAATAGATTCAATCAACATGTTTATTTAATAAGAGATAAAACATTATATAGAGAGATGGTTACCTAAAATTAGGAAATCAAATCTTATCTCAAATCTCCCTATCTTATTAAATCTCTCACCCTAAGGTAACTGTTACACGAGTAATCAAATGCATTATGCAAGATTCACTCATACTCTCTGCCAACTCCTATTATTAGGTGATTATTACTCAATAATAATCACTTATAATCCAAGTACTATTTTCTTTACTTATTACTATCTCACACAAATGTTAACTAAATAATCTAATGTGAAGCACCTAAGTCCTAAGCATCCATGTGAGGACTAATTCCTAACATCCACCAACATTTTGGTGATTCTCAAACAGTCCTCTTTGACAATCTTTTCCAATGCAATGACCTTCTTCAAGAACTTGTTGGTCCTTGTACTAATAATGGGCTATGTTCTTTTCGAAATAGCCTTAAGATTTTTCCCAAATCTCTTAATATTGTTTACCGGGACTGAATGTCTTTGAGTGCATTATTCAATGCATGCCCACTACACGGTGTTTAAAATACATGTTTGTAGTTTCTTTGCACGGGGCAACATCTGTGATAACTTGGACAACATATATGTCACCACCTCCTCAATTGCATCACATAGTTGCTTCTTAAGGAGCCTTGCATTTTTCTCTTACCTAAAACAATTGATTGCCTTTCAAAAAATAAGGGCCTCTGGAGCAAGTTGCCATAATGTTTAGAAGTGGACTGTTTCTAGTATTAGTCCAATCGTCCATCACAATGCTGCATCCTTCTATAGACCACTCTATTTTGATTGGCACAATTTGTTGCTCTATTCTTGTTTTCTCTTTATCAATATGAGTCTTGTGAAACTTTTTATCTCTAGGTGGTTTATACCCAACTTGCCCATTGTTGATTGGATTGCACGAACCAGTTCCTCATACTAAGGTGAGCTAGCAACATCGAATTGTTTTCCATTTGCATAGAAGAAGCATGCAATTGCTGCATCAACTCCATCTTGACCATGCACATCAAACATGCCTCCAATGGGGTTTGAACTGTCAATGTGTAGTCTCTTGTGAGAAGACTTCACAACCTTTGCCGCATGTTTGGAAAACACACCTAGCTCTGATTTTGTTTCCAACCTGCTTTCTCTTATAGGATGATTGTGTGCGATTTGTTGTATAAACATGAGAGCTTAAAGGAGTCACTTTGCCTTTAGCTCTTTTTTGTTGCCTCATAGCTTTATACTACTCTATCTCATTTGTACAAGGGTCAACCACTTTATTGGTATACGGAAAAATAGGCCTTCACCCTTCTATAAGTGCTTTGAAAGGACTTTGCACAAATTTTACATGTGGTCTCTGTTGTACCACCACATTCTTTGTGAATGCAATCACAATTCTTGTTAAGTGGGTATAATCCTCTCCTTCCCCCGACATCTTGAACCAAACAAATTTAAAAAAAAGAAATCAAATGATATATAAAATTAAAAAAATTGAAAATTGAAAATATTTTAATAATATTAATTAAATATTAAAAATAAGAAATAAAAGAAAATAATGAAATTATAATTGTTGTGTTTATTATTTAAACATTTAATATAGAAAATATTAAAAATTAACACTAAAAACATGATTTTGATTCTAAAAACAAAATTAATATAAAATTTCAAATAAAATCTATATTAAAAATAAAATAAAAAAATTGAAATTAAAATTTAAAAAGAAAAAAATTTAAAATTTAAAACAAGTTGAAATTTATAAAGTTCAAACTAAATGTAATTTAAAAAAAAGGCTATGCCCCGTTGTGGGAATGTCCAAGTGCCACGACTTTTGGATGGGGCACTAAACGTGTAATGTCCCCTGTTTAGAATTAAATAACTCGATACTTGAAGCCTATTTTTATTATTTTCTATAGGCTAAGGGGAAATTAAAGAGGGAAATAAATTAATTTAAGTGGTCCAAGGGTATTTTTATATTTTAATTAGAAAATGACACTTAAATTATATTTTAATCCAAAAAGTAGAAATAGAATAAAATAATAATAGAAGGGATGACTTCTATTATTGGGTGCCAAAGTTAGATTAATAATTAAATAAAGAATGGGGCACCAAAGTTAGAGAGGGTTGCATGAGTGCCAAGGTCCTATTTTTAGGATGGAAAGAGGATAAAGTATTTTAAAATTGTTTAATCCTATTCTTAGGATGGGGCGCCCACATGGGGGAAGAATTAAATTATTTTTAATTGTTTGAGGATCATGCATGTAATTCTAAAAGGGGGCGCCCACTTTAGAGGGGTTGGAAGTTATAAAGGCAGCTTTGGGGTTTATTGTTCATTCATCTTGGAAATTTATCAACTACATCTTTGTCTCCGTAGTAGCTTCGCTCTTGCATCAACAATAGACGACGACGAATACCTCATTTGCATACAGGTTTGAGGACAACATCTCTCACATCTAAGCTTTGGCAATTCCATTCAGGGGTTGCAGTGGCCATTCAAGGTATAAGTGTTCATCCAGTTCAACTCCAAAATTGTATTCAGACACTCCGGTATTTTTTAGTGTAGCTGGTTCGAAATCAATAAATAAAAGTCTGTTTTGATGCATTGTGGTTTGCTGTTTTTTTTTAATTTAAAAATCAGATTGTCGTTGTTGTCATAAAAGTCAATTTTATATATTGCTGTCCTAGGGTTTTGACAGAAATATTCAGATTTATCTTAAGTATTTTTTCAGGATATTGCAAAATGACTAATAAAAACAAAAACACACTCGACTCAAAATATAGTCATTTGAATTTTTCAATCGATGAGTCCATTAATAAAACATTTTTGTCCATCTTTCATTAATTAGAAATGCAAGGCCTAGAGGGCATGCTTGGAAATGCTAATGATGAAGATTTGAATCTTTGATCCGTTGGTTTGAAGACTAGAAGGAAATTTGGTGTGAATGGGGACTACAACTCCATTCGTGACAACTACAATTCGCGGGGGATGGTAGTAAATTCAAGCACTCGAAGTTTGTAAATTTGAGCACATGGATAAATGAAGTCTCTGCATAGCTTATAATAAAAATGATGCCTTTTTAGGGTTTGGAGTACACGTTTAGGGTTTAATAAGGCAAAACAACAAGTGAGATGTTGAAAGTCTCGTTAGGCAACCTTGGGTACAAGAGATGTCTTTGTACCCATCTCTTATACTGGAGATGAGTCATAGGTGGTTGTAATATCCCCTTTTTAAAATTAATTAATTTCGGATACTTGAAGCCAAATTTTATTATTTTTCGTAGGCTAAGGGGAAATTAAAAGAGGAAAATAAATTAATTTAAGTGGTCCAAGAATATTTTCATATTTTAATTGGAAAATGACACTTAAATTATATTTTAATCCTCTGTTTTAAAACTCGCGATAAATCGCCCGATAATCGCGATTTATCGTTTACCCTAAGCAAAACGATTAAACTTTCAAAAAATCGTGATTTTTGCAGAGCCGATAAAACGCGATTTTTTCGGTGATAAATACCCTGATAAATCGTGGAAACTCGCCTGAAAATAGTTGAAAGACCAAAATGACTCGCATTTTGTCTTGGGTGACTCGTATTTTCCCCTGTGATTCGTGCGACTTGTTTTCTAGCATTTCGTGCCTGTTTTCTAGCAATTCGTGGCTTCATGCTTGGTTTCGTGGCCTCCCAACCATTTTCGTGGCCTCCTAAAAATTTGTTTTTTATTTATTTTCATAGTTATTCGATAATCTATTCGTGGCCCTAGGTTTTTGAGTTTTTTATTTAGTGTATAATTAGTTTAAGTTTATAATAGTATAACTATATGCCCTAGACGATATAGTTAGTTTATAATAGTTCATTTAGTATATAATTAGTTTATAATAGATTGTTTAGTATATAGTTAGTGTATAGTTAGTTTATAATAGTTTAATTAGTATATAGTTAGCTTATAATAGTTTATTTAGTATGTAGTTAGTTTATAATAGTTTGTAATAAACTATATGCCGTAGACGATATTTAATATATAATATTATATACTGTATACGTTATACAATAATTACTTACGCATACATAAATAATAAAGATAAATCGTTTATAATAGTTAATTTAAGTTTAACAATGTTTATAAATCGTTTATAGAGTCACTTCTCGCATCATTTAACATTGTTTTTACATTTAATTTAAGTATATTTTATGAATTTAAATGTTTTTAAAAGTAGCGATATCGATTGCCGTTAATGCCGATTTTTTTCGATTCCCGATTTCCGATTCAAAATTTGCCCTGTTGATTAGTCGCAGATAACGATTTTTTGAACTATGTTTTAATCTAAAAACATTAATAGAATAAAATAATAATAGAAGGTTGACTTCTATTATTGGGCACCTGAGTTAGAATTAATAAATAAATAAATAAAGAGGGTTGCATGAATACCAAAATCCTAATTTTAGGATAGGAGGTGGATAAAGTATTTTTAAATGTGTTTAATCCTATTCTTAGGATGGGGCGCCAACATGGAGGAGGAATTTATTATTTTTAATTGTTCAAAGATCATGCATGTAAGTCTAAAAGGGGGCACCCACTTTGGAGAGTGTTTGGAAGTTATAAAGGCAGATTTGGGGTTCATTGTACAATCATCTTGGAAATTCATCAATTATTCTTTGTCTGCAAGTAGCTTCCGCTTCTGCTTCCGTAATAGAGGACGAAAACCCTCATTTACACACAAATTTGAGGACGGAATCCCTCACTTCTCAGCTGGGCAATTCCATTTCAAGGGTTGCAGTGACAATTCAAGGTGCAAGTGTTCCACCAGTTCAGCTCCAAACAATTGTATTCAGACACTGGTATTTTTATTGTAGCTGGTTTGTATTCAATAAATAAAAGACTGATTTTTACGCATTATGGTTCACTGTTTTTATATAGAAAAATCAGATTATCACTGCTGTTATAAAAGTTAATTTTAATATTGCTGCCCTAGGGTTTAACAAAATATCCAGATCTGTTAGAAATTATTTTCAGGGATATTACAGTGGCAGGGACACATCTCCCTGCAACGTTGGTATTTTTCAAGGAATAGATTTTTTAATAAGTATCTAGGAAACATATGTATGGTTGGCAAATATTTTTAGATTGAAAACTAGGAAACACATGTATAGTAGGTGATCTCTTAGAAAAAGCATATAATTTGCTACTAATCCATGTTGATTTCTCAAAAACTTGTTGATTGGTGAATATAATTTTTGAAAATTTGTCAAAAATTAGCCCCTAAAACATACCATGCAAAAGCCACAATTTCTCAATCCCAAACAAGCTGTTTTTCAGGAGAGAGTCGTCTTGAATTCATAGGCCGAGAAGCCAGTGATTGGATCCTCCTTGCACCATTTGTGATCTAAGATTCCGATTCTTTGTGAGCCACCCTTCTGAACCCAAAAACATAGTTTTGTCCAGGTAAAGTCTCCATAGCTTGGTTTATTATCCTGTAGCTGCATATCTGTCATAAAGTCCTACAACATTTCCAGATCCTTACTATGAATAGACAAGCCACCTGTTTGTTGGATATCTCAAGAAACACATTGAGGTCCCCTCTTAGAAAGCATCGTTTAGCCAAACAGATCCTGACATCAGATCTGAAATACTCTGAACTCTCTTTCCACTGACCATTTTCAGGTGGACCATAAAAATTTTGTAGTAGAAAACTAAGGCTTGAATTGCTGATTTGGATGCTAGTTGTAACTTACTCCTTGGAAGACCTTATCATTTCACAAGAAACCGAATTTGATTATCCTTCATCTTCGTCCGCCAAAACTTGTGGCTCTTCTCCATAGAGCATCACTTCTGATGTTAGAATTTTTTCTGAGTAAGCCACCCTTCCAAACCCAGAAGCATATTTTGTTCCAGGTAAAGTCTCCATAACTTGGTTTATTATCCCATAGCTGCATATCTGTCACAGAGTCCTGTAACACTCTCAGATCCTTACTACGAATGGAAAAAGCCCCTGTTTGTTGGAGGTCTCAAGTAACATGTCGAGTTCCCCCTAAGGGGTCATCTTCTAGCCAAACGGATCCTGCCATCAGATCTCATGTATCTTAAGCACTCTTTTTGCTGACCATTTCCACATGAACCATAAAATTTTTTTACTACAAAACTAGGGCCTGAATTGCTGCTTTGGATGCTACAAGTAATCCAATCCTTGGAAGGTTCTTATCATTTCAAAAGAAATTGGATTTGAGTTCCAAAAATTGCCAGATCCCCAGCTTGCCCTTCATCTTCTTCCCTCACACTTATGGCTCTTGTCCGTAGAACTTTGCTATACTTCTATTGATTCTCTGTTAATCTAGTCTCTTGTAACGTGAGGATATCTGATTTTTATTGGTCAATGAAACCTTTCATCACTTCTCTTGTTTGTTGTATGCATGCCCATGATATTCCAAGAGATCAAATTCATTGATATGATTTGCAACTTCGCATTTTTTTGCTCTTCTCAACCTCCTCAGCAGGGGTTGAGATCTATCAGCCACCTCAGCTATATTTTCCTTCTGAATTTTGACATTTATTTTATCTCTCCCTCTCTTGCTTTCTCATGTCTGACATATTATTCTCATTGCTAAATTGCAAGATACAGCTTCGCTTTCTTCTTGTCCTAGAAGTTTCCTTCCATGTGTTTCTCCCCAAGTTCTCCTTCCTGGTCTCTTTTTCAACTTGAGATGTTTCATCTTTGATTCCTTGCTTCTCCTCCATAACTACTACCTCTTGTGATGCCTTTTCTGTCTGAGATTCCTTAAATGTACCTTCTATTGCTTCTATAACTTCTATAACCCTTAATTAGTTTCTCCTAAAACTAGGTAGCCTGTGCAGGTACAGATATGGGGCGGGAACCTGATAGATTGGTATGACAATTTTTTTGAGGGCTTGGGTACGGCCCTACAATTTTTTTATTATAAAATATTAAAATTATAGCCAAATAAACAAATCAACCATATAATATGCAATAAGTAAACAAAATATGTTAAATAACCTGGTAATTCATTGCCAAATGTCATAATAATCATTGGTTGAACTTTGAATAAGTACACTCTGCAAATGGTCGACTGTCAATGTATACACAATAATCAAGAGGAATCAGCATATGCATTATTGTCATAATCATAATGCTCTCCAGTGTATTCAGCGAGAGCATACACTTACTTCCTTTCCTGGCTTACTTCCCCATCCTTTTAAAGTTTTTTCAGCTCTATACGCTCCTTTGATGCAGCCTCTCGCGTTTACTGCACTCTCCAATTTTCCTTCATTTTGTTATGACCATGTCTTCTCTTCTGGCATTCGGAAGCCCTCATCTACCCTCAATTGGCTCTCTAGTTGGCTTTGGGTTTCTCGCTTTTCTTACAACAAATATCTCTTGCCAGGTGACGATATTCATGATAAGCTCTACGTTTGAAGGGGATGCACTTACAATCGATTGGTTTAATCCATTGCAGATCAGCTTATTTCAGATTTAATACTTTTTTAGCTATAGGATGATCCAACTCCATTTCTAAATCTGCGCATCGTTGATGCTACCCACACAATAGTTGCCTTGGATAAGATCCCCATTGTTTGGAAAAAATAATCCGACCAAAGTTCACGTGGGAGAGCACGTGATCGTAACCACATTGGGGCCCTAGATGGCATTTCCTTAGTAGGCTTGAATCTTACATGCAAGTGCTTCATGAGGAGACATTTATTTTTGAAAAAGTATTCTGGGGTGCACCTTGTCTGGTAGGTCCTCTGGGGGCGCTCCTTTCCGGAAAGGATAGATGGGGAGGGCCAGTATGAACTGAACGGGAGGCGAGAAGAAGAATTCATTGGGAAATAAGTTATATAGTACCCTCTAGAGCATGTACTAATTTCATAATCCCCATGTGTTTTCCTAGTTGTGCCTGCACATTCATAAAAAAACTATTGAATGTTGCACACCCAAAAATATACAAATCAAACTCTAGAGAGGAGTAAGATGGATATTGCCTCCAGGTTTGTCCATATCCAGCTCCAAATCTTGGCTGTCCTACATAGCCTCCAAACATGTGGATTGTCCTGCCTTCAGGAAATCTTCTGCTTCATTGCTGTTCCTAATTCGGCTATGATCTTCTTTTGTGCCATTTCGGAGCTTCCACCTATAGCTGCACGGTTGAAGTACCACCCCGGGAACATTGTCTGCCCTGCTTTCCCTGCTTCCCTCCTACCTGCATCTGAAAGACTGTATTTAACATATTCCATAACCTGCTTTGGCTACACAGAAAACTTCAGAACCGTGGTTTAACCAAGACAATGTCACCAAGCATCAAACCTTAGCAGAGATCACTTTGGACTCAATGATCCTCGTTTTTCCTCTATTGAGAATACTGTCTTGTCCCATTTGAAAAATATAGTACAGGATTTTATTGCCTTTAGTGTCTAAGCTGTTACATTGTCTTGTATTGTGTGATTCCAGAGGGTTTGATTCAACTTCAGTTGTCCAGACAATGAGTAAATTTGCCTTTGCATAATTGAAAGGTTACAACACTTTTGTTGTGGGTTTTTATTTGAAGTACGGCACTTGGTATTCAGTCCTCACTGGACCTGGATGTCTAGAAATGTATTACTTTTATCGATGTATTAAAATGCATATCTAAATGACAGGAAATCCGTTTTAGGTCATCTAACAATGTAAAAGTCTTCAATTGCTTACACTTCCTTGTGTGACATTTGCTATTAATATTCTTCCTCTGCCAACCAACTAGGTTGTCCATCAAGTCTTTTCATAAAGATGTTGAACACAATTAGCTTTATAGATTACTTACACAATCGACATCTACTCTGTAGATTCCAGAATCCGCCTCAGCTCCAGAGAATACTTCAGAACTACAGTTCTACTAAATCAGGCTTACCAAGCGTCAAACCCTAGCAGAGCTCACTCTGGACAGAATGACCTTCGTTTTCTTTCTACCGAGAATACTGCCTTGTCCTGTTAGAAAATACAGGGCATGCAATTTTTTTTATGGCCTTTAGTTTCTTAGCTGCTACAATTTCTTGTATTGTGTCATGCCGAGAGAAGAACATAGTTGCACCCCAAGTCACAAGGTTTGAGTTCGAGTTCAACAAGGATAAATTTTGGTTCAAGTTCGCCAATCAATAAAGTTCAAAAAAAAATTGCCATGAAGTTTAAACTATCGATTTTTCAAAATTGTATTAAAAATAATGCCAAAATATGTCAAAACATATAAATTAAAATATATAAAAGTATGTAAAATTTCAATAGTATTAATAAAATTATAAAATATAATAGTATGTCTTTATAAATTATAAAATTATAATAGTATATCTTTATCTATAATATTATAAAATTAAAAACTTAATGATATAATAAAATTTATAATATTATAATTTTTGGTAATATTATGAAATTATAAAATATTTTAGAAGAGTTAAAAATATATCATTATAATATTGTAAAATATTATTAAAATTTTAATTGTTTTTTTAATCATTTACTTTCAAATTTTTATTTAAAAAACTTTAAAATATTCAAAAAATAAATGAAATAAAATATATTTAAAAGATTAGAGAAAACAAAGAAAAATATAATCACAAACATAAAATTAAACCTAAACTAAAACATTAAATATATATACCAAAAAGATAATTAAAGGAAAACATAAACGAAAATACAAAAGTAAACCTAAACTAAAACATTAAAGTTAAAACAGCACCTACCTGTTGAACTGTGAACACAACCCACGGCCTCCTCATTGTCCCCATGACTTCGGCTCTTCTTGTGCAGGCATAGCAATCATGTTTGCAGGCTGCAGTCACATTGGAGAGGTGTATTCTAAGTCACAAGGTTTGCCGAACTTTTGGCCAAAAATTCGAAATTCGTCGAACTTGTCCAGTGCCCTAAAAAGTTCGGTGAAATTCGTGCAGTTTGCACTCTGCTAAACATATCAAATATTTTCTAGGTCGAACAACAAACAATACAGTGTGGTATTGGTGCCAACATTGTGGGCAATGGTTTAGGTTGTACCTGCTGCTGCGTGGGTAGAGTCGTGGACAGTCGGCAGAATAGCAGTGCATCACTGTTGGTCGAGTCTTCGTCGAGTCGTCACACTGAATAATGGAGCCTCAGCATTATTCTTCACGCTGCAGTGTTGGTGAGTCTTCGTCCAGCTTCCTCACAAGTCACGCATATTATTTATTGTTCACGATGCATATTAACTTTCAACGCAATATAGGGATTAGGTTTTGTTTTAGTTTACTTTTTATTATGTTATTTTTTTTTAGGTTTTGTTTTATTTTTAGTTTATAATATTTATTATTATTTCTAAATTTATAATTATTTTCTTTCAAATGTTTTAATCTTTTTAAAATTTATTATATATATTTTAAATTGGTTTAAAATTTTATTTAAATTTTTTTTATTTAATTTGTTTATTATATTTATTTTTTAAATCTAATATGAAATAGCTTTTATTTAATTATATATATAAAGATGTTTTAAATGTTTTTATAATGTTTCTTATTTTTATTTTTATTTGTTATTTAATTTTAATGTTTTTATGTTTTTCTATTAATCGAACTTATTGGCGAATTTTTTTTCGAACTTTATCCATTAGGCGAACTTGAACTGAACTTTATCCTCGTCGAACTTAAACTCAAACTCGAACCTTGTGACTTGGGGTGTATTTGCATCCACAAATACCTCTGCAGCAGATCTCAGACCAGCTCAATCAACGCCTGCTCAAATCTCAGCTGCTCTGTCACATGTGGCCACGCCCAGAAAATTCAATGCTCCAGTGATAGAAAAATCTTCCATGCACAGCCCTCTGCTCACAGCCCTACTCCACTCACAGTCAACTCATGTTTTGCTCTCAACTAGCAAACAAATGATGTCTCTGACCTCGATGGGCAATGTAGTGTTGCAGATGAAATGGGGTGCTATAAAGACACGAGCAGGGTTTCTTTTGTGCTGCCGAACCTACCCGAATATTTGCGATTTTTTCATCCATTTTTAGAAGTTCAGTGATTTTCAAATTTCGTACTGAAAATCGCTGAACCTTATGACTAAGGTTGTGCCTTACCTTGCATACTAGAAAGATTACAACATTTTGGATGTGGGATTGCATTTAAAGCCTGGTATTTGGGTATTCAGCCTTCACTAAACCTGGATCTGGAGAAACACATTACTTTTGTTGATGTATTAAAATGCATATTTCAATGGCAGTAAATCTTTTCTTTGGTCTTCTAGCATTGTAAAGGTCTTCTATTGCTTACTCTCTGTTATGGCAGTTACTAGTAATATTATCTCTGTCAATCAACTAGTCTACCCATCAAGTATTTGGTAAAGACATTTAACACAATGAGCCTGACAGATTACTTGCACAAGCTACATCAACTCACCACTATAAACAATACATTTAACATGGGAACCCATACTGAGTGCAATCTCTTCCTAACAACAGATATTCTTGATGATTGCTAAATGCTCTGATCCTAAATTACACGACTGTATAAGATTTTCACTAGGTGGAATATTATCCATTTCGTGATTATAACCATCACGTGTAGATGTCTCGTGTTTGTGAGCTTATTACACCAATAGGCATTCTATAATGGCAGCCAGGAGTGGTGGTGGGCTGTCATTTCTGTGAGTTGTTAACAATTAATTCCGACCCTAAATTTGATGTCCATTTGACTTTCACATAGAAGATTTTCCTAAAATCGCAATATCTTGGCTATACGGTGGTATTTGGAGGCCATTTTTATTTGCTGAAAATATTTTTGAGCCTGACACGTTAGTGTAGCTAGATTGACACCATCTGTCACCAGTTAGTGAGAAATTTGTGAAGAAGGTAATTAATTTATTAATAATTGTGGTATGTGAAAATTCTAAGATAAGCACCCTGAGATTGATATCATTGGAGGTTTTTCAGATATATGTATTTAAGATATCTGTGCTATTATTATGTTTAGTATGTTCTTTAAGAATAGTATTTTGCAGATATGTTTTACTGAAGTATGTACTGTTAATGTGCCTTAGCGCACAGTAATACATGATCTTAAACTTGTGTTGTCTATGGTTGCTTCTCACGAGTTTTGGTTCTTCAAATTTATTGACAGGATATTTTAGTTGGTTTATTGCGTTTAAGAAAATGTGGCCGTAACACAACATGCCCAGAGCTAAAGGGTAGGTGCTCTATTGTTCGTGAACTTCATGTTTATGGGACTGCAGTGCCTGTTCATGGACGTGATGCTGACAAATTGCAACATCAGGTACATTCTTGACAGTATCTCAGATCCTTTGTTACCGATACAAAGCTGTACCATTTGGCCTAGTATTTTTTATATGGTTACGATTTCTGGAATACCAAAAGGAGCAACTAAGATAAAGGACATTGTAAACGGAATCAAATATTGTACAGAAAATATGTGATGACAACTCTGATTGTTATGACTTCCATTACAACAGAAGTAGTATGTGTAATAATAAATAGGATGTGATGGGAATTACAAGATCGATAAAATAGCAGTAATAGAATTTGTGTTTTCTATTTAAATATGTATTATCCTTTTTAAAGTTTTTGGATCAATTATTCCAGTATTAGGTCATCCCAAACAGGCCTGACCCTCCACCCAAGCGTTCTCTCAAATTCAACTTTAATGGAGCCTCTAGTAAAAACCAGGGGTGGACAGGATAGGCAGTACTATCTGGGATCATCTGAGTACCGAATCATCTGCTACAAGCAGCATATTGGAATCTCTTCCAATAATATGGCCACGTTGATGGCCCTGCACACAGGTAGGCATCTTAGCACGATGTTACAATAGATAAACTCTTCACTGAAGGAGATTCTATAATCCCTAAGAATATTATCGTGAGTGATCCACACCATGGGGCCATGGTGGGAGCACAGAGGACAACTCAACAATTTAGTCAGTAAACTACTGAGTTATAGAATATGCGATAGTAAACAGAATGACAGTAACCCATTACACATTCAAATGCAACGGGTTAGCAGAATAATGCTCCCATTCAATGAAAAATGAATAGGTATTGCACATATGCGTAAAAGGGCCAGGAAGGCTGAGAATGAGGATTCCCATGATTAGAAAGGGTGAACACTTCTTAACCGGTTTGCCTAGACTGGAGTCTGATCAAATGTCTATTTTTATCCCCTCTTGGAGTTGAATGGCTACAATATATCATTACAAGAAATTGGTTACAAAAGAAGATGGTTAGGAAATGGTTCAACTTCTGCAACAAATGACAGTTTGTTTTCTTGTAGATTCAGAAGATTGACTTCCAGGTGTGTGGTTTTCTGGCAGGTGTGTTGACATGGCTTGAACTCCATAAATGCTATTTGGCATAGCATGTGCGGAGTCTCCATGTGGCCTGTGACTGCCCGGGCATGGTTTATGAGCTACATGATGTTCACCATTGTTTGACGCTACGTGTTCATCATTGTTCAACGCTACCTTAGAGTTAAGCTAATCAAATATGGCACTGGTTGAAGAGCGTTGATTTATTAGCACAGTAGTACAATAGTTTGGTATTGTGTACCTTAGCATTGAAGCATGTGTTGTTCTTTTGTGTGATTTGGCACCATTGTTTGACGCTACGTGTTCACCATTGTTTGACGCAACGTGGTCATCATTGTTCAACGCTACCTTAGGGTTAAGCTAATCAAATATGGCACTATTTGAGGAGTGTCGATTTATTAGCACAGTAGTACTATAGTTTGGTGTTGTGTAGCTTAGCGTTGAAGCATGTGTTGTTCTTTGCTGTGTGATTTGGCACCATTGCTGTGCGAGATGCTGTAGGGCAACACGAGGTTTCCAAGACTCTTGGGGTAAGAGTGCAGACCATTGTGCCTATGCTTTGAAACATAGAGATTCCAAGCCAAGAACAGGCAGGGTTTGCCCTCAAAGATTTGCCCCTTGTTATATTGCCTGCAGAGGAGCCACAATTTGAGAGTGATGAGTATCTAGAGAGCATCCTAGCAGAGGATCTAGAGGACATAATTAATGTGACAGTTGACCCCTTTGTATCAGATGAAATACGATTCAAGTTGTTAGCATTCCTATTTGTCGGTGTACTCTTTTCTTTATAAGTGAGATATCAAATATCAATATAATTTCTTATCTTTTGTTAACATTTGATCGCCTTATTTAAAAAAGTTAATGACTTATAGTTATTTTAATTTTAAATACTGTATAATATATTTTTAAGTAACTTTTCTTACATACATTCATATATATTTATTGCTGTCTCCTCTTAACCATCTCCCATTTTTCTAAAAAATAGCGTACTAGTACGTGAACCTCTCTCCGCATACTCATGCCAGCACCCTAGCAACTATGTTAACATACTAAAAATATTAAAATATTTTGGATCAAATGACCCAACAAACCCCCATGATCCAAAGGGGTTTAGAAGATGATCTAGAGCATACGACTTTGAAGTCATCTAGTAATCTCTGTTGCACCTGAAAATTGGTACACTGTACATCGTGGTAGTAATCAATCGATGCCACTTTACAGGTTCTGGCATGAATGATGAATATCCCACTGGCATGCTCATCCCCTTTGACATATTTGTACCTGTATTGCAGTATAAACACAATCAAAGTTTGCTCAGCTACATTGATCCACACAAGGCTAAACACAAAAGCCCACCCAGTGACTATCTCGTACTATGTATATGACACATCTCCCTGATGCCTAATGAACCTTTGCTAGCAACTCCCTTGCCAACTCGTACAATCACTGAAGTCTGATCGAAGGCCAATACAGTCTCTTCCTCCCATTTGACGAGAGGCAAGAAGTCCTTACAATGAAAAACATTATCAAAACAACCTGGTCTGCTCCTCATCAATGAGTTCAAGAAATCAAAACATCAAGAAAATAAAAAAATCAAAACCAAAATTGCTACCATAGCAGAACTCTATCTTTGAGTTAGTAGTTCACTCAAGATGTGTGAATCCCTATGCACTCAAAAGATGTAGTCAGCTCCGTTTGGACTGGAGGCTTTGGCCATGTATGAACATTCTGGTTCAAATGATGTGTTAGAATAACCAAAATAGCTAGAATAATCATAAGAAGCTCCACTAGAGTCACCAACATAATGTCCTTCTGCTTAATGTCTATGTCTGGAGGATCGTTTTTTTCTAGAAGGGAATACGTCAACAAAGTGTCTTGTACCACCATGGTTAAAGCATGTTGGCTTTTTTTTCATCTGGAAGATGACCCGTGACCACTAGTACTGGTAGACGAGGAAGAATCACTTGACCAATCATGAGGCTGAGGAGAATGCTTATTCCTACATCAATGTTTGTGTTTGGAGGAATCTAGAGAATATCTTGGAGAATGCTTTGGAGAATGTTTCTGAAAATGCTTTTTTTCTTATGTCCTCTCTACACTGTGTTTTTCTGCCTCTGTAAAAAAACATCTTCTGTAGGCTTACCGCTCCCCTTCTTTGTGAATTGTTGCTCATGTTGAATAACTCACATATGGAATCAAATGTTGAATTATTAATTTTATCACCGAGTCGCAACATTTCCAAAAAAATGTATAACTTGTGCTGAGTCATTCAAAATGATAGAGATGAGCATATCATCATCATTTTTCCCACTTGTAGTACTGTATTCCTGTTTCAAGTTTTTCATCCTGGAAATGTATTCAGATACATCTTCATCATCAAAAAGTTTACTATTCAACTATTTTATGAGAAGATCAATTTTCTTATATGCTGGTTGTTTGTCATACAGATCTTTGAGTGCTTTCCAAGCTTTACAAGTTTCATACTTAACAACTTCTATGTGAATGCCAACTTATGCATATCAAGACGATTTTAACAGTGAAAATGCTGTCTTGTCATGTTTTTGAAACTCTTAAAGTAATTTGCCAGTTTCAGTAGGAGGCATGGGTTGGTTTTCTAATAAAGTGATTTTATCACAACAAAGAGGGGACCGACATAAGATTTAATTTGCAGCAAAAAACCTTTAGAGATAGCACCTTTACATTATATTATCATGCCATTCGAAGACTTTTCCAACACTCCAATGTCTTTTTTATATATATTTTTGTCCAGCACTAAACAATTTTCTTGCAATGCTAAAATGATAATTTCCAGCACTATTTAACCTATTCCAACACCATTTTTGAGGTGCCCACACTATTTTTTCAGAATTTGAACTCTTGTCAGAAAAAATTATTCCAGCACTTCTGTTTTGCCAATTATAATGCCAGTTTGTTAATTTTCATCACTCTACAAATGATTTTTAATCTCAACATGAGATTTTCCAACACCATTATGGAGTTCCAGCATGATACAACTTCTTTCACACCTTTAAAAGAATATTTAGCCAGTAAAAAAATAACCATGCCATGCCAAAACAACTCCCTAAACAAAACTTCACATTCATTTTACTCAACATTGTTAATGACGAATGTTGAATTTGTAAATATCACAAACATTACAGTAAATATCAATTTAAAATGCAAATTGAATGATCTTTAAAAGAAATCTTGCTTCTTTGAATTATTTTTGTTCTCTTCACTTGGCCTCATCATCTCTCAACCATGGGCTGACCACCCTCTGAAAACATGCTTTGATGCCACTCTTAATCCAAACATAGGTAAAATAGAAGACGGAACCAATATATTTTATTAATTGAAAAAGTAAGGTTACAAGAGGCAAATATAGGTTTGCCATTGACAAGTTATAAACCGTTCCTATATGGGAATCAAGGACCTGAACTCAACTAATTTATTTTAACCCATTAAGTAATTAATGACTAACATCAATTACTACGAACACTAATACAGTAAATAACATGAAAAGGGACGTCTCACATGAGAAGCGTTCCGTACAGTTTATTTAAGACTAACATACTAGCAACAATAAAAACACAATAAATACCTTTGATCAAATGATCCAACACAGTTCAGTTACCCACCTGCTGCAAAATGTCGTGCCTTTCACGACGAAGCATTGGGAAGTGTAGTTGCTTATGCTCCTATGAGCAAACCTCAACCCCGACAGACTGCTCCAAACAGGCCTGCTGTGGGCAACTTCATGGGGAATACATAGGGGACCTGTCTCTGCTCAAGGGGAAGTGGGCACTGGCTAGTTTTATTGATCTGCTGCATTTCAGGAAACAGGAAGCACCATCATTACACAGCTAATCTTTTACCTCTCATTTCCTTTTTGTTTACTCCAGTACTATGTGATAAGAAGATTTCATAGCGATCAAACATAGTAAAGTTCGTAACTGCTCTAATTGCCTTATTATCAGTATTCTTCATGCTTAAGTTCCTTTTTTATTTTAAACAAGCTTAGTTTTTTTTTTTTGCCTATCAGATCAATATGTACAAGTTGCTTCTCTTTTGTTTCTCAGATGTTTGATGGTTTTTCTTTTTAGCTCTTGTAACTCGCTTCTGCCTATGACCAAACACTCTGGACATTAGCTTGTATATTCTTCTTATCATTCAGTATGCGGGTCCAGCTTCATATGACCAATGCCAATGCCATTTGTAAAATGTCAAAACAGGTTAAAAGGGTAAACAGAACAAAAAAATGGGTAGTCAATAGATTGCTAAAGTGGAGCTACCTTGAACAGTTCTCTTCTAATTTGAAGATTATGTTAAGGCTGATTACAGAATTTAGGAATCACGCCTTTCATGAATGGCATTTCAGATTTGTAATTTAAAATTACTTCTAACAAAAGAAACAGGTTTGCAACCTACAAAATCTTACACAAGTAAAAATATTTCATATACGTTGGTCATAGAACCTTGTCCCCCATGAAATTATTTTGAAAGCATTTAAAAACAAGAATAGCAATGCAACTAGTCCCTGCCTCGTAGTGGAGTTGCAGGAGGTTAATGTGATTGTGTTTGTAGTTCGTAGACAGTGTGTGAGTTAGATTTAAATGTCAATGTCTAAGTTTTTGTCAATAATAATTGGTAAGATTCATTTTTGCTTGTTTAATATTAGTAATTTGTATGCGGCTAATTTATGTTTGTGGTTCTAGAGGTGCATCCAAGGAAATAAAATTAAACATTGATTTATAAATATAACAGTGTTGCATGGATTTCATCTCACGTTTCTATGGAGATTTAAAGTCAAGATTAACGAAAGATTCAATCGTTTTTAGTATTCGCATTGAAGTCTGTGTGTGTGTGTATAAATCTATGTAACTACTAGTATTTGTAACTATTAATTAAAAGTAAATTATAATTGATTTAAAATTAATAGTGCTGTATAAATTAGAGTTAATAAATAAGAATGAAAATGGATGACATTGGATTGTCTGGGATGAAATTTAGATTTAACATGAATCAAAATGTGACATGGTTTTAAGCCATCCCATTGACTTGGAATGGATAGTCAAAATACTAAACTCATAATGATTTTAAATACTAATTAGTCACACATAAAACAAGTGCCACTTGGTGGCTTATTCCTGCAATACTAGTGAGGCCTGGCTTCAATGCTAATTCCCAAGGAATACCATATACTCTCTGATAACATATACTATTCAATTCTGCACCTTTGCACATATGTACATTAAGGAGCATTTTGTGGGCAGCCAATAAATTTTATAATCAAAGCTTTACAATGTGTACAAATGAATTGGGGCCTGGGTTGACATCTGTAAAGCAGGAAAATGAAAAAATCACTTTGAAGAATGTATCACATTACATCTTCTATACAAACAAATGAAACAAAAACGAATCATCAATTGATTTTAATGAACAATGAAATGAGCTGGGGGCACTGCAATGCAATATCATCATACATAGTTTTTAAAATTTTACCAATTATGACAAGATGATGTCTCTTAAAGAATGGGCTTAATTGTAGTATTCTTTGAACCATAGGTAGACTCCTGAACTTTCCTCCAGCTGATACTACTAATCTTATGATGCTACATGAACATGGATTGTGACCAGAAATGAGAAAACAGTAACCAAATGCATATGCAGTATTGCTTCACCCTATAAAAAAAATTCTTCTTCCACTAGGTGGAGCCATCCGTCATGCTCTGATTTTTGTATGGAAATGTTATCTCATCATAGAGGAATTTCCTAGTGCAATTTTTTTCAATCCACGAATAGAAGAAAACAAATTTTCCTCCACTTCATGATACCAACTATTGAACATATCATCTGTTTATGCATGCCAGAAATCATATAAATCATTGTTTTACTCCATGGAAACGGCTCTTGATTATGGAGGTCTCACTACAAGAAGAAAAAAGGTGCAATATCTTTAACAGACACACAAATGCATAGTTTTTCCTCCACACAATGACACAAGATTTAGGCAATCACACGCTATATGCATGCAAAATGCTTCTTCATTAGAGGACATTCTTTAAAAGAATTCAGGTGCAACCCAAACTGCCTACTGTTCTTTCTTGTTTGAGGACCATGCTACCTAGTAATCACATAATATTCTCTGCCAAAAACTGTATATCGGCATCATTTTCAAGAGAAGGAAACCAACTGCAACACTTTCTAGTTCATTGATTAATTATTGAAACAACCCAGCCATGGAGATGACTTAAGCTCTATAAAACTATTTTAGAGAAACAACCTGATTGCAGACACCATTTATTTATCTACCAATCTTAAGTTGTTTAACTAATTCGTGGTGGAAAATTTATCTTTAGATGGTCTTCTAAGCAGTATTCTTCAACCTCTTGGAAAATCCCATAAAAAGTATGGATCAGACTAGGTGTCTTGTAAGAGTTGAGGCACTGATGGAAACAGGATGTGAATGATAAGACTTACCTTGAATTTGAACCTGTTTCTCTCCTGCATGATAGATAGACTAGACATTCATCCTTTGGAACAATGTTGGGTACATTTTATCACAATCAGGAGTACTACATTTGTCGCTGTCCACTAATGTAGAAAAAAGAGCTACAAATAGCGTGAGATAATTGAGAGCATATCGGTGACCAGAACATTGATGAGGACCTGCCTCAAATTAAAGCCAATTTCATTTATAAAACTGATCCTCTTGGTGGGATGGTGAGAATCTCTATGGATCAATTTTTTGAGCATACATAAAGCCTTGAAATGATGACTCAAACACAAACGGAAAAACTATTGAGCCCCTAGGAATTGTATGGTTCACTGTTATGGGGAAACCAGAAGCAGCAATGTGAGGCACAAGTGCTACAGGTGGGCGGAATTTGATGACTTCTTTCACTACCATCTCTGTGTATTTCATCTCTCGGATTTACTAGGGAGAAATGGGTGTGTAAAAATTAGGCCTTATTCTTCTCTGCTCTTCTCTGACTTTTTCTAGAATTTCTGGGTTAGATTCCAATAATGTTATAGCCCATACTAGGAAGGATGTAGAAGCATCTTTGGCAGCAAAGAAAAAATCAAAAACATATCCTCCTATTTCAATGTCATCAGTATGTAAGGTTTTGGGGACATCTCTTTGATTTCCTTCACTGTTTCTGCCATAAAGAAATCTAACAAATAACTAGGCTCCCCACCATTCTCCATAATGCTAAAGAAAATGTTTTCGCTAAGAAAATCTAAGAAATTACTTCAGTTATAATTCTACAATACCAACACCTTGTGAGATGGGAACTAGCCGTGCGGCAGACTCAAGTAGTGAGGAGTACTAGATATCACGTAACTTATGAGGCAATGTGCTGTCAATCATTGCAAGTAGTTGCATGGAGGTCTGGCTATAGCAACGGGCCTACTTCAAATATATTTATCAAATTTTAATAAAACCTATAAATGCAAAAATGAATAAATGGATTCTAATGAATACCTAACCACCAATGAGCCAACACCCAATTGGATAGGGCAAACCCTTTTGTTCGGTACACAAAGGCGAGTGTAAATATGGGTGTTACCAGACATGTCTCGGGTGCAGGGGATGGATGCCCCGTGTCTGTCCATTTGTTAGAGCATTCCCTGGATAGTGAGACCACGAGTTGCTGAAACGGGATCATGGTGGTAGTGGTGATGTTTGGGGTAACCTCTGAATAGTCAAGGATTGAACTCGGAGGATGAATAAGTCAGCGTGTGCGTTGTCCTCGAGTGTCACCTGCTCAAAATCAAATCAATCAATACCTTTGTGTTATCATTATCTTCTAAAGTTTAAATAATTCGAGAAGATAAAATATCACATGTGACAACACTTAAGGCAACATGCCAAGTGGGCCTTGCATGTAGTGAACTGTCTGCAAATGAAATTATTACATGAATGTGACATGTCATATCAAAATCCTTATTATATGCTTAACTGCATTTGCTATTATCAATGGCCGAACAAAAATATATCTAAAAACTAACATAGGAAGTAGCAATTGATTAACATAATTCATTAAAGGGAATATTCCACAATAAGGCCTAAATGAATATTTCACTCATGGAGAAATAGACAAGAAGATAAATGCATTTTTTAAGTATTTAGGGATTAAAAATATGCAACTCCATGCTTTAAAATATAAGTCAACATTAAAAAAAATGCTTCTGATTGGGTCAAAATACAAAGCATAATAACAAGTTAAGCCCAAATAAGCAAAATGATTGCTATAGAACCAAATAAATTACTGAAGCACATAATATTCTATGGAATACGATGCATATTTTTACTTTAAGGGATAAATGTGCAGGATGATCTTCAAGAAATCAAACTCAGCAGTCGAGGAACAAATCCAGCATTTGTCCATTCTAAGTAGACAGGAGCTTACGCTCTTATCAGACTAGGTTGAAGTCCCTTTATGGTAATCCTAGTCAATTTTGCAATGGATGGCACCATTGTAAGTTTTCCTCCTCCATTGAGCATTTCTATTGCGAGCGTTTACATATTTTTTTACTTGAGTAGCCTAATCTAATTTCATACTGAATCGTTCTTATCTTGGTATTGCAAAGATTCTGGACATTGATGCAGTAGCCAGTTCTCCAAAATTTCTTTTCCTGTTTGATTATTACATTGCTGTCCTTAATGCGAGAAGATTCTTTTTACTTTCCTGAATCATTAATTTGCAATATCTTCACTAGTACCACTACCACCCATACAATCTAATGTCATATGCTCTTTTCTAAATGCTGAATATTCTAGTACAACAATGAAATCCGATTCTGATTAGGCTAGGTCTGGGAATCAACTGGAGTTTTTTTCCCTATTGTTCCATCATCAGGCCAGATCCGGACATAACTGAGACAAGTCTGGACAATTCTTGGTAGAGCCTCATATGCTCAACTGAAATTTAAAATAGTTGCCTTGATTTGCTGTCCATGGTGTTTTGGACTTGTGTCGCTCTGTTTTCTATAATATATCATCAGAAATGGTCAATTCATTATATGCTATTGGTGTTTTATAGTATTAAAAAAACTAGTCTTGACAATTTTCCAAAAGCCGACGTCTGCCATGCCCACAAAGTGTGTTTATATGGCCTTATTTTGTGTACTCGTTTTATTCCAAACATTGTTATTCACCCAGTAGGATTTCCATCATCTGACACACTTCTACTTATTTCAAGGAGAATGCCCATGCACTATTTAACCTTCATTCAGGGTGTACACAAAACCTAGCTGGATAAAGACATATATGACACTACTAAGGAAGTAAAGGAATAAATTTAGACATAATAGATAGCTTCGAGGAAGAGTGGAAACAAGGAGTAGGATGCTCGTGGTTTTTTTTTCTTTTAAAGCCGCTACAAGGAAGAATGACAGGACTGGTGGATGTTTTATGCTTTCCTTTTGTTCTTACCAATGGAATTTTTGTGCCATATGACTTCCATGCATCTATTTTACTTTTTCCATTCATCTTGTATCACATTTGAGCTTAACAGGCTTATAAGATCATCTAAATTATTGTGTTAACTGCCTTCTGAAATTTAATCAGGGTTATGGGACACTTCTTATGGAAGAAGCTGAGAGGATTTCTCGGAAGGAGCATAGATCGACAAAATTGGCTGTCATATCAGGTGTAGGAACAAGACATTATTATCGAAAGCTTGGTTATGGGCTTGAAGGGCCATACATGGTGAAGTATCTCAACCACTAGGACTTACAAATTTAATCTGTATTTAGAGCAGTCTACTATATTCTCAGGTATGCAGTACCATCCGGTTTAGTTCCTACTTGGCCCGTTACAATACTGGGAAGAGTCAATAACCTGCTGGACTGCAAGTTGTAATTTTATCAATAAAATCATGCAATCCCAGTTTCTAGCACTAGCAGTTTTTCGTGCTTAGATATAACTTGTTTTATGCTATTTAATTTTCAATTTGTATACATAATTTTCAAGTCTGCATTTTAGAACTTCGTCTTAAATTTGAAGCTGATCTTCCAGTTGGTTCAGTAGATTACGTTTTCAGGGTATCTTTAAAAGCTTGTAATTGCAAAGTTGTTTACACTTCCACCACTTACAGAGGTTGTAGAGATCTCTTTCTCAACTGCTCTTTAGGTTCTATCGTAGGGGTCCAGTTCCCACAAACTGAACACACATGGCGACAACCAAGCCCCAAATGGGAAAAATTGAATCTGGGTAGGTCTGGGCACAACCAGCGCTTTTATGGGTGGGGATGGTGGTTTTTTGTTACCATGTATATACAATTTGTGGTGGAGAGAATAATAAGAAGTTTCACATAAACTAAGTAAATCTTTTATGGATTATATATTTGAAAGGTTATTTAAGGGTGGAATATAAAAAAGTTTTAAGTTGCGGATCATAATAGAAACATGCTTTCGTGCCATTTCACAATCATATCTAATATGTTTAACCCATCTATATAGAATTTAAATGGCTGCAATATTGATATATTTAATGATAATTTGAAGTGGAGCAGTTTATATATATATAAATAGTTTGTTTTTAGGATTAAGTAGTTGAAATATTGTGATATTTATGCTAATTTGAAGTGGAGCGTTTTATATAGATATAAATAGTTTGTTTTTACAATTCAAGGATTGAAATATTGAGATATTTATAATGATATGAAGTGGGGCATTTTATAAGATATAAATAGTCCAATTTTAGGAAGGCAAAGCTAATTAAAATAGATCTCTTTTTAATGCGAACTATTTGCTACATGATAAATTCCTAATAACTATTTAGTAATGGTCTAAATTATCAATGGGTAATCTAGGTAGCTAGCATGCTTATCAAAAATTCATGGATGGTGATCTCAAATACTGTTTTTAAACTTGTCATTTCATGACCCTTGCTCGATTATCATGGACCATGAAAATAAACCTTGATAGATAAATTTACCTTTTAAATATGCAAAATTTTCATAGATTATTGTTGCCAAGGGTTCTTGTTACATCGATAGGCATATTCACAATGATGTTTGTTGATTTACTATTGTAGCTTTAAATGAACATAAAATGGGAGGAGTTTCCTTTGGTTTCAATTAAATTTGGATGGTTGAAATTAAGCTTGAGTTAATTGAGGGTTATTATAGCAGGTCTACAAAAAAAGGTTGGTAAAACCCTATAAAAGTCGTACACCACATTGGATGGTGTGCCACATTTACACAAAGAAGATAAGGAGCAATTGTTGCAAGAAAAGAAGCCATTTTGAAACGTTGGGTGTGTTTGTTTGATGTTTAAGAAATTGGTTCTTGCTTTTCATTGTTTTATTGTGCTCGAGTTGTGGGTTGTTTCCTAGATGCCTTCCTTTGTGGCATCCACATGTTTTCTCGACCTTTATTTAATAGTCAACCTAACTAGGTTTTGTTTATTATTTGACAAAGGTTTTCCTATTTTTTCCCTTGGTTTGAGAGTTTTGATAGAGAGTTTGAATGGCACTTCTTATGGTCATTATTGGTGCCTTTGTTGCTAGGTGTTGCTCAATGTCTTATTGGCATGTCTCTTTTGAGGTGTTTAAAGGGGTTTTCGAGGTGTTTGGAGATGAATCCCCATCGAGGGGTTTTTAAGGTGTTCAAGATCGATTCCCCATTGACACCTAGGATCTTCAACCTTTTTAGTGATGGCAATAGAACAATGAGTGGGTAGTAAAATAAATCTCCTGCTATGATCACGAGAACAAAGATAATGTTGGCATGCAATCCCCGTGTTGATGGTGGGCTACTTTGCTATACTTGAACTCATGTAGGTTCCTTGACTCTTCCGATTGAATTGTCGACGATGATAACAACTTCGCCCATGACATAGATTGCTGCTCAACATTGAACCGTTGTGGTCCCCGTTGATCGGGGTGTTTTGATGGGCTCAATGTGACCTTGGTGTTGCAGTCCTTGTACATCACGCCTCCATTAGAGTTCATATATGCATCTTATTTTATATTCACACTTGATTTTCATCTATCATCTGTTAGAAATATGATCTACAATTTTTTCCTAGGGTTTCATGGTTGGTTCTACCCTTTGGTTCTTTTTCTAGGGCTCTTAATTTTCAAATCACCTTTTGTTTCATATCTTGGGCATAACGACTCTATTTTAAAATTCTTTTGATGTTTTTTATTTTTTACATGTTTAGTGAAAACCTCTTTTTGTTTGTCCTAATTTTTACATAATTTTCAGAAATTCAAAATTATATTTTTGATAATTAAGGCATAATTCAAAAATAAACACTTTTGAGACAAATCCCTTGGAGGTTTTTATTTTACATCATTAGATTCAATAAAGTTTTTGGTTGTAAAATTCAAATTCTATTTCGAGATATGGTTGTTTTATGCATTTGATGACTCACTTTTAGATCAAACATCACTTTCAATACAAATCTATTTATCTGTTTGGCTTGCCTAAACTTATTTTATGGCTTATCATTCAATTGTTGACAATGCTCCTCTATTGTATATTCAAGTTCAAATTTATAATGTGCTTATTAAGCATGCTTTAGTTGATGATGGATATGGTCTTAATATATCCAACAATTCCTAATAAGCACACTTTACTTGATGGATACGGTCTCAATATATCCAATATTTCCTTTTTCCATCAAATAGCATTTTTGTTGTTAATCTAACTCCATCTACTCCATGTATCCATGCCTTTGATAACACACATAAACGAGTGTTGAGAGAAATCACTCTACCAATTATTCTAGGCCTTTGTACTATTAATGTTCTATGTTACGTTATGCCTTATGATTTCACTTATATATCCTTTTATGTTGTCCTTGGTTGCATACTATGCACATAGTCATTTCCGCCCATGCCATCACACACAATGTCCTTGCAACACCTTCTTCCTTAATTAATACTACAATAGATTCCACACCTCATGTTGCTAATCTTTGTGACCTCCCTTTCTTACATGATAATGAACTTACCACTTATATTATACATCATTCTTTTATAATGATGGACTATAATGCTACTCTTGGTTTACATGATGAGCTTTCTATTGGCACCCATGACACTCCTCTATGCAAACACAAAATTATGCACTTATTAACATTACATCATGCCTCTAGTATGTTGTTCTATGCATGATTTTCAAGTGCGAAGATTAGACATTGGTGACACTTTTTCTTAGTCCTCTTTACTGGTTTCGACTGACTTTGATTGTGACTTTGCCTTTTAATTTTTACATGTATATCTTTTGGTCGTGTCACAGGGATCTTTGTCCCTGTTCTCGGTGTTGTTTTTGTTTCTTGGCTTTGGGACAATACCGCCTAGTTAGAACACTACCACCTGAGCGCTAGTGTCCCTTCTAGGTATTTTTGTCCATCTTACTTTATTTTCCAACTTGTCGGTTTCTTCTTTACTTTGGATGTTTTCTTGTCTTTATATCGTGACTTAGGC
The DNA here is from genome assembly GCA_018340775.1 of Taxus wallichiana var. yunnanensis. Classification (NCBI taxonomy): domain Eukaryota; kingdom Viridiplantae; phylum Streptophyta; class Pinopsida; order Cupressales; family Taxaceae; genus Taxus; species Taxus wallichiana. The sequence goes on from CM031239.1 coordinate 828,637,049, forward strand.
CGACTTTTGGTGTCACTAAGTGCTGAATTCAAACAAGTCATATATATACACAACCTACTAACTATTATTAGGGGATGCACAATTGGGCTATCACTCTTTATCTACCATCTACAAGAGCAACACTTGATGATTGTATTTTGGGCTGCATTATTCACCTCATATGAGGGCTTATTCTGAATTCCATCTCACACATTTATCTTGGGGCCAAAGTAGTTATAGGATGCTATCTTGGTGCGACATGCACAAGGGTAACTTAGTTTCAAGGCGCCAAAGTTCAATCTCTCTCTCTCTCTCTCTCTCTCTCTCACACACACACACACACACACACACACACACACACGACACTACATACTACAACTGTGTAGTGTAATGCTCGATGAATTTTACATTGAGGTGATTGTCAAGGTCGAGTCTTACTCAAGCATGTGCATTATTTGTTTCATCTAATATTTGCTTGAGTTGTTGTGTAGGTAGCTAGGGTTTGTTTTGCGGGAGCAAGTGTGATACAAGAACCTTACGACAGATCAAGTGACAAACAACGAAATGAGGGAACTAAGTTCATACCATGAAAAGACTAGAAGCGAGTTGCTTTGTCCAGGACACTAAAGGCTTGATCGGACACTAGCGTTTCGGAGGTCATGTCCTCCTGTGGGTGCTCATGTCTCAAGAAGTTCCAGATCTCATTTTCCTAGAGTCTGCATTGCAGGTCTAGATCTAGCATTCTTAGCATGTTTCCCACCTAAAATTAGCCTAGTTCTTATAATAAAAGTTAAGTAATTTTTATCCTCATATATTGCGCACTTGTTTGTACTTTGCATGCTAGATCTTGATTGTCACTACCATATTCATTTGATCTCACCCTTTGATATACGATTTAAAATTCTTTAAATCATTTGGTGAACCCGATTATTGATCAAATCCTAGCTTGCCTTATGATCCCTCATCTTGTATATTCCTCATGGCTTATCAAAAGTGTTGCAAAATTGTCATCTCAATTCCCCAAGTATGAACCTAATTTTATGGCTAGAATTCGACCTTACTTTACAAATGCCAAAGAGGAAGAGGCCTTCATTCATAAGTTACATATTATTGTTACTTGTCATCCCAAAACTCCTCCTTTGATCTTGCCAATTTGATAATGATGGTGCTTCTCTTGCTACCAATGATATATGTGTTGAAGATTTAGTTATCCGGATGAGGAAGGCCTTGTTTACAATGATTATGATAACCATACTTCTTTTGATATTGTAGATGCTATCCCAAATGGCTCTCACCCTACTACTTCTTCTCCCCCGCTTACGTAAGCTCAATTCATGAAAGTTGATCCTATTGCTATTGATACCTATATTCAAATCCCCTCTTCCTCTTCCCAACCAAGTGCTTTTTCATTGAATATTGTGCCTCAAAAGTCTTTTCTTTCTTCCTCCACCATGATCCTCCGATGTAAATCCATACAAGTCTCTATAGAAGTGAGCCAACACAACCCCAAGCATAACGGATTTTATGTTGCTCAATGCTCATACAAATCTCATGTATCCTATATGATATGGATACACCACCTCCATGCGCAACAACACAAGAAGCTAAAACAATTGCAACAAATTTCCACAAATTTGGACAACTCGATCGCATAATGTCATCCATCGTAATCGACGACTTTGCATGTGTTTGTGACCCTATAAAGTACTCTTGTCTCACAACTCTCTGTTGACACCATGTATCACCTAGAAGCATCACATGTACTCTCTCTCCTACTATTGGCAATCGTAGGGTCCTATAAACATCCTCAAGGGTCACCATTATCTCTCTAGTAGGTAACCAAAGGTGCAAGTGTTTGCACACAATCTCTCACAGAGTGCAGTCATCAGACACATATTATGGGGCACCTCCCCCAATCTAGTGCACCTATTTTTAGGAAGCATCATGGCAAAGAGAAAAGCTAATTGCTCTCCCAACACTCTTTGTCTAACAAGAAGATGCTCAAATCCGTAGAGTTTTAGCGACATGAGGCTTAAATTCATAGAGTTTTTACACCAGTTAGAATTGATCACTCCCAACCATTCCTTCAATCTCCAAGTTTCAAAGTATCCTATATCTCCGACTACTTTTTCTATCCAACGATTCCTCTTGTGACAATACAATCACCCCACATGTATCGAAACCGTGATCCATGGTTCGCCACACAATCGTTCTTACTATCATTACATTCTCGCCTATAACTCTTTCACCCATATTCGGGCATGTTCTTCTTATATTATTTATACTATTTAATTTCATCCAAATAGCATAAAGGGGGCAAATGTAGACACAAAAATATGCACTTATTACCATTACATCACGCCTCTAGTATGTTGTTATATGCATGATTTCCAAGTGCAAAGATTAGACACTAGTGACACCTTTTCTTAGTCCTCTTTACTAGGTTTCACTGACTTTGATTGTGACTTTTCCTTTAACTCGTTTACATGTATATCTTTTGGTCGTGTCATAGGGATCCCTATCCCCTCTTTTGGTGTTGTTTATGTTTCTTGGCTTTGGGATAGTACCACCCAGTTAGGACACTACCGTTTGGGCGCTAGTGTCCCTTATGGGCGTTTTTGTCCATCTTACTTTATTTTCCAACTTGTTGGTTTCTTCTTTACTTTGGGTATTTTCTTGTCTTATCTTACGACCTAGGTTGGCTTTTGGTGTCACTAAGTGCCAAAATTCAAACAATGAAGTCATATATATACACAACCTACTAACTATTATTAGGGGTTGGAAAATTGGGCTATCACTCTCTATCTACCTTCTACAAGAGAAACAATTAAGGATTGGATTTTGGGTTGCTTTATTCACCGCATAGAAGGGATTATTCTTAATTTCATCTCACACATTTATTTAGGGCAAAGTAGTTGTAGCTCTGCTATCTTGGTGCGATTGGAACAAGGGAAAATTAGCTTCAAGGGACACAAATTCAATCACACACACACAAGAACTACATAGAGTCTATAATGTAGTACAACGCTCAATCACTATCACATTGAGATGAACGCTGAGGTCAGTCTAACTCAAGCATATGCATTATTTGTTTCATTTAATGTTTGTTTGAGATTTTATGCAGTACCTAGGGTTTGTTTTGCAGGAACAAATGCGATACAAAAAACCCTACAATAGATCCGAAGCAACAAATAACGAAAAGGACTGGACCAAGTTCGGACCTTGAAAAGACCAAAAACAAAGCCGCTGCTTCTAGGACACTAGCCCCCAGAGTGGTCATGTCCTCCTCGCGGGGCGTTTATGTCCAAAGAAGTTCCATATCCCATTTTCTCGAGACAAAGCGCACACCCGATCGAACCTTCTCATCCTGTTTCCTGACCCAAAATCAGCCTGGATCTTCCGACACAAACTAAGTCATTCTCATTTTTATCTTGCACATTTGTCTCAGTACTTTTCATGTTAGATCTTGACTATCACTACTATATTCATTTGATCTCAATCCTTTGATATAATATATAAATTTCTTTAAATCACTCCCACTATGTCTTATTCTCATCCACATGATGCTTGATCCCTAATGCATACTTTTGCACACTAACCTATATCTAGAACTTTGTCCTCTACGATGGTTGCTACATTTACGATACCTAAGATGTTGGGAGACACTCATATCCCCCTTCACAATGTCACCATGACCATGGCTTTCAAATTTGTTACTTGACACAACTCTATATGCACTTCTAATGATCATATGCTTACGGATTCCAATGTTACATCACTCTTCGCACCTTCCTCATCACAAGTTAGAACACCATGTGCTAATTTGACAATGACTCCTAACGCTTTCACTTTCCAAGCTTTTATGCATGATTCATTTACTATGACTATACCTCCTCTCATTACATCCATGGGGAAATCAATTCCCCTCTTTCTACATTTATGTTTACATAAGGGGCTCTTTCATACAATTTTAATGTTTCCAATCTTCCCAAATTGCACCTATTGCTTATGATGAGTCTTGTGTCTCTCCCTCCATTGGTTGCGGTTGATGCTTTGATGAGCCTCATAACACTACATATGTTACACATCTCTTGACTCACACATCAATCCTTATGTTTGCACTTACTATTTCCAATATTTCCAACATGCTTAACGTTTCACCTATTATAGTTTCTCTAAATGGACACACTCTTATTGTTTATATACTTCCTACTCATGCAGTTGGGATCTTGGACTCCATAGGGTTCTCCCCTCATTTTGTTGACATTGTTCTATGGTAGCTCATTGCATATATCACCATGACGTTCACACTTGAAGGCATACTATCCCCCTTGCTACTCGATGACACACTCTTGTTCTAGGTTCAAACATGAATGTTGAGGATAGACTTACCTACATGGACCTCACCTTGCACACATACACTTGGAGAAACTTTTCTCCCCTATCCTAGTCACAAAATTTCATTCTTATAGTTGCAAAAACTCAAAAACATTGGCCTAGATATTGATTGGATATATTCTAGTGTGCTTATACTATTTTATGTTGCACATTGCTTACCATGTTACTTTGATTCATAATATGCTCTATCCTTTTTCCATACACACATGCACGTTCACATGGTACTCTTGAGGTGAATGTAAGATACTTACATGTTATCACATGATGTATGATGCTTGACACTATTCTTACCAAATTTCACTTAGGCTCCCAGGGGCATCTACCTTTCCTATTTCTCTATATTCAAGGTTCTATCATTGCAATTTATACTACTTTCATTCCTACTTACAATTATATACATTGTGGCATACTATCAATTTTTCTAACATGCTAACGGGTGCTTCATGTGTAGCATTTATCTTGTAGGCCTACTTCTAACCATGGTTATCTAATTTGCTTGTATCTTATCTATGCTTGTATCTTGATTATCAATGTTTGTGGGCTATGCCCTATGTTTGATTGTGTGTTTGTGCTTCTATAGCCTTGAAGGCTTCGAGTGTTTTGCGACATCTTGAGTGGTGTCTCATGTATTCAACCAGCTACTCCTGTGTCTTTTGCCATGTTACTACGTGTTTTGACTAGTTTCTATTACATCATATAATGTTTGTTTGTGACTAACACTTTTGGATAACCTTTCCCATTGTTTTTCATATGCCATGGTTGTTACCATGCATATTCCTATTTCCCTTGTAGGAGTTCTATTTCAAATGTGCACATCAGTTTCAAATTTCCTCGTTTGGGCCATGCTCACCTTGGTTCATCTCCCACACTCTAAAATCATCGAGTGATTATTTCACCCTCTTAGCAGCTTCGAGTTTAGACATAAAATGGTACACAATAGAATCATAATAAACAAGAGCTTAAAATTGGTTCGAATCGACTTGGGCCAACAAAACCATGTAGGACAAGAAGTGCCTAATACATATAGGAATGTTAGACATTAGTGTTCCACATTGGTGGTTTCATCCTAGGGGTATAAACATGTACAATACAAGATCAATAGGTTTCCAATGATAAGTTTCTCCAAAATCCAACAACAAGTACTTAGTTACATGTTACTATCAAGTGACAACAATAACTAAATTAGTGGCAAGTTACATACGTGGATAAGGGAACTAATTACTTTGTTTTCTCGGGATCATGTATGATCGGATTCTATTGGGTTTGTGACCATCTACAATGACACTTATTTGTGGGGAAGCATTAAAAGTTGGAGGAAAAGCCTCTATCTCTCCTAATACTCTTCCCTTGGCAACAAGATGCCTAAATCCTTAGTTTAGCGCCAAGATGTTTAAATCTTCGGTTTAGCGATAAAATCCTCAATTTGGTGACAGGATGCTTAAATCCTCAATTTGGTGACAGGATGCTTAAATCCTCAATTTGGCGACATGACGCCTAAATCCTTAGTATTATTCCAACCATCTCCAAGGCAACAAACATACAAGAACAATTCTATCTCTTCTCTCATGACATACAAGTGTATTCTATCCTTGATTCACTTGTTTTTCAATACACATTTCTATTTTCACATTCACTAAGTTAAAGTTCAATTTAATTTATTATGAGCATTGACTACACTTATTTTATTTTGTAGGTCCGACCTTACTCCGACAAAAAGGAAACACACAAATGGAACAAGGAACAATCTCAAGCACAAGACGCTTTGGAAAAGGAAATATCCAAGGAACAAACACAATCATCTTTCTATTATTCACACGAGGTCACCCCTAAGATTGTTATTCTCTTCTATATTCCACGATACACATTATATAATATCCATTTGACACGATATCAAGTACAATCCTCATTCGAACGCTATCGGTTACAACTCCATTCAACTCTCCACAAGGTACACTCCTCTTATCTATTTTATGCTACCAAATATTCATTAAACAACATAAAATGGGAGAAAATGGAGTCACGAAATCACACATTTTCTATGTACATCATGCCTCTATGTATGTCATTATATGCATGATTCATAAGTAAGAAAACTAGACATTAACAACACTTGTTTTGCTTTTACATTGCTTTATCATTTTGACACTCTTATCATTTTCTATTATGAAATTGACACTTTACTTGTGAACATTAGAAAACGTGTGACCCAACTTTGTATTTTCTATTTTATCCTCCGAGAACCTCAAACACTACCCTTTGGAATACCACATCATTTGTTGTCTTTTCTAAATTACTACCTATCACTTTGGGTCAACTTTTTAGTTGTTAATGAAAACAAACAAACAAGGGAATCATATATATATATATATATATATATATATATATATATATATATATATATATATATATATATATATATATGACTTACTCACTATTATTAGGGACTGGACAACTTAGGCTATTACTTACTATCTCTGCTACTTGGGAAAATAGTAACATTCAAGGATCGCATTTGGGATGCATTATTCATTGCATATGAGGGGTATTTTCAATTCTATCTTACACATTCATCTTGGGGGCAAAGTAATTGTATCCCGCTATGTTGGTGTGACCGACACAAGGGCAACCTAGCTATAAGGGACGCATTCTATCGCACACTAGAAATACATAGAGTCTAAAATGTAATGCAATGTTTGGTGGCAATCATGTTGGGGTGACCATCGATGTTAGCCCGACTCAATAATATGCATTATTTATTTCATCTAATGTTTGTTTGAGCCTCGTAAGTAGATAGGGTTTGTTTCACAAGTTTATGTGTGACCGTGAAACCTTATAATGAAGCTAGAGTGAAAGAAGAGACAAAGGAAGAAGACAAGTTAAGACACTGAAAAGATTAGATCCAGAGCTATTCCTAGGACACTAGTGTCCTGGACGGTCTTGTCCGAGGGAGTTTAAGATTCCAATTTTTTAGATGAAGCTTACTCAATCCAGATCTAGCTGTTTTACTCATTTACAACCCAAAATCATCCTAGATCTCTGAATATAAGCTAAGCCATTCTTATCTCACTATTGCTTATACTTGCTTGTCTCTTGCATGATATATATTTCTTGTTATTGTTATATTCATTTGATCTCAGTCCTCTAAGATTTAATTTTGCTAAATCAATTGGGTGTTGGAAGAGAATTTGGGGATCTTGTTGGCAAGTGAGAGATAAGGAAAACAAGGCTCCAACAACTCTATCTAGGTGGGGGGCGGATTTCGAAGAGCTTGGGGGGCTACTTCTTAAAATTGAGGTTGCACCAATTCATCCAATGCCTTGTATAAAATGACCCCGATTCTTTATGACACAATCTTGACCTCCAAATTGGCGATCAACACCACGTCAACTATAAAGATTTCCAAATACCGACTCAAATCCATCTTCAACCGTTGGATTGTTTTTATCGAAGTTTTTGAGATTGGTAGTGAGACACTTTAGATTCCATGTAAGCACCTCTCATGTGTCGAGTGCATGTTCCTCGGATCAAGCTCCATAGTTCTTACTCCATTTGCAAGTTTCGGCTACTAGTTTAGAAATTGAAATATTAGAAAAGAAGATTGTGACCTCACTATTTTTAACTCACATTCAAATAATGCTAACAAGCGGGGTCTAGCTAGGATTTGGGGCCATCATATGGTGACTTGGATTTGGTTCTTATTGACCCTTGATATGCGCGCATAATTAATTTTCACCCGATCTTTGATTTTGGTTTTTACCTCCAATGTATATAAATGTATACAACATATGTATATTTTTTCATTACTTTTATAGATATAAAAAGATTTTTTAGCTTGATTTTTCATATACATGAATGGATATAAGCATTTTGAATTAGTTGTGATTCAAGATGCTTCACCTTTATTAATATCTTGAGATTACTTTTTAGTATTAAGTGTAACAATTCCTTAGCATTAGATGCAAATCAATAGTTGAAAGAGGGCATTTCTTTTTCTTTCCAATTATCTTGCTTTCAATAAGAAGCTCGATTATTTTTTCTGATTTTATATGAATCAACCCCATTATTGTAGGGGATTATTCAATCTAGACAAGTGAGCAAATTTTTTAATGTTTTGATATGAGTTGGGAATTGATAACATACGCAAGTTACAAATTACTACAAGGAGACCAACAAAAACATTTTCTTCTTATTCTCATAGTTTAACATTGTTAATTATTCTTATTCCATTTTGATCCATAATTTTTTGATTGTAAATTTGTAAATGTGTTTCTTTTGGGTGTAACTTGAAATTTAACACTTTGGCAATAGTCTCATTCTACATTTTCCCCATTGTAAACGTCTTCCTCCCTTTGTAATTTAAAATTTCACAATGCTAATGTCAATGCCCTCCACTCCAAATATTATTAGGACTACCAAGATCACTCACAACTCGATGGGTGTATTTATATGTACCTTTTAAGCCTCCTATAGTGCAACTTGGGTATGCATTTCTTCTTTTTAGTCTCCAACAATTCAATTGAGATATTTTTCCTTAAGACTATTGTTTCGGGTGTATATTCATTTTGTATGTCGGTGTAAGTGATTTGGGTGTTTGTTATGTACAATCTTTACAACAATCAAGATGATCATCTACCTTTTCCCTAATATTTTGACTCTAGGTGAAAATGTGTATGCCATTTTTGTGTGGCTCATGTCTACTTTCAATGTGTACATGCTGGGGATGTTTTTTTGCATTGATCGGGATGACTTCCTATTTAGTGGTTTTGTATTTTTGTTATTTACATCTTGACTTGTCATGACATCCTTGTTTTGAGCATGTATTTTTAACTTATAACATAGGCATAGCATGTAAATTACACATTTATTAAATGCAAAGGAATGTTTCTTTATGAGGTTGTACTAATAAGATTATGATGGCGGTCATTTCTTGTTTTTATTGGTAGAGATTTCATTGCTAAAAAAATCTAGAATGATTTGCATAAGGATGTTTGATCCAATCTCTTTTTTTTTTTTACTATTCACTAGTTATGTAGTTTTGCTCTTAACACCCAAAGATTGTCATTACATTCTTGTTTTTGAGCCTATATTTCGAACGTTTAACATAAACAAGGAATATAAAATTATGTTTTTATTGAGTGCACAAAAATGCTTCTTTATGAGGATGTATTGACAACATTTTGATAGTGGTTATTTCTTTATTTTTCCAAAGTGGAGATTAAATCTGCTCTAAAACATATGTTGTGATCCACTTAGATTGTTTGATCCATCACATATCTTTTTCTTTGTAATAGTGTTACAAAGACATGCATATGTTCATTGTTTGGATTTAAAAATGTAACTCAACCATTGTGTGTCATTATGCACTCTTATATATGTAATAATTTGGTATAGGTGTATTGTTTAATGTGTAGCTTCGAGGGACGATATGCAATATGCTCTATTTTGAGGGGTATTGTCTGTTAGGTTGAATAAAATTGAATTGATAAAGTTGATCTTCATTATAATATGATTATATTTTAGAGCTGATGATTCATTTTTTAGATTACTAGTCAATATTATGGCTTATCTATTTTTACTACCTATTAATCGTACCAATCCCGCCGTTGGGTTGTTGTCAATCCAAATTTTAGTATTGAATTTTGATAGCTATCAAAATTCACCATAAGTGTTAGTATGGTGATTTAGTAACATAGCAAATCGCATGAACCTACTTGATATAATGGTATGGAATTTTGTTTTGATTATATCATATGAATTCCAATTTCGTATTTAGTTATTGGACATTGAAGCTGATTGTTGTGGCGTGTGTAATCTTATTATTGAATTTTGGTATGTTGTACATAACATTGTACAATGTGCTGAAAATTCTCTTTTGGCATGTGTATTCTTTGAATTGACATTTTTTTGTGTGTATGTGAATAAGTTACATGTTTATGTAGCGTTGCAATTAACCTTTCCCATTTTTGAGTGTCTATGGTCACCATAGTAACAAGTAGTGACCATGTATCTTTGTAACATAAATGTCTTCTAAATGATTCTACTTTAGTTTTTTCTCACGTACATGAGCATTAAATGTGTATATGATATTAAATTTTCCTTCGTTTGGAGTATAAAGTTTAATATATAATGGTTTAGGAAGATGTGTGGATACACATGCAAAACATATTCCAATTTTTGTTTTTTGCACAATATATAGTAAATGTTTTTATCCTCTCACGTGTTCAATATTTTGCTTTGTGATGCCCACTACTTAGTTGGGTTAGTAGTTTTTTTGTTAGACAGAGAAACATTCTTCAAGAGGTAGACATATAGAGATAACAAATAAGGATAGTCATTTTTGTATATATATTGCAATTAGTTCTAAAAAGTATGTGAAGTTTCTTGTGTAAGAAGTTTCCGTGTCAAAAACACATTAAAAATACAAAATGCTCAATAAACACATAAATACACTAATATCATATTGATTGTCAATTCCCAAACTTCATGTATTTTTCAGATCTTTTCTTTCCATTCATATTTTTCTTGTTCAAACCCTACTACTCCTAATCAATGTTTCTATTGTGTCTTTGGAAACATCCATATTATATATTTCAATATTGTTAATTGTATTAAGCTATCGTGTCAATATAATTTTGTAATTTGATAATGTGCAAGTATAATTGTATTATAGTTGGACTTCATGTTTTGAGAATCAAGAATTATTTAAATTCACTTTTTGATTTTATCATTTTGAGTATAATTTAATTTCTTGATTAAATATACTCTCCAATTGATTAGCAAATATATTTGGTTATAGAAATCTTTCATAAGGTGAAAAAGCTCATGATAGGGGAGAAGAGCCAGTATGTGAACACTGCCCAATACTTGAACACTATTTTGCATTTAAAATATCCAATACTTGATTATTGAAGTTCAAAAAATTGTTTATTTATAAACCATATGTGAATAGGGTCAACATCTCAGTATTACTTAGTACACAATAAATATTAATTGGTACTTTCATTTTCTACAATAAAAGACTCATTTGTTCAAAGTATAAGTACAACATATCAATTGACAAACCCATCATATCTATTTAATGGGTTGAGTATTTCTCTTTCCAATGCATCCCTTTCCATATTCCAAGAATGTATGTTCAATCACCAGATCTTTCATATCCAGACTTTAATACATACCTGCAAAAAAAAGAGGAACCTTCTTCTCAAGATTCAAATTCATCCATTAAAAACACCAATAAAATTGTACACTTGAAGGTAAAAAGTAAATATGAATATCAAATCAAATAATTTCAGCCACAAGATCATCTCAAAATCAATTTCAACCTTTGATTAAAAAGACCCTCCACCTTGATCCATGTCTTACATTTTGATTGGATACTCTCTCCCCTATGTTGGTATTATATATTCACTTTCCTAGTCTTGTTTACTGCTGATTTACTTCTGTAGGGTGCCTGATTACAGTGGATTTTATAACAAGAGATTACTTCTATCAAGTTTTGAAAGGAAAGGTCCAACAAATCAAAAATTGCAGGTTAGTTTTCATACCTACTGCTTATAATTTCTCAGCTGAAGGATACTACCTGTAGTTATGTTTGATGAGTAGTCAAGATTGGTGGTAAAGTAAATAAAGACATAGATGTAAAGAGAGCTAAAAACAAAGGTTTAAAACAGGTTTTGGACATTGTGAAATCAGACTAGCTGATATAAACATAAGTAGATTGGTTTTTTTTCTATAACTTTGATTACATGTGAGCACATTTTTCTTTCTTCTACTTCCGGCTTGCTTTGATTACATTTGCAGAAAAAAAGATGAAACTTGCTCGACTTAATAGTAAAGAATAAAAATAGATAAGGAATGGCATTCTAAGAGCAATTAGGGATAGGATCACCACTAACCCAACCTCCCTTCTTGTTGTCCAAAGAAATTAACACTGCAGCTGACTTTTTTTTCATGTGAATCCCCCTTACTACTTCAGGATGCTATTTTCTATACATCTCTATTACAGTGAATCTATTATTACCGTAAACCTCTATCTCAAACCCTGTGTATCATATGAATTTCATTTTTTACATTTTTCTTATTTGACAAATTATTTATTGCTGCAGCCATTTACAACCACTTACATACAAAATTTTACCCTACTGGCTCATTGGCTTCTATCTTTACCTTGATAATGGGTCCTGTAGAGAAACACGAAATGTTGGACCCAATATTACCTACTCAATTGAGTCGAGAAGACTGACACAATACTACTCACTGTAAATTGTCACAGGGAACAAAACAGAGTTTGTTCTCAATATCCGAACCAAAAAAATCATGAATGTATCTCGATAGAGAGCCTAGAGCGGAAATTCAGATAAAAATTAAATAAAAGTCAGACTCGCAGTAAGTAAAAATTGGAGGGAGAAAAAGGACAGAAGTATGGAACAGTAGAAATGCAAACCCTGTTTTGCAATCCTGAAATGTTGAAGGGTTTCTTGAAATTAAGTAAAATATCAAAACCTAAACAGTTAAAAAAAAAAACAATAAGATTCCTACTCTTTATATAGCTTCCTGTTGCACACAAGATTCATTTTAAAAATTCCACTATTTTAATTAAAAGTAACAAATTTCGCCAAAGATATGAATATTCATGACTGTAATCATCTTACCATTTATCTGGTATTTGAAAGGGATTTTTATTTTCATCCGAAAATCAATGGGAAAAAATAATAATTGAATTGAACTCTATAAGATATAAAATCCGTACCATTTAATACAAAACAGAAAACTGGGCAGAGCTTCAGTCGAGAGAGCAAAACACATTTCAAATGAATGGTATCTTCCGGGCCCATTATACCTGTCTGCGTGTGCCACTCGGTTTTGTTTCGTGAATGTTCCAAGACTTCTGTCAATTTAAACGTAGGGGAGAAGAGCCAGTATGTGAACACTGCCCAATACTAAAGAGATAAGATAAAGAGTTTCCAAACTAAAGAGATAAGATAAAGAAATGTTTATTTATAGCTAGCTGTAAAATTGACAACCCTACATGACAAGGAATTGGCCCGATGGACCCGTGAACTTAGGGTGTTGACATAATGGCACTACTCCCAGAAATTAAAGATATAGGAAAAAAATGTTTATTTATACCTTACAACTTTGAGGCACTGAAATTCTTGCCCTCTAACCCACTTTGTAGAGGCATTCAACAAACATAAAAAAATGGCTTGAATGAAAGATTTATTCTTCTCCCTACTTAAAATCAAGCACAAAGTAGCTGCCAAGAATGCAATATATTATTGACAGTAATCAATGATTGTCATTGAAAGTATTCCAGTATTACAACAGATTTGTTGCCACCATAACAACATATGTAGTCAAGCTATTACAATTACGATTCTTACATGCATTCACTTCTGAAGATGATTTGATGTCATAAAACATTACATTAACAAGACCTGCATCAATTGATCAATATCAATTACAATGTCCAAAGGGGTGATTGCATGTTCGAGTGAAACATTGTAATTGATATTGATCAATTACAAACAAGTTGATGAATGTAGTGTTATTTGATAACACCTCATCTTTAGAAGAGTTTAGGGGAGAAGGGCCAGTATGCGAACACCCTAAGTTCGCAGGTCCAGTGAACCAAATCCTTGCCACGTAGGATTGCCAGTATGCCAGCTAGGTATAAATAAACATTTTTTTATCCTATATCTTTAATTTTGAATCATATTTTAATATTATTTGCTTCCATATGATCGATCAAAAAAATATCTCAAAAAAACTCATTTACTGGTGGAGACCCGAAGTGGTTCACGCAACACGACAATAGTTGAGCATTAAATTCTAAATAAAAGAGGGAAATGCAATCTGTCCTCGTGGAGTTTGATGCGCCTAACAGATAAGACAGTGATTAATGCTCACCCACCAATGCCTCAACACTTGTTCCATATTGTTTCCTTTGGACGCATTCCATACCAACAACTGTCCAGCGTTCCATACCAACTACTGAAAGCCCCGCCAAATAATACACCGGCATTCTCAACAAAGAACCTCCAGCCCCGACACTGCAACCTCTTCTCGAATGCATATATTACTCTGGATTTTACAAGTTAGGGCATAAAAACCAACTTCTAAATGAAAGACTTTCGAGTTCGAAGACTCGAACCTGGGACCTGCGTGCCTCACGCTATTTGGCAAGAGACAAAAATGAGCAGAACAGGCCAAATAATAGTTCAAAAATGGTGGAGGCAAATAACGATTCAAATGGCACTCCTATTTTCAAAATGCTATGATTATAACTTTGAGGCACTGAAATTCTTGCCCGCTAACCCACTTTGTAAAGTCATGTGAATATCATTGACAGTAGTCAATGATTGTCATTGAAAGTATTCCAAAGATTACAAAAAAATTTGCCACCATAACATAAGATATGTAGTCAAGGTATTACAATTCACGATTCTTACATGCATTCACTTTTGAAGATGATTTTATGTCATAAAACCTTACATTAACCTGCACATTGATCAATATCAATTCTGTGAAACATTGTAATTGATATTGATCAATTACAAACAAGCTGATGAATGTAGTGTTATTTGATAACACCTCATCTTTAGAAGTGTTTATAGATGATCTTATTGATATATTAATACATATGTTACTAATTTTATATTGTCTAATACTGCAGACATTTCGAGAAGATGAAGAGAAAGAGGATTTTGAAGCGAGGACAATGTATGCCCAAAAAATGAGGTGTACAATTTGAAATTGAAACATCTAACCATGAAACAGATCAACAAGATGCTACAATAATAAGTGAAGAGGATGGTGCAACAACAAATCAAGGAGATATAAACACAACTGATGATCATCAGTCAGAACCTGCTGGATGTCAAGTAAATAGGCATGAAATAGAGGAAACTGTGGTTGTTAGAGGCAACACTTCGACCAAGAAGGTTAGAATTTTGTCTAGTTGGTCAAAAGAAGATATGTTAAAGGCCATAGATGCGATATTGAGTTTCTCGCATTATTCAATTAGAGCTGCCTTTGAAATATCATGTCATCCGTGACATGATATTTCACTTGAACACTATTTTGCATTTAAAATATCCAATACTTGATGGAATAAAAACCAAAATTTTGATTATTGAAGTTTATATATGTAATCAACAACCCAGCTTATAAATTTTGTCTTTATCAAATAATATGAAATTAATAAAACATGTATTCGATCATCGTTAATGGTTCCCAGCGAAAGTAATCCCAAGTTTACCTACAAGTTTATAATTCATACTATCATATCATAAGCTTGCTAAAATTTTCCCATTGTAGATGATCTTATTGATATATTAATACATATATTACTAATTTTATATTGTTTAATACTACAACATTTAGAGAAGATGAAGAGAAAGAGGATTTTTAAGCGAGGACAACGTATGCCCAAAAAAGGGTGTACTGATTTGAAATTGAAACATCTAACCATGAAACAGATCAACAAGATGCTACAATAATAAGTGAAGAGGATGGTGCAACAACAAATCAAGGAGATACAAACACAACTGATGATCATCAGCTAGAACCTGCTGGATGTCAAGTAAATAGGCATGAAATAGAGGAAACTGTGGTTGTTAGAGGCAACACTTCGACCAAGAAGGTTAGAATTTTGTCTAGTTGGTCAAAAGAAGATATGTTAAAGGCCATAGATGATATTGAATTCAACAATTATTCAATTAGAGCTGCTGCACTGAAATATAATTTACCTCCTACATCTGTTCATTATTGGCTGAATGGTCTGACCCATACAAAAAGGAAGGGCCCTGCACCTGTTTTGAGTGAAGGAGAGGAGAAAGAGATAGTTGAATGGTGTAAGCAAATGGCAGATTTAGGGCATGGAGTGGGATTTATGCAACTGAGGGCATGTGTTGCACAAATTTGTGAAACTAGAGAGACTCCATTTCGAGAAGGATTACCTGGAAAATCTTGGTGTGAAGGATTTAGAAAAAGACACCCAGACATAGTCCTACGGACTGCTGAAGGTCTAGAAAGAGATCGTGCAATAGGTTTACGTCCAGAGGTGGTTAGCAAGTTTTATGAAAAACTAGCTAACATTTATATCAATTCCTATGGTGCAGGAAAAATATGGAATTGTGATGAGACAAGAATCCAAGCAGGGAGAAATTGTGGCATGAGGGTGCTTGCCACCAAGGGTTGCAGGAATGTTCCCAAAATCATTCCTCGTAGCAGAGAATGGATGACAATTCTATGTTGTGTAAATGCTGCAGGGCAATGTATCCCTAACTTTTACTTATTTAAAGGTCAGAAAGTTTCACAAAATTACATCAAGGGATGTGAACCAGGTGCTTGCATGGCTGCTCATCCAAGTGCTTGGATGACTAGAGAGCTCTTTATAAGCTGGTTGTATCATTTCAGTAAGTCTGTACCTGGAGGAGTGTGCCCTGAAAATAGGCATTTACTTATATTTGATGGTCATGGAAGCCATGTGGCATTGTCAACTATAGAAGAGGCCAGGCGATTGGGGATTGATTTATTGACATTGCCAACACATACTACACATAGGTTGCAACCACTAGATGTTAGTGTCTTTGGTCCTTTTAAAGCATATTTCAGATCTGAGAGGATGCAGTGGATGTGTAATAATAAGTACCAAGAATTCAAACATTGAGACTTGGCAGAAATAGGTAGTAGAGCTCTAGCCAAGGCCATGACACTGTAAAATATTCATGCTGGTTTTAGACGCACATGTAGTATATGGCCACTTGATCCAAATGCATTATAGAATGACATGGAATGTAGTAAACTATATATCATTGAAGAAGATGCCAATGAAGATGATGCTTGAAAATGTCACGAGATGATGATACTAAAAAAACATTATGAATGTTGATTGTACTGAAAACATAATAGATGTTGATGCTTCTGAAAACATCCTAAGTTTGTCAAGAGATGTAGCTCCACCACTTGGTGACAATATAGGAGAAGATTACTTAATGGAATCAGTTGAGAATCTGACAACAACAAAAAAATTCCATCCAACCATAGAAACAATGGTTGTTGCTAATACAGAGATGGAGGAACCAAGTGTACAGGGAGAAAGACAAAGTATAATGCAAACCAAAGATTATGAAGTGAACCACATTGTGAATACTCATGACAATGGCACATCCAACTGCAACACTGAGGCCCAGGGAATAGGAGAGGATGATCTCTCATTGCCAAGTGCACCACAACAACCTACTTGGCTGCAAGAGCATATTGTAGAGTTGGGACTTGATCAGATTGGAAACACTGAGGATGAAAGTATATCTTTACCTTCGATGCCAACCAACCTTGAGCCAACAGACTTTGAACCAACAAACTTTACTCATTATTATGCTGACATAGAGGAAATTGAGGTCATTGATAAAGATAAAAATGAGGAAGAGACAACTGGCCATGATGTTGAAAGTGGTATATCAAATGATGGTGTTGCTGCAAATGAGAAGAAATTGGGTAAATTTTTAAGGTTACTGACACAATTTGTACGGGATCCTTCCAAAGGTAAGAGTGATGCTGCACTTCGGATAAGTCGTGCTTCACAATTGCTAACATTTGATGCTTATGTTCAGATGTTAAAAGATACACAACAAAAAAAACAAGAAATATTTGAAGGGAAACAACGTAAAAAGGAGCATATTGAGGCAAAAAAACAAGAAAGGTTGGCGTAAAAAGGAGTAAAAAAAAAGAAGAGAGATTGCAACGCATTAAAGAGAGGCAAGAAAGGGATCTACAAAAGTTTGTTGAAAGACAGGAGCGCGAGAAACAATGGGAAGTAGCTCGCCAAAAAAGGAATTGGAATTACAACAGAAGGAAGCCACTCGCCATCAAAGGGAGAAAGAGAAACAAGAAAGAGATAACAAGTTCAACAATCCGCAGGTTTTGTTTCCCATGCATCATTCCATGCCCATACAGAACTCCATGTTACAAGATATGTTGAAAGTTCCTATCCCAGATTACCACCCTTACTTCCTTGACACCAACAGAATGCAAATAACTTCAACTCCAACTACACACCCCATTATCCCACAACCTCCTACTTCACATACAACCTTTCATACCATATCTGGTTTTCCTATTCCACCATGGGTTCATCCAGTGAACCTCTTAATGACTCCAACAACATCATCAATGATACAATCGTTCCTGATAGTCCAAACTCAGGGCCTTTTTGAAGGTGTGACATGGAAATTGACTAACAAACTGATCCCAAAATTATGGCAGCATTCAAGGAGTATTTTTTTGTGTTGCAGAAAAATATGTATCGAAATCAATTGAGAATGCATTATTGCATTCACGATTATAGTTTATAGTTGGTATATTTTGCTCCGAATGTAATGAATATGGACACATACAGTATAAGTTTATATGTTTTGCTCCAAATGTAAGAAATATAAAGACATGCAATACATGTTAATACATTTTGCTCGAAATGTAATCATTGTTTCAGATGTGGAAACCAAATCAGCTCAGAATTTGTTAAAAAAATACGTTAAATTGTTATAGCTTAAAATGAATACCGTTAAATAAAAACTGAAAGACAAGGATTTATTTGAATCTTGGTGAGGTAGAAACCTCACCTCTAGATGGCTTAAAAACATAGAATTGTAGGTAACATTTTCCTTGAGTATTAGTAGTGTGAATACACACTGTTTCCACCTGCTTCAAACGATCTCGACGCATAAAACTGCCATTCCAAATTTTCCATCCAACCTGCACATGCATGTTTTTTCATTTATTAAAAAACTGAATCAAAAATCATAAAGCTACATTTACAAATCAAATAGCATGTATACGGTTACAAATCAAAAAACAGATCAAAAATTGAATCCATCGTGTTGCTGTATGAATAGAAAATAATTACAAAGGAGGATGAATTTGTTTGAAGACTGAGAATGTTCATAGCATAAGGATCAAAGAAGAGTTACAAATGCATAGTAAACCTTGTAACCAAATATGTCAAAGTATAACTAGATCCTTTTTAATAAAATCCCATCTCAATCGTGCATTTCAATCCATGTGTACTCACTAGAAAAGCATCAAAACATATACAACATTTCTGTAGAAGTTGTATAGAATCATATAGCTCATTCGATGGTAGTTCCATGGTCTTCTTTGAACAAATGCGATATTCCAAAAATATGAAGATCCTATTGCCCCATAGCAAAATCCGATGCCATGCCTTGACCCTTCTTCCCAAATGAGACACTTACTTACTTCCACATCTCCCATCCAACCAAATCATAGAAACAACATTTGCTCCTACAAACAAAACAATGAAATGCCCCTTATAAGAAAAGAAACAATTTAGCAGTTAAAAAAACAATAAGATTCAATGAAATCCTGAAATGTTGAAGGGTTTCTTGAAATTAAGTAAAATATCAAAACCTAAACAGATTAAAAAAAAACAATAAGATTCCTACTCTTTATATAGCTTCTGTTGACACAAGATTCATTTTAAAGATGTGATGATATGCGATGGGTTCGGTCATTGCTAATGTTCGAGTGAAAATGCGAAGGTTCGAGTGAAATTGCCAAGCCCCTCGATCCGACCACGTTTTTCTGGCATTAAGCCCTTTTCAAAATAGTACATATCAAATTTGCCTCCGCCATTTAAATCTGTTATTTGGCAATTATGCTCATTTTTGTCTCTTCTCGAGCAAGCGTGAGGCACGCGAGTCCCGTAAAGTTCAAGTCTTCGAGCTCGAAAGTCTTTCGTTTAGAAGCCTATTTTCACTAGTTTTTATGCCCTAACTTGTAAAATCTAGATTAATATGAATATGCATTCGAGAAGAGGTTGCGATGTGCGAGAAGCTGGGTTCTGGGAAATGCAACAGTATTATTATGATGCTTTTAGACATGTTGGAATGGAACGTGTCCAAAGGAAACAATATGGAACAAGTGTTGGGCATTGGTGGTTGAGCATTAATCACTGTCTTATCTATTAGGCGTGTCAAAATCCACGAGGACAGATTGCATTTCCCTCTTTTATTTAGAATTTAATGCTCAACTATTGTCCTATTACGTGAACCACTTGGTCTCCACCAGTAAATGAGTTTTTTTTGAGATATTTTTTTTGATCGATCATATGGAAGCAAATAATATTAAAATATGATTCGAAATTAAAGATATAGGATAAAAAATGTTTATTTATAACTAGCTGTAAAATTGGTGATCCTACGTGGCAAGGATTTGGTTCCATGGACCTGCGAACTTAGGGTGTTATTTTTATATTATTCTTTTGAGATGAACTTTAGGTGGAGTCAACAATCAAGTCACACATAAATTTGAAGGGACCTTCATCCGAATCTACATTAAAAACATTGTGTTGATTGGCATAACAGTTCCAACATTAGGGGATTATAATTTCAAGTTTTTGTAATTTATTACTTTTAATAAAAGGAAATATGCCACTAGGGTAATAATTATTCATGGACTCTGTTTGGTTATAAGAATATACCTATTTTTAAAAAGAAATTGTTTGTGGATGTCTTCAACTTAACATAAATATAATTAGATTTATTTATTAAAAAAATTGATTTATTTAAAATTGTTCGTGGACCACCTTCAATATATATATATGAGTAAATTGTAATTAAGTTATTCCCACATTAGAAATAATTGTGAAACGAGGGTGGTTTATAAATTATAATTTTAAATTCTTGTAAATTATTATTGTATATGCATAGGGAAAAATGTTTTACAATAACTACTCATGGAGACCATTTTGGTAATGACTAAAACACTAACAAATTTTATTTGATTAAAATTACCGTAGTAGCCTTCAACTCAACATAAATATAAATATATATGGTTGGATTCAAATTGTGCTAATCCCATATTGAAAATAATTATGAGACAAGGGTGATATATAATACACTAAATGCTCCAAAAGGATTGTCAATGGGGACAGATCTTAGAGGGTGAGACGCCCAAAATGATGAATTATATTCATTGTTCCTCCTCCCTACAATACACAAATAAAATCACAAAATAAAAAGTACATGATTGGGTTAATCTTGTGTTGATAATAACTATGAGTTGTATGATGAGTAAAAGAAAGTTTCCCAGGTTGGGTTACATTGGTCATCAAATAGGACTTTACGAAGAGGAATGGTCAAGGGACAAGAAGTCCCTCCTCTTTAATGGGAGAGGTTCCCTTATTCATAAACGAACCTATTTACAAATATACAAAACATGATTTTCTAGTTGAACTTGGATATTACGAAATTGTTTTCTATAAAGATCATCAATTACAAAAGGACTGAGGAATAAGAATACGAGAATGAGCAGAAAGGCAACACTCATAATTATAGATAACAGAGTAATTCTTTATGTATGCGAAGTTACAGTGAATTGAAACAAGATCATTTGTATCATATAAGTAAGATGGAATTTAAAGACACAAAGTTCTGTAAATAACATCTGCAAGAACACCAAGTTTCTTGACATAACACAGACAAATGATCTTCACAAAATTAAATGAAAAGCTTGGGAATAAAAGAGATCAGATAGACAAAGAATGAAAAGCCCTTCTGTATTGATTTCTTTATGATCTATTTACACTTTTAGAAAATAAGCCAAGTTCTTCCTCTTTCAAAATGGCGAAGAGAGGCCATTATATAGTTTACAAATCAGTTACCCTTGGTAACCACTTCTTTTAACTAAAGATTAGTTAAGGATTGCCAATCGCAATACCTCAACTTATTACAATGAATCCAAGAAAAAGAATTTGAAAAGAAGAGAAGAATAAGGAGAAGAAGACAGTGGTTATGACCGGTAGGGACCCACCGACTTCAAAATCCATGCCTGAATCTCTTCAACGCCTCGGCTATATCTCGCCACGTGGGACCGACGTGTTGGTCAGTAGACCGAGTCCAAATCCGAGGCACTTCTCCGTTTCCTTATCAAACTCGACATGAGTATGACAGGTCTTTATTTGCTTCTTCATATAAGCAGATTGAAGAGAGCAGATCTCCTTCATTTTTCTTTGGAAATGGAGCTTTCCTTGAATAGATTATCTTTAAGAAAAGCTCTCCGAATTGAGCTTTGATTTCTTGCAAGGAAAGAGGCACACCAGAAGTTTCATCCTGAAGATGACAATGTATATCTTTGAAAGCAGATACAACCAGTGTCTTGAAAGCCTCACCCTTCTGCCAGCTATTCTTCAGTTCTCCCAAAGCCTCCTCCAAAACTTTGATTTTCCACTCCACGCTGTAAACCCAGGATTCTGACAGATTATCCTTTGCATCACCAAAAACCTTACTTGCCAATAAAACGTTCTCATCTGTCTGTCCCATGAGGCGGAGGTCTACTATGCAACTGCTCCAAAGTTTGAGCTCTTTATCTATGATCCCGATAGTGGAGGAGATCTTCTGTTGCAAGTTGTTCACCTTTCCGTGGAGTTTGAAAGCTTCATCAATGAAGTTCAATCCTGCAACAAACATATCTTCCACCATGGCCTCCATAGCTCTGCCATAGATAGAATACTTGTGCATGTCTTTGATACTCTGTACTTCATCTTGGCTCAAAATTACAGGTGGTGGAAGGGTAGTCAATGGGGTAGGGTCCAAAACCTTGTCCTTAGACAAAAGAGATTTGATAAAACCTGTGAGAATCTGGGCTTGTTCTTCCAACTGTTCAATAGTTTGCTGCCCTTTCTCTACCCTCCCAATGACTCTTGTGACCGTTTCCTGGAGGTTGTGGATCTCACCTTCAGGGGTAGACTCTCCCATTGGAATCCTTGAGAATTCTAGGTCAGATGCCTGCAAGTCCTACTCTGATTTATCTACTGTAGGCTTAGCAATCTCCAAGAATTGCTGGCCCTGAGCATCAGACACTATCCTGGAGGTGATTCTGGATTTTTTGGCGCGTGAAGAAGGAGTAGTGCCCAACAAGGCTGCCACAACATCAAAATTTGGCCCTGAGCTCCGAGAGGAAGATTTCCTCTTTCTACTGTCGACAAAAGGTTGCACCCATGCAAAAGAGGAAGAGGAAGCAGCAGGAGGGGCAAGAGGACCAAGAGACAGAGAGCTCATGGCACTCAAGGTTTGCACAGCTGTTGTCTCAAGTTGAGACATGAGTGGGGTGCTTGAGACAACTAGTGCAGAGGAGTCGGTGGTGCGAGAGGAATCAATAGCACTTGGAAACTCGGTGTTCTGGACTTCTCCGTCTTTATCCGTTGGAGCTTCAGGAGCGCTTGAAGGAGCTAGCACTTCACTCTCTTCACTTTCACTGAGAACAATAATGTTCTCTGATCCCAAAGGTAATTCTACCTGTTTTATCTGAAGATCTTCTTCCACAAGCTCCTTCTTAACCTCTTTAAGTTTCTTCTAGTAAACTTGGGTGGATTAAGAAGGAGTAGAAACTGCAGGTCCTTGTGTTGATGAGGTAGGAGGGGTTTGCACAGAGTGTCTGATCTTGGAGTCGATGCTTCCCTCCTTGGTGTTGAAACATCCTTAGAGGAGGATTCTCCTGAGTGCCTCCTAAGCTCTCGAACTTTCTTATCAAACCAGATCTTAGTCCTGACTAAGACTGGAGCCAGGATCTCGGCCAAATCATCTTTCTCTTTCTTGAACCAATCCAAGTCCTCCAAGGGAGTGTGCTTAACCACATTGTCATACTCATATGAGTATAGATCAGAGTTGTCGTCCTTGAGTCCTTCAGGAACTGGGTACAAGCCAAGTTCTTGGATCAATTGTAGAGAAAACCTACCATAATGCCTCTTTCTCGCCTCAAAATCATCGGCACAGTCAGCCCAATAGTCTTCTGTATCTGCCTTATGATGATATGTTATCTTAATGTTCTGCTCAATGAACTTCTTCAAGTCGAAGCAAGTTCTGGGCTTGAAGAAATGAATGAATGGGAGCCGGGGCTCTTTCTATGTTCTCAGTGCATACGTAGGTCGCATTTACAGAGTAGTTTCCCAAAGAGATGGGGAAATGCAAACCAGTAATCTTCTTGTCCCTGCAGGTTCTGTAATTTATCTAATTGCCTGCATATTTCTATCAAAGCCATATTATCACTGCAGAACATGGGAAGCCTCAGAGGGGTGCTCTCATAGCCAGCAAGCCTGATATAGGAGAATTTCTTGAATTGGATAAAATAGGCACCGTAGTGCGATATCAAGTTCATGGCTTCGTCGAAAAACCTTGTAGCAGTGTCACCCTCGAGAAGCCTGACCACGTACATGGTGAAAGCATCATTTACCCTTCGAAAATTGCGATTGCTAGTCTCTAGGGTGAACTGAAGGCAGTAGGCATATACAGGATCATCCTTGTGGGCATCGATGTAAGAAAAACCAAACCATTGCCTTGATGCTGCCAGAGTATACATCAGGTACGAAGTCATGTAGAATTTCTTCGTTTGCTGTACATTGGACAGCTGCTCCGCTAAGTTCATGCTGATGATTTCTACCCAGTTGATATTTTGAGTTCCCTCACACACCATGTTGATGAGCGGGCACATCCAGAAATGGAACTCGTTAGTAGAGGGTAAGCCCATAACCCGAGCCAGTAGGATTATAAAATCTGACAATTCTTCATTGAAATCAGCTCGGAAAAGAGTCTTGGATAGACGAGATGCTCCCTTCTTAGGGTTTTTAAGCCAAGACTTCGCCACCCGCGCCTTGTAGTTGTCACTGTCTTGACTGAACAGGTCCGTGCTTGATTCTGGGAAACAACTATGGCATTATCCATTTATGGAATCCTCAGTGTAGTGCCAATGGCGGTAGCATCAAATTTGGCGATGAGTTCCCCGTGTATGTTGGTCAATTCGCTCGAATCAGGGTCGAAATGAGCTCCGCATGAAAGCACTGTATCAGCACATTGCACCGAGATTGGGAAACCTCCAGTGAAAGCTAGACCACTGTCGTGAATCATCTATGCCATTGGTGTAGGGTTTGCATCTGTCATCCTCGACCAAAAATTGCCAAAGTCAAGATGGCGAGCTTCACTGTCCCCGATATTGGGAACGGCAGACTCTAGTGGTGAAATTTGTTCCGTCCCCAAACTTGATCTTCATGTTGATAGTAATTTGGAGGGCGAGTGCAAGCTAGATTTGGGAAGGAAATATAGAGGGAAGGGATACGCGCGCAGAATTTAGATTGCAAGGGTTCGAGCAATAGATAGCATGGAAGCAGTGTGAAAACGCATAGGGGGTTCGCTCGTTATATAGCCATTTAGGAGAGAGAAAGGTAATGAATGCGCATTTAATACATACTTACCAATTTGAATAAGCAAGATATTCGGGTAGAGCGGGAAAAATCAGCATGAATGGCACTTGGTTCATTTGGGACATGTGGGACGCGAAAGCGCGAGGCACGCGGCTCGGCCGATTCGGGCGAAGCGGGGAAAAGATGCACAAATGAACCTGGGACATGCGGGACGTGAAAGCGCGAAGTACGTGACTCGGCCGATTCAGGCGAAGCGGAGAAAAGTTGCACAAATGCTTTCGGAACACGCGGGACAAAAGTACATGAAGTACGCGGTTCGGGAGAGGTGGCTGAAAATGGAACAACTGGTCCGGGTGAGCTTGGGACATGTGAGACGCGAAAGCACGAGGTACGTGGTTTGGGTGATGCGGCCGAAAATGGAACAACTGGTCCAGCGAACTTGGGACATGTGGGACAAAAAGTTCCGACGGGCCCGAAAAGACAAACGCTGTAAACCGCCGATCGGGAGAACAGAGGGTCTAATTGAACTTGGGACACGCAGGACAAAAATACCCGA
Organism: Taxus wallichiana var. yunnanensis; assembly: GCA_018340775.1. Taxonomy (NCBI): domain Eukaryota; kingdom Viridiplantae; phylum Streptophyta; class Pinopsida; order Cupressales; family Taxaceae; genus Taxus; species Taxus wallichiana. Next base: position 828,663,199 of record CM031239.1, read on the forward strand.
CAGGCCCGAAAAACATGCAAAATGACCCAAAAACGTAGATTTTCTCAATTTCTCGACTTTTATCATTAACAGGACAACAGAGAAGACTCTTAAACTCAAAATTTTAAATTTTCACTTTCTTAAGATCAGGGGAATTTTGAGTGGACAACAGATGCTCCTTCGGGGATGACTTGGCATAAATTCAAGGAAAGCTCCATTTCCAAAGAAAAATGAAGGAGATCTGCTCTCTTCAATCTGCTATCAAGAAGCAAATAAAGACCGTCATACTCATGTCGAGTTTGATAAGGAAATGGAGAAGTGTCTCGGATTTTGGACTCGGTCTACACCAACACGTCGGTCCCACGTGGCGTAGATATAGCCGACACATTGAAGAGATTCAGTAGCGGATTTTGAAGTCGTGGGTCCCTCCTAGTCATAACCACTGTCTTCTTCTCCTTATTCTTCTCTTCTTTTCAAATTCTTTTTCTCGGATTCATTGTAATAAGTTGAGGTATTGCGATTGGAAATCCTTAACTAATCTTTAGTTAAAAGAAGTGGTTACCAAGGGTAACTCGATTTGTAAACTATATAATGGTCTCTCTTCACCATTTTGAAAGAGGAAGAACTTGGCTTATTTTCTGAAAGTGTAAATAGATCATAAAGAAATCAATACAGAAGGTTTTTTCATTCTTTATCTATCTGATCTCTTTTATTCCCAAGCTTTTCATTTAATTTTGTGAAGATCATTTGTCTGTGTTATGTCAAGAAACTTGGTGTTCTTACAGATGTTATTTACAGAACTTTGTGTCTTTAAATTCCATCTTATTTATATGATACAAATGATCTTGTTTCAATTCAGTGTAACTTCGCATACATAAAGAATTACTCTGTTATCTATAATTCTAAGTGTTTCCTTTCACGATTCTCGTATTCTTATTCCTCAGTCCTTTTGTAATTGATGATCTTTATAGAAAACACTTTCGTAATATCCAAGTTCAACTAGAAAATCATGTTTTGTATATTTGTAAATAGGTTCGTTTCTGAATAAGGGAACCTCTCCCATTAAAGAGGAGGGACTTCTTGTCCCTAACCGTGCTCTTCGTAAAGTCCTATTTGATGACCAACAGCTTTTGGCGACTCCGTTGGGGATGACTTGGCATAAATTCAAGGAATGAGACAAGGCAAGAACTTAGACAAACTCGGGAAGTAGACCAATACCTTATCCATTGGGCTATGGAGTCAAAAAGCAAACCAATACAGAGGACAACACACCAAAACAAAGGGAAAGAAAAACAAAACGCTGTACAAAATATACAAAGGACTCCCTAATCACCTATGACTTGAACAATTTCAGGTACTGCCCACTATAAGGAAGTGCGAGAGGAGAACCATCCATGTAATCAAGGTAAAAATAATTCTTACTAGCAAAGTGCCTGATCTTGAAAGGTCCGAGCCAAAGGGAATCAAACTTGCCATGGCTGCCACGAGGTTCATGCCTTTTATCCCATAATAAAACAGTGTCTCCAACTTGGAAATCTCTGAACCTAGCTTTCTTATCAAACAGGACCTTTACCTTCTGCTGGTGAACAGATATCCTATCAGCAACCTCCAATCTGTTCTCATTCAATTTGTGAAGGTACATAATTCTCTTGTCCAAAGCATTACTGAAACTGGTATCTTCAATGGCCTTCATTAGATGCAAGGCTGGCAGCTCCACTGTTACTGGCAATTGAGCTTCTACTCCATATACCACTTGAAAAGGAGACATTCCAATAGCTCTCTTTGGTGTGATCCTGTCTGCCCAAAGAGCATCATAGAGCTTCTTGTGCCAGTTTCGTTGAGACTCATTGACTAATTTCCTTATAATAGTCACCAAATTTTTATTAGTGGATTCTGCTTGTCCATTTCCCTGAGGATAGTAATCTGAAGAGTGAGCCAAAGATATGCCATACCCATAGCAAAAATCCATTATCTCGGTTGAAGAAAAATTCGAAACATTATCCGTCACAATCTTGTTAGGTACACCATACCTTACCAAGATGTTTTCTTTGATGAAACCGCACACCACTTGAATTAATACTTTACTTTGGAATGGCTTCTACCCATTTGGTGAAATAATCAGTGCAGCTAATACATGAGTATGACCAGCACTAGAAGAAGGATTAAGTGTTCCAATGAAGTCCAAACCCCACTTTGTTGAAATGGTTCTTCAATTATAACTGGCCTAAGAGGCAAAGAGGCCAATTTGGGTCTACCCACGAAATTCTAACAGCCTCACATTTATCAACCCACTTGATGCATCTCTCGAACAAGGTAGGCCAAGAATATCCTCCACTAAGTATCTTATGAGCAAGGATCTGTTGATGAATAGTGCCCTCCACATGCCTCGATCATGAAAAAACGAGAGTAGCTTTTTCTGCTGTTCCTTGTCCACACATTTCAAAAACCTTCCGTCTAACCCACGTTTAAACAAGGCATTTTCCCACAACACATATTGCAGACCGACCTTAGTTTAACAAATCCTCTTTTCTTTGGCAATCAAATGAGAGGGGCATTCTCTGTAGGTGAGAAAATGGGCGATATCAAGGCATACCATTCATCAACCGAGCTAAAACAAACAATTGTAGGAAGACCAACTTTATCCTCCAAGAACTCATGTCTAGCTCCTTCAAAGAATGAGCTCACAAAGGCTTTTTCATGAACGAGCTTGGTCGATTTGATGTCAATATCATATTCTTGGACCTTGGCCACCCAGTTCCCTCTCTTGGATCCAAATTCCTGCTTGTGTGAGAATTGACTTAATAAATATTGTATCTCGGTACCAACACCATAGAATGAGAGTTGAGAATGTAAAAACGAAACTGCTTTGACAACTTTAACCATTGCAAAAGCATGTTTTTCCATCATGGTGTATTTTAACTCATGATCTTTCAGAATATAGCTCATGAATGCAATTGGGAGTTTGTGCTCATTAGAATCTTCTTGAGTCAAAACAGCAGCCAAGGTATTATCTGTGGCGTAGCAATAGATAATAAAATCTTTGCTGAAATCAGGACATGCTAAAACAGGAGTTTTAGCAATGGCTCTTTTAATACCTTCAAAGGATTCTTTTCCTTCAGGAGACCAACCAAACGTTTGTTTGCCTTTCATCATTTGGGAGATGTTCAGAGTTAGTTCTGCAAAATCAGGGATGAATCTTCTCAAAAAATTGATCTTACCAAAGAAAGAATGCACGCCCTTTTTGCTGGTTGGGAGAGGAATTTGCTGAATAGCTTGAACTCGCTCAGGATCAATCTTAATACCATCTTTGGAGATGATGTGCCCTAATAATTTCCCTCTCGTGACACAAAAGACAGATTTTTTAGGATTCAAAGATATTCCATGTTCTCTACATCTTAGCAGAACTGTCTCCAGATGCTGAAAATGATCCGCCCTTGTTTTAGAATACACAGTCAAGTCATCAAGGTATACAACAATACACTTCCCTTTCAAACTTCCAAAAGCTAGATCCATAGCCCTCTGAAAAGTGGCACCAACATTAATGAGCCCAAAATGCATTCTTCTGTAAGCAAAGGTACCCCAAGGGGTAGTGAAAGCCATTTTGTGCTTGATCTCGTAGTATTAACTTCTACTTTGTTATACCACGAGAATCCATCAAGCATAGACAACATCTCAGATCCTGTTACTGCTTACAAGACCTGATCCATCATAGGTAAAGGGTAATTATCTTTCAAGGAAGCCTGATTCAGATTCCTGAAGTCAACACAGATGCGGATCTCACCATTTTTCTTCCTAACAGGTACAATATTGGCAATCCATGTTGAATGATGGATAGGAAAAATGATTTTGGCTTTCAACAACTTCTATATTTCTTGAAAAATGGTGTCATCTATTTTAGGATTGTATTGCCTCTGTTTCTACTTAAAAGGCTTAATTCCAGGTTTGAGAGGAATAAAATGCTGCATATCTTTTGGTTGAAAAGCTTTTAAGTCTTCATAAGAGTAGGCAAGAACATCCTTATACCTCTTTAAAAGATCAATTGCTTTCTTCCTCTCATCTGTTGTGCAACATTTTCCAATGTTCACGAGCTTAGGATCAGTAGAACTCCCAATATTAATTTTGTCATACTCAGCTGATTGTTGAGGTCCAGTAGAAGCTCTAGACTTTACATACCTGTCGTGTTTATCAAATAGTTCCTCTAAACTCACCAATCCTTTAGGAATCTTGTTTCCCTTGAGTTTGATGCATCCATCCTGATCCATTTCTTCTCCTTGGGTGACTGCTTTGTCAAAGGGCACATTTTCACGAGGCAGGTTATCACTTCCTTCAAAGTATAGTGATTCAAAATTATCTTTGAGTTCTAAGAAAGAAAGTAAGTGCTAATCATCATTAAAAACTTGCCAGTTACTAGTATTATCAGGTACACTAGGTCGATGGATCATCTCAATGGTGAACTTATCTTGAGAGAAGTCAGGATGAGGTATGAGCAGTGACCCTGAGACTGCTAGTGAATCAGCCCTGGTGTTTTTCTCCCTAGGTATTGCTTTGATGGAGAAAGCATCGAGAAATTCAATGGAATCCCAAACCTGATTCCTGTAATGTTTCAGCCTTCCATTTTTCACCTGGAAGAGGTTTCTAACTTGTTTTACAATCAATTCCGCATCACCACGAGCTAGAAGATTCTTCACACCTTGTTCTTTTGCCACTTGTAGTCCAAGAATGAGAGCCTCATACTCTGTTGTATTATTAGTATTTTCGAACTGCAACTTGAATGAAAAAGGATGAAGGCTTCCTTCAGTGACACCCGAGAGGACACCACTCCGTAACCAGCCTAAGAACAACTTCCATCAAACTCTAAAATCCAAACACCATTAGGATCTTTAGGTGACACTTTGGGAAGTTGAATTTCTTCAGGAGACATAATCATGTAGTTACCATGCCCCATATCCTCATAGAGTATTTGTGCTTTGGGATCATCCGTTTTTTGTACAATATACTCAGATTGCTTCTCAAGCAACAACTTCTTCATTTTCCCATTAACAGGTACGAGTGCATGTGACCAATCCATTTGAATTTCTCCACCCACATCCTTACAGAAGTTTCTACTTAGCAACATCCCGTATGAAGGAGGAATATCTGCTACTAAGATGGTAGCCAAAACTTTCTTCTCAGGCAAAGCAGCAAAAGCCACTTGTGCATCTTTAATCCTTCCGACCAAGGGCACTTCCTTACTCTCCATAGAGTAACAAGATCCATAAGTGCATGTGAGAGTTAAGCCTAAGGCATGAGCTACTTTAGCAGGCATCACATTGTCTGATGCTCCTGAGTCTATGACGCAATTGCTGAGCCTATGACCAGCTATAAGAAGTGTCACATAGAATGGTTTGATTTTGTCACTGGGTGAGGTGACAACGGCTATCAGATTAGGTTGTGGTGCAGAAGAAGGAGTGGGTAAAAGGCCTTTAGAGGTAGTCTTAGAATGGGAATTGACAAAGTGAATCATTTTAGCAAAAGCCTTAGGATGGGTTTGATAATATTCAGCTTCTGAGATTTGAACCTTAGTCTTTTTCAGGTGATCAATAATATCAAAAGACCCAGAAGTGGACGGGCTATCATCATTTGAAAACTTAGGTTTATCAATTTTAGGGGAAAAAGAAGAAACCTTAGTAGCAGAATTGACGGGACTCACCTTTGGTGCAGATGAAGTGGGAATAGGAGATCCTCTTTTTGCAATTACGGGGATAGTTATTAACTGCTCCTTAGATTTCTTAGTGGGCTGTGTCACTTTCTCCCTCTGATTTGTCTGATCTTGAGTCATGACAGCGTATGATTCGCTATTCATGTCTGCTACTACTTCATCATAATCATCTCCATCATCAATGCCTTAAGTGGTGAATAAATTAACTCGAGATCCCTCAAATTCATCTGCTTCATCATCAACCTCTTCAACAGATTCCTCGCAATCTTCATTATCCTCCTCATCCTCTGGTTCCTCAACTTCACAAAGTTGCGTTGACAGAAATTTAATAGGAGGTCCTTCAAGTGCTAGCCTTGTTTGAGCAAAGCGTGCAAACGATTTCGGGCTGAAAATTCCTCCTTGGAACGTCTGCATAGGGAGCATGCTGAGCCAATTGTTTCTTTATGGCAATGAGATCATTCGCAAGTTTTTGAACCAATGGATCAGTATTAGGTCCAGGAGTGGAAGAGGAGGAAGAAGCAGATTTAGATTTAGAAGGGTCTCTCCTCAACTTCCCTGACATGATTAAATCATCTTCAACACTAACAACAAGAGTTTGATTCTCGGCCAATGTTGCGAGATTAGCCCTTTAAAGTGCATAACTTACTTCGTGATTGGGCATTCGGAAAAAAAACATTTTTGAATTTGATCTACAGGTCGAGTATTTGCCGGAATTTTGTTAATCAACTTTGTTGAATCGGGTAAAAATTCTCTCATGGGCTCTGGTGAATCCTTCTTTATTTGAGAGATTTGGGCTAGCAAGGCATGCACATCCTCTGCTAGTTTAAAACAGCTTTTCAAACCTAGTTCTCATTGTGTCCCAAATGCTAGTGATAGCACCAAATGAAGGTGATAGAACCAATCAACAACATTATCTTGTAGAGTCTCAACAAAAAGTCTTACGGAGACATCTTCGTGTTCAACTCCCAGAACTCCACATGCAACTATGAAGGCTGCGATGTGTTCATCAAGATGCGCTTTACCATCGCCTTTGAACTTAGGGAAGTTCTTACGGTTACCTCTGGGTAACTCATGCAAAGGCTGAGGAAGGGCAAGGGGCCCGACACGATGACCCCAGGGCAATGGTACCACCATTCTTGGAAAAATGGCTTGAAGAGGAACTGCAACACCAGCAAGAATCAAAGCTCGAAGATTAGGACTGATTGACTCTGAAGGAATGCCACCCGTAGGGTTTCTATCTCGAGCAATGTGGAGTGCTTGTTGAACAAGTCTTTCTATTTCTTGTTGAAGGGAAAGGAAAACCCTGCTGCTCCAAAAGTTGGAACTGAGAATCTTCAATACCAAGGGCCCTTCTCCCTCGAGTAAAACGCGGAGTCGCCAGATCAAAGGATGATCAAAAATTACAGAACTGGAATATGATTTTCCCAACGAGTCACCAAAAACTGTTGGTCGTCAAATAGGACTTTACGAAGAGCAACAGTTAGGGGACAAGAAGTCCCTCCTCTTTAATGGGAGAGGTTCCCTTATTTAGAAACGAACCTATTTACAAATATACAAAACATGATTTTCTGGTTGAACTTGGATATTACGAAAGTGTTTTCTATAAAGATCATCAATTACAAAAGGACTGAGGAATGAGAATACGAGAATGAGTAGAAAGGTAACACTCATAATTATAGATAACAGAGTAATTCTTTATGTGAAGACCAACAAATGTCGGGACAAGAAGTCCCTCCTCTTTAATGGGAGAGGTTCCCTTATTCAGAAACGAACCTATTTACAAATATACAAAACATGATTTTCTAGTTGAACTTGGATATTACGAAAGTGTTTTCTATAAAGATCATCAATTACAAAAGGACTGAGGAATGAGAATACGAGAATGAGCAGAAAGGAAACACTCAGAATTATAGATAACAGAGTAATTCTTTATGTATGCGAAGTTACAGTGAATTGAAACAAGATCATTTGTATCATATAAATAAGATGGAATTTAAAGACACAAAGTTCTGTAAATAACATCTGCAAGAACACCAAGTTTCTTGACATAACACAGACAAATGATCTTCACAAAATTAAATGAAAAGCTTGGGAATAAAAGAGATCAGATAGACAAAGAATGAAAAGCCCTTCTGTATTGATTTCTTTATGATCTATTTACACTTTCAGAAAATAAGCCAAGTTCTTCCTCTTTCAAAATGGCGAGGAGAGGCCATTATATAGTTTACAAATCAGTTACCCTTGGTAACCACTTCTTTTAACTAAAGATTAGTTAAGGATTGCCAATCGCAATACCTCAACTTATTACAATGAATCCGAGAAAAAGAATTAGAAGAGAAGAGAAGAATAAGGAGAAGAAGACAGGTGGTTATGACTGGGAGGGACCCACTGACTTCAAAATCCGCTGCCTGAATCTCTTCAACGCCTCGGCTATATCTCTGCCACGTGGGACTGACGTGTTGGCTGTAGACTGAGTCCAAAATCCGAGGCACTTCTCCGTTTCCTTATCAAACTCGACATGAGTATGACAGTTTTTATTTGCTTCTTCAATAGCAGATTGAAGAGAGTAGATCTCCTTCATTTTTTCTTTGGAAATGGAGCTTTCCTTGAATAGATTATCTTTAAGAAAAGCTCTGAATTGAGCTTTGATTTCTTGCAAGGAAAGAGGCACACCAGAAGTTCCATCCTGAAGATGACAATGTATATCTTTGAAAGCAGATACAACCAGTGTCTTGAAAGCCTCACCCTTCTGCCAGCTATTCTTCAGTTCTCCCAAAGCCTCCTCCAAGACTTTGATTTTCCACTCCACGCTGTAAACCCAGGATTCTGACAGATTATCCTTTGCATCACCAAAAACCTTACTTGCCAATAAAACGTTCTCATCTGTCTGTCCCATGAGGCGGAGGTCTACTATGCAACTGCTCCAAAGTTTGAGCTCTTTATCTATGATCCCGATAGTAGAGGAGATCTTCTGTTGCAAGTTGTTCACCTTTCGTGGAGTTTGAAAGCTTCATCAATGAAGTTCAATCCTGCAACAAGCATATCTTCCACCATGGCCTCCATAGCTCTGCCATAGACAGAATACTTGTGCATGTCTTTGATACTCTGTACTTCATCTTGGCTCAAAATTACAGGTGGTGGAAGGGTAGTCAATGGGGTAGGGTCCAAAACTTTGTCCTTAGACAAAAGAGATTTGATAAAACCTGTGAGAATCTGGGCTTGTTCTTCCAACTGTTCAATAGTTTGCTGCCCTTTCTCTACCCTCCCAATGACTCTTGTGACCGTTTCCTGGAGGTTGTGGATCTCACCTTCAGGGGTAGACTCTCCCATTGGAATCCTTGAGAATTCTAGGTCAGATGCCTGTAAGTCCTGCTCTGATTTATCTACTGTAGGCTTAGCAATCTCCAAGAATTGCTGGCCCTAAGCATCAGACACTATCCTGGAGGTGATTCTGGCTTTTTTGGCGCGTGAAGGAGTAGTGCCCAACAAGGCTGCCACAGCATCAAAATTTCACCCCCGAGCTCCGAGAGGAAGATTTCCTCTTTCTATTGTCGACAAAAGGTTGCACCCATGCAAAAGAGGAAGAGGAAGCAGCAGGAGGGGCAAGAGGACCAAGAGACAGAGAGCTCATGGTACTCAAGGTTTGCATAGCTGTTGTCTCAAGTTGAGACATGAGTGGGGCGCTTGAGAAAATTGGTGCAGAGGAATCAATAGCACTTGGAAACTCGGTGTTCTGGACTTCTTCATCTTTATCCGTTAGAGCTTCAGGAGCGCTTGAAGGAGCTGGCACTTCACTCTCTTCACTTTCACTAAGAACAATAATGTTCTCTGATCCCAAAGGTAATTCTACCTGCTTTCTCTGAGGATCTTCTTCCACAGGCTCCTTCTTAACCTCTTTGAGTTTCTTCTGGTATACTTGGGTGGATGAAGGAGTAGAAACTGCAGGTCCTTGTGTTGATGAGGTAGGAGGGGTTTGCACAGGAGTGTCTGATATTGGAGTCGATGCTTCCCTCCTTGGTGTTGAAACATCCTTAGAGGAGGATTCTCCTGAGTGCCTCCTAAGCTCTCGAACTTTCTTATCAAACCAGATCTTAGTCCTGACTAAGACTGGAGCCAGGATCTCGGCCAAATCATCTTTCTCTTTTTTGAACCAATCCAAGTCCTCCAAGGGAGTGTGCTTAACCACATTGTCATACTCATATGAGTATAGATCAGAGTTGTCGTCCTTGAGTCCTTCAGGAACTGGGTACAAGCCAAGTTCTTGGATCAATTGTAGAGAAAACCTACCATAATGCCTCTTTCTCGCCTCAAAATCATCGGCACAGTCAGCCCAATAGTCTTCTGTATCTACCTTATGATGATATGTTATCTTAATGTTCTACTCAATGAACTTCTTCAAGTCGAAGCAAGTTCTGGGCTTGAAGAAATGAACAGTAATGGGAGCCAGGGCTCTTTCTATGTTCTGTGCATCCAGGGCTGTTTTACAGGAGTAGTTTCCCAAAGAGATGGGGAAATGCAAACCAGTAATCTTCTTGTCCCTGCAGGTTCTGTGCAATTTGTCTAATTTCCTACATATTTCTATCAAATCCATCTTATCACTACAGAACATGGGAAGCCTCAGAGGGGTGCTCTCATAGCCAGCAAGCCTGATATAGGAGAATTTTCTGAATTGGATAAAATAGGCACCGTAGTGCGATATCAGGTTCATGGCTTCGTCAGAAAACCTTCTAGCAGTGTCACCCTCGAGAAGCCTGACCACGTACATGGTGAAAGCATCATTTACCCTTCGGAAATTGCGATTGCTGGTCTCTAGGGTGAACTGCAGCAATATAGGCATATACAGATCATCCTTGTGGGCATCGATGTAAGAAAAACCAAACCATTGCCTTGATGCCGCCAGAGTATACATCAGGTACGAAGTCATGTAGAATTTCTTCGTTTGTTGTACATTGGACAGCTACTCCGCTAAGTTCATGCTGATGATTTCTGCCCAGTTGATATTTTGAGTTCCCTCGCACACCATGTTGATGAGCGGGCACATCCAGAAATGGAACTCATTAGTAGAGGGTAAGCCCATAACCCAAGCCAATAGGATTATAAAATCTGACAATTCTTCATTGAAATCAGCCCAGAAAAGAGTCTTGGATAGACGAGATGCTCCCTTCTTAGGGTTTTTAAGCCAAGACTTCGCCACCCGCGCCTTGTAGTTGTCACTGTCTTGACTGAACAGGGTCTGTGCTTGATTCTGGGAAACAACTATGGCATTATCCATTTCTGGAATCCTCAGTGTAGTGCCAATGGTGGCGTCAAGTTTGGTGATGAGTTCCCCGTGTATGTTGGTCAATTCACTCGAATCAGGGTCGAAATGAGCTCCGCATGAAAGCACTGTATCAGCACATTGCACCGAGATTGGGAAACCTCCAGCGAAAGCTAGACCACTGTCGTGAATCATCTGTGCCATTGGTGTAGGGTTTGCATCTGTCATCCTTGACCAAAAATCGCCAAAGTCAAGATGGCGAGCTTCACTGTCCCCGATATTGGGAACGACAGACTCTAGTGGTGAAATTTGTTCCTGTCCCTGAAACTTGATCTTCATGTTGATAGTAATTTGGAGGGCAGAGCTGCAAGCTAGACTCGGGAAGGAATTACAGAGGGAAGGGATACGCGCGCAGGAATTTAGATTGCAAGGGTTCGAGCAATAGATAGCATGGAAGCAGTGTGAAAAACGCATAGGGGGTTCGCTCGTTATATAGCCGTTTAGGAGAGAGAAAGATAATGAATGCGCATTTAATACATACCAATTTGAATAAGCAAGATATTCGGGTAGAGCGGGAAAAATCAGCACGAATGGCACTTGGTTCATTTGGGACATGCGGGACGCGAAAGCGCAAAGTACGCGACTCGGCTGATTTGGGTGAAGCAGAGAAAAGATGCACAAATACTTTCGGAACACGCAGGACAAAAGTATGTGAAGTACACGGTTCGGGCGATGCGGCCGAGAATGGAACAACTAGTCCAGGCGAACTTAGGACATGTGAGATGCGAAAGCGCGAGGTACGCGGTTTGGGCGATGCGGCTGAAAATGGAACAACTAGTCCAGAGAACTTGGGACATGTGGGACAAAAAGTTCCGACGGGCCCGAAAAGACAGACTTCGGGTAAACCGGCCGATTGGGGAACAGAGGGTCCAATTGAACTTGGGACACGCGGGACAAAAATACCCGACAGACCCGAAAAACATGCAAAATGACCCAAAAACGTAGATTTTCTCAAATTCTCAACTTTTATCATTAACAGGACAACAGAGAAGACTCTTAAACTCAAAATTTTAAATTTTCACTTTCTTAAGTGCAGGGGAATTTTGAGTGGACAACAGTGTTCTCAAATATAGGGACTAATCTAAGACTGATCACACTATGTAGATACAAATGTGCTCGGGGAGCGCAAGTGTCATAGTTGTAGAGAGTAGTGACCCTAACCATAGGATAACTACATATTTCCAAATCTTACAACCAAGATAAAGATAGGTATCCCACTATGATTTAGAGAAAAAATAACCAAGGGGTGGATAAGCCAATGTGCATAGTCTAATTAAACAATGCAACAAATCAAAGAAAACATACATCAACTCTAGCCTATAGATATGAATGACCAATATACAACATACACATACATGATAAAAAATTTAAGAGGGTTATAAATACTTACTTGTAACATGTGTGTGACCATTGATGCATAATCCTCCCCGAGACAACAACAACGAGAGAGAATCACTATGGATGGAGAAGGGGAAAGCTTAACAAGAATATCTTTAGTCCAAACTCATCATGGTAACCCAAAATGAAAAGAGGCAAGATCCAATACTCTAAGTCAACAAATAAGTGCGAGATAACATGAGCAAGATTAAGTATTATTATTTATAAATAGATGTAAATTGGTGATTTTGTAAGGAGAAAGTCAAGCATATACACTGATGCCATCACTTGTGGGTGATGGTGTTGGATATATAAAAACCAAATCAAACACCATTACCCATGGGCAATGGTGTCAACATTGGGAGGAACCCTAAGGTCAAAATGTGTAAACCATGGGGAATGGAGGCTAGAAGGTAATTAGAGGTGGATGAGGAATGTCCAAAGTGATTGAAAGTAGGGATAATAATGTGTAATAAACATAAACAAGTAGACACAATGGAACATGTAAACATAATGGGTGCAATGTGTGAATGAGGGGAAGAAATGAGGCAAGGATAGGGTAACTAAGTCAAAATAACGACATATCTCAAATGTGGGCTGACCAAGTCCAAGCACACCCTAATCCCGATAGGCCCCTTAAGGTACCCACTTAGGAGAAAAGTGCATAAACAACCCCTACACAAAATAAATAGTTAACAAACATCAAAAGTATAATATACACATATGCACCGACCGTAGATCATCACATTTCACAACAAAAAACACAAGATGATTTTTGAAAAATATCTATGTAACATGAAAATTTGAAAGTAAAGTAATAATGAAAGTGCTATAAAAAATAATGAACTCCACCAAATGAAATATACCTACCACATACTTACATGTCGGTGTTAGTTGGATGTCCTAAAATAATCAAGACTACAAAGAAACACTAGAAGATAATGTTATCCATTTTTCCCCAGGAAAAATGAACAACGGGGATATGACTAGACCCAGACACCGAGGGGGAACCTAACAATGAAATTGGTTATAGATGGTTTACGAGGCTTCGTGGATCACGTTTGGTGAATACGACAGTGAAAATCATATTTGAGGATTTTTTTCCTCTTCTGGGTTTTGACCCTCAAGATCAACTTAAAAATGATGGAATGCAGCACACGCGGCCCACATTGGGTCGAAATGACCAACGCTAATAGGATAGCTCCCGGGATCCCACTATTACCTTTGTAGTCCTCTATGCTAAAAATTTCCTAGAAAATCCAAAAAAATTGCCAAAATGGGCAAGGGGAATCTAAAGGGTCATCGAGCCAAAAATGGCTCACGAAGTAGCTCAAGGAAATGAGTCAAAGTTTTCATGCAAAGAGTAGAGAGCTAACCTCCTTGAGCTCGGCGAGTTGGGAGCATTGGCAGAGATGGTGTGAAAGACTCGACCAGTCACTTGGTGGCCCGACGAGTTGGAATAGAACTTCGGTGAGGTCCTCAAGCTCGCGGGGTCGATCCTCGGGTGCTTAAAAGGGTCCACCAAGGAGTTGACACTCAACCATGAACGAAGAGGAATCTCGGGATGATTTAGGTGAACAATGCAATGCCGAGGTCATGTTGATGGAAGGTCGCTCGGGCCATGAACCAAGGGGCTCGAAAAAGTAGCGTAAGATGACGAAAAGGTAAGACCGAGGCCATTGAGCTCGGCAGGGAGAATGAAAAGGCCGTGAGCTAGAAAAATACCTAGGGAAAGCTCTCTATTGAACCGCGTGAAGAGGCCAAGTCAGCCATGAGTGAGGAGCTCACTATTGACGAAGGCCAGTGTCAAGACCAAGGAAAAGTCGTAGGAATCGGGGCCGAGCTCACCTCGAGCTCGGTGAGGAACGAGTTGGCTAGGAGTATCGGGTCATTCGTGGCATTGAGAGGTGATCTTGGGGTGGATTAATTCAAGTAATCCACCCCTCATTCGACGTAAACCGAGTAGAGCAAGTTTATTTTTCCGTAATGAACAAGTAGGGAAATTACGTCGGTGCGGTGATTCAAAAGACTTAAACTCGTCGATCTGAAGGCCCAACGAAGTAAAGTAGTGCATATTCACCACATTACAAACGTAGGGGTGAGGAAAGTATCTTGATTTCAACGCAAGGAGTGGAGATGCTAGCCGAGTTTCATGTCAATGCAGCGATTTGATGAGCTACAAATTGCCTTAGAAAGTGAGTTAAAATAAGTAAAGCGGTGTGGGTTCAAAGCAATGAATCCCAAGTCGATAGTGTTGATCAACGATTTGGTGAGTGAAAACTTGCATTAGGGTGCAAGGTGAACATAGAAAAGCACCTCAAGTTTGACTTAAAAGAATTCAAGCAAGGAAAGAATGTCACATAACAGAGCGAAGCTAAAGCAATTGCATTCACCGATGGTTAAGTAAAGCTATGTTGAAATGAATTCCGAGTTGTAGTTCAATGTGGAAAAGTGAGGGGTTAATACTTGCCTTGGGCGACTCGATAAATAAGTAAAGTAAGTGTATTTTTCCACTTAGGAAGTTAAGCGGTGCTTTCAATGCAAAACAAAGGGGAAATTCAAAGAAGCCAAATATAGTTCAATACGAAAAAATGAGTGACTTTGACTTGCGTTGGAAGTGAGTGATATAAAGTAGGGTCAAATCGATACAAGAAAGAAAGGAGTGGAGAAATGAATTGTGAAGCGCTTACTTTGTAATGAGAAAAGAAGTGAAGTATATGTCATTCAACGCAGTGCAAAAGAAGGCCGAGGGCTCGGCCGACTCACCCCGGAGTTGATCGGTGATTGCGAGGGAGGTGACTCGAACATAGAAGTAACTCGGTCCTTGAGAAGCACAACCAAGCCAATGCTTGAGCTATAACCCAAGCTACCCAAATGAGTTGAAAAGTGAGCTGGTCTCAGTGCACTCATGGTAGTAAAGTAAACTCAATTTCCCGCAATGTGAGAAAATAAAGAAAATTAGATTTATCGGTAAAAGCAAGTTGCTTTACTTCACAAAAAGGGTGAAGTGAAGAAACAAGGGAATAGCGATGATAAGAGGGTAGTAGTGTATGATTAGATAAACACAATTAACTCGGGAAAGCAACAACAATGGCCCTGGATTTCTTGCTAGTCTGTGATTTTCAAAATTCCATAACGTTCTCCCGCAGTCCTATACACGCAAAATTGGACTTTTCGGAAATCTCTCGAGTCCTATACACATCAACAACTTCATATTTTAGTTTTGGTTAATGGGAAGGGGTCAAAATGAAATTTCATCTCCAAAGACTCAGGGCATAGTTACGCACACCCGGTGGGATAGAGGTCAAAAAATCAAGTGCTTCTAAATTTTTCATGGAAAAATATTCATTCTGGATGAGTTGATGTGTTCTCATAAAGAATTTACGCTTTAGAATTTCTGGATCAAAGGAGAAGCAATTAGTGATTTCACTTTGCTTTGCTTAAGTAGTTGCATCTCCAATCACCGACAAGAAAGAAAAGAAGTAATTTATTCCAAGTTCGCATTACTTCATAATAAAATTCTTTACTTCAAGTTGTGTGGAAAAGTATGTTAAGTTACTCAAAGTGAAAAACTTAAGTAGTTACACTGCTAAGTTACATTACTTTAAGTCAAGTCAAAGTGAAAAGACTTACTTCAAGTTGTGAAAAGAAACGATTTTACTTTACTTCAAATTGAAAGACTTAATTAATTTCACCTCCAAGTTGCATTACTTAAGTAAAGTCATTTCTCTGGAGCGAAAGAATTTACTTCATTTCAAGTTGTGCCATTCTCTAGTACTATTACTTAAGTAGTTGCTCCAAGTTAAAAGACTTACGTAATGCATGTTGAAAATACCGCAATGAACTAAAGGAGAACAAGTAATTAAAGTAATCAAGGTTCAAATCACCGCAACAAAGAGAAGTAAAGTAGGCTTGAATCAACACAACAAAGGGAAGTAAAACAAGTTCAAATCAGCGATGAACAAAGGGAAGTAATGCAGGTTCAAATCACCGATAAGAACAAGAAGGGGCAATAAGTTGACTACTTCAAGCTATTTCTTTACTTCGTGCAAGCTGATTACTTAGAGCAAGTTGGTTGCTTCAAGCTGCAACATTTGAAAAGCTTAAGCAACCAAAGATCCATAACCAAACACATCTGGTGAATCCAATGATCAAAGAAACCCATTCTCTCGAGTTACTGAGACCTTCCTTCCATCCATTTCCATCCATTTCCTTTCCACATCTTTCACTTTCTCCATTCCATGAAGTTGTGCAGTCATGACTTCATTCCCTGCATGGAATTCACACTTGCAGTAGTAACAATACAATCCACCTCTAATGCATTTCTCAACTCCAAATTATTTTTATGATCAAATTAAGGATCACTATGCCTATCCTTATGAGTAGTATTAGAATCATTTTGCATATCATCAAGCGAGAATGATATGCATATGGTGACAACAATTATGTGGAGAACACCGATTTGTATCGACAATTCACAGTATGGAGGCTAAAATGGTGCGGTCAAGAGCTATATCTCAGATGAAGGAAGTCAGGATTGGCTTTAGGATACCTTGTCTGCGTGGTGGGCCCTTTTCCAATACATTACAACCTTCAACAACAACTTGAATTCATGACTCGAGATTCTGCCCAACTTGTAAAATGGACCGAAGAGATTGAATTTTATGAGCTTGATGCAAGACAACCTTGCCAATGGGTAAGTCCATCACCAGATCCTAGTTCTTTTTCCCTTCCTCAATCTACATCATTTCAATAGTGTCATGATTCAAACTTGTTGCATCCTACCCCTAGTGTGGAATCCATTTCTCCGTCTTCTAGTCTACCACCTCATCTTAATTTTTCTGCCCTTTCCCTTCCAAGAAACCATCCCCTCCTCGAAGAAAGAAGTTGTAAGACCTCCTCCACCACCTCAAGTAATAGAAAAACTAGTTGAATCCCAACCCACCCCTCCTCTTGTAGTCCCAAATCTATTCAGGGTAGAGAAAAATTAGAAAATCAACAAGGAGAGGAGAAGATTGAAGATTTTAGCAAGGAGGAACTAGCAAGAAACTTGAAAGAGTGGGCTGCCAAGTTCAATATCAAGAAAATTCCATTAATGACTAAGCCTCCTCAAGAAGTTGTGATTCAAGAGCAAGAGGTGAAGACTGATTTTATAGCATCAGTAGAGCAAAAAGAAGAAAGTGATGATCAACAATCAATGTGCTCGGAGTGCAAAGTGCATGATGGCACTATATTTGCAGATAAATTTGATCCACCACCAACTAAAAATCAGTCAAGGAGGAAGAGAAAAAATCAAATCCAAATCCAAAGGAAGAGGAGCACATGAAGGAGAACAAATCATATTTGGAGACATTGAATGAATATGACATCATTGAGAGTTTTTTCTTTCTTTTGAAGATTTTGTTTTGGTTGATGAATCCATGATGGAGGAGAACATCCAAGAAGACCTTGCTGCCCACAACAAACCTCTAGAGAAGCTAGTTGAGGATTTTGATTTATCATACTTCATGTTACAAGAGGAAGTCATTCAAGAGCAATTTTTCTTCAAGTGGAGGAGGAACTCCTAAGAAAGCAACTTATTTCAAAGATGGTCCAAAAATTATCCCATTAGATGTTGCAAGTTATCAAAGTGAATTGCATGTTGAGTTCTAGGTCATCAAGGAAGAAGAGAAAAGAAAGGGTGACAATAATTTCATATTAGTCATCAAGGTAGAACATCGCTTGTCTCAGAGATGAGAAATAAGAAGAAGATCAACTCACAAACATTCACCTTTTCCAGAAGGCTTACAAGAGGGATTCCTTGTTGAAGTTGGAATTTAAAGTAGCGGGAAAATCCAATAGATTATACCTTTCCCAATCAGGTACTTGGATTTATTAGAGCCAAAGGAGGAGCCACAACTAGTCATGCTTACTTCCAAGCATGAGGATGAGTTTCAGAGTGCCGAGGATCAACTACAATACCTCTTAGAACCAAATGAAGAGCAAATAAAGGAGGTATTTTTCTTGTTCTTAGTTGATACCTTGATGAGTAGAGTGGAAAATCAGCTTGCAATCAGTTTTTCACTCTTATTTACAGTTGTGTCTAGTGCCAAATCATCTACATGGCTGCCTATTGTGAGGAAGGGGAGTTACTTTGCATTGCCGTGTCGAGGTTTTGTTTGAGTTGTTCATTTCTCGAGTTAGAGAAGGGTAGGAGTATGTTTGTTTTCAGTAGAAGAAGTGCTTGTGCACACTCTACATGTCTTACTTGAGGCATGTATGATATTTCTCTTTTGTATATAGTTTTTTTCGTTTTGCTCCGGTGTAGTACAATTGCATCATGTCCCCGTAAGTAGTTCAAAGAAATGGATCATAGTTGCATGCGATTTGCAATCATCAAGAACATACAAATGCATAACAACTAAAATCAATTAAGGAAATGATTTTAATGGTTTCATCTACTTGTTCCTTCAAGAACAACTTCTACTAGCTTCCAGTGTCTTGCAAATCGAAATCAGGAATCAACAGTGCCATGAAAACCCTCCCCAGGTACGAAGGAAGCAGCTCTGACCTTCAACAACATTCCAAGTGGTGTGTCGGAGATGGAATTCTTAGAAGAAGAAAGAGAATCAGAACTTAATAGAGTTCCATGATGTCCAAACTAGTAGGTGTTTCACCCCAAGTTTTGATGTATGCTTTTCTTGACAAGAAAATCAATTGATTGTTCTTGATATTGGCATAAATCAAATTTTGAGCCAGCAACTACAGGTGTTCATCATCCATCCTCACATATCACAGTTGAAAGGAAAGGTGGAATTAGTTTTAAGACAATTTTCCACTCTCACAAAACCAATTTCAAGGAGTTGGGAAAAGCAATAAAAATGGGTCATTTCAGTCAACAAAGTGTTTAAGTAGGCTTTAGGGTACAAGTTTTAAGGGTCATATCAGTTCATGGTTGATAAAGGGGACTCTATTCCCAATGGATGCTTCAAGGTAGCTGGTCAACCATATTTAGTAGGTAGATGGCCCCGCGAGTCGCCAAAATTGCTATCCATTTTACCCCCTCAAGGAAAAATGGACAACATGGATGTGAATAGACTTGGACATTGAGGGGGGCACCTAATGATGAAATTGGTTACAAGTGGTTTCTGAGGCTTTGGGAGCATGTTCGGTGAATTCAACAGTGAAAATCATATTTGAGGAATTTGTTCCTCTTCTGGGTTTCGACCCTCAAGATCAACTTAGAAATGATGGAATTCAGCCCACATCGGCCAAAAATGACCAACGCCGATAGGATAGCTCCTGGGAGCCCACTATTACCTTTGCAGTCCTCTGTGCTAAAACATTCCCAAAAAATCCAAAAAAATGCCAAAATGGGCAAGGGGAATCTAAAGGGTCACTGAGCCAAAAAATGGCTTGTTGAGTAGTTTAGCGAGATGAGTCAAAGTTTTCGTGTAGTGAGTAGAGAGCCAACATCCTTGAGCTCAAAAATTTGGGAGCATTGAAGTGGAGATGGTGTGAAAGACTCAACCAAGTAACTTGGTGGCCTGACGAGTTGGAATAGAACTTTAGTGAGCTCCTCGAGCTTGTGGGAGAAGTAATCGGGTCTGCTAGAGAGGGGAACTCATAGTGTTGAGCCCGACATGGAAAGAAAAATGGCGGGTTCGGTGAGTTACTCGTCGAGCCGGAGGGTCGATCCTCGTGCACTCGAAAGGGTCCACCAAAGGAGTTGGCACTTGGTCATGAACGAAGAGGAAGCTCATGATGAGTTGAGAAAACAATGCAACGCCGAGGTCATGTTGAAAGAAGGTCGGGCTTGGCCACAAACCGGGGGCTTGGAAAATAAGCGTAAGCCAACGAAAAGGTAAGACCGAGGTCAGTAGAGCTTGGTAGGAGAATGAAAAGGTCGCGAGCCACAAAAATACCGAGGGTGAGCTCACCATTAAGCCACATAAAGAGGTCGAGTCATCCATTAGTGAGGAGCTCACTATCGACGAAGGTCGGGGGTAGAGACTAGGAAAAACCATAGGTGTTAGAGGTGAGCTCACCTCAAGCTCGGTGAGGAATGAGTTGGCCGGGAGAATTGGGTCATCCATGGTTTTGAGAGGTGATCTTGGGGTGGATTAATTCATGTAATCCACCCCTCATTCGACGTAAACCAAGAAGAAGCGGAGTTCATTTTTTCGCAATGAACGAGTAGGGAAAATGGCGTCAATGTGTTGACTCAAAAGACTTAAACTCATCGATGTAAGGCCCAATGAAGTAAAGTAGTGTGGATTCAACGCATTAAAAATGTGGGAGTGAGCAAAGTAGCTCAAGTTCGACGCAAGGAGTGGAGGTGCTAGGCGAGTTGCATGTCAATGCGTTGATTTGATGAGCTACAACTTGCGTTGGAAAGGGAGTTAAAAAAGTAGAGTGGTGTGAGTTTGATGCAATGAATGCCAAGTCAATAGTGTTTATCAGTGATTTGGTGAGTGAGAACTTACATTGGGGTGCGTTCCAAACATATCAAAGTACCTCATGTTTGACACAAAAGAAGTCAAGCAAGGCAAGAATGCCACATAGCAGAGAGAAGCTAAAGCAAATGCATTCGCTAATGGTTAAGTAAAGCTATGTTGAATTGATAATGTTGAGTTGTAGTTTAATGTGGCAAAATGAGGGGTTAATAGTTTCCTTGGGTGAGTGGATTAATAAGTAAATTAAGTGTATTTTTCTGCTTAGGAAGTTAAGAAAGGTGCTTTCAAAGAAAAACAAAGGGGCGATTCAACAAGCCAAATATAGTTCAATATGGAAAAATGAGTGACTTTGACTTGCATTGGAAGCAAGTGAAATAAAGTAGGTCAATTCGATATAAGAAAGAAAGGAATTGAGCGGTGAATTATGAAGCTCTTACTTCACAATGAGAAAATAAGTGAAGTATATGTCATTCGACGCAGTGCATGACGAAGGCCGGGGCTCAACCGAGTCATTCGGAGTTGAGCGGTGATTGTGAGGGAGGTGATTCGAACATAGAAGTACCTTGGTCCTTGAGCAACACAACCAAGCCAAAGCTGAGCTATAACCCGATCTACCCAAAGCAAGTTGGTCCGTACACTCATGGCAATATAGCAAACTCAATTTCCCATGAATGTGAGTAAATAAAGAAAAATAGAGTTATCGATGAAAGTAAGTTGCTTAATTCATAAAGAGGGTGAAGTAAAGAAACGGAGAATAAAAATGATAAAAAGGAAGTAGTGCATGATCGGATCAATGCAATGAACTCGGGAAGCAACAATGATGGCCCCACAGGCTTTCCCGATAGTCTGTGATTTTTAAAACACCATAAATTTCTCCTCAAAGCTCCGTTTCATGCAAAATTGGACTTTGCGGAAAGGTCTTGGAGTCCTCTGCACGCCAAATGATTCAGATTTCAGTTTTGGTGAATGGGAAATGTCAAAATTTAATTTATTTCACAGCACTCTAGGGAACTGTACAACTAGCTACCACCATTAATGGGGCATTGGAGAAATTCCTTGTCCCATAAGATATAGTACAATAGTAATGGACCATGTTGGTGCCCCATGATGATTTGAATTGAATTTTGCACTTAGTAGGTGAGAAGTGTATGCATATAAAAACTTGACTTTCTCTCTCCTCTCCATTTTCTCCTATAAATTGTAAGCTCTTTCATTTTGCAAGGGGGATTCTTTTGCTTACCGAAACTCTACCAAAATTTTTCTAGGAAGAAAATGTGTTGCAGGCCTTCATTCTGGACATCTTACATGATGATCTTGGCCTTTCTCTGTAATTAATTGAATTGTGTAAATCAATGAAGTCAGTGGATTTAAGTATTGTGGATGTGTTCTTCCCTTTGCTTGTGTCTGTTGTCTTTACTTACCTTTTCAATTCACTTGTAGTTGTATTGTGTCAATCTAAATTGTCTTGTAGATTTCTTTATTGTTGTGATTTCATGGAGGAGCTAGTTTGATGTTGCTTTTGACTGTGGTGACTGTTACACCCTCTCTGCACCTCATTTTCTATCACTTCCACACATTAAAGAGATTCCCTACATTCAACTTTTGGTGCA
Organism: Taxus wallichiana var. yunnanensis; assembly: GCA_018340775.1. Classification (NCBI taxonomy): domain Eukaryota; kingdom Viridiplantae; phylum Streptophyta; class Pinopsida; order Cupressales; family Taxaceae; genus Taxus; species Taxus wallichiana. The sequence goes on from CM031239.1 coordinate 828,685,615, forward strand.
TCACCTCCTTAGAGTATATTTATTTCATTTTATGCTATTTCTCTCTCCATGGTTCCTTGGAAGTCATAGATTAGAAGTAGTTGCTAGATTTATTTCCATTAGAGTTAGTTGTTGCACTAGTTTAGGAAGAAGAACCAAATTTCTAAGGAGAATTATTTCAAATGCAAGGTCCCACACCTTGAAGCAATTCCATGTTACCCAGTCACTCTTATTTTATCAACATACTCATAGGTTGAGTAACCAGAGAGTGCGATGATTCAAGTGATAACAATTAATAAGTAAAACAAGACATAAATCACTTAGCTAGGAGGTCATCAAAGGATGTATCTGAGTGTCAAAATGATGAAAATTGATGATTTTTAGCTGAATTTGGTAAATGCATGTGCAATATGTCAAAAGGAACATCTCGCCACTACGAGCGTGACATAATTTATGGAGTGTTTTTAGGGTTTTTCATTCAAAAGATATGAAGGTTTGAAGATTAGAAGAAGATTGCGTTGAAACTAGTGATATGTATTTCTACAAATAATAAAGGGAGGAATTCATTTTTCACTTTAATAATTGAGATTAAGAGAAGACGAGCTCTTAAATTACCCACTTTGAGTGATTTTAGTTACAACAACAAGAGTACGTGGCGACATAGGAGGCGGCCAAGATAGGGCACATAATAATGAAAATCCAATTATAGGTGTTGTTTTTAAATTAGGAATGGATAGTGTTTGAGCTCAAAATTGCACCCTACCTTGAATCATGAAGAATCATGATTTTGATGTAACACAGGACTATCTCTAAGTGTGGGACTTGCAACTTGAGACAAACCTCCGAGAGAAGGTAAGTATCCTTGTTATGTAAATTTTGGAAAATACGTGTAAGATAAACTACTTCTAATGCTATAACTACTCCTATAGCTAATTCTTACTCTGACAATTCCAAGGGACCAGGGAGAGAGAGATACAAGAAAGGTAAATCCTAAGCTAAGGGGTGGTGATAACACCAAAAGGAGGTGAAACTTTCCCAAATCCAAATGACATAGATGCAAAAATGTGAGGTTGGGATCATAGAAGTGCACTTAGTTCAGATGCAAATAGATAAAAGAAACTAAAAAATGTGAGAGGGTGAAACATTCACATCAAACACTATGTATTCAAAGGAAGGAAGTAAACCACACTTGCATTGATAAATCTTCAATTGCTTACATATAGAGCTGAGGTAGGAAAATCACCATTCATGAGTTACAGAGGTTGACAACATTAAGTTTCAAGTTTCACAAAGAAGAGATCAAAAATATGTTATGGAAGGAAAGAGGGAGAAGAACCCATACAAAGTACACAGCACTTGTATTTATACAATTCATGGAATGGAGAAAGAGGAGGAGGAGAAGGAAGAAAGAACCTCCGAGATGGAACTAATTGGCTTTGAAAATACATTGAATGAGTGTAGGCACTATGAAATATTGTAGAGGTTTCTTGTAGTATAGGCATGGATGCCCCCAATTTCAGCCAATAGCCATCACACGACCCCTTGAGTCTATGGCATGCCATCAGACTACACATAATGGAACCATGTTTCATTAAATTTTAGTGGTTGGGGTGGTTGGATCTCTAATTCAAGGCTCGGCGTGGTTTTGAAACCTTCCACAAATTTCATTGTGACATTCCAAGTTGTTCTCTTTGGTGGATCTTCATAACCTCTCCCGCACTTTCCTTAATGAGTGAAAGCAATTTGCACCACCTCGCGAGGGTCTGAATTTTTATTTATGACTTTTGACCCAATGGATATTTTCTTTTATTTAGCAAGGTTGAGAAAACCCACAAGGCATTATAATTTAGTAGACTGTGGAACACCAAGTCAAGATTTAGTGACATTTGAACTTAGTCGATTGCTTGAGTCCTCTGGATAATCAAATCCGTGGTACACTACCTATTCATGAATTGTTGGGGACTTCCTTAGTGTTGAAAAATATTGAGAGGATGATGCACGATACTAAATTTCATCAAGTCCACCTAGCTCTCTGCGTTGTTCATTCCTTTGTTCTACGTGTTTGAGAATCGGAGGAACACCAAGTTCTGCATTTTGCGGTAGACTAAAATAGTCTCCTACAATTTTCTAGAACATGTCAATGGTCAAGTCCTTTGATAAGTTGATCAAAATTACACGGGGTGTAATTTTGGGCCAAATATTTGTGACCTCTAGAGGATATCTTCCCGATAGATGATGAAGAACAACTACTTTATGCATCCATTATGCATGGCATCGAGCTTATCGTTGAGAAATAATTTTCAAAATTTGAAACTTATCTCTTGAAATGATCCATGCATGATTGCAAGTGGCTCCAAAAATTATGTAAAAAATAAAATATCATACATGTCTCAAGTGAAACATGCAAAGAGTGCAAAACACTTATTACAAATGAAGATATCACCACAAATACTGAGGAAAAGGGCACCCAATCGGTGATCAACACAACAAGAGGAGAATATCTCCAACAACACAAAACACAAGTATTTACAAGATGCAATAGGACAACTTAATGGGAGTATTTAATATAAATCCCATTGAATGGGATTTGTAATACCTCTCCATCAAGATTGGATAACTCAAAAGTGTTGGCTTCTTTGCAAGTAATTATTGGGGTGACAAAAATAGCCCTAAGTGTTTGGCGTGCAAATGTAGGGTGCGAGAAGAGCGCACGACAGTATAGTAAGGTTGAAGCAAACCCGGATTGGAACTTAGCTATTTTATTGTTAAGGTTGTTTTTGGAGATAAAGTTTCTAGGTACACAATGCCATGGAGACTTTCGATTACACGCAAGTCTATTTTGGGATTTCAATATTTCAAGTGCCATGCATAGTTTCGATGTAATAATAAGATTTCTACTCAGAGTTAACTATAGGGAGTCTATTGTTAGAACCCTTACATGTTTTGTATTTCCTTGTAAAGGCGCATGGCTATTATTAGCATGTAAAATATTTTTGGAAGGTACATGGGGGTGAAGGGAAAGTCCCCACTCCTATATTTATGTATTGATTTGCATGGTTTAGAAAATCCTGATTATTATAGACTTATGTTGTAGATTTGATAGTGCCCATGACAATGAAGATTGTGTCTTGATGTATGAAGCTTCTATGTTTTGCAGTATTTAATATAATGGAACATATTGGCTGGATATTGGTGTTAGATGTGACCGAATATGGTTCCTGCATGGTAAATCTCATTATAATAATTGTTTAGTCAATCTTTCATATGGTTTAGATCTAGATCTGGTTCATGCACTGTGGTTTACTTGATTAACTATTATAAATATGGATATATACATATGAAATCATGATAACATTTTGGAAAAGCAACTCTAAAGAGGGACATGGTACCCTTGTGTGCTTTGGGTGAGCGCTCAGTTCTGGATGAGTGATGTGCCAACATGCCTTGGGTTATTTGCAATGAATTCTAGGCTACATCATTGGTTCCATTGCCGGACCTCTTTCTCACTGTTTTTTAGGATGTTGCATGATGAAAACATACCGATTGATCCTGGCCAAAAGTATTGAGGAGTGGTTAGTAGATTTGGAAGAAGAGTATGCTCGTAGATTCAACACTGGACCTGATTTTAATGCATGCACGTGGGTTGAGTAGAATTTGTATGACGCATTGTATGAGACGTTCTTTGTTATCTTTCCTATAGAGTTGTATGAGTGGCTGGTTGCTTATGCATCTAAGAGGAATTAGAGGTTTCACACACTTGTTTGGACACAGGAAGAATTCCAAGCCTTGTATGATGCAGATCTAATTTGGATGTGCTTTGTGGATGTTTAGTTCCATGGTGTTTTGAACAACTATATTCTTGAGTATGTAGTTTCAACTTACTCTTGCCTAGAGGTTGTCAAGTTTCATTTTTTTACAAACCCAAAGGATAGTATTTGCATGGTATCCCACTGGCAATAAAGATTCTGATTGTAACCATGGATTTGGAATAGAAGTTGATGGCTAACTAAACCCCACCATGTGTGGGGGTAAGAGTAGGTTTGGTAAGGATGTCGACCTAGCGGCAGAAAGACAGAGGGAAGAAAGGTGGCTTAAGTTCAATGAGGCATGCGAGAGGGATTTAGAGAAGCAACGAGAAGTTGTAGAGTGGATGGCATTATGGAGAGAGATGGCTCGTGAAGGATTCAGAGCTCATGTAGAAGACATGGAGCCAGAGCATCTGGATCTCCCCCATTTGGGAAATCATGGTAGGGAACCCTCTTTAGCCTCAAATGAGAGTGCACCAAAGTAGAGATGACATGGGCCGCAAGTGCACATATGAATCTACCTAACGACCTAGCCCTTACGCTTGGTTTTCTAGTTTCTACGATAGTCAATAAACAACAAGCTAGTGTGAGCAGTAGAGTTGTAGTAGATAGAGTTAATTTTTAGTCAAGTTCAAGAGTTAATTAGGGAGCTTATTCATCTATGGCATAATTATCATCTACTTTATTTGGAGGACCAGTTGGAGGTATCTTTTCTGGCGCATCATTGGCATAGAACGTAGGTGTGTAGAACCTTGACATCACATCTAGAAGTAGTGCAACTTTGCAAACTGTGGGCATTCATTTTAGCACAACCATTGAAACAAAAGGCAATACCTCTTTTAGTCCATTACCTACTGGATGGGGTGGATCAAGTGGCTCAAGCACTAGAAGATCGTGTGGATCTAGAGGCGGTGGAAATACAGGAGGAAACACAAGAGTTTTTGGATATTGTGGGAAAGGGCCGCACCAACCTCAAAAAATTATATGGAGATGTCTCTCCATCTTTCGTGAGTATAGAGGAATTAAAGATGCAACCGAGCATGTGCATATGTGTGAGATATTGTGGTGCGTAAAGGGGATTATAGCTCTAGAGCGCAAGGTAAGTTAGTTTATAACTACGTTGCAAGGACGCGCGCATAACTTGTATAGAAAGTTTGATTCTCGATCGAATTGTGTGGACTATACGACACTACGAGATGCTTTCTTAAAGGAATTTTATATCCCTGAGTTCGAGTAGAAAAGCATAAGTGCGCTCAAAGACATTAAGCAGGGCACTACTGAAAGTGTTTGAGAATATGATGCTCAATTCAAGACTCTCATGTCTAAGTTATCTTATGACATCCATGCAAGCCAACATGCATAGTGGTTCGTTGGAGGATTGATCACGTCTTTACAACAACGCTTTCTTACAAGTCTTATACAAATCCACGCAAGGCACTTGAGGAAACTCTCGCACGCTAAGTTAGTAGGAAGTGTGGACACAAGAGTGAGCCCATTCTTGGAAGCACAAATTGTAGTAATGATGAAACAGATTGGAGAAATTATCTGCTAATTCAGCACATGAGACACACAAGTGAAATTTGGTGTACAAATTATGAAGTAGAGGGGCATACTAAGGATAGTTTCCCTCGAAATCGGTGCGCTCCTTGTTACTAGATTGTGAGATATGTCACTTGGACCATAGTTCAAGTCGGTGCCCATTATTACAGTGTGTGATAAGAAAGAATGTGTCCAGCTATTATAATATTTGCAGGTCCTCAACTCATGATATTGAAGATTGTAGATGATCGATCAGATCCATGATGCCATTAATATTGGCATATGACATATTGGTGTTGCAAATAATTCCAAGGAAAAGGGTGAACATTATGACTATGATCATAGTGAGGGGTGTTATGATGGTGGTCGTGGTAGATGTCGAGGTAACAGAGGCAGATTCAAAGGTCGAGTTCATGGGGGAGGAAGAAGTAATTTCCCTCATGGGACTTGTTATACATGTAGATCTCCTGATCACTATAGGTGCGAATGTCCACAGAATATTGTTTATTATTTTTGTGGAAAGAATCATAGTTATGAAGAGTTCCCAACTTGTATGAACACTTAAGCAAGAAACATAAATATGAAAATAAGGGTGCATGAATGGTTAGAGTACAACGCGCCATGGAAGACCAATGGATGCCAAAGTTAGCACCGGATCCTGAGTTGGTACCTATGAAGATTACTACATGCGTTGAGGGAGCACGTGTCGGGGAAGCTCAGTAATAGAAGAAGAATATTACTAAGGAGGAATTCATGCATGCCAAGTATCCAGACCCTATGCATCAAAAGGAGGTTTATCAAGAAACCATGGAGGTAATTTAGAATTTATAGGGTGAGATACAATGTTTGAAGGAACATTCGTGGAAATTGGAACAAAAGAAAGTAGTTGATCTCCATCAGACATATGTCGATGATTTGAAGGAGTTTTTCAAGATGCTACACCAAGAAAATATTATTCCATTGTTAGGAAGTCAAGGTTGAAGGTAAACTCTCCACGCACTAGGACTGAGCATGAGAGACAACTTCTGCATGTTAATCTTCCTCTGAACAGTTTGGATTATGACAAGGAGATTACTCTAAATGTTGTTATTGATGGTTGGCTTTTGAGTAACATCTTGATTGACACAAGTGTGGAAGTAAATGTACTCACTTTGGATGTGTGGGTTCAGATGGGAAGACCTCCATTACAACCATCTTCCAATGTGTTATTCATGGAAAATTTTAAAATATGCCCATTGGAGTTTTAAAAGATGCATCCATTACTATACAAGGGGCCAAGTTCATTGGGGACTTTGAGGTCTTAGCGCTTGTAGAAGCAGATAATTTTCTGCATTACTTGGGTACCCTTGGTGCTATACAAACAACATTGAACTACATTTTAATAAGGGGTACATCATCTTTGAGAACAAAGAAGAGTGTGTCATCTTACCTCTAACATATGGGAAATTTATGCCTTATGTAGAGCCCTTAAGTGAAGAAGACTTGAATAAAATTTATGTGCGCACCATTCGAGATCCGGAAGTGCTTGAGCCATCAAAGGAAGGAGTCCTCTAATGGGATGATGGATAGTCAATGAGTGATAATACAATTGTTGTGTGTGCTAATTGGGCACATGACACTTATGAAATGGTTTGGTGTGAAGTACAAAGTGCAGCTTGTGCGCATCAAGAAGCCACACAATATCGAGCACTTGGGTAGCAATCAAGTACCAAAGTATACAGGTGAGGAGAATCCATAATTATTTTTGTTTTCTATGGAATTCAATGGCAATAGAAGGTGGAAAGAAGGAACATGTTAGTATATAATTTTGCGGGACGAAAGCGCACTGGTGGATGGTTCACAGGGATAATATTTTGGAGTGGAGAGAAGTTAGGATTGCTTTATCTGCTCGGTTTCTAAGAAGCAATGCACCTACTTAGATCTATGCATTTCATGGTAATGATCATGTCCAGGACCACGTTTAGCACTGTGAGAGACTCTAGATAGTGGGGCGGAAGTTTTTCCACCTTTTTGTGGGTGTGTAAGTTTTACTTCACCTTGCAAGGTGCGCATGTGCATGGTATGCAGAGTTGAATAGGGTGACTGGAAATTGGCAGGAACTCACTGAAGGTATGACTCAGACCTTTGATTACTTTTCTTCTAAACCTCCGGTGAATGAGGTGTTGTAGGTTATGAAGTGCTTAACTATGGGAGATAGTGCAAAAGCTAAAGAGTTACTTTAGGAGTTGTTAGAAGAATCAAACTTGGTGGTGCGCTTTGAAGAGGAAGAATCGAATACTGAAAAGCTTAGGCGTGCCTATTTAGAAAGAGAAAAGGGTAAGATGATTTACATGGTTGATGATGAAGAGGTAGAGAACCTAGACATTGAGCACATAGAGGGTACGCGTGAAGTCTTGGACAATGCAGATGAGAAGGCGCGTGCCTACCATGAGCCCATGAAGACTAAGAAAGTGAACATTGGAACGAATGTTGAACCTAAGGAGGCCATTATTAGAGATTACTGGTCTGACTCTGAAGTTGCTAAAATCATTGAGCTATTGTGTGACTTTCATGACTTGTTCCCTAGAGGTTATCATGAACTGAAAGGCGTACATGAATCATTGGGAGAGATGAAGATAAAGCTAAAAGAAGGTGCATGCGCAGTTCAAAAGAGGCCTTATAGGATGAATCTGAAATTGTGCATCAAAGTAAAAGAAGAAATTGAAAAAATGTTAATTTTTGGAATTATTGTGCCAATTAAGGAGTCATAATGGGTGAGCCCTATAGTGATCAACATCAAGAAAGATGGAAAAATTAGAATTTGTGTGGATTATAGGGAGTTAAATTTTGTATGTGTGATTGATCCCTTTCCCACACCATTTACGAGAGAAATATTAGAAGGCATTGCAGGGCGCGAAATATACTCCTTCACTAATGGATTCTCTAGATATCATCAGGTAATGATAGGTGAAGAAGATCAAGAGAAGACAACTTTCACCACCAAGTGGGGAAATTTTACATACACAGTTATTCCCTTTGTATTAAAGAATGCACCTGTAGTATTTTCTCGCATAATGGTACAAGCGTTCCAGGATTTTATTCATAAGTTCTTACATGTGTATCTGGATGATTGGACAATCTATGGGCTTGTGAAAGATCACTATGATAATCTGAGGCTAATGTTCAAGAGGTGCCAATAGTTGAGTGTCTCCTTGAACATTAAAAAGTGTATATTTTCCACACCCTTTGGAATTTTTCTGGGAACACCATCTGTAAAGAAGGCTTACTACTGGATCTTGCTAAGGTAGTTGTCATTTTAGTCTTGAATATTTGTTGGTTAAACTTGGATATTACGAAAGTGTTTTCTATGAGGCCTTGATCATCAATTACAAAAGGACTTGTTGGTCGTGAGGAAAGAAGAGAGTACGGGAAAGAAGCGAGAAAGGCAACATGCGAGAATTATAGATATCGAGTAATTCTTTATGTATGCGAAAGTCATGATGAATTGAAACAAGATCATTTGTATCGGATAAATAAGATGGAATTCAAAGACACAAAGTTACAAGTAAATAACATCTGCTTTCAGAACACAAAGTTTCTTAACATAACACGAGACTCATTAATCAAGGACACAAAGTTCCTTCTTGGTTATACAAGATCACCATGCTTGCAAAGTCGAAGAGTATGCAATCGGCAAGACTAATGAACTTGAGACAAATGATCTTCACAAAAAAAATAAATGAAAGCTTAGGAGTAACGAGAGATCGGATAGACAAAGAATGGAAAGTCATACGTATTGATTTCTTTATGATCTATTTACACTTTCAGAAAATATGCCAAATTCTTCCTCCTTTTAGAATGGCGTAAGGAAGGCCATTATATAGCTTACAAATCGGTTACTCTTAAGTAACCGCTTCTTTAACCAAAGCGAGTTAAGAACCACCAATCACAATACCTTAACTTCTTACAAAGAAAACGGAAAAGAAAGGGAAGAGGAGAAAAGAACAAGGAGAAGAAGACAGGTGGCCAGTCACTGAGAGGGACCCACCGACTTCAGAATCCGTTGCTTGAATTTCTTTAACGCCTCAGCTATGTCTCTGCCACGAGGGACTGACGTGTTGGCCGTTGGCGAGTCGAAATCCAAGACATTTCTCCATCTTTATCAAACTCGACATGAGTATGATAATCTTTATTTGCTTCTCCAACTAGATTGAAGAGAGAGATTTCCTTCATTTTCTCTTTGGAGATTGAGCTTTCCTTGAATAGATTATCTTTGACATAAGCTCTAATTGAGCTTTAATTTCTTGCGAGAGCAGGACACACCAGAAGTTTCATCTTGAAGATGACAATGAATATCTTGAAAACTGATATAACCGAGCGTCTTGAAAGCTTCGCCTTTACGCAAACTGTTCTTTAGTTCTCCCAAAGCCTACTCCAAAACTTTGATCTTCCATATTGATAGCAACTAGGAGGACAGAACCGCAAACCGAGGCTCGGAAAGGAATTTGGAGGAGGGGGGGACACGCGCGGGTTTTCAAATTGCAGGGTTCGAGCAAGGGTAGCATGGAAACAATGTAAGAATTACAAAGGTGGCTTGCTCATTACATAGCCGTTGAGGAGAGAGAAGGGTGATCAATGCGCATTTAATGCATACCCACAATTTGAATAAAGCGGGATATTCGGGTAGAGCGGAAAAAAATGCTAAGTACGAATGACACTTGGTTCACTTGGGACATGTGAGACGCGAATGCGCGAAACACGCGGCTCGGCCGATTCGGGTGAAAGCAGGGAGAAGACGCACAAATGCATTTTGGGACATTTGGGACAGAAATGCGTGAAGTACGCGGTTCGGGTGTTTCGGCCGAAAATGGAACAAAAGGCCCATTTGAACTTGGGACATTTGGGACAAAAAAGTTGAAAGTCGTGGTTCGGGTGTTTCAATTGAAAATGGAACAAAAGGCCCGTTTGAACTTGGGACATTTGGGACAAAAAGTTCAAAATCTGTACAGCGGTTCGGGTGTTTCGTGAAAATGGAACAAAAGGCCCGTTTGAACTTGGGACATTTGGGACAAAAAGTTCGGAAATCTGTGATTCGGTGTTTTCGAAAAAATGGAACAACTTGCACTTTTTGACTTGGGACATTTGGGACAAAAAGTTCAAAATCGCGACTCGACTCGGGCGGTTCGGGCGTGAAAATGGAACAACTCGCACGAAAATTTTGGGACACTTGGAACATGAAAGAGCGAAGTCGCGGTTCGAGGATTTCAGTGCGATCGAGAACAGAGTGCAAATTTTGAACTTGGGGCAGTTGGGACGAAAAGCTCAGCGGGCCCGAAAATGGAACAACTTCGGGGATTTGGCGATCGGGAACAGGCGCACTTGGAACTTGGGACACGCGGGACAAAAATGTCCGACAGGCCCGAAATACATACAAAATGACCCAAAAATGCAGACTTTTCTCAATTTCACGACTTGGTACATTAGAGAAAACACTTAAACTCAAAATTTTGAAATTTTTACTTTCATCAGAGCAGGGAATTTTGAGTGGACAACAGTGGCTCCTTCTAGGGATGACTTGGCATAAATTCAAGGAATGAGACAAGGCAAGAACTTAGACAAACTTGGGGAAGTAGACCAGTACCTTATCCATTGGGCAACGGAGTCAAAAACAGACCAATACAGAGGGCAACACACCAAAACAAAAAGGAAAGAAAAGCAAAAACGTTGTACAGAATATACAAGGGACTCCCTAATCACCTAGGACTTGAACAACTTGAGATACTGCCCACTATAAGGAAGTGGGAGAGAAGAACCATCCATGTAATCAAGATAAAAGGAATTCTCACCAGCAAAGTGTCTGATCTTGAAAGGTCCGAGCCACAGGGAATCAAACTTTCCATGGCTGCCACGAGGTTCATGTCTTTTGTCCCATAACAGCACGGTGTCTCCAACTTGGAAATCTCTGAACCTAGCTTTCTTGTCAAACAGGACCTTTACCTTCTGCTGGTGAACAGATATCCTATCAGCAACCATCAATCTGTCCTCATTCAGTTTGTGCAGGTACATAATTCTCTTGTCCAAAGCATCTCTGAAACTAGTATCTTCAATGGCCTTCATTAGGTGCAAGGCTGGCAGTTCCACTGTCACTGGCAATTGAGCTTCTACTCCATATACCACTTGAAAAGGAGACATTCCAATAGCTCTCTTTGGTGTAATCATGTCTGCCCAAAGAGCATCATAGAGCTTCTTGTGCCAGTTTCGTTGAGACTCATTGACCAACTTCCTTATGATAGTCACCAGATTTTTGTTAGTGGATTACCTTTCCCATTTCCACAGGGTAATAATCGAAGAATGAGCCGAGGAGATGCCATACCCATGCAATCCATTATCTCGGTTGAAGAGAAATTCGAAGCATTATACATTCTGATCTTATTAGGTACACCATACCTTACCAAGATGTTCTCTTTAATGAAGTGCACACCACTTGAAGTAGTACTCTTGGTGGAATAGCTTCCACCCATTTGGTGAAATAGTCGGTGGCGATTAGCACATGAGTGTGACCAGCACTAGAAGCGAGGATTAAGTGTACCAGTGAAGTCCAAACCCCCTTTGTTGAAATGGTTCCTCAATCACAAGGCGGCTTGAGAGGCAAAGAAGCCAATTTAGGTCTTCCCACAAAATCGACAAGCCTCACATTTATCAACCCACTTGGATGCATCTCTGAACAAGGAAGGCCAGTAGTATCCTCCACGGAGTATCTTATGAGCTGTAACCATTGATGAATAGTGCCCTCCACATGCATGATCATGAAAAGCTGAGAGCAACTTTCTCTGTTGTTCCTTGTCCACACACTTCAAAAATCTCCCATCTAACCCACGCTTGAACAAAGCATTTTCCCACAATACATATTGCGCTGACCTCAATTTAACAGTCCTCTTTTCTTTGGCAGTTAAATGAGAGGGGCATTCCCCATAGGTGAGAAAATGGGTGATGTCAGCATACCATTCATCAACTGAGCTAAGGAACAGAATGGTAGGAATGTCAGCTTTCTCCTCCAGCAACTCATGTTTAGCTCCTTCAGCAATGAGCTCACAAAGGCCTTTTCCACGAACCAGCTTGGTCGGTTTGATGTCAATGTCATACTCTTGGACCTTAGCAACCCAGTTCCCTCTCTTGGATCCAAATTCTTGTTGTGTGAGAATTGACTTAACAGTTGTATCTGGAACCAGCACCATGGAGTGAGAGTTGAGGATATAAAAACGAAACTGGCTACTTATGACTTTGACCATTTGCAAAAGCATGCTTCTCCATCATGGTGTATTTCAACTCATGATCTTTCAGAATATAGCTCATGAACGCAATTGGGAGTTCATGCTCATTAGAGTCTTCTTGAGTTAAGACAGCAGCCAAGGTATTATCTGTAGCATAGCAATAGATGATGAAATCTTTGCTGAAATCAGGACAGGCTAAAACAGGAGTTTTAGCAATAGCTCTCTTGATACCTTCAAAGGATTCCTTTCCTTCAGAAGACCAACCAAATGTTTGCTTCCCTTTCATCATCTGAGAAATATTCAAAGTTAACTCTGCAAAATCAGGGATGAATCTTCTCAAAAAATTTATCTTACCAAAGAAGGAGTGCACGCCCTTTTTGCTGGTTGGGAGAGGAATTTGTTGGATGGCTTGAACTCGTTCAGGATCAATCTTAATACCATCCTTGGAAACGATGTGCCCTAATAACTTTCCCTCAGTGACACAAAAGACAGATTTTTTAGGGTTCAGAGAGATCCCATGCTCTCTGCATCTCAGCAAAACTGTCTCTAGGTGATCAAAATGATCCGCTCTTGTCTTGGAAAACAACATCGAGTCATCAAGATATATGACAATACACTTCCCTTTCAAGCTTCCAAAAGCCGATCCATGGCTCTCGAAAAGTGGCACCAGCATTAATGAGCCCAAAGGCATCCTCTTGTAAGCAAAGGTACCCCGAGGAGTAGTGAAAGTTGTCTTGTGTTGATCTGCGATGCTCGACCTCTACTTGATTGTATCCGAGAATCCATCGAGCATGGATAACATTTCGAGACCACATAACTTGCTTGCAGACCTGATCCATCATAGGCAAAGGATAATTATCTTTCAAAGGCGCTTTGATTCAGTTTCTGAAATCAACACGAGATGCGGATCTCACCATTTTCTTCCCTAACAGCACAATATTTGCAATCCATGTTGAATGGTGAATGGGAAAAATGATTTTAGCCTTGACAACTTCTTGAATTTCTGAAAGATGGTGTCGGCTATTTTGGGATTATCTTGCCTCTGTTTACTTAAAAAGGTTTAATTCTGGTTTGAGAGGAATCGAGTCTGCATATCTTTTGGTTTGAAAGCTTTCAAATCTTCATAAGAATAAGCAAGAACATCCTTATACCTCCTTAGAAGATCAATTGCTTTTCTCCTCTCATCTGTTGTGCAACATTTTCCAATATTCACTAGCTTAGGGTCATTAGAACTCCCAATATTGATTTTGTCATACTCAGCTGATTGCTGAGGTCCGGTAGAAGCTCTAGACTTCACATACCTGTCATGTTTATCAAATAGTTCCTCTAAGCTTACCAATCCTTTAGGAATCTTATTCCCCTTGAGTTTAATGCACCCTTCCTGATCTGTTTCTTCCCCTTGGGTGACTGCTTTGTCAAAGGGCACACTCTCACGAGGTAGGTTGTCACTTCCCTCAAAATACAGTTGTTCGAAATTACCCTTGAGTTCCAGGAAGGAAAGCAAATGTTGATCATCATTGAAAACCTGCCAGTTATTGGTGTTATCAGGTACACTGGGTCGATGGATCATCTCATGGTGAACTTGTCTTGAGAGAAATCGGGATGAGGAATCGTAGTGCGACCACAGAGACAATAGTGAATCAGCCTGCTTGTTTCTTTTCCCTAGGTCTTTGCTTCGATAGAAAGCATCAAGGAATTCAATGGAATCCCAAACTGATTCCGGTAATGTTTCAGCCTTCCATTTTTACTTGAAAAAGGTTTCTGACCTGCTTTACAATCAATTCTGCATCACCACGAGCCAGAAGATTCTTTACACCTTGTTCTTTGGCCACTTGCAATCCGAGAATGAGAGCCTCGTATTCTATTTGTGTTATTAGTATTCTCGAACTAACTTAAATGAAAAGGGGTGTAGGCTTCCTTCGAGTGACACCGCGGGACACCGGCTCCGAACCAGCTGAGGAACAACTTCCATCAAACTCTAAAATCCAAACCCCATTAGGATCTTTAGGAGACACTTTGGGGGGTCGGATTTCATCAGGGGACATAATCATGTAGTTACCATGCCCCATATCCTCGTAGAGTATTTGTGCTCTAGGATCATCCGTTTTCTGCACAATATATACTCGGGCGCTGCTTCTCGAGCATGACTTCTTCATTTGTCCATTGACAGCACGCACGAGTGCATGTGACCAATCCATTTGGATTTCCCCACCCACGTCCTTACAGAAGTTCCTACTTAGCAACATCCCGTATGAAGGGGGAATATCTGCCACTAAGATGGTAGCCAACACTTTCTTCTCGGGCAAAGCAGCAAAAGCTACTTGTGCATCTTTAATTCTCCCGACCAGGGGCACTTCTTTACTCTCCATGGAGTAACAGATCCATAAGTGCGTGTGAGGTCGGGCCTAAAGCATGAGCTACTTTAGCTTTAGCGGCATCATCACATTATCGAGGCTCAGAATCTATGACACAATTCGAGCCTATGACCAGCTATAAAAGTGTTACATAAAAAGGCTTGATTTTGTCATTAGGCGAGGTGGCAGGCGGCTACTACTGGACTAGGTTGTGGTGCGAGAGGAGGAGTGGGCAAAAGGCCTTTAGAGGTGGTCTTAGAGTGGGAATTGACAAAGTGGATCATTTTGGCAAAAGCTTTGGGATGGGTTTGATAGTACTCGGCTTAAAGATTTGGACCTTGGTCTTTTTCAGGTGATCAACAATATCAAAGGATCCAGAAGTGGACGGGCCATCATCATTCGGTACTCTAGGCTTATCAACTTTAGGAGAAAAAGAAGAAGCAACTTTGGTAGCAGGATTGATAGGACTCACCTTTGGTGTAGACGAAGTAGGGATAGGAGATCCTCTTTTTGCAATCACGGGAATAGTTGTCGACTGCTCCTTAGATTTCTTGATAGGCTGTGTCACTTTCTCCCTCTGATTTGTCTGCTCTCGAGTCATGACAGCGAATGATTCGCTATTCATGTCTGCTACCACTTCATCATAATCATCTCCATCATCAATGCCCTCAGTGGTGAAGAAATTTACTCGAGATCCCTCAAGTTCATCTGCCTCGTCATCAACTTCTCTCGCAAACTCTTCGCAAGCTTCGTTATCTTCATCATCATCTGGTTCTTCCACCTCGCAGGTCGCATTGACAGGGACTTTAACAGGAGGTCCTTCAAGTGCTAATCTTGTTTGAGAAGCAGGCAAATGATTTATGGGCTGAAAATTTCTCCTTGGAACGTCTGCATAAGGAGCGTGCTGAGCCAATTGTTTCTTTATAGCAATAAGATCATTTGCAAGTTTCTGAACTAATGGATCGATGTAGGTCCGAGGGTGGAAGAGGAAGAAGCGGCGGACTTAGATTTGGGAGGGTCTCTTCTCAACTTCCCTGACATGATCAAGTCATCCTCGATACTAACAGCGAGAGTTTGATCCTCGACCAATGTTGCGAGATTAGCCCTTCTTAGTGCATAACTAACTTTGGGCGATTGAGCATTTAGGAAGAAACATTTTTGAATTTGATCAACAGGTCGGGTAGGCTGCGGAATTTTATTGATCAATTTGTTGAACCGGGCCACAAATTCTCTCATGGGCTCTTGTGAATCTTTCTTTATCTGAGAGATTTGGGCTAGCAAGGCATGTACATCTTCTGCCGGCTTGAAACGGTTTTCGAACTGAGTTCTCATTGTGTCCCAGTCGGTGATAGCGCCAGCAGAAGGTGGTAGAACCAATCAGCAGCATTATCTTGTAATGTCTCGATGAACAGCCTTACGGAGACGTCTTCATATTCGACTCCCAGAACTCCACATGCAACAACGAAGGCTGCGATGTGTTCATCAGGATGCACTTTGCCATCGCCTTTGAATTTGGGAAGTTCTTCCGGTTACCTCTGGGTAACTCATGCAAAGGCTGAGTAAGGGCCAGGGGCCCGACACGATGACCCCATGGTAATGGCGCCGCCATTCTTGGAAAAACGGCTTGGAGAGGGACTGCAACACCAGCAAGAATCAAAGCTTGAAGATTAGGGCTAGCTGGCTCTGAAGGAATACCACCCGTAGGAATTCTGTCTTGAGCAGGTGGAGTGCTTGTCGAACGAGTCCTTCTATTTCTTGTTGAAGGGAAAGGAAAACCTGCTTGCTCAAAAGTGAGCCGAGAATCTTGACACCAGGGCCCTCCTCCCTCGAGTAAAACGCGGAGTCGCCAGATCAAAGGATGATCGAAAAATTACAGAACTGGAATATGATTTTCCCCAGCGGAGTCGCCAAAAACTGTTGGTCGTCAAATAGGACTTTTAAGAAGAGCAACAGTCAGGGGACAAGAAGTCCCTCCTCTTTAATGGGAGAGGTTCCCTTATTCAGAAACGAACCTATTTACAAATGTACAAGACATGATTTGTTGGTTAAACTTGGATATTACGAAAGTGTTTTCTATGAAGATCATCAATTACAAAAGAGGCGAGGAAATGAGAGTACGGGAAAGAGCGAAAAGGCAACATGCGAATTATAGATATCGAGTAATTCTTTATGTATGCGAAGTCATGTGAATTGAAACAAGATCATTTGTATCGGATAAATAAGATGGAATTCAAAGACACAAAGTTACGTAAATAACATCTGCTTTAGAACACAAAGTTTCTTAACATAACACGAGACTCATTAATCAAGGACACAAAGTTCCTTCTTGGTTATACAAGATCACCGTGCTTGCAAAGTCGAAGAGTATGCAATCGGCAAGACTAATGAACTTGAGACAAATGATCTTCACAAAAAAATAAATGAAAGCTTAGGAATAACGAGATCGGATAGACAAAGAATGGAAAGTCATACGTATTGATTTCTTTATGATCTATTTACACTTTTCGAGAAAATATGCCAAGTTCTTCCTCCTTTTTAGAATGGCGTAAGGAAGGCCATTATATAGCTTACAAATCGATTATTCTTCGTAACCGCTTCTTTAACCAAGAAGTTTAAGGACCGCCAATCACAATACCTTAACTTCTTACAAAAAGCGGAAAAAGAAAGGGAAGAAGAGAAAAGAACAAGGAGAAGAAGACGGTGGCGATCACCGAGAGGGACCCACCGACTTGAGAATCCATTGCTGAATTTCTTTAACGCCTCGGCTATGTCTCTGCCACGAGGGACTGACGTGTTGGCCATTGACTGAGTCCAGAATCCAAGACATTTCTCCATCTCTTTATCAAACTCGACATGAGTATGATAATCTTTATTTGCTTCTCCAACGGTAGATTGAAGAGAGCAGATTTCCTTCATTTTCTCTTTGGAGATTGAGCTTTCCTTGAACAGATTATCTTTGACATAAGCTCTGAATTGAGCTTTAATTTCTTGCAAGGAACGGGACACACCAGAAGTTTCATCTTGAAGATGACAATGAATATCCTTGAAAACTGATATAACCAGCGTCTTGAAAGCTTCGCCTTTACGCTTGGCTGTTCTTTAGTTCTCCCAAAGCCTACTCCAAAACTTTGATCTTCCATATTGATAGCAACTAGGAGGACAGAACCGCAAACCAGGCTCGGAAAGGAATTTCAGAGGGAGGGGACACGCGCAGGTTTTCAAATTGCAAGGGTTCGAGCAAGGGTAGCATGGAAACAATGTAAGAATTACAAAGGTGGCTTGCTCGTTACATAGCCGTTGAGGAGAGAGAAGGGTGATCAATGCGCATTTAATGCATACCCACCAATTTGAATAAGCAGGATATTCGGGTAGAGCGGAAAAAAATGGTACGAATGACACTTGGTTCACTTGGGACATGTGAGACGCGAATGCGCGAAACACGCGGCTCGGCCGATTCGGGCGAAACAGGGAGAAGACGCACAAATGCATTTTGGGACATTTGGGACGAAAACGCGCGAAGTACGCGGTTCGGGTGTTTCGGCCGAAAAAATGGAACAAAAGGCCCGTTTGAACTTGGGACATTTGGGACAAAAAGTTCCGAAGTACGCGGTTTAGGTGTTTCGGCCGAAAATGGAACAAAAGGCCTGTTTGAACTTGGGACATTTGGGACAAAAAGTTCCGAAGTACGCGGTTCGGGTGTTTCGGCCGAAAATGGAACAACTTGCACTTTTTGACTTGGGACATTTGGGACGAAAAGTTCCGAAGTACATGACTCAAGCGGCTCGGGCGAAAATGGAACAACTTCATTTGCGAAAAGTTTGGGACACTTGGAACATGAAAGAGCGAAGTACGCGGTTCGGGGATTTTGGCCGATCGGGGAACAGAGTGCAATTTTGAACTTGGGACAGTTGGGACGAAAAGCTCCGACGGGCCCAAAAATGGAACAACTTCGGGGATTTCAGCCGATCGGGGAACAGAGCGTACTTCGGAACTTGGGACACACGGGACAAAAATGTCCAACAGGCCCGAAATACATACAAAATGACCCAAAACTGTAGACTTTTCTCAATTTCACGACTTCGGTACATTAGAGAAAACACTTAAACTCAAAATTTTGAAATTTTTACTTTCATTTCTTTCATTCCTTCCTTCCTTGTGCCTCAGTCAAATTTTCCACTTTTTAGGCACTCAAAATTATCTGGAAATGGCTTCATCAGATAGAGAATTTTCTCACCTTTCCAGAAAGGTAAAATTTTCCTTCTAACTCCTTGTATTTTGCAAGTTATGGCTCGGTGAGTTTTTGAGGGAAATTTTCCTTGGAAGGTCCTGCAACCAATAGGAATGTGCCACGTGGTGGTGGAATGGCGGGTCAGTGGAGGTAAGTTGGAAAAAATTTGCCAAGGAGTGGGTGGGGTGCAAAGAAAAAAAATTTTTCCCACGGGCCCATGGAGGAAAAGAAATGGCTTGAGGCCCGCGCCAATGAGGATGAGGAGGTGCCACGTGGCGGTGGGAGGGGAGAGATTTTGGTGGGGGTAAGTTGAAAAAAAGTTTCAAAAAGTGCAAATGGCCCTGCCCAAAGAAAAAAAGAAATGGCCCCCACCCCATGCCATGAATGAAGTGTGCCATGTGTCCATGAGGCGGTGGGAGTCGGAGGGTGGAGTAAATTTTGGCTTTTGCCAAAATAGTAAAATGGCGCGAGGAAAAAATTGGCCCGAAAGCCCATGAGAGGAGGAAAAATGGAAATTTTGAAATCCCATGGACCAAATAAGGATGACACGTGTCTATTCTCGGTGGAGGTCGGGGGCATGGGGAGAATTTGGTGAAATTTTCCAAAGTGTTCAAAATGGTGCAAAGGAAAAAAATTTTTCCATGGGCCATGCAGAGGAAAAAAAATTGATTAAGGCCATGCGCCAAATCAAAGTGTGCACGTGTCGTGCGGCGGGGGGCGGCGAAGAAATTTGGAATTTTTCCAAAATTCAAAAAAGGTATAAAATGGCCATTTGAACCCATGGACCAATGAATGGGAAGTGCCACATGGCAGTGGAGTGGTGGGGTGCATGGAGCTTTTTGGGAATTTTCCCAAATTCAAAAAAGGGGAAAAAATTTAGGTTTCGGCCCATGACCCGATTTTTGCCCAGTTTTGCCCTAAATCTTCAGAGGGGCATATCTTTCGATCCAGAGCTCATTTTTCTCAATTTTGGTGTCATTGGAAAGCTATTGAAGTCCTCTACATGATGGAATCTTCAATTTTGTTTTTGGTGGAGTTTAGTGAGAGAAAAAATGAAAAAACACCTTTGGCATGGGGAAAAGAGCAAAACCGACATTCAACCACCATTTTTAATGCAGTATGGCTTCCATTCTTCTCTAGCATGGTCAAAATCTTGGGAATGAACTTTTAAGGGTACCCATGCTATTTTGATGGATCTGGTTGGTGGTTGAATCATTCATTTCAATTTTCCCATGTTTCTCCTTCTTGAACTCGGGTTTTCATTGTTAAAAGCTAGATTTGGCTCATTTGTAAAGGGTTGGACATTTTTATGTTCTGCAGGCTCCCTCCTTCACCCTGGCAAGTGAATTTGTGGAATATCAGACCTTTTTAGGACTACAACATGTTTTTACCTCCTTGTTGTTGTAATGCACTGTATTTAAAAATGGAAATGACAATGCAAGCTCTGTGAATGAATTTTCAATCCTTTCTTGTGTTGTTTGCTCTATCTTGATCCTTCATTACAATTTTAGCAATTTGTGCATGATTTGTGTTGCATTTTTATAATCTGTGTCAATCTGCAAAAATAGATGTTCACCACTCCTTTGGTGTATCACCTTGTTAGTTTAGTTTTATCTTCTTTTCTTTCTATCCTTGTCTCCTTGGCAAAATTAGAGTAGAATTTTGAGTTAAACCTCTACAAATTTCATGCATACATCTGATCAGAGGAGTAGAGGAACCAACCTTTAATCTGGAGAGTTTTTTTCCATTTTTGCAAGTCCCACACTTGGGGAAAAGATTCCATGTTGTGCAATCACACTAAATGACCCAA
Organism: Taxus wallichiana var. yunnanensis; assembly: GCA_018340775.1. NCBI lineage: Eukaryota > Viridiplantae > Streptophyta > Pinopsida > Cupressales > Taxaceae > Taxus > Taxus wallichiana. Next base: position 828,706,581 of record CM031239.1, read on the forward strand.
TTCTCACTTGCAGATCTGAAGGTCATTTAGGGGTGTTGCTGATTTGCACTAATAGTTTTGGCACACCCGGTGGGACCTTAGAGGTCTTCATCTTCATTACAAAAAAGTTGATGTGCATTTTTTGTAAGTTTCTTGCTTAAAAAGAGCCCTGATTTGCACATCTGGTGACTCCAAAGAGATAAAATCAACTGGTTTCAGCAGTCCAAGTCTGAAGATTCATGAGAAGGATCCAAACAAGGTCAAGGGCTAGAGAGAGAGGGATTGTCTGAGTATCTACAATTATCCCTAGGAAGAAGAGAGGGAGAAGAAGAATTCAAAGGTCTCCATCTCCACCAAATAGAACTCTATCAACTCCTCCACCTGGTAGACCTTTCACCCAATCAACAAGGGTTCTCAGGCCAATCAAAATGGCACAACACAACCCTTATGTCAACTTCACTGGCAGCAGCCCACTTGCTCTCAATGCACAAAACCCAGTTCCAGTTGCAGCATTGAAGAACATCCCATACTTTATTGGGGAAAATCAGACCACTCCTGGTGATCATGTCAAAGACATTGCTAATGTTTGTGCAATCCATGAGATTGTTGAGATGTAAATTGTTGTCAAATTGTTGGCATCTTCATTCAAAGGGAAAGCCTTGCAATGGTTCAAGAGCCTTGGGGTAGGCTCTATCCAAAATTGGAACCAATTGTGCATAGCTCTCCATGATCAGTTTGGAGAAAAGGGAGATAATTTGTCTCTATTGGAACAACTGACAACTATCAAGAGAGCTCCCAATGAGCAGCTAACAGACTTCAATTTCAGATTTCAAAGGACATGGGATAGAATCCCAGTGATAGTAAGGCCAACAGCTGAAGGTGCTTTCTTATACTATCTCAAAGCTTTAAATTCTGATATTTCTATGTTAATCCAATCCATGGGAGGTGCAAATATACCTGCAGCTTATAGCATTGCCATTAGGGCTGAGAATTGTTTGATCCAAGCTAGTAAACTGGTGCTAGGCCTCCCATGCCCTTATATCCAAACTTGGAAAGCCCAAGCACTAGTCAAGCACCTACTTTAGCTCCTATTCCCACTCCTAGAAATCAGAGTTCAAATGAAACTTCTACTTCATCCTCTAGTGCCTCAAATGAACTTCAAGAAGTCATGAAACAATTACAAAATTTAGGCAATGAGCTGGTTACACTCAAGAGGCAGCAAGCCCAAAGTTTTAGACCTTCTTATCAGTCTCAAACTCAGCCTAATAGGCAACCATATCAGCCTAATAGGCCACCCAATCCAGCTACAAATCAAAATCAAGTAAGGCCTCCTGCCAATAGACCATTTCTGCCCTATAACCCCAATGTTGCATCTACCTCTAAAGCCTTAGTGCCAGTGCAAAATAATATAGCTCAAGAGTATGATTGGTGTTTCCCATGCAATGAACCTCACAACCAGTCTATGTGCTTCAATGGTGCTTTGAACCAAGCTTTGATGGTGACAAAAATTGGCGTAGAGAGTGAGGTGAGTCAAGAAACAAACCAACAACAAGGAACATCTCAGCAAAATACAACTCCAAATGAGACTACACTTGTGAATTGGCAGGCTGAAGATTTTTGTGGTATGAATCAAACAATTTCTCAGAATGTAGCAGCTAACACATGGTCAAAGAAGAGGAATATTGGTGAAGGGAAGTCATTAGCTCCAGGTGATCCACAACCTTCCATCACTCCACAAAGTGTTGGCAAGAAAAATGTAGTTCCAAATGTGCAAGGACAGCCCAAGCCACCTTCTAGACCAGCTCAAATGCCAGTTGTTGCAGCCCATGTACAAGAAAAGAATGTGTGCAGGCTAAGGGGCAGCAAAGAGATGTTTCATCCCCATTTAACATCATTGAACAAATGAAGAAGACAAATGTGAATATATCTATGTGGGAATCACTATCCATCCCGAGGCCAAGGGATCTACTACAAGCTGCCATGAAGAATTGGTCAACTTCAAATCAACAAGCTCATATGCAAGAGAAGGTACTCACAAATGCTTGCTCAGCTGAGGGGAAGCTTGGAGGACAACAAGGTAAAGTTTTGAAGCCCCCTCCATTCTATGTTTCATTGATCATTGGGGATAAACTAGTACACAATTGTATGATTGATTCTGGGGCAAGTAGTTATGATGCCCAAGCAAATAGCTGATCAGTTGGGCCTCCAATATGAAGTCATATCCAAAGGGGTGCAAATGGATGGGACAATAGTAACAATAGTAGGGGGTAATTAAATATTTGAGCCTCACTTTGCATGCATGCCCCAATGTCACTATTTTGCAAGATGTGTCAGTGATAGATTTACCACCACTTTTTGCCCTATGTTTGTCAAGGGATTTCACAGCTAGAATTGGAGGCTATTTATCTTGTTGATTGGTCACACATGTTGTTTTAGACCAGATATGGAACTAAGGCCACAATCAGGTCTGAACCTATTGCAAACTTTCACATTGAGCCTCATACTCCAAGCCCAATCAATGCCAATTGTTCAACATTTGATCAAGAGGATTATCCAGGCACAGATGAAGCTGACACCAAAGTTGGAAGCATCCCAGATTTGACTCTTGATGAATGGGCAAGCAAGGTACATGCTTTTGATCCCTACAAGGAAATAGAGGAATCTGAACTAGGAGTTTATTACATGCATGAAGAAAATCAGCCTATTCCTAGCATCACCAAGCCAGACCATAAAGATGACAATGAGGTATGGCAGTTGTTCTTTGATGGATCAAGAAGTAGACAAGGTGCGGGGGGAGCTATGCTTGTTTCACCTCAAGGCATTAAGTATTATTCAGCTTTTAGATTTCAGTTTGCATGTTCTAACAACACTGCTGAATATGAAGCTTTGATACATGGATTGCATTGGTCAAGAAAGAGAGGTATCAAAAACTTACAAGTCTTTGGTGATAGTGAGCTGATTGTTAATCAAGTTAAAGGACAACATGCTGCCAAAATGACCTCTCAAGAGTTATAAGAATAGGGTGTGGGACCTCATTGAGGATTTTGAAGGCTTTGGCATCAACTCCATCCCTAGGAAAGAAAACCAAGCTGCTTGATAGGCTTGCAGCAGTTGGAGCAGCCTTTGATGTTGTGGAGAGTATCAAGGAAGATAAAGTGCAGCCAAACATTCATGTGATTGTAAGGCCATCAGTGCCAGACAATAATGTAAGTTGGCAAGTGTTTGAAAGTGACCAACAAATCATCAATTTCTTGCAAGAAGAAGTTGAGTTCTCAGCCAAAAATCAGGAAAAGTTAGAACAACAATATGGTGATCAAGTGGTACAGCTGAGAACCAACAAACTACCAAAAGGACTTGTCACTTTGGAGTCCATCTTTAATCCTAATGATCAATTTAGGAAGGAGAAAGCAAACATCCAAGTCAAGGGAGAAGATTCAGTGCCCATCTCGGTGGGAGAAGGAAAATCACTTCAAATTGGTAAAGTGGCAACCAAGCAAGAAAGGTATGAGTTCATGCAACTTTTCCAAGAGTTCCCGGATATATTTTCTTGGAGCTATGAAGACTTGAGAGGTTTCAATCCCAAGCTAGCTCAACACACAATTGAATTAGATCCAAGTGCTAAACCCATCAGGAAAAAACAAAGACCGGTCAATCCACACATGGAGCCTCTCATGAAGAAGGAATTGAATAAGTTAATAGAGGCAAGTATCATATTTCCCATCAAGCATTCAAGTTGGGTTGCAAACTTGGTTCCAGTTAGAAAGAAGAGTGGAGAAATCAGATTGTGTGTAGACTTTAGAGATTTGAATAGAGCATCCCTCAAGGATCATTACCCACTTCCTTCTATGGAGCAGATTTTGCAAGTTGTTGCTGGCTCTGAGAGGTTTTCATTGCTAGATGGTTATTCAGGGTATAATCAGATCATGGTAAAGGAGGATGATCAGTTCAAAACAGCCTTCACCACCAAATGGGGAACCTATGCATATAGGAAAATGCCATTTGGGTTGTCTAACACTGGAGCTACCTTCGAGGGAAATGGAATGGATATGGCATTCAAGGGATTGATCAACAAAATAGTGCTGATATACCTAGATGATATTACTATATTTTCTAAAAGTGCAGCAGATCATCTCTTTCATTTGAGACAAGTGTTCCAAAGATGTAGAAGATTTGGGGTATCCTTGAATCCCAAAAAATGTATTTTCCTAGCTCATGAAGGAAAGCTCCTAGGCCACATTGTTTCCAAAGAGGATTAGCAATTGATCTAGAGAGGGTTGAAGCAATAAAAGCACTACCATTACCAAGTCACAAGAAGGCCCTTCAAAGTTTCTTGGGAAGAATCAATTTTGTTTGAAGGTTTGTTCCAGACTTTGCAGCCCTTGTCAAGCCAATAACTATGATGTTGAAGAAAAGTATGGCTTTCAAATGGATAGCTGAAGGTAAGGCAAGTTTTGAGGCAATCAAAGAGGCTATCTCACAAGCTCCAACTCTCATTAACCCAGATTTCTCTAAAGATTTTATCCTTTATGCATTTGGCGGTGATGATACAATTTCTACAATTTTAGTACAACAGAACAAAGAAAATGCAGAGCAGCCAATTGCCTTCTTTAGCCAAAGCTTGGAGGACTATGAGGTGAGGTATTCCTTCATTGAGAAGCATGTTCTTGCAGTGATTAGGAGCTTGAAGAAATTTAAGCATCTAGTTTCAAACAACAAGGTTCAACTGTTGGTTTCTCATGTGGGAGTTAAGGACTTCCTCCTCAACAAAGACCTAAATGAAAAATGTGCAGGGTGGATTACTCATGTCATGGAGTATGACATTGAGATCAAAGTCACCAAGCTGGTCCAGGAAAGGGATTGTGTGAGCAGCTGGTCTTGAGAAAATCAATGGAAGCAAGCAATGGGAAGGATGTTGTTTTGGCATTGCAAGACAACCAAGAACAAAGAGGTGTTCAAGAAGAGAATGGTGGTATGCTCACTCCTTGCTTGGACCCAAGACATAATGCACTTCTTACAAATAGGCCTATGCCCTCCAGAGATGAACAAAACCAAGAGAAGACACTTCAGATTGCAGGCTATTCCATATGCACTTGTTGATGGTGTCTTGTTCAAAAAGGATATAAATGGAGTGTTGTTGAGATGCATTGGGACAAATCAAATTAAGAGAATGTTAGAAGAGTTCCATGGTGGATCAGCTGGGGGTCATTTTTCTCCAAGAGTGACAGCCCTCAAGATTATGAAGGCTGGCTATTATTGGCCCAAGGTGTTTAGTGATTGTTATGCATGGATCAAGAGGTGCAAAAATTGTGCATTCTTCACAGGCAAGGAAAGATTAGCAGCCCTTCCATTGCACCCAATTTCAGTTGACCAGCCATTCATGCAATGGGGTTTGGACTTCATTGGAGTCATTAACCCAAACTCAAGCCAAGGACACAAGTGGATTCTAACAGCAGACTACTTCACCAAATGGACTGAGGTGGTGGCACTCAAAGAGGCAAATGAATCTAGCATTCTAGACTTCTATGAGGGGATAGTAACTAGATTTGGTATACCTACCACTATAATATCAGATAATGCATTGGCATTCATAGGATCAAAGGTAACTGAATGGGCTGTTAAGAATGGGATCTATCTGAGCACTTCATCAAATTATTACCCTCAAGGTAATGGCCAAGCTGAGTCTACCAACAAGAACCTATTAAAGATCATCAAGAGGACTCTTGATGAAAATCAAAGGACTTGGCACACTAAACTTAAATCAGCCTTATGGGCTGATAGGATAACTCCCAAGAGATCCACCGGTAACTCTCCATTCAGACTTGTTTATGGAAGAGAGGCAATCTTGCCTATGTCACTTGAGTTGCCAACGTTGGAACTCATGAAGCAATTGGAATTGTTGGAGTTTGAACCCATGGAGGTTAGATATGCAGAATTGATGGAACTCCAAGAAATCAGAGAGCATGCAGCCCAAACAATGGAGAAGGACCAAGCCTTGATCAAGAGAACCTTTGATAGGAAAGCTAAGGCTAGAACCTTCCAAGTTGGAGATTTAGTGTTGAAATGGGATGCAGACCAGAGAAAAGCCAGGAAGGCATTCAAAGTTTGATGCCATTTGGAGTGGCCCCTACATGGTCACAAAATGTAAGAACAACAATGCCTTCCAATTGTCTACATTGGATGGTGAAGAACTGTAGATTCTAGTTAATGGAATCCATCTAAAGCATTGCTACTAGAAGGGAAACTCCTCACCTTGTACATATTAGCTTAGATTTTCATTCCTCCAAGTGCTTGTGCACATTGTTTTGTTGTAGCTTAGTTTTACATTTCCCTAAGTGCTTTGGCACAAGCTTTGTTGTCCCAAGGATGCATCTTTGCAGGCCATGTTCCAGATCAAGTGATGTTCTACTCTCACAATCTTCTTTCTAGAAATTTTCTAATGAGTTGAGAGTACCAAGTAGTTAAGTTGATGACTCCATTTCCCAATGGATTGCTTCAAAGGTCAGCTGATCATTCATCCAGTAGGTGGATGACCCCTCTGAGTCACCAAAATTGTTATCCAAAATAAGCCCCTTGCTTATTTTTGACTAACTTTCTTTCATTCCTTCCTTCCTTGTGCCTCAGTCAAATTTTTCCACTTTTAGGCACTCAAAATTATCTAGAAATGGCTTCATCAGATAGAGATTTTCTCACCTTTCCAGAAAGGTAAAATTTTCCTTCTAACTCCTTGTATTTTGCAAGTTATGGCTCGGCAGAGTTTTGAGGAAATTTTCCTGGGAAGGTCCACAACCAATAGGAATGTGCCACCACGTGGTGGTGGAATGGCGGGTCGGCGGAGGTAAGTTGGAAAAAATTTCACCAAGGAGTGGGTGGGGTGCAAAAGAAAAAAAAATTTTTTCCCATGGGCCCACAGAGAAAAAGAAATGGCTTGAGGCCCGCGCCCGAGCAATGAGAGAGGATGCACGTGTGTGGTGGAGGAGGAGTCGGAGGGGGGGGAAAGTTTTGAAAATTTCAAAAATGGCGCAAAAAAAAAAATTTTGGCAGGCCCAAACCCATGTTGAATGAGAATGTGCCACGTGTCCATGAGGGTGGTGGGAGTCGGAGGGGTCGGAGTAAATTTTGGCTTTTTTCCAAAATAGTAAAAAGGTGAAAAGGAAAAAAAAATCTGGCCCAGCCCAGCGGAGGAGGAAAAGAAATTTTGAAAACCCGACGGACTAATAGGAGGATGACACATGTGTCCTATTCTGGTGGAGGTCGGGGGTGGGGGAAATTTGGAAAATTTTCCAAAGTGTTTAAAAAATGGGTGCAAAAAAAAATTTTTCCCCATGCCCGAGAGGAAAGAAAAATTGATTAAGGCCCACGCCAAATCAAAGTGTGCCATGTGTAGTGCGGAGGAGGGGTGGGGCGCGGAGAAATTTTGGAATTTTTCCAAAATTCAAAAAAGCTTAAAATGGCCATTTGAACCCATGGACCAATGGGAAAGTGCCACATGGTAGTGGAGTGGTGGGGCATGGAGATTTTTTGGGAATTTTTCCCAAATTCAAAAAAGGGAAAAATTTTAGGTTTGGCCCAGGTGACCCGATTTTTGCCCCAGTTTTTCCCTAAATCTTCAGAGGGGCATATCTTTCGATCCAGAGCTCATTTTCTCATTTTGGTGTCATTGGAAAGCTATTGAAGTCCTCTACATGATGGAATCTTCAATTTTGTTTTTTTGTGTGGAGTTTAGTGAGAGAAAAATGAAAAAAACCTTTTTGGCATGGGGAAAAGAGCAGAACCATTTCAACCACCATTTTTAATGCAGTATGGCTTCCATTCTTCTCCAGCATGGTCAAAAATCTTGGGGAATGAACTTTTAAGGGTACCCATGCTATTTTGATGGATCTGGTTGGTGGTTGAATCATTCATTTCAATTTTCCCACGTTTCTCCTTCCTGAACTCGGGTTTTCATTGTTAAAAGCCAGATTTGGCTCATTTGTAAAGGGTTGGACATTTTTATGTTCTGCAGGCTCCCTCCTTCACCTTGGCAAGTGAATTTGTGGAATATCAGACCTTTTTAGGACTATGACATGTTTTTACCTCCTTTTGTTGTAATGCATTGTATTTAAAAATGGAAATGACAATGCAAGCTCTGTGAATGAATTTTCAATCCTTTCTTGTGTTGTTTGCTCTATCCTGATCCTTCATTACAATTTTAGCAATTTGTGCATGATTTGTGTTTGCATTTTTATAATCTGTGTCAATCTTCAGAAATAGATGTTCACCACTCCTTTGGTGTATCACCTTGTTAGTTTAGTTTTATCTTCTTTTCTTTCTATCCTTGTCTCCTTGGCGAATTAGAGTAGGAATTTTGAGTTACTTCTTAGTGTATTGCGCACATAGGAGGTCCAGGCCGATGAGAAAACATTGGAAGAACGTATTGACAAATTGATGTAGCTAGATGAAAGGCGCGCCATAACAAGATGGAGTCAAGTAAGAAAAAGCTAGGCAGAAGGCATGGCATGATAGGCACATCAAGGACAAGAAGCTTGAGGTTGGGTAAATGGTACTTATGTATGATTCAAATTTTTACACCATCCTGGAAAGCTAAAAGTGCATTGGTTGGGACCGTATGTAATCACTCATATACTTGATTCAGTGCTTTCCAATTAGAGGCGTTGGATAGAACAAAATTTCCCGAGTTACTTTAACAAGAATAGGATGAAGCCCTACTATAAATAATCCTTATTGATGTTTGTAATAAGGCGGTATTACCACTTAGATTAGGTTTCCATTAATTCTTTTTCTTTTATGTGTTTCCTTCATCGTTTTTATGCTTTGTCAATTTAGTTCAGTGTTTTGTGTAATAAGCACACTTGTGTGCTAGAAGTTGATTACTATTGAAGTATTTTACATGCACAAAGGACTATACATACCCTTAGTGTGGGGTGGATAAAGAAAGATCGACTGATACATAAGAGAAACAAACTCTCGGGTGACCATAAAAGGACAAAATTTCAAAATAAGAAAAATTCAAGAAGATTTCTCAAAATTGAGACCATGTGTAAGGAGATGGGTGCTCAGTATAATGCAAAGAAAGCTCAAGCATTGGAGATTGCATAGGATGAGTCACATTTGATAAGTACTTCAGCGCAAAGAAGCGCGAGTAGAGGAGATCTGTGACGGAAAGGTAGTAGGTGTGCTAGAAGATTATGATTGAGGCATGAGAATTTGAGGTGTGGGAAATTTTGAGGCAAGAAAGAAAGAATTACAAAGCGCGGGGAAGCACGGAAGTGGAATTAATGCCATGTACGGAGGTAGATGGAGCAATTAATGAAGGATATTTTTGAAAATTGTTATAAAGCTGACGTTTGAAACGTCATTGTTACCTTATAATTAATGAAGGAGATTTTTGAAAATTATTATAAAGTTGACATTTGAAACGTCATTGTTACCTTACAAGAAGTGATAAGTGTGAGGAAGAGATGAAGACTTCAAGCACCCTATAGATTGACAAAGCCTATTGGGAATCAAAGAACACTGTTGAGACATATTCAGGTGTGGCAATGAATTTCGGTAGTAGTAGTGCACAAAGGGTTTGTATGCGACTAGGGTTTGAGGAAGTTAGAAAATAGCTAGGGTTTCATTCACACTTACATAATTAAAAGGAGAAATGGCACCACAAAGGGCTCTAGTTGTGGAGAAAGAGGCCGATGACCCAACAAAAGAGTGGTTGGTAGAAATGTTATACCCAAAAGAAGTGATCGAGGGACAACCATGGAAATAAAAAATAACACAATGTAGAGTTTTTGATATCAACCACTCGAACCGATAAGTGCTTGAAGAATATTGCAACAGAGGTCTATAAGAAGACTAACCAATGGATGGTAGATGATACTAGGGTTTTGGATGCTTCTGAAAAAGATACTCGACAATGTGGGGGTCATGCAAATCTTCAAGCTACCTTATTTTGGGAAGCCCAAATGATTATATCAATGCATGATGTATTGTGTACATCGGGACTTATTTTACTTCATGAGAAGAAGGATGCGAGATCACCACCAAATTGATTGGGAAGGTGATAGGGTTGCATCACTCGGCCCGGAGATTTCCAAAGTGACTATCGACGATGAGGGCATCAATGTAATGACCACCATGTATAAGTATAAGAAGGGGGGATGAGCTTTTAAAGTAACCAACATTGAAGACATGGCCACCAGGGTTGCAACACGCCTAGCGGGAAGCAAGTTGGGTGCCACTGAGCGGTGGAATGAGGTGAATATGTATTGGTTACACATAGCGCACAAGATGGTGAATAAAACATATTATAACATTGTTGGGTATATTGCGGAGAGTTTGGTGAATGAAGCATGTGTCTAGGAAGATAAAGGTGAGAAGATAACTTGGGGCACCATTATTTTGTTAATTGTATTCAATGAAATTGGCGTGACTAACGGACCAAGGGAGAACGTCTGGGAGTTTCCTTTGGAAAAAAATCTCCAACAAAAATTTTGTGAAGTATACTCGTATGAAATTATTTACAATGCATATAAAGAGCACCTGGAGAAGTGGTTTAGAAGGTTATGTAGGGTGTTTAAAGAAGAATGGCGCATCCCATGCGAACTTCCCATAGTACTAGATGGAGAAGCAGAGTTTGCGGTATACCAACATTTCAACCTGGGGCGCTTCCACATGAAGACAAGTGAGAAAATCCCTTGGTGTAAGTTACCATTTTCCTTCACTGCAAGATATTTCAGGGATTCTGTAAACAAGTTTCATAACATGTGTAAACTCTAGTTTGACGTGGAAAAAGTAGATGTAGATGTTCACATTTTGCGCAAGACTTATGCATGGCCGGAAAAGAGGCATATGTAGAGACGATGAAATATGATAATGTTGATATTACACTAGAGAGCTTGGTCGTAGGAAAGATTGAACCAACATGCATATATATCTACTTGAGGCCATGATTCAAGGATGGTAAGGTGGTAAAAGGTGAAGATATGATGCTTCCAGGTCCTTCGAAGAAGGGGCATACGATGGGTACATCAAGGCCGATTGCATTTGTGCCCCCACTCAAAAGGATCCAGTGTTTATGGGCTTAGATAATGTTTTGGAATAGGAAGAACAAAAGAAAGAGCCAAACTAGATCACACAAAAGAGTCTTACGCACACATCTAGGGACATAGGCGTTGGGGCTTCACTTCACTGGTAAGGATATCTCTGCGCGTCACTCGGTGAAAAATGAGGAAGCTTAGAAAAGAAGTGAAGGAAGTATATTCCAATGAAGGATAATGAGGAGGAGAAGTCCCTTAGCAAAGTGTGTGAGATGAGGAGGCCACTCCAAGTGTGGAGGAAAGGCGAGATGAGGCCACTCGAGTGTTGAGATGCAAGATGATGAGGAGACATGAGATCATGTAATGTATGAGGAGGTTTTCCCCAACATAAATGCCCAATATCAATGCTCGGTGGAGAAGAAATCAACACTTTGGAGGAGATACAGAGATCATAGTGCACCCACATGTAAAGAAGGAGAAAGTGAGGGAGAAGAAATAAAAAAAAATTGGGTGATGCAATACAACATGACGTAGGTGTTGAAGTACAACAAGATGAAGGCACATTTGTTTAGGAAAACATTGGAGAAAGCCCAAGTCAGCATAGGGAAGAAGAGGTGGTAAGGACCCAAAAATTAGGCTACGTTGATGACCAAACTAAAATCATTTGTGCCCTCTTTCAAAGTACATTTCCCGATAAGCAGTTGTATGGCTGGGATTGGATGGACCTAGAAATGGTGACAATGCGCACTTGCAAGAAATTATCATGGAGTATGCAGAATCACATGGATGAGCCTGACTTTGATGTCTACGAGGAGTCATGTAGTTATAAGAAGATCAAAAAGGCACCACATACCCGCCATATAACCATAAATCCCATGTAGTTATTTGATGAACAAGTAAGTAATGCACTTGTTAAGGTATTATTAGTGCATAATCACAACACCCCCAAATGAGCCCTAAAAGAGTTGTTTTTCTAAGGCAGGCTCATTTGGTGTGATTGCATAACATTGAACTTTCCCCAAGGTGTGGGACCTTGCAAAAATGGGAAATCTCTCTAGATTGAAGGTTGGTTCCTTATTCCTCTGTTTAGGTGCATATGTAGAAACTTGCAGAGGGTCTGTTCTTAATCCTAATCTAAACTTTACCAAGGAGACAGGATAGAAGGAATACATAAATGAAAACAAAGCTAAACTACGAGGTGATGCACCAAAGGAATGATGAACACTTAGTTTACCTTCAACATGAACCAATAAAATGCATACAATAAACAAGCACAGATAGCCAGATCTATAATGAGAGACCAGATAGAAGCAAAAGAAACAAGAAGGATCTAAGATCGATCACAAACGTATTTTATTACTCTATAGATTGATACAGTTCATTACAGAATAGCCGAAAGGTAGAAATGTGTTACAATTTTAATGGAAGGCCTGAACCCCACAAATCCTTTGCTAGAAGGAGAAGGGAGCCTACAAAACTAAGAATATCCAACCCTTTACAATGAATCATGTTCCCGACTTTATAGATTCAACTGGAGAGAAGAAAGAGAGAGAGAGAGAGAAGTAGGAAAATGCGGTCGAAGCTCAACCACCATTGTTAATGCTTCGCTAAAATCTACCCCGAATCCATCTTTACTGCATCGATCCTTGGTTTGGCATCTTGGAGAGAGAGGAAATGGCAAAAATAAATCGAATCCGATCTGGTTGTTGAGACTGGTGGATCCTGCATTGAAAGCTCGAAGACATTTTCCTCCATTTCCTTTACCTAACCTCCTCAAAAATAAAGTCTCAGACCTCCATTGTGTGGGCGAGGCCGAGATCCTTCCAATGGTGTCAGATTTGCAATATTTCGAGCCCTGAGTCGAAAGATATGCCCCTTTGAAGTTTGTATCGAATCCGTACAAGTGGGCGGGAAAACCAGTTTGGAAAACGGGCCCCTCTTTAATATGGGACACGTGGCAGTCTTTGGTAGGCTAGGGAGATGTGCTCTAACTTTTCCTTTATGCCTTTTGAACGAAAGGCAAACTTTCACTTTTTTCCCCAACTCCCGCCTTGGCTTTGACTCGGGTCTAAGTGCTGAATTTTTCCCTAGGCGAGTTGCAGGCCATTTTGCAACTTTTACTCCCTTTTGAGGTAACAAGGGGAAAAAATCAACTTTTTCCCCGACACTTGCTTTCCCCTAGGACACGTGTCACTCTAGTGCTCACTCGGAACCTTTTCTCCATTTTACCCTTGAAACAACGCCCTTAAGACACTTGGCAGCCTCTATTGGTCTGCTTATGTGTTGACTATTCAACTAACCTTTCCCCCTTTGAGGTACACGTGGAGGCACCGCGCTTGTTTGCAAACCCAACCCAAATTTGCCTTTGGAGGAGCATCGAGTTGACACTTGTTGGCCTCCACTACTCTATGGACTTTTTACAGTTCCTCTCATTTTTAGGCTTTGGGCTACGTGGTGAGCTCGCGCTCATTTGGGTTCCTCCCTTTAGATTCACTTTGAGAGAAGCGTCGTTAGGACACGTGGTCTCTTTCATTTGCCTCCTCCATACTTAGTTGTTTTTGGGCCTTTCCTGAGCCGTTTCGAGCCCGAGGATGTCGAATCTTCGTTGTTTCTTCTTCTTCCAGTTTTTGGTTCCTCTGTAACATCTCCCCTTTTGTCTGACCCTGTTATTCCATTGTTGAGTCTACCTATAACTTGCAAAATGAATTTAAGGCGTAGAAATGGCCCGACAGAGTCATTTCTTTCTGTACATGATCCCTTGCTCTTTCTTCATCTCCACCACTTCATTGTTGAATATTTTTTGCAACCAATTTGTAGGATTGAATGAGTTCTCTCGGGTTCCTTTTAAGTGGGGTCGTGATTCAATCCAATATTTAGCTTGGGGCGAAATATGGATAACAATTTGGTGACTCATGGGGACATCTACCTGCTAGATGAGGAGATCAGTTACCTTGTCGTATCTGTTGGGCATGGAGTCAAGAATAACATCGATACTAATTTTACCTCTGGTTCACAAGCCCGGCCGCTTGCATTCTCAAATTTTATAAGAAAATCTTGAAATGAAGATTTCTGAGAGTAGAAAATTGTTTTGAAACAGGGCTTCATCTGTTTTTCTGAATGAACGCACAAGAGCAACAAAACAACACCACGACTATGTACAAAAAGAAATCATACTGTGATGAAATTACTTGTATGATTCAGATCATGAGTAGAAATATAACACCAAATAACACAATATTCCGAATAATGATCTCAATATGCAATTAGAATAGCTTCGCCACTTCGAGGGGGCAACCTCCAAACCATACAATAATACTCAAATGCTCCAATGATGATAACTACTACCTACTAACCTCTATATATACTATTCATATGCTATGGCCAACACCAAGGCCGACCCACTAATGAAAATATAACATATATGAAAGAGATACATAATGATAAGAAGTTATGATAGCCACAAGTCGGCTATATACATCTAATATAATATATATGATTAAGGGCGTAGCATGCCCCTCCCCTTCGAAGCAACATTGTCCCCAATGTTGAGAAGATCTGGATCTCTTGTAGAGGAAATTTGCATCCTCCCAAGTTGTGTCTTCATTGTCTAGATTTTTCCACTTGATCAAATACTCAGTGATGACCCTTGTCCTCAATCGCTTAGTGCGTGTCTGAAGGATGCATTCTAGTTCCAGGATGATTTTTTCCTCTTCATCAAGCTTAGGTAACATTGTCTAGGTTGATATTGTCTGTCTAATTACCTTCTTTAGGCAAGATACATGGAAGACTAGATGAATTCGAGTAGCCGGAGGAAGTTCCAGTTTGTATGCTACATTGCCAATCTTCTGTAACACTTGATAAGGACCATAATACTTAGGTGAAAGCTTGTTATCCTTTTTGTGTTGTTTTAAGGACATTTGCTTATATGGTTGTAAATGCACAAAAACCCAATCACCGACTTCAAAATGTCTTTCACTACGATGTTGGTTTGCCTACTGCTTCATGCGGTTTTGTGACATGGCCAAATTCTCCCTGAGACTAGAAAGCACCTCTTGTTGGTGTTGAATATGTTCTTCAACTACTCAAACCTTTGGCTGGACTCTCAAAGATGAAGTGATAGATGGTGGATGGTACCCATATAATGCCAAGAAAGGAGACATTTTAGATGAAGCATGAAAGGAGGTGTTATACCACCATGCCGCCCAGTAACCATTGGACCCATCTCACTTGCTTATCTGATGTAAAACAACGAATATATCCCTCCAAGCACTTGTTTACCACCTCTGTTTGCCCATCAGACTGGGGATGATAAGAGGAACTACGAGCTAGTTGTGTGCCCAAGCATGAGAACAAGTCAGTCCAAAAATTACTAGTAAAGATAGGGTCTCGATCACTTACTATAATCTTTGGTGTCCCATGTAGCTTCTAAATTGTATCCTTGAAGGTTGTTGCTATTGTACTCGCAACAAATGGATGTGATAAAGCACAAAAATGGGCATATTTGGTGAGTCTATCCACCACCACCATGATTACATTTTTACCTTCTGATTTAGGCAATCCTGTGATGAAGTCCATAGACACCTCTTCCCACCTCTGGCTAGGAATAGATAGAGGTTGTAAAAGACCAGGTACTTAATTGTTTTGCCCTTATTTTGCTGACAAACCATGCATTCTGCCACAAACTTTTGGACATCTCCTTTTATCCCTTCCTAAAAAAAATCATGCTTGATTCGATGATAAGTCTTTAAGAAGCCAGAATGACCCCCTACTGGAGAAGCATGGAGCTCAGATAGAACCCTATTTTTAAGGATTGAATTCTTACATAGATATAATCTATCTTTATACCATAAAACATCTCCTTTCCATAAAAAAATTTTCTGACATGTTTGGATCTTGTTGGAGATTCTAAATGAGATTTTGTGTACCTGGTCATTTTTCCATTCAAACCTTGCATCCTCTATCCAATCCTCCTGTAATATAGATATGGCACACAACAATTCCTGGGTAGATTCATCCTTCCGAGATAAAGCATCAAGAAACTACATTCTCTTTCCCTTTCTTGTATATTATCTCAAAATCATACCCCAACATTTTTTAGACCCATTTCTGTTGTTCTTCTGATGATAAACGTTTCTCTAAGAAGTATTTCAAACTATCATGATTTGTCTTTACTTTGAAATGTCATCCCATTAGATATGGTCTCCATTGTTTCACTGCATGAAGTATTACTAACATTTCTTTCTCATAAACTGGTTTAGAGATATTCTTACCTTTGAATTGGTGGCTCTCAAAGGAAATGGGTCACCCTTCTTGCATGAGTATTGCCCCCATACCATACCCTGAAGCATCACATTCAATAATTAATGTTTTTGAAAAATCTGGGGTGGCTAGAATCGCACACATGGCCTCCTTCAACTTCTCAAAGGTCATAGTAGCTTGCTCATTCCAATGGAAAGAGTCCTTCTTCAATAAAGTTGTGAGTGGTGCTACGATGCTGCCATAATTCCTTACAAATCTATGATAATAACTTGTAAGACCCAAAAATCCTCAGATATTTTTTAGGGTTTTGGGAACTATCCATTCAAGCATGGATTTTATCTTGTTAGGATCCACTTTAACACCTTCATAAGAGACAATATGACCCGGATATTCAACCTCCTTAACACCAAAAGAATACTTAGAAGACTTTGCACAAAGTTGATGTTGTTCAAGAGTTTCCAACACCTTATTTACATGATGCGGTGTTCCTCCCATGTTTTATTATAGATTAA
Organism: Taxus wallichiana var. yunnanensis; assembly: GCA_018340775.1. NCBI lineage: Eukaryota > Viridiplantae > Streptophyta > Pinopsida > Cupressales > Taxaceae > Taxus > Taxus wallichiana. The sequence goes on from CM031239.1 coordinate 828,723,361, forward strand.
TATATCATCAAAGAACACTAAAACAAACTTTCAAAGAAATGGCTTAAAGATGGAATTCATCAAGCTTTTAAATGTAGAGGGTGTATTTGTTAGTCCAAAAGGCATTACCAAGAACTCATAGTGTCCTTCATGTGTCCTGAAGGTTGTTTTATGAATATCTTCATCCTTGATTCTAATCGATGATATCCAGAACAAAGATCAAGTTTTGTAAAGTAAACAACACCATGTAACTCATCTAGCAAATCATCAATTACAAGAATAGGAGACTTATCTTTAACTGTGTACTTATTGAGTTCCCTGTAATCTGGACACATGCGCCAATTGTCATATTTTTTCCGTACCATCACTACAGGAGAAGAGTAAGCACTTTGACTATGGCGAATAAGTCTTGTTTCTAACATCTCTTAAACTATCTTCTCAATCTCACTCTTTTGCATATAGGGGTACCTATAAGGTCTGATGTTGGGTGGTTGACTCCCAGGTACTAGCTGGATGGCATGGTCATGGTCTCTTTTCGAGGAAAACCCTTGGGCATTTCTCCAAAAACCCCTGAGTGCTCATCTATAATTGCTTGCATATCTGTGGGTATAAATGTATTGGAATGATGTACTTCCAATGAAAATAGTTGTGCTACAAACCCTTCTACACCCTTTCTAAGCAATTTTTGCATCTGATGAGAACTTACCATCTGTGGGGACTTTTCTCTTAGTCCTTTTAGTTTAAAATTCCTCCCTTATGACTGAAATTGCATGAACAACTCTTGGAAATTCATTTTAATGGTTCCTAAGGTGGTAAGCCACTGAACTCCTAACACAATTTCTGCTCCTCCCATGGCAATGGCATACATATTGCTAGTTAGCAAGTAATCTCCCATGGCGAGATTAATGTTATGGAATTTTCCTAAACAACTAACAGATTTTCCCATCAGCGATCATGACTTGACATTTTGGAGCTAGATAAACAAAGCAATTCAAGCGTACCGCTAACTTATGATTGATGAAATTGTGAGTACTTCCCGAATCAATCAACATTGTTACCCTCTATTTTTTTAAGAATCCAACTACTTTGAGAGTTTGGGGAGTGCTAATACCAAAAATTGCATGGCATGATATTGTTGGTTGGGGATCTCCTAATTCCTCCTCTGGCTCTACCTCTTCATCTTCTTCATTTTCTTCTTCTTCAGTAGGTCCCTCAATGTAGAACAACTTCTTTTCCACACACTTATGTCCTGGTCCAAATTTGTTGTCACAATTAAAACATAACCCTTTGGCTCTCTTTTCTTCAATTTGTTGAGGTGTCAGTCTCACTGGCCGAGGGAATGATGGTGGAAGGGTGCTATGATCTCTGATAGTACTGACAGTTTGTTTCCGACTTGAAAGAAATTTTTCCTCTGCCCTACGTGCCATGATCATAGAGTCTAAAACCTTATGAGGATTAAACATACGCACCTCAGTCTCAATTTTTTCTTTAAGACCCCCAAGAAATAATTCATTCAAATTATCTTCAGGAATATTTTCCACCCGTAAGGAAAGGTTTTGGAATTGATGGATGTAATATTTGATTGTTCCTGTTTGTCTGAGCTTTGCTAATTGGCTGAAATAATTCTCTGACACACTAGAACTATAGTGCAATTGCAACTCTTCGGTGAATACTATCCATGTAACATTGAGGCCACTCTTTTTCCTTTGAGCACATAACCATTGATACCAAATGAATTGGTCAGGTTCAAGATACAACGATGCCATGGTAACCTTTTGTCCCAATGGAATCTGATGAAGATCAAAGAAATTCTCCATCTGGTTAATCCAATTGAGTGGATCCTTTCCATCAAACTTACGCATTTCCACTTTTGGAAGCATGTTATGGGCTTGTAGAGTGTTTGTATTTGGATTGGTCATGTTTGTAGATCCACCCTAGCTAGTTTGTTTATTACTTTGACCTAAAGATCCACCATGGTTAATATGAGTATGATTGAGTTGTGGCTCATTAGGAATGATATGATGACCCATGATATTGTAGCTAAATTTTTGAATGAAATCCTCCAATCGTTGTCCAATATTTTCTACATCTTCTTTGCTTTGGCCACTCTACCTTCGAGGTTTCGCAACTCTAACTCAAGATAGTTGACCTTATGGTCAGTTGAAGTAAATGTACGTACCCAAAATTATAAGGTACAGTGCTACTGCAAAAGTGTAACAAGTGCCCCGATGATGATACAGGTCTCCTCGCAAGGTGTTCGGGATCCGGAAAAGCCCTTGGAGTATGCGTTAACATCCCGCATGCCCCACTTAGCCCCCGCGCCCTTTGTTTTCCCCTTTTTCCCTCTTTCCTTGGCCTCTTGACCTTCAGTGATGAAACCGCCGCCCTGCAGGGCGGCGGTCCTGTGTGCGTTTTCCAGAACGCTCTTTTGACGCGACTCGCGTGAAATATCACGTTTCACCAGCTTTTCTTTGCCGACTTGAGCATGCATTAATGTTTTTGGTCCCTTGGAATGTTGTTTTTTTTGTTTATTGTTTAGGAGTTCAATTTGGTTTTGGTTTTTGAGAGTTGGAATTCCTATAAATGCATGGTTTGTGTACATGCAAATGGGCAGAATGTAGAAGAATTTGGTGAAGAATTTGAGCTGGAGCTTTTGGTCACCATTTTTCCTTGTTAGAGTCTTCTGATTTTTAGTGTTTTGGTTAGCTTTGCTTAGGATTGATAAAGATAGTTCATTTCATACTTGGTTAGTATTGTTCAGCTGTTGGTAAGCCACAGACCCATCTTGTGCAGGCAGTGTTGTTATCTCATCCCAATCCAGTTAGAAGCTTGCCTCTAAATTTCTCTTTGATGTAGATTTGTTTTATTGTGTCTTGAGTTCTTAGTTCAATCCATTATATGCCTGGTTAGCTTTATTCAGCTGTTGGTAAGCCACATATCCAACTTGTGCAAGCAGTGTCTTTATTTTATCCAATCCATTGGAATAGAATAGCTTAGGAAGCCATTAAAGTTGCAGGTTTTGCTCTTCGTATAGGATAGTTACAGGTTCTGGTTGCTTCATGTTGCATGACTGCATGACTCGCAATAAAATCCCGCTAGGAATCACATAAGCCAAGCTCTGTACTCTTGCGCTATCCCTCTCCTACTCGCATTCTCGGTCTGCATTCTGAGCTGTCCTTGTCCCAAAATCTACTCTTATCGGTGCTAGCATTACACGCTTTTCTGGATCCACGTGAACACAAAAGAACGAGGAGATCATACTGAGGGGACGAGATCACATACACCATCGGATTCGCCACTGTTCTGCGGAGTCCAGGTTTTACATTTCAAAGTTCTAGTCAGATTCATATCAAATAGAGTAGTTAATCGCTTTATTTCATTTCATTCTATTCTCGACATTGCCAGGGAAGCTGTGGGGATTGATAGTTTCTGAGAAACTATGATTCACTCCTCACTTCTGAGGTAGGATCGAGAATCTTGCCGGTAGATTAGACAAACTATTTTATTTAGAATAATTCTACAAATTACACAGGCAAATAACCACACTCGGTTATCTTGTCTGTTTTAAATTATTGTTTAGCTATTATTTCTAGATACGCTTAAAATAGTTTGCTTTCCTTAAAATTGTTAGAATATTTCTTAGAAGAATAAAAGATATATATGTTAGATTTATTTCACGTAGTTAGAATTTGTTTCATTACAGTTAGATTTGCATTTTGTTTCGTATGACAATTACGGGACCTCAAGAGCCCAGGGAATATATATTTGAGCCAATCGTGCCTCAACCAAACCTCATCACAGCAATAGTTGACATAGACCAAAATCTCAGGATACAAGTATTCCGAGCAACCACAGATTTACAACTGATCAGTTCTCAGTTAAGAGGATTAAACATAGAAGACGACCAAGCACATGCGTTTTGGTCAAGTCAGCCAAACTACAGATTACTCTAGAAAACATCCACATGACTGTAGAGGGGCTCGAAAGAGAACAAACATTCAGGTGCGATCCTCTAGTTCCACAGCCAGACGCTGGAGACACCCTCGTAGATATAGATGCCAGCTTAAGAATCCAGGTTGCGAGAACGTCTGTAAGGTATTCTGAGAAGATCGCACAACTATTGGTTCTAAACATAGAAGCTGAGAAAGCATACGATTACTGGATACTAGGGATTAGAATTTGATCTCGCATATGACCATAACAGGACCGCAACAACCAAGAGTCTACGGTTGTGACCCACAGATCCCACAGCCCAACGAATCCACAAGTCAGTTAGATATAAACACTGGCCTACGCACACTAGTATTTCAGTCCACTCCACTTCCACCTATCATCATCGAACAACTGTCCTTACTAGATATAGCGGCTAGCGAAGCTAGGGAATTCTGGACTAGGCCAGAAAATCGTCCGTAGAGCCAATTATATTCATCATCCACTATATGACCTTATCGGGAGATATACACGAAACAATCCCAGGTCATTTTCCACGTATTCCGTAACCCATAGATCGAATCATGCCAGAGCTCGATATTGATTGAGCCTTCGAGTAGTCATCCTCGCCGATCGATCTATCACACCACCCAAGTTAGAAGGGCCTCCTTTGCCTTAGATTCACAAATTCCACTAGTGCGTGTCGAAGACATTAGACCGCCTAACTAGTTTGTCTCGTATATTCCATCCCAACCGGCTTTGCGCGACCTCGGGAGGTCGGGTGGACGCGGAAGAGTTACTTGTTGATTCTCACGCTCGCTTTGTCGCTTTTCCGACGCACAAAATTGGTGAACCCAACGTGAAACAAACAACTGCTTTCACCTTCTATACCTCATCACATCGTTTCCAACAAAATTGGTGAACCCGACGTGAAACAAACAACTATTTCACCTTCTCTTTGAGAAATTTCATCTTCTCTCAATCGCCTTCGCTTCTTCCCATTATTCTCATGGTATTCATATACCCCCCCAGAATATGTCGAGATTCGACGCATACTGGCAGACCCCTCCTGGGTCTTAAGGCATACTACGCCCAACAAAATAGGCAATCATCACCCTCGCTCTCAGTATGGGGTGACAACTATTCAACTAATCAGTTGTCAACACAAACCCCAAGAATCAGATATAGTTCATCTCTTCAAACTGAGGAGTTAGATCAACCCCCTCGAACCCAACAAACAGAACCTTCAGGTTCAAACAATATGACGTTTACCGGAGAATCTGGTTCATCTCCTCAAATGTTACTCAGACCACAAATTGGTAGGCAATCAGATCCATACCTGGTCTTAGATGATGGACAGTCAACACGTTATCCTAGGAGTGAACAACGCTCCCGGGGAATGTACCCATCTATAGGAGGTTTACAAATACAACCCGAAATCTCTTTTCAAGAAAATACCTCTATGCCACTGCATACAAGAAATATTCTGGGAGAAACTTGGCAAGATAGCGATCAGTTTATGACAGGATATCATGTACCTTTACAACACCAAGGTATACAACAAACGCCGCTCAGGCAAAGTACCGTGACTTCACCAAATGAAGTCATTTCAACGTTAGTAGAAAGAGTGAGAGGGTTAGAACTGGCTCAAGCAAGTCAAAATTCTCCGTTCATACAAACAGGAAGTTCCAATCCTCCATACCACGCCGGTCAGGTAGATCTCCTTACGGGAGTAGGCACGTTAGGCATGCCTCCTCAATATCCACAGCAAACGCCAACAAGGCCTATCATCTCTAACACTATTCCTCCCGGTCTAGTGTCGAACAGTCCGTTCCTCGACAATACCCCGTCCTACTTAAACATATACTCTAAATCACCACAAGGAGATATGTTCTCCTCTCCCGGCATGTTTGCTCAAACACAGGGACCTCCCTATGCCCCTGCCAACATGCGTACGCTGCACCGTATCAACAACCTATCCCACCACCACTCCCTCACCAAACACCATCAATGGTCGAAAGCTATGCAATAGGGACGTATTCAGAATATCTAAAGGAACCCTTAGATTTCACCATACGAAGCATCATGCTTCCAAGACCTCTCCCTGATTTGCCTAAGTTCAAGGGTGAGGGAGATCCAAACGCACATATCAAAGCTTACGCTACAGCCATACGAGAATTACTCCCTTGGGATGGGGTTGTTGCTAAAATATTCCCCAAAACACTGGAGGGCATTGCTCTCGATTGGTATTATAGAATACCTGAGGCTTCCATACATTCATTTAAACAACTCGTGTCAGAGTTCATCAAAGCCTTCGACATGAACAAACTGCTAAGAACAGAATCGGGAATTCTTGCACATCAAACAAGAACACAATGAATCATCGCCCATTTCATCCAGAGGTGGCGTACAGTTCTTTACTCTTCAGCAAGTGCTCCAAACATGGATCAGATGGAACTATGCGATTTATTCCTTCATTCTCTCAGCAGAGAAGTGAAAGAAGAAGTCCAGAAGTTCCCACTAAGGACTTATGATGAAGTACTTGAGAGCGCTCTGCGAATAGATCAAGCAGCGATAGATAGTGGTCGTAAGACATACGGAGCAAATGGGAGGTTAATCACCTCCACTCAAAATACTACAACTACCACAAATGTCAATCAAGGACCCAAAATCCTTAACAAAAATCGTGGGGTAACAACGGATGGGGTAACCGACCAGCCCAAGAGGGTAAATGTCGTTAATACTCCGTCACAAACAAACAACCAGCGAAACAACAACTTTACCCCAACGGTCAATACAGTGGATTTTAACCATCCACAACAACAACAACAACGGCGAAATCCCATACAAGGGCCAAGCCAAAACTCATTTGGTTACCAAAACCAAAGTCAAAACCAAAAACAACAATTCCAAAACTTTGGTCCTAATAGGCAACAGTTTGATCGAATTTTAGGCCACAATACACACCAAACCAACAAAACAGGAATTATAATCCCAATTCTTATTGTGGTTTCCATAAAATTCATGGTCACGACACTAGAACGTGCCGTGACTACAATAAATTTATGCAACGTTTGCCAGAAGAACAAAGACAGTTCTTCACAGACCTGTTCTTGGCAGATCCCGTCTCATCATCACCAAATACTCTCGCAGGGGCAGTTTCTCCTCAGAATGCTCCCCTCAAGATCTTTAATGATCCGCTCCCAAATCATGACAAAGAATAGGTGAATCCAACCGAAACAAACAAAGGTGCAAAGTGACGGAAACAATGACCATGAAGCCTCGACTTCATTAAATCCACAACGATCGCGCCACGGTTGGGAGCTCAACCGAGACCTAAGATAGTCAGTTTGGTAGAATTAGACGCTGAACTACCTATCAAGCTATAACGAGAACACGAGATTATTTCTCTCAACCAAGCCCAAGTCATCTCGCCAGAGAGATAAGAGTCAAAGAAATAGTTGAAAAACCCATCGGTGCCTATGATTTAATTAGTGACCTAACAAAGACCTTTTCACACATTTCATTTTTGGACTTACTAAAGAGCTCTCCCCCTCACAGAGCTGCTCTTTTAGAAGCATTAGGTCTAGGCCATCTAATTAACATCACTCCACCTCCCGAAACACAAGTAAATCACGTAGATTTTGATATCCACCCTCCGGGGCAGCCGGACAAGGATGTCAAATTCATCTTCGAAATAAGTAAAATGCCCACAGATGCTGAGATCGCACGCCGAGGTGACCCAGCCTTACACTTGCAAGTATGGGTTTATAATAACTATGTAAAACGGGCAATGGTTGATGATGGGGCTGCAGTTAACATAGTCCCTTTCTCTTTCCTCCAAAAACTTGGATATGGAGAAACAAACTGTTCCACTACACGAAATACCTTGAGAGGCTATGATAGCCTTAAAGCCACTTCGATAGAACTATAATACCGCGGCACCTTAGGGCCCAAAACCATCTTGACCGAGTTTTATATTATAGATCGGGAAACTAACTATAATATGATCCTCGGCCGACCTTGGATACATCGAATGAAGGCAATCCCTTCCACGCTATTTCAAGAAGTAAGATTCTTGCATCTGGGAAAGGTATTTGTAGCCAAAGGCGATCCAAAACCTTTCGATTTGCACCTAGCTGATTTAAAGAAAAGACCAGGGGTGCACTCAGAATTTGAGCTGCCAACAAACCAACTTAATAAACCCTCTGACCCAAAGCCAGAGGAAAATTTGATACCTACAATGGATCTTGAAACTACCAGCATAGCCAAAACAACTCCAACCCCTAAAGGTAAAACTAAAGAAACAGTATCATTAGGGACTACTGCGAAAATCATTGAATTGATAGAACAAGATTCACCAATGTTCTTACCATTCGATTCAGTAGGCATAGGATTTTCTCTAGGTGTTGGTTCCTTACCAGCAGAGGATCTCTGTATGATAGAAGTAGAGTGTGCAAACGCAACAGATGCCCCAACATCTACACTCCCGGCTAAGTATTGGACTCTCCATTTCAATGGAGCTAAATGTCGTTATGGAGCGGGGTAGGTATAATTCTTACTTCGCCCGAGGAGAAGGTCCTCCCATTCTCATTTAAGTTAAACTTTGAATGCACAAACAATGGCGCTGAGTACGAAGCCCTCCTCCTTGGCCTCACCTTAGCCAGAAGAATTGGTATTAATAACATCAGAGTCTTGGGAGACTCGCAATTAGTAACAAACCAAGTTTCTGAAGTATATGAAACTAAAGCCGAACATTTACAACTCTACAAAAACGCTGTATTAGATTTAAGCAAGGCGTTTAACTTCATATCCATTGAAGCGATCCCGTGAGAGAAAAATCTTCTCGCCGATTCAATAGCAACCTCAGCATCATGTTTTACTCCAAGCAATGAGCTAGAAGATACTCACTTCACAGTATCCATTCGTGACGAGCCATTAATAAAAATAATGACAAATCCTCTTTTAAGCGGAAGTGAATCTACCGTCCTAGACCATGTTGGAAATGATGCGGCTACTTTGGATTATTTAAATGCCTATGCAGCATTACATCTCTCCTATCACATGCTAGATTTATCCCTGATCCCACATTCATCCTCCTACTTCGGAAATCCCGTAACGGATCTTCCGTTACAAAGGGAACCTAACATATACGCAATAGAAAATGGGGATGATTTAGATTTACCTCCAACACCACCTGAGTTCGAAGAGGGTAACGCCTCTTTAATCGAAGAAATAATCGATGTCAACATTGGGACAGAAGATGAACCAAGAATATTGAAACTAGGTTCTTCATTGACACCAGAAGAAGTGGAAATACATACTCAGGTTCTCAAAGAACATCAGAAGGCATTTGCATTTAATTACAAGGAGATGACGGGAGTCGCACCCCACATCATGTACACAACCTCGTCACTAGATCGGATGCAAAGCCAATTAAACAAAAATCAAGACCCATGAAACCCAAAGTAGCTCTCATGGTAAAAGAGGAAGTAATAAAACTCCTTCAGGTAGGATTCATCAAGCCGTGAATACTCCCAATGGGTATCTAATATCATTCCCATTCTCAAGAAGAACGGAAAGATACGCATTTGCATAGATTTCCGAGACATCAACAAAGCGTGTCCTAAAGACGATTTCCCATTACCATCCATAGACGTTATTGTTGATGCAACAACTGGTTTTGAACTCTTGTCTCTCATGGATGGATTCTCGGGATACAACCAAATCAGAATATCTGAGCAAGATCAAGCTAAAACCACGTTCATAACTCCTTGGGGAACCTATTGCTATGCTGTCATGCCTTTCGGTCTCAAAAACGCTGGTGCTACATACCAGCGGGCTATGACTTATATATTTCACGATTTAATTCATAAAATCATGGAATCCTACGTAGATGACTTGTTGGCTAAGGCCAAGAAGCGTTGTGACCATCTTGAAGTACTCCGCGTCATTCTTTCACGTTTAATAGAATACGGAGTTACGCTAAATCCGGAGAAATGCGTCTTTGGTGTAACAGGAGGAAAGCTCCTAGGTTACATCATATCGTCACGAGGGATCGATGTTGATCCAACCAAAATTCAGGCTGTCCTCGAAATGGTCCCACCTTCGAGTGAATCTGGAATCAGATCATTTCTCGGGAAGCTGGGTGCAATCCGGAGATTCATCCTGGACTTAAGCTTCGCTATTCATCCAATCAACAATTTACTCAAGAAAGACTATAGCATTGATTGGACCGAAGACTGCAACGAAGCTTTCAACGCAGTTAAACGTTTCTTGCTGTCACCACCTATGCTAATGCCACCTAAGCTGGATCGCCCGTTAATCCTATATTCGCGAGCTACCAATGTCTCGCTGGCCTGTATGTTGGCCCAAGAAGACGATGACAAGAGAGAACGTGTGATTTATTTCATTAGCCGAACACTGCTCGACTATGAAACACGCTATACACAAGCAAAGCAAGAATGTCTTGCCATAGTCTTTGCTACTAAACGTCTAAGACATTACATGCTGAATCAAGAAACAAAGGTCATGGTAAAGACGGACCATTTACGGACTTTTCTCACACAAGGTTCCTTATCCAAAAAGGCTGGACGTTTTATAACCTTAATGGGAGAGTTCGAATTAACATTTGTAAATCAGAAGTCAGTTAAAGGGAAAATCATCGCGGATTGGTTAGCTGACAACCCATTAGACGGAGGTGATCTAGTAGATTTGGATTTTCCAGATGAATGCGTATACTACATCGAAACTCGACCTGCTATTTCTGAGTGCCCTTGGTACACTGATATCATTAATTATATCATGGACCATACGTACCCGGATGCAGTGACACCGCAACAAAGAAGGCGATTACGCATAATCGTAGCCAAATATGTCATTATAGAGCAGGTGCTCTATCGAAAAGCATTCGATGGAATGCTCTTAAGGTGTGTCGACACAGAAGAGTCCAAGAGGATTCTCCATGAATCCCACAGCGGTATATGTGGAGGCCACTTCGGTGGCCATGCCACTACTCGAAAAATACATCGAATGGGCTATTTCTGGCCCACTCTAGAACATGACGTGATAGAGTTTGCACGCAGGTGTCATAAGTGCCAGGAATTCTCCCACGAGATCCACATGCCAGCACAAGCTCTACAACCAATCGCAACTCCATGGCCCTTTTCTACATGGGGCCTGGACTTGATAGGGAAGTTCTCTCCCTCATCCACAGATGGCCATAATTTTATAATCACGGCCACTGAATATTTTACCAAATGGGTGGAGGCCATGCCTCTTACTACTGTACCTGGTTCTGTAATCACTAAGTTCATTTTAAATCAAATCATTTGCAGGTACGGTATCCCACAAATCATTATCTCAGATAATGGAACTTCTTTCAAGAATGAAGAAGTTCGTGAACTATGCAACAAATTTAAAATAAGCCATCATACGGCTTCCTTGTATTATCCCCAAGCCAATGGGCAGGCTGAAGCAACAAACAAAACACTGAAAGCCATTCTCCTTAAAACGGTGAAAGAAAACAAGCGAGATTGGCATTTGAAGTTATATCCGGCCTTGTGGGCCCACCGAACCTCAATAAGAACACCAACAGGAGCAACTCCTTTCTCACTAGTATTTGGGGCAGAAGCAGTTCTCCCGCTTGAGGTCGAAATACCCGATCTCCGCATTTCACTACAAAGGGATTCTCGGATGAAGATGCTTACAGAGAAGCACGTCTTTCCCAACTAGAAAGCCTAGATGAAACTAGGTTAGATGCTGAACAACGGCATAGAGCTTATGCTGACCGAATGTGCCGGTAATATAACAAGAAGGTTTATGAACGCGATATATACGAAGGTGATCTAGTTCTAAGACTAGACAGTCGGATCGACAAGAAGACCGGCGAAGGAAGGAAATTCCGGCCCAAATGGTTGGGCCCATACCGAGTCATGAAGGACTATGGAAATGGTGCATACCTCTTATGCACGCTAGAAGGTGAGGAATTTGGTGAAACAGTCAATTCCCTGCACCTCAAGCGTTTCTACGCATAAGCAGCTAGCACTACCTATATAACTATCTACATTGCATCTTCATATAGATTTAGATCATTTTGTCCACTTGTTCTTACACAAATTGTGATCAAGGAATCTATTCTCAAAGTAATTCATTACAAACTCATGATGTTTTTGGCACAAAAATTTCTAATCATATCTCTCCATTTTCGCGATATCATCAATCACTTCAGAATCTTTTATCAAATAAAATCAAACATGACGAAGTCTTAACGGTAACCATACCAAGATCTGCAAGTTTGTTCTCACTTTGATTTCTTCTTAGGATTGGTGTCTTGCCTATGGTCTGTTCTAGAAGCTTCATGGTGTCACATCTATCCCATATACACATCTCTTTGGAAACAAGCATATACTGACATTTTACTCAAAAAGACAAGTCAAAAAGTGATTAAACAGAAAATTTTATTTTTACACATTTCCTTGCCCTACCAACCTTCGGTGATGAGCTTGCGTCTCTTACTAGTGACGTAGGGTTGGGAAAGGATGGAAATTCCCTTACTCGCCTATGCCTTGCCCATGGCGATAAACCCATGCTTCTTACAGGTAGCATGGGGCAAGGTGTAGGGGGTCCTCTAGACAATGCAAACGTTAAAAGGTCATAAACAAACTATTCAAACTTTGAGTCAAAAATGAATGAATCAGATGTTCAAAATTCCAAGAGAGTTAAAAATCCTAAAAACTAGATTTTGTCTACTATGTGGCCATCTACGGGTCTAAGTCTGGATAAACCGCAAAGCAAGTTGCACCCAAAACTATGAAGTCATTCGGGTGGAGTAAGCTTGTAGTTTTCAATTTGGTTCCACCAAAGCTTCGTCTATCTTTCATCACTATCGTTTCACCATATTTCATAAACTTGCGCCCTTCTTGGCTCTTGGTGATGAGCCCTCGCAGCTTACTAGTTGCGTGGAGTTAGGAGTGGGGCAAGTTAATCTGTTCATCATACTGGTTATTTTCATCACTTTGCCAAAACAAACATGAGGTATCCAAATTGCTCACAGAAGCTAAGATTTAAGATCACAATATATCTACAATATCATGTATCAGCATCATGAAACACAAAAAGAAAGCAAGCATTTGCATCATCTGTTCTCCATTGCATACATTCTAGAAAGCATATAAAACATACATCGTAGTATACACGAGGAAGCTGGAAACAGAAAGGGAAAATACGAGTGACAAAGTTTTGATCCAAAAGTGAATGCATATATAAATAACCAATGTTTATATACAATGCCATCATGCTCTAGGCATCAAAGAGCCCGTGATGTACAAAAGAATCTACAGTACAAAGCATACAGGGCCAAGTCGCCTCTCAACCCCTACGCGACCCCTCCGAGGGTGCGCGCCCTCGCCTAGGACTCCGGCTACGCCGGCGCTCTGAATGCACGGAGGGCTCAGGGTCTCGAGGAGCAGCCGCGGTCTCACCACGAGAATGACTCCTCATAAGACGCTCGGCTGTCCTATAGCCTGCCAACTCTGTACGGAGAGTCGACACCATCCTGGCCACATGCCAAATAGGAGCGAAGACGTCAGTATGCCTACCGGCTGCTGAAGGCTCCCCGGCATCTACAGATAGCTCCGCACGGGTCTTATCCATAGGGATCATCAGAGAATCAGTGCATACCCTACGGATTAGATCCCGCCACTCGTCAACAGTCTCTGCAAAACAAAGAAGAAAAATGAATTAGAAGCTAGGCAAGAGACTAAAAGATACAATATCAAAACATAAGGAGAGATAGCAATTAAAAATCCTAAATTAAACAAACATTGAAAAGATGAGAGGATAACTTACTCGGATCACCGGGCCTCCAAGATGGGTCAGCTGGGCCAAGACTGCCGCCAGATGCCGCTGCCGACTGAGGGGCTGCTCCTGTAGTAGGAGCAACATGACGCCCCGCAACTGACTCATCCTCTCCACCATGGCCCTGGGAGAGTGGCTCCTCTGAAGCTAGAGTCTCTCTCTACACTCTGCTCGGCCCTCTCTGCCTGTAAAATATCCTGAGTGTCATGCCACTCAGGATCGCTATCATCCGTCTGCTCCTCTGACCCTCCCTCTGTAAACTCCTCAGAATCGGAGTCAATATCTATGGGGTCATCGCTGCTGTGAGCAGGACCCGCAGCAATGTCCAAGCAAAGGTGCCTAGGCGCACCGGCTCTCCCTCTAGCCCGAACTACCCTCCTGGCTGCAATGGGAGTGCCAGGAGTGATCACTGTCCAACCACGGCCTCTAGGCCCCCCTCTAGCCTCGCGAACTGATCTATAAACTGGTGCCGCTGGGGGAAGCATGCCCGCATATGGAAGGCCGAACTGCTGAGGAACTCTGCCAAAAGGGTGTACCTCCACCCGTCCCCATGTGGTCGATAAGCTGCCCCGTGTGGTGGAACAGAGATCAATGTAAGGGTCTCCTCGCCTCATATGTCGGCCATAGGCCGAGCAGCGTCGCCTCCATATCTCGCTGTGGTAAGGGAGGCAACTAGCTGGTGAGGTGCTCTAAGCACCGACATATCTGACCATCTAGCTGCCCTCATAGCCCCCGGGTTTGCCACCTCTACCCCTCTGTCATAAGGAATAAAATGCTCATACACCCAACTCATGACTAGAGTCGGGTGGCTCAATGACTCGTCCTGTAAATGACCACCCCGTATAAGTCATGGTAGGTGGTCCCGAATATCTCGCGCCCTGTGCATATATCTCGGCCATGCCCCTCTATCTCGTGCAATGATGGGGGCCTAGCAGTATAGTAAAGTATCCCCTCCCTTGTCCCCGATCAGCCTCGAGGCAAGGATCCCCATGATAGCCTGTCGAAATACGGGGATGGGAAAAGAAGGAATGGACCGAACTCTCACTCCCTTCTTCGACCCCGTCGAGATAACCGCATCTCCCATGTAGCTCGCCCACCGTGTGTGTTGGTCGTTAGATAGGACTTTACGAAGAGCAATGGGGGGGGACAAGAAGTCCCTCCTCTTTAATGGGAGAGGTTCCCTTATTCAAAAACGAACTTATTTACAAATGTACAAAACATGATTTGTTGGTAAAACTTGGATATTACGAAAGTGTTTTCTATGAAGATCATCAATTACAAAAGGACCGAGGAAAAGAGTACGGAAAGAGCGAAAGGCAACATGCGAGATTATAGATATCGAGTAATTCTTTATGTATGCGAAAGTCGCAGTGAATTGAAACAAGATCATTTGTATCGAATAAATAAGATGGAATTTAAAGACACAAAGTTCTGTAAATAACATCTGCTTAGAACACAAAGTTTCTTAACATAACACAGATTCATTAATCAAGGAAACAAAGTTCCTTCTTGGTTATACAAGATCACCGTGCTTGCAAAGTTGAAGAGTATGCAATCGGTAAGACTAACGAATTTGAGACAAATGAGCTTCACAAAGAAAATAAATGAAAGCTTAGGAATAACAGAGATCAGATAGACAAAGAATGGAAAAGTCCTTCTGTATTGATTTCTTTATAATCTATTTACACTTTTCAGAAAATATGCCAAGTTCTTCCTCCTTCAAAATGGCGTGGAAAGGCCATTATATAGCTTACAAGTCAGTTATTCTTTGTAACTACTTCTTTTAACTAAAGATTAGTTAAGGATTGCCAATCGCAATACCTCAACTTATTACAATGAATCCGAGAAAAAGAAATAGAAAAGAAGAGAAGAATAAGGAGAAGAAGACAGGTGGTCGGTCACTGAGAGGGACCCACCGACTTCAAAATTCGCTGCCCTCGAATCTCTTCAATGACTCGGCTATATCTCTCGCCACGAGGGACCGACGTGTTAGTCGTAGACGAGTCCAAAATCCCGCAGACACTTCTCCATCTCTTTATCAAACTCGACATGAGTATGATAATCTTTGTTTGCTTCTTCAATGGCAGATTGAAGAGAGAAAATTTCCTTCATTTTCTCTTTGGAGATTGAGCTTTCCTTGAATAGATTATCTTTGACATAAGCTCTGAATTGAGCTTTGATTTCTTGCAAGGAAAGGGAAACACCAGAATTTTCATCCTGAAGATGACAGTGAATATCCTTGAAAGCTGAGACAACCAGTGTCTTGAAAGCTTCGCCCTTCTGCCAACTGTTCTTTAGTTCTCCCAAAGCCTCCTCCAGGACTTCGATCTTCATATTGATAGTATCAGAGCCACAACCTAAATTCGGGGAGGAATTACAGAGAAAAGGGATACATGCACAGGGAATTAGGCTGCAAGGGTTCGAGCAAGGGTAGCATGGAAACAATGTAAGAATTGCAAAGGTGGCTTGCTCGTTATATAGGCTGAGAGGAGAGAGAAGGGTGATCAATGCGCATTACATTCATATCTATCAGTTTGAAAAAACAGCATATTTGGGTAGAGCGGGAAAAACTAAGTATGAATGGCATTTGGTTCATTAGGGACATGTGAGACGCGGATGCGTGAAACACGCGGCTCGGCCGGTTCGGGCGATGCAGGGAAAAGACGCACAAATGTCTATTGGGACACGCGGGACATAAATGCGCGAAGTGCGCGATTCGGGCGTTTCGGCCGAAATTGGAACAAAAGGCCCGTTTGAACTTGGGACATTTGGGACGAAAAGTTCCGGAGTACGCGGTTCAGGTGAATCGGCCGAAAATGGAACAACTTTCACTTTTGACTTGGGACAAAAAGCTCTGAAGTACACGACTCGGCGCTTCGAGGTGAAAATGTTACAATAAGTCCGAAGAAGTTTGGGACATTCGGGATGAAAATGTGTGAAGTACGCGGTTCGTGTTTCGGCCGAAATTGGAACAACTCGCACTTTTGACTTTGGGACAGTTGGGATGAAAAAGTTCCGACGGGCCCGAAAATGGAACAACTTCGGGGATTTCGGCCGATCGGGGAACAGAGCACACTTTGGAACTTGGGACACGTGGGACAAAAATGTCCGACATGCCCGAAATACATACAAAATGACCCAAAAACTGCAGACTTTTCTCAATCTCACGACTTGGTACATTAGAGAAAACACTTAAACTCAAAATTTTGAAATTTTTACTTTCATCAGAGCAGGGAATTTTGAGTGGACAACACTGTGCAATCTGTGCTCGAGACCACCGCCAGCTCTCGGTGTAAGTCTCCTCCCGATGATCGGGACCCCCAGGATACGGTAGACATCCTCCAAAGTGATGGTCCACTCACCGCGGACCCCTGGCAATCGGAAAGTGTTCCGATCTGCATCCCAATATGAGAATAAGTCACAAAGAATGTGACTAGATGGCGTGACATGGGGCACGCGTGATATACGCAATATGCCGGCCCTCTGTAATGTATCCTCCTCATCCTGAGAAAGGGCATCCAATACCCCCGAAAGCCAATCACACTCTCTCTCTCGGCTCCATCTGATATACTCCTCCCTCACCTGCATGCACCCAAAAACACACAAAACAGGGCAAGTTAGTATCCAATCAATATCGAGAGAGTCATAAAAGCGTATAGAAATGATAAAAATACAAGTGCAATCTCAAAAGTTAAGCTCTTTTGCATTCTGTGCAAAACCGCCGCCCTGAGCAGGGGGGCGGTTTTGTAACCGCCGCCTTAAGGGCGGCGGTCATAACCACCGCCCTGGCCAGGGCGGTGGTCGCGTCCGAAAACCCGCGCGGGTTGTTAACCCCAAAAAGCCCAAAATGAGCAAAAATGACCTTTTTAACTAAAAACAAAGCCTACCCAGTAGGCGCCCCCCCTAGATGGACCTTTTGAACCTAACATTTTCAAAAATAATCCCCCCATTGCAAAGAATTTGCCATTTCAAATTTGAAGAGGGAAAAACACAAAATAGAAGAAAACCAACCTGTGATCGCTGAGGTCGGTGTTCCACTCGTGGAGGCATGATCACGATCTCGCTGCGAACGTTTTGACTCTATTCACGTGAGAAACCATCACCGTGGGTCCCAGAGCTCAAAATCAATCAAATCGACTCGCGCAAATGAATAGGAAAATGGGCCCACTTTCATATATATATCGTTCTGTTTCATTTTAAAATGACTTTTTCACAGGTTTGGAGCGCTGATGGAGGTAAGTTTCTATCCCCACACGAATGGTACGTTCTCCTTCCCTATTATTTTAGCGTTTATCTTCCAAGTTATTGCATCTATCTGCACTTGAGTTCTCTTTTCATTTTGCAGGTAGCGGGAATTTCGATGGCGTCATCGCAACACACACGACATTTGAGTAAGGTATAGCTTCTAACTCCCCATTTCGGGATCGCCATACTCGGACCCACCGTTTTATGCCTCTTTATGGCTAAAACGCTTCTCCGAGGGGGCAATATGTACGTACCCAAAATTGTAAGGTACAAGTCTTTGCCAAAACAAAGGTAACAAGTGCCCCGATGATGATACAGGTCTCCTCGCAAGGTGTTCGGGATCCGGAAAAGCCCTCGGAGTATGCGTTAACATCCCGCATGCCTCGCTTAGCCCCCGCGCCCTTTTTTTTTCCCTTTTTCCCTCTTTCCTTGGCCTCTTGACCTTCAGTGACGAAACCGCCGCCCTTAAACAGGCGGCGGTCCTGTGCGCGTTTTCCAGAATGCTCTTTTGACGCGACTCGCGTGAAATATCACGTTTCACCAGCTTTTCTTTGCCGACTTGAGCATGCATTAATGTTTTTGGTCCCCTGGAACAGTGTTTTTTCTTTGTTTATTGTTTAGGAGTTCAATTTGGTTTTGGTTTTTGAGAGTTGGAATTCCTATAAATGCATGGTTTGTGTACATGCAAATGGGCAGAATGTAGAAGAATTTGGTGAAGAATTTGAGCTGGAGCTTTTGGTCACCATTTTTCCTTGTTAGAATCTTCTTCTTTTTAATGTCTTGGTTAGCCTGCTTAGGATTGATAGCATAGTTCATTTCATACTTGGTTAGTATTGTTCAGCTGTTGGTAAGCCACAGACCCATCTTGTGCAGGCAGTGTTGTTATCTCATCCCAATCCAGTTAGAAGCTTGCCTCTAAATTTCTCTTTGATGTAGATTTGTTTTATTGTGTCTTGGAGTTCTTAGTTCAATCCATTATATGCCTGGTTAGCTTTATTCAGCTGTTGGTAAGCCACATATCCAACTTGTGCAAGCAGTGTCTTTATTTTATCCAATCCATTGGAACAGAATAGCTTAGGAAGCCATTAAAGTTGCAGGTTTTGCTCTTCGTATAGGATAGTTACAGGTTCTGTTGCTTCATGTTGCATGACTCGCAGTAAAATCCCGCTAGGAATCACATAAGCCAAGCTCTGTACTCTTGCGCTATCCCTCTCCTACTCGCATTCTCGGTCTGCATTCTGAGTTGTCCTTATCCCAAAATCTACTCTTATCGGTGCTAGCATTACACGCTTTTCTGGATCCACGTGAACACAAAAGAATGAGGAGATCATACTGAGGGGACGAGATCACATACACCATCGGATTTGCCACTGCATCGCTGCAGAGTCCGTGTTTTACATTTCAAAGTTCTAGTCGATTCATATCAAATAGAGTAGTTAATCGCTTTATTTCATTTCATTCTATTCTCGACATTGTCGTGAAGTCATGGGGATTGATAGTTTTTGAGAAACTATGATTCACTCCTCGCTTCTGAGGTAGGATCGAGAATCTTGCCGGTAGATTAGAAAAACTATTTTATTTAGAATAATTCTACAAATCGCACAGGCAAATAACCACACTCGGTTATCTTGTCTGTTTTAAATTATTGTTTAGCTATTATTTCTAGATACGCTTAAAATAGTTTGCTTTCCTTAAAATTGTTAGAATATTTCTTAGAAGAATAAAAGATATATATGTTAGATTTATTTCACATAGTTAGAATTTGTTTCGTTACAGTTAGATTTGCATTTTGTTTCGTATGACAATTATGGGACCTCAAGAGCCCAGGGAATATACATTTGAGCCAATCGTGCCTCAACCAAACCTCGTCACAGCAATAGTTGACATAGACCAAAATCTTAGGATACAAGTATTCGGAGCAACCACGCATTTACAACCGATCGGTCCTCGCTAAGAGGATTAAACATAGAAGACGACCAAGCACATGCGTTTTGGTCAAGTCAGCCAAACTACAGATTACTCTAGAAAACATCCACATGACTGTAGAGGGGCTCGAAAGAGAACAAACATTCGGGTGCGATCCTCTAGTTCCACAGCCAGATGCTAGAGACACCCTCGTAGATATAGATGCCACTTAAGAATCCAGTTGCATGAGAACGTCCTGTAAGGTATTCCCGAGAAGATCGCACAACTATTGGTTCTAAACATGAAGTTTCGAGAAAGCATACGATTACTGGATACTAGGGATTAGAATTTGATCTCGCATATGACCATAATAGGACCGCAACAACCAAGAGTCTACGGTTGTGACCCACAGATCCCACAGCCCAACGAATCCACAAGTCAGTTAGATATAAACACTGGCCTACGCACACTAGTATTTCAGTCCACTCCACTTCCACCTATCATCATCGAACAACTGTCCTTACTAGATATAATAAGCAAGAAAGCTAGGGAATTCTGGACTAGGCCAGAAAATCGTCCGTAGAGCCAATTATATTCATCATCCACTATATGACCTTATCGGGAGATATACACGAAACAATCCCAGGTCATTTTCCACGTATTCCGCAACCCATAGATCGAATCACGCCAGAGCTCGATATTGATTGGAGCCTTCGAGCAGTCATCCTCGCTGATCAATCTATCACACTAGTCCAAGTTAGAAGGGCCTTCTTTGCCTTAGATTCACAAATTCCACTAGTGCGTGTCGAAGACATTAGACTGCCTAACTAGTTTGTCTGCATATTCCATCCCCACCGGCTGTCTCGGCACGACCTCGGGAGGTCGGGTACGCGGAAGAGTTACTTGTTGATTCTCACGCTCGCCTGTTGCTTTTCCGACGCACGCGGAAACCTTAGCCCCGAGGATTCTGTAGATACCCCTTATGACTCTAACTCCTCAACTATTATCTCATCCTTATCAGGGGTTTTACCCGGAGTGATGGGATTATTTTTGCCTCTTGTCGAAGGCCCAAACATGATGCCCCAAAATGGTAAGATTTAAGGATCAAGGTCGAAATTTAGGGTTTCATATTTCAATAATAATTTGGCCAAATTTTATAAAACTCAAAGAACTAACTCAAACTAATTTTTAATCTTCTTTATGGAAATGTAAATAACTTTGAAAATTTTCACAAATTACACCCTATGTAGCCGAATTATGAAAAACATAAAACCGCTATAACTTTTGCAAAACAAGTCAAAAATTATTAAAATTTTGGGAAGCTTACTTGACTAATTTTACCACACCACAAAAAAATTTGTAGAAAAATTCGCTACTGATGTTGAGATATGGACGAACCTTAAAAATTAGGGTTTGACGCAGTGTTGGCCGAGTTCAAGCTCTGATACCACTTGTAATGAAATTACTTGTATAATTCAGATCATGAGCAGAAATATAACACCAAATAACACAATATTCCAGAATAATGATCTCAATATGCAATTAGAATAGCTTCGCCACTTCGAGGGGGCAACCTCCAAACCATACAATAATACTCAAATGCTCCAATGATGATAAACTACTACCTACTAACCTCTATATATACTATTCCTATGCTATGGCCAACACCAAGGCCGACCCACTAATGAAAATATAACATATATGAAAGAGATACATAATGATAAGAAGTTATGATAGCCACAAGTTGGCTATATACATCCAATATAAGATATATGATTAAGGGTGTAGCACATACATGTTCCAAAATGGAACATGCAGAGCGTGTAAAGCACTCAGGAGGAAAGAAATCTACACTACAACAAGACAATGTGCAGAAGCACTTAGAGGAAAGAGAAACTAAACTAATATGTATAGGGTGAGACTCCCCTTTTAGTAGCAGTGCTTAAGATAGATCCTGTTTACTGGAATCTGTAACTCTCCGCCCTCCAATGTAGACAATTGGAAAGCATTACTACTTTTTCATCTTGTTATCATATAAGGGCCACTCTAGATGGCATCGAACTTAGAATGTCTCCCTAGTTTTGCTCGATCTACATCCCATTTCAAAACTAGGTCCCCTTCTTAGAAGGTCCTTGCTCTAGCCTTCTTGTCAAAGCATCTTTTAATTGAGGCCTGGTTCTTCTCCAATGCTTGGAGAGCTTGCTCTCTAGTCTCTTCTAATTCTATCGCTCTGTACCTGGCCTCCATTGGTTCAAATTCAGACATCTCTAGTTGCTTCACAAGCTCCAATGCTGGTAATTCAAGTGATATGGGCAACACTGCTTCTTTCCCATAGACAAGCTTGAATGGGAGCTGCATGTAGATCTCTTGGGCATTATTCTATTAGCCCATAAGGCCGTTTTGAGCTTTGTGTGCTAGGTCCTCTGATTCTCATCGAGATTTCTTCTGATGATCTTCAGCAGGTTTTTGTTTGTAGACTCAGCCTAGCCATTACCTTGAGGGTAATAGTTTGATGAAGTACTCAAATAAGTCCCATTTTTAACAACCCATCCTATAATTTTGGAACCTATAAATGCTAATGCATTATCTGAGATGATGGTGGTTGGTACTCCAAATCTGGTCACTATCCCTTCATAGAAATCCAGGATACTAGACTCATTTGCTTCTTTGAGTGCCACTACCTCGGTCCACTTGGTGAAATAATCAGTTGTTGTCAGGATCCATTTGTGACCTTGGCTTGAGTTTGGGTTGATGACTCCAATGAAGTCCAATCCCCATTGCATGAAAGGTTGGTCTACTGAGATTGGGTGCAATGGAAGTGTTGCTAGCTTCTCTTTTCCTTTGAAGAATGCACAACTCTTGCACCTTTTGATCCATGTGAAACAATCACTAAACACTTTGGGCCAATAATATCCTACTTTCATGATTTTGAGTGTTGTCACTCTTGGAGAAAAATGGCCTCCATCTGCTTCAACATGAAATTCTTATAGCACTCTCTCCACTGATCTGTCCCAATGCATCTTAGCAGAACACCATTGATGTCCCTTTTAAATAATACACCATCAATGAAAACATATGGGATGGCCTGGAGTCTGAAATGCCTTCTTTTTCTTTACTCATCCAATGAGGACACATGCCCGTTTGAAGGAAATGCACCATGTCTTGGGTCCAACAAGGAGTAGGTACATCATCTCTCCCTTCTTCTTGATTATTCTGTAGAACAAAAATAGCCTCCTTTTCATTGTTCGCTTCTTCTTGTAGAGCAAAGGCTAGTTGCTCACACAAGCCCCTCCCATGGACCAGCTTGGTGACCTTAATCTCAATGTCATATTCCATGACACGAGTGATCCACCCTACACATTTCTCATTCAGGTCCTTGCTGAGGAGGAATTCTTTGACTCCTGTATGGGAGACCAATAGTTGGATTTTGTTGTTTGACACCAAATGCTTAAACTTCTTCAGTCCCCTGATCACTGCTAGGACTTGCTTCTCAATGAAGGAATACCTCACCTCATAGTCTTCTAGACTCTGACTGAAGAAAGCAATTGGTTGTTCTGAGCTTTCTTTGTTCTGCTGAACTAGGATTGCAGAGATAGTGTCACTACCACCAAAGGCATACAATATGAAGTCCTTGGAAAAATCTGGATTTACAAGAGTTGGGGCCTGTGATATGGCCTCTTTGATAGCTTCAAAGCTTGCCTTTCCTTCAGCTGTCCATCTGAATGCTAAGCTCTTCTTCAACGCATCAGTGTTATTGGCTTAACCAGAGTAGCAAAGTTTGGGACAAACCTTCGAACAAAGTTGATCTTCCCCAAGAAGCTTTGAAGAGCCTTCTTGTGACTTGGCAATGGTAGTGCTTTTATTGCTTCAACTCTTTCTGGATCAATTTCTAGACCTTCCTTAGACACAATGTGGCCCAAAATCCTACCCTCATGGGCCAAGAATATGCATTTTTGGGGTTCAAAGATACCCCAAATCTTCTACATCTTTGAAACACTTGCCTTAGATGAAAAAGGTGGTCTTTGCATTCTTGGAGAACACAATGATATCATTCGATAGATCAACACTATCTTGTTGATTAGCCCTTTGAATTCCATATCCATGACCCTTTGAATTTTTTGTATGCATAGGTGCCCCATTTGGTGGTGAAAGCAGTTTTGAATTGATCATCTTCTTTTACCATGATCTGATTGTATCCCGAGTAGCCATCCAAGAGAGAAATCTCTAACTTAGACACCACTTGCAAGATCTGTTCCATTGAAGGGAGTGGGTAGTGATATTTGAGCATCCATGAAGTCAACATGCGCAGCTTGATTTCTCCATTTTCTTTCTAACTGGGACCAGATTTGCAACCCAACTTGAATGCTTGATTGGGAATATGATACTTACCTCTATTAGTTTGTTCAGCTCCTTCTTCATCAGAGGCTCAATATGTGGGTTGACTGGTCTTTGCTTCTACCTGATAGGCTGAGTAACTAGGTCCAATTCAATTGTGTGTTGTGCTAGTTTTGGATTGAACCCTCTTAGGTCTTCATAACTCCAAGCAAACACATCAGGGAATTCTTGGCAAAGTTGTATGAATTCATACCTTTCTTGCTCGGTGGCCACCTTGCCAATTTGAAGTTTTTGTCTTCTCCAATGGGATTGACTTTAAATCTTCTCTTTTGATCTACATGTTAGCCTTCTCCTTTCTGAACTAATCATTAGGATTGAAAATAGATTCCAATGTCACTAAGCCTTTGGGAAGCTTGTTTGTATGCAACTGTACTATCATTCTTGTCATCTTTGCTGCTCTAATCTACTCTGGTTTCTAGATGAGAATTCAGCTTCTTCTTGTAGAAAGTTAATGATCTGCTGATCATTCTCAAACACCTACTAGCATGTATTATTATCTAGCACTGCTAGCCTCACAACCACATGGATATGTGGTTGTTCTTTGTCTCTTTTGATGTTGTCCACCACATCAAAGGTTGCTCCAACTGCTGCAAGTCTATCAGCTTCATTTTCTTTTCTGGGTATGGACATAATGTTGAAGGCTTTGAAATCCTCCATGAGGTCCCATACTCTATTCTTATAGTTTTTGAGCAGGTCATTTTTGACAGCATTTAGTCCTCTAACTTGATTGGCAACTAGTTCACTATCACCAAACACTTGTAAATTCTTGATTCCTAGCTTTCTTTCCCAATGAAGACCTTGGACTAAAGCCTCATATTCAACAATATTATTTGAACAAGCAAACTGGAATCTAAAGGCTGCATAATATTTCATACCTCTGGGAGACACAATCATAGCTCCTCCTCCAGCTCCTTGTCTACTCCTTGAACCATCAAAGAATAATTTCCATACCTCATTGTCATCTTTATGTTCTGGCTTGATTAAGGTAGGGAGAGGGTGATTTTCTTCATGTAGAAGGTAGACCCCAGCTTAGATTCTTCCATTTCTTTATAGGGGTCAA
Source organism: Taxus wallichiana var. yunnanensis (assembly GCA_018340775.1). Lineage (NCBI taxonomy): Eukaryota > Viridiplantae > Streptophyta > Pinopsida > Cupressales > Taxaceae > Taxus > Taxus wallichiana. Next base: position 828,748,733 of record CM031239.1, read on the forward strand.
AAGCATGTCTTTTGTTGGCCCACTCATCTAGAGTCAAGTCTGGGATACATTCCAACTTGGTATTTGCTTCATTAGTGCCTAGGAGGTCTTCTTGATCAAAAGCTAAGTAGTTGGCATTAATTGGGATAGGCACATAAGTTTCAATATGATATTCGAAATGGGTTCAGATCTTGACTGTGGCCTTTGCCCCATATCTTGTCCTAAAGAGCATATGTGACCAATCAGCAGACAGGTAGCCTCTAATTTTGGCAGTGAAGTCCCTAGACAGACACAAAGCAAAATGTGGTGGAAAATCTATGATGGACACATTTTGCAAGACAGTCACATTGGGGCAAGCATGTAGAGTGAGACTCAGATCCTTGATAATTCCCACAATGGTTACCGTTGTCCCATCTAATTGGACTACTCCTCTAGAGATGACCTCATATTGGAGACCCAACTGATCGGCTATTTGTTTGGGCATCACAAAACTACTAGCCCCATAATCAATCATACAATTGTGCACTAATTTGTCTCCAATAATCAATGAGACATAGAATGGAGGGGGTCTCAAGTTCTTACCTTGTTGTTCTCCTTGGTTCTTCTCAGGTTGAACTGCATTGGCAAGCACTCTCTCTGCTGATTAGGGGTTGATTTGAACTTGACCAATTCTGCATGGCAGTCTGTAACAAATCCCTCTACCCTAGAATGGCCAATGACTCCCATAGTGAAATGTTCACACTTGTCCTCTTCATTTGCTCAATAATATTGAATGAGCTATCTTTTTGTTTCCCCTTCCCAGACACATTTCTTTCTTGCACATGGGTTGTTACAACCGGTGCTGGATGGATTTGGAAGGTGGCTTGGATTGGTTCTGCATGTTGGGAGTTACACTTGGAACACCAAGACCTTGTGGAGTGATGGAAGGTTGAGGGTTACCTAAGTTCAGTGGTTGGCCCTCTCCAATGCTTCTCTTTTTGGACCGTGTATTGAAAGCCACACTTTGAGGAGGGAACTAATTCATCCCACAAAAATCTTCATCACTGCAATTTACAAGCATGGTCTCTCCTAGAGGTTCACCTTGTTGAGCTCCTTGCTTCGATCTCCTTCCTAACTAGGCTCTTGTGACACCATACTGGTTTGCACCATTAGAGCTTGATTCAGAGCACCATTAAAACACATGGATTGGTTATGTGGTTGACTGCATGGAAAACACCAATCATATTCCTATGCCATATTGTTCTGTGTAGGGACCAATGCCTTTGATGTTGAGGTTGTACTTGGATCATAAGACCTAAAAGGTCTAGCAGCTTGAGGTTGTCCTTGATTTTGATTCTAATTTGTAGTCTGAGGTGGTGGCCTATTTTGCTGGTATTGGGGTCTAGCTTGATATTGAGCCTGGGGTTGGTATGGCTTGAAACTATGAGCTTGTTGTCTTTTGATGGTCACTAGCTCATTCCCAAAGTTCTGAAATTTCTTCATCACCACTTCCTGAAACTCTTTAGAGGCATTAGATGATGAAGTGGAAGCTTCACCTGAGCTTTGATTCCTGGGGGTGGGTATAGGAGCTAATGTAGGCACTTGGCTAGTATCTGGGCTTCCTAACTCAGGGTACAAAGGCATGGATGGCCTAGGAGCAATTTTTCCATCTTGAATCCAATGGTTCTTAGCCCCTATGGAGAGGCTATAGGTTGCAGGTAATGTAGTGCCCCCCATTGACTAAATCATCAGAGAAATATCATAATTTAAAGCCCTAAGAAAGTATAAGAAGGCACCTTCATTAGTGGGCTTTACTGTCGAGAATCCTATACCAGGTCCACTAGAATATGAGGTTGAAGTTTGTCAGCTGCTCATTCGGGGCTCTCTTGATTATTGTTAGTTGCTCTAACAAAGACAAGTTATCACCTTTTTCCCCAAACTGATTGTGAAGGGCCATGCACGCTGGTTGGTTCCAGTTCTGGATAGAGCCTGCTTTAAGACTCTTGAACCATTGTGAAGCTTTCCCTTTGAATGAAGAGGTGAGAAACTTGACTGCAATGTCCATCTCATGGATCTCATGGATTATACAAACATTTGCAATATCTTGGACATGGTCACCAGGAGAAGTTTGATTTTCCCCAGTGAAATGTGGGATGCTCTTTAATGTTGTAATCGGAACTGGGTTTTGTGCAATCAAGGCGAGTGGACTACTATCGGTGAAGTTGACATATGGATTTGGTTGTGCCATTCTGATTAGCCTAAGAATCCTCAGAGATCGAAAGAAAGGCCTTACAAGTGGAGGTGTTGACAAGGTTCTGCTTGGTGGAGATGGAGACCTCTGAACTCTTCTTCCCCTCCTTTTCCTACCTGGGGATAGACACAAGTATTCAAATATACCTTCTTTCCTTGCTCTAGACCGGGTGAGATTCATGAATCTCCCAAGCTTGGTACTCTTGAAACCAATAGATTTGTTTCTTTTGGATTCGCCAGATGTACAATTTTAAGGCTTCTTAAAAGCTAGAATCACAACAAGTGTACATCAATTCCTACTGTAATAAGATGGAGACTTCTTAGTCCCACCGGGCATGCCAAAACTATTAGTGCAGAATCACAACACCCCCAAATGAGCCCTAAAAGATCTACTTTTCTAAGGCATGCTCATTTGGTGTGATTGCATAACATTGAACTTTCCCCAAGGTGTGGGACCTTGCAAAAATGGGAAAGCTCTCCAGATTGAAGGTTGGTTCCTTATTCCTCTATTTAGGTGCATACGTAGAAACTTGCAGAGGGTCTGTTCTTAATCCTAATCTAAACTTTACCAAGGAGACAGGGATAGAAGGAATATAGAAATGAAAACAGCTAAACTACGAGGTGATGCACCAAAGGAATGATGAACACTTAGTTTGCCTTTGACATGAACCAATAAAATGCATACAATAAACAAGCACAGATAGCCAGATCTGTAATGAGAGACCAAATAGAAGCAAAAGAAACAAGAAGGATCTAAGATCGATCACAAACATATTTTATTGCTCTATAGATTAATACAGTTCATTACAGAATAGCTGAAAGCGAGACATATGTGTTACAATTTTAAGAAAGAGAGAGAGAGAGAAACGGGAAAATGTGGGTCGAATCTCAACCATCGTTGTTAATGCTTCTGCTAAAATATGCCCTCGAATCCATATTTACTACATTGATCCTTGGTTCAATGTCTTGGAGAGAGGAAATGACGGAAATAAATCAAATCTGATCTGGTTGTTGAGACTGGTGGATCCTGCATTGAAAGCTCAAAGATGTTTTCCTCCATTTCCTTTACCTAACCTCCTCAAAAATAAAGTCTTATACCTCCATTGCATGGGCGAGGCCGAGATCCTTCCAATGGTGTCAGATTCGCAATATTTTGAGCCCTGAGTCGAAAGATATGCCCCTTCGAAGTTTGTATCGAATCCGTACAAGTGGGCGGGAAAACCAATTTGGAAAATGGGTCCCTCTTTAATATGGGACACGTGGTAGTCTTTGGTAGGTTGGGGAGATGCGCTCCAAATTTTTCCTTTATGCCTTTTGAACGAAAGGCAAACTTTCACTTTTTTCCCAACTCCCTACCTTGGCTTTGACTCGGGTCTAAGTGCTGAATTTTCCCCGGGCGGAGTTGTGGGCCATTTTGCAACTTTTACTCCCTTTTGAGGTAACAAGGGGTGAAAATCAACTTTTCCCCAACTGCCCACTTTCCCCTGGGACACGTGTCACTCTGGCACTCGCTCGGGAACCTTTTCTCCATTTTACCCTTGAAACAACGCCCTTAAGACACTTGGCAGCCTCCATTGGTCTACTTATGTGCATTGACTATTCAACTAACCTTGCCCCCTTTGAGGTACATGTGGAGGCACCACGCTTGTTTGCAAACCGACCCAAAGTTTCCTTTGGAGGAGCGTCGAGTTGACACTTGTCGGCCTCCACTACTCTGTGGACTTTTCAACGGTTCCTCTCATTTTTAGGCTTTGGGCTACGTGGCGAGCTTGCGCTCGTTTGGGTTCCTCCCTTTGGATTCACTTTGAGAGAAGTGTCGTTAGGACACGTGGTCTCTTCCACTGCCTCCTCCATACTTAGTTGTTTTTGGGCCTTTCTGAGCTGTTTCAAGCCTAAGGACGTCGAATCTTCGTTGTTTCTTCTTCTTCCAATTTCTGGTTCCTCTGTAACATCTCCCCTTTGTCTGACCCTGTTATTCCATTGTTGAGTCTACCTGTAACTTGCAGAATGAATTTAAGGCATAGAAACGGCCCGACAGAGTCATTTCTTTCTATACATGATCCCTTGCTCTTTCTTCATCTCCACCACTTCATTGTTGAATCTTTTTTGCAACCAATTTGTAGGATTGAATGAGTTCTCTCGGTTCCTTTTAAGCGGGGTTGTGATTTGATCCAATATTTAGCTTGGGGCAAAATATGGATAATGTGTATCAACCGAGGTTACACGTTAGAATGTTGTTAAGGCGAAAAATATTAGGGCACTCCTGGATGATAAAATAGATAAGGACACTGAGGTTAAATGGTTGACTGAGGAGCAGGATAATGTTATGGCGAATTGCAGAATATTAAGAAAATGGCCGAGTAGATTGCCGATGAGATCATGAAGAAGCAACCATAGTTTCAGGAAAAGGTACCACATAATTTCCCAACCGCCATTCACTACTTGTGCACTATGGTAAAATTACTTTTAGAAGAAGAACCAAGTTAGCCGAGACCTAAGGATTGTATAGAAGAGGTGGCAAGAGCCAAGGATGCGGTTGTAAGGAAAATATCCAGCTATGAGGCTATTCTACAAGCCTTGAAGGATGAGATGAAGAAGGTAGATTTGGTGTTAGCCATGTGTGCAAAGCACCCGATAACATGGTGCAAACAAGGACAAGGGCAGAAGAAAATGAAGTCTCCGCAGTAGCAAAGAAAGAAACACTGGGTGCATAGAATGGATTATATTGGTAGAGGCTAAGTGTGACGTGCTTGATGCTACCAGGAAAGAACACATGGATCAAATAAAGGACATCGGGAAGCTCATAGCCAAAAAGATGGACGTAATGGAAGGGATGGTCTCCAGTATGGCCAATATACTAAGGATTTTACAGAATGAAGGTGGTAAGATGACACTTGATGAGTTGGATGGTGTGGTTGTAGACATCCTAGAATGATTGGTATGCATTCAAGTAGAAGTACAGGGTGAGTATCCGGAGTTAATTCTCGACATAAGAGAAGAAAGATACCACTTAGCCTAATTTCCATAGCGCTGGTAATCCATTATTTTTGGACATATGTATTCATTCTTTCACTCATTATTATTTTGGAGAGATAAGATGGGATTACCCATTACCGGGGTGGAAATCCATTTTAGTGTGGGGTAATGTTGGGCTAACAAAAATAGCCTAAGTGTTGGGCATACAAATGTAGGGCACAAGAAGAGCGTGTGAAAATATAGTAAGGTTGAAGCACCCAGGATCGAACTTATCCGTTTTGTTGTTAAGGCTATTTTTGGAGATAGAGTGTTGAGCACACAATGATGTGGAGACTTGCAGATCACATAAGGATATTTTGGGATGTGCAATTCAAGCACCATGCATAGTTTTGATCTAATAATAGGATTTCTACTCAGAGTTAACTATAGGAAGTCTATTATTAGAACACTTGCATGTTTTGTATTTCCTTGTAAAGGTGCATGGATATTATTAGCATGTAGCCTATTTTTGGAAGGTGCATAGGGTTGAAGGGAAAGTCCCAACCCATATATATGTATTGATTTTCACGGTTTAGACAATCCTAATTATTGTAGAGTTATGTTGCAGATTTGCTAGCGTGCATGGATATGGAGATTGTATCTTGATGTATGAAGCTTATGTATTTTGTAATATTTAATATAATGAAACATATTGTTAGGTTATGGATCTAAATAGCTTCACCGGAGCATGCATTAAAAGTGATGGGTTACACAATGACCGACATCGGTTAGGAAGTGACCGACATCGGTCGAAGTGACCGGCATCGATTAGATAGTGACGGGCATCAATCGTGAAGTGAGTGACATCGGTTAGTTATCAACCAACATGGGTCGAAGTGATTGGCATCCGTCAGCAATGAACTGACATCGGTTACTGCGCATCTATGTTTTTATTTTAGATGTGAGATTTGATTTGAAAGTTGATCGTAAAAGTGATCGAATGGTTGTAAATACATAGCTAAGGTGCCCTAAGTTTGTGTATGATTATATAAGCTTGAAATCTAGGGTTAAAAGGTTAATGAGAGTAATCCTTGGTTGAGAGAATGAAGAAGAAGAAAGAGAAAGAACAGTTACTGAAGACAAAGCTTCTATGGAGAGAAGTGGGACATAAGGAAATATGAGGTATATCTAAATGGTGAGAAGAGGTTTCTTTTATTGTATTTCCTTTGTATAATTATTGTCTAATTGTAATGGTATGCATAGTATTCAATTAACATAGAGTTTCTTCTTGTAGATCCACATGTTGGTGAGATCTTGTATTGTAGATCCATGAGATCATATTGTATTATTGATCCATGTAGATCTAGGCTTGTATTGTTAGATCCACAGGTTGTTGTGAGATCTTGTATTCATAGATCCATGAGATCATGTTGTATTGTTGATCCATGTAGATCTAGATAGAGTAGAGGAGGTTGTCTTCTTGTATGTACGGGGGTGATGCGATGACATGGAGGAGAGACTTACTTCTTGGTGCACATATATGGTTACACATTGGTAGACTCTTGTGAGAGGTCTTGTTTGTAGATTCACATGAGATCTTGGTTGCGGTTCAAAGATGCAGTAGTTCCTAGTTATGTGAGATATCTTTGGTGGTTTGTAGTCTCTATTGTAGTGCACTCATGGAGATCTATTTAGATATCTGGAGGAGGAGATACTCTTGGAGAGATGCATTATAATCTTGTGGGAAGAGTTGGTTTGTACTCTTGATTATTATATATATGAGATCTCTATCTTTGGTGGACGTAGCCCACATTGGGTGAACCATGGTACATGTTGTGTTATGTGTGTGTACTTTGTTTTGATTTAGATTATTCTAGTTTATACTTCCACTTTGTTGTAGATTTTGGGGAATTGTTTAGATCTTGTGTGCATGATTGGGTTTGTTATTGAATCATAGCACTATTCCACAGTCCAAATTCCCAACAACTGGTATCAGAGCTTGGTTATTTCAGAGCAAGGTTTTGCTTCAATATATTATTAGTGGTTTACTAACAGGTGTATGAGAGAAGGGTTTGTTTTTCCTGATGTGAAAATTGTAAAAAGATATTTAAATATCAAGTGGAAGCTAGAAATGTGAGGTTGTTGGAGAATATAGTGACCGACATCGGTTAGGTGGCAATCGGCGTCAGCAGGGTGACCGTGGTTGGTTACAAGGTGACCGTGGTTAGTTACTGGGAAACCTAGTTTTAAACAGAAAAATTGCAGATCTGAAGAAATTGAGAGATGCATGGAATGTGTCTTGTTTCTGAGGTGTCCTTGGTTCTTGGAGGCACAAGCATGTTGGACAGATTGCAGATCTAGGTTACATAGGTATGGTTTTATCTTGGTATTGCAGTGCTTGTATGTTTTGGTTGCACATGCATGGTTTGGGATTGCAGATCTAAGTATGAGATAGAGGAGAAGTTATGCATCCTTGGTGCATTCAGATGCATGGGCTTTGGTAGAGAGGCAATATCATAGAACGAAGATGAGATTTCCGTCAGAGAAGCATGTACTTTAGTTGAAGATGTGGTTGAGTATCTTAGTGTTGATAAGGTGATGTATTTCATCTTGGTGCAATTTATTTGCATGTATTGTTGTTGTTAAGTTTTTGTACAAGATTTGGGTGCTTATTGAAATGACTGGCTCAACACAGCTATCGAATTTGGTTGAGTAGGCACCTGGTTTGGTGTATTATGCCAATTTTTTGGCATTTTGTTTGTTCCAACAACACTAACATCGGTTAGGGAATTGACATTAGTCACAGAGGAACCGGTACCGATCAAGAAACCTAGGTCGGTCTTTGTGGCAGTGAATTTGTACTAGGTTTTGTAGCAAGAGAGGGCGTGTATGGTTTAGTGTCTTGTTTTGGAGGATTGATTTTCTTGCACTGAGTGTACATGGCAGAAACAATGTATATCAATTCAATGTTTGAATCAGAAAGAGGACGAAGTTGGATTGGTTAGTCTAGTGATATTTTGGGTTAGGTATCTCTATATGGTTCATGTTTTAGTTCTTTCATTTGAAGTAACTGGTATTATGTTTGGATTGTGTGCACAAGTAAAAAATTACACCATGGATATTTGGTGGGTTTGAATTTTATTTTCAAGATGTGTTGGAATCTTGAGGACAAGGATATTTAGTCTAAGGATGAGATCCTCAATGAAAAGTCATGTTTAGACACACTTGCAAGTAATGAGAGATGTTGAGTACACATGGATGACAAGAAGGTGGTTCAACCTACTTTACAAGAAGTCCAAACTTTTGTGATGTAGAAGTATTCTTTGATAAGAAGGGAATCATTTTTATATTTCTTTCATATGTTTTATTTCTCACTGACATATATATATTCGAGCTTTTGAGCTTGTTATCAAAAGCAGTGTAGGGGAGTTTGTGTTGAGTGGGAGAAAGCCATGGTTTTTGGCATTATAGGTTGGACACAAATGCATGTACAAAGTGAGAGGAGTATGATACTATTCTGAGTGGCATGAGGCACAAGTTATTTTGGAGGACAATCACAATTTTGCAGGTATTTTGTATTTAGTTCATGATGATGTCACTTCTAGTTTTATTTTTTGGTGCTTGGATATCCTTATGGGATGGTAGTTGATGGTTGTTCAGCTAGGATAAGAGAGAGAGAACAATGTTTTGGAGTTTGAAGGGTGGAAAAATAAAATCTATTTTTTACAAGTTATAATTTGAAAATAATGTATATTTACATCTTATTGATGTTTCCCTTGTTTTCTTTCATCTTGGATGGTTGTGCAGAGTATGTTGATGGCATGTTTGCTGGTATTTACACTATTTTTAGTAGCATGGTTTAGCATGGTTGTTTTTGTTGACATTGATGAGCACAAGATTCATATTTGGCTTTGGAGTTAGTCGGTGGCAGACTTGGAGCTTTTGAGAGCCTAGCGAATTAGATGGATGTACATGGTGAGTTTGTACATGTGGATAGATTCAGTTTGCGATTCTATGATGATGCAAATGTTTTTTTTGCACATGGATGCCTTAAGCATGAGTACGGGATGTTTGTATTTCCTCTTGATTATTATGTTACTCCATGGGAGATGTTATCTACTGAGATGATTGTCTTAGATAAGCTAATTGTTTATAAAGGGTTGGATTTGCGAATGCAAAGTGTTTGGATTCTTTGAGTTATGCAGGTTTGTGGATTGATCACCCAATGTTGCAGGTAGAAATCATTTGGGATGTCTTTACCCAGGATCTTGTTTTGATTTCACATATTATAGTTTGACTTGTCTTGGTCAATTGCATTGGTGGTTGCATGGAGACATGAATAGATGGATGGAGAACATGTTTGGTTTTACAAGTATGGATATGGATGTGATAGAGGCTCAATACTTAAGTTTGAGTGGCAGCTCTTACAGGTGTGTTAGTCATGATGGCTTATTGCATGAGGAGCTTGGTTGGCTTGATTTCCTAATACCAACAATTGGTATGGTGTTATGATTAAGTGGGAGCTTTAGGATTGGTGTCACGGATCAATTGTATCTTCATGTAGGTTTGGTGAGTCATGGTTTATCTTCTTAGTTTTAGAAGATGGTTTGATCTTCCTAGTTTTTATTTTTGAGAGAATTGTTGAAGGAAAGAATAGATGGTCTTCATAGTGTGTAGAGGATGGTGATGTACAAGTATAGGTACAAAGGTTCAAAAATTTATCTCCAAGTAGGAGATTGTTAGGTTTTGCAGCTAAATAACTTCACTAGAGCATGCATTACAAAGTGTCTGGGTTACACAGTGACCGACATCGATCGAGAAGTGACCGGCATCGATCGGAGCGGTGGCCGACATCAACCAGAAGTGACCGCATCGGTCCGCTTATCAACCAAGATATGGGTCGAAGTGACCCGACATTGTTTAGGCAATAACTAACATTGGTTACCTATGTGTTTATGTTTTTATTTTAGATGCGAGGATTTGATCCGACGGTTGATTGTAAAAGTGATCAGATGGTTGTAAATGCATAGCTAAGGTTCCCTAAGTTTGTGTATGCTTATATAAGCATGAAAGCTAGGGTTAGAAGGTTAATTAGAGTAATCCTTGGTTGAGAGGATGAAGAAGAAGAAAAAGAAAGAACAGGTTACATGAAGACAGAGCTTCCATGGAGAGAAGTGGGACAAAAGGAAATAACAGGTATATCTGAATGGTGAGAAGAGGTTTCTTCTACTGTATTTCCTTTGTATAATTATTGTCTAATTGTAATGGCTTGCATAGTATGCAAAGCACATAGAGTTTCTTCTTGTAGATCCACATGTTGGTGAGATCTTGTATTGTAGATCCATGAGATCATATTGTATTATTGATCAATTTATATCTAGGTTTGTATTGTTAGATCCACAAGTTGTTGTGAGATCTTGTATTCATAGATCCATGATATCATGTTGTATTGTTGATCTATGTAGATCTAGATAGAGTAGAGGAGGTTGTCTTCTTATATGCACAATTTTATGCGGTGAGATGGAGGAGAGACTTACTTTTGGGGGCACAAATATGGTTGTACATTGGTAGACCCTTGTGAGAGGTCTTGTTTACAGATTCACAAGAGAGCTTGGTTGTAGTTAAGAGATGCAGTAGTTCCTGGTTATGTGAGATATGCTGGTGGTTTGGAGGCATGGTTGTAGTGCACTCATGGAGATCCATTTAGATATCTGGAGGAGGAGATACTCTTGGAGAGATGCATTGTAAGATTGTGGGAAGAGTTGATTTGTAATCTTGATTATTATACATATGAGATCTATATCTTTGGTGGACGTAGCCCACATTGGGTGAACCACAATACATGTTGTGTCATGTGTGTGCTTTGTTTTGATTTAGATTATTCTAGTTTATACTTCCACTTCTTTGTAGATTTTGGGGAATTGTTTAGATCTTGTGTGCATGATTGGGTTTGTTATTGCATCATAGCACTATTCCGTAGTCCCAATTCCCAACACATATTGGATGGATATTGGTGTTAGATGTGATTGAATATGGTTATGGCACGATAAATCTCATTATAGTCATTGTTTAGTCAATATTTCATAAGGTTTAGATCTAGATCTAGTTCATGCATTGTGGTTTACTTGATTAAATGTTATAAAGTTGGTTATATACATATGCAATCATGCTAACATTATGGACAAACAAATTTGAAGAGGGACCGATACCCTTACACGCTTCAAGTATCACTCGGTTCTTGCTTTGAGTGATGTGCCAACACACCTTGGGTTATATATAGTGAACTCTAGGCTACATCAACAATGATAACATATGACCCACTCTAAAGTGCGTCAAACTTGGAATGCTTTGCCCAAGTTTAGCTCTTTTCGCATCCCACTTGAGGACCAAATCTTCTGTCTTGAAAATATACAACTTGGATTTCTTGTCAAACTACTACTTGGTTTATCTCTAGTGTCTTTCTAACTTATCCATGGCATATTTCCTTAGTTCCTAAAGTTCAATGAATTCCACCATTCTGATTTCTCTTTGATATGTGCTCTCGAATTCTAACTGTTGACTAACTCCAATGAAGGTAGTTCAAGTAAAAGTGGGAGCCTAACTTATCTTCCATATACAAGGACAAATGGTTAATTGCTAATTACTTTTTTGGAGTGATATTATTAGCCCAAAAAGTAATTTTTATTTTAGTGTGCTAGTGTCTTTGATGACTGCATGGTCCTCTTTATGATTTTTATTAGGTTCTTATTAGTTAATTTTGCCAAACCATTACCTTATGGGTAATAATTGGAGGAATTATTCAAGTAAAATCCATTTCTAAGATCCCAATCAGATACTTTGGATCCTAAAAATTATCAAAAATGATGATTTGAGGAATCCCAAACCTTGTTGCAATGTCCTCCAAGAAATCAAGAATAACTAATTTAGTATCCTCCCGAGTGGTATGGATTCGTTCCACCTGGTGAAATAATCTTTTGCTATCAAGACTTTTGACCCATACTAGATGGAGGATTAATCATGCCCATGAAATCTAGTTCCCATTTAGAGAAGGGCTCATCCACCTGTATTGGGCGAAGGAGAAGGGTTGCTAGCCTTTTCTTGCCTATGAATAAGGAACATTCCTTACATTTCTTGACCCATTCATGTGCATATAAAAACAATGTGGGCCAAAATTATCATTATATGAGGATTTTCATTATTGTAGCCTTAGCTGAGAAATGTCTACCAGAGAAACCATCATGGAATTCTGCCAAGACTTTATCTATTTTATTTCCCTCAATGCACCTTAATAAGACACCATCCAAATTCCTTTTGAAAATAATTCCATTAATTAAAACATAAGGAATTGATTATAACCTGAGGTGTCTTATTTTTGTCTTTCTTAAACCAGGAGGATAGCCAAATCGATTCTTTATGAAAAATTTATATATTGTTTATCCAACTACCACACCTAGGTTGTGTTCCTTTTTCTCGTGGGTCACTCATGTTGTGTCGATTCTATGATATTTTCTCATGTTATTCTTCCTTGAAGAAAGAAGTTTCTTCATGATTTTCTTGAGCGTCCAAATCTAGTTACTCACATAATGCTCTTCCTCTTAACTTCTCGTGACCTTGATGGTCACATCAAAATCCATGATTTTGGTTACCCATCTAACTTCTTTTTCACTAATTTTCACCCCCATAATGAAATATCTCATAGTGGGGTGTGAGAATAAGACTTTGATGTGGTTGGCATCTAAGAGAGGCTTGAATTTATCGAGAGCACGCAAGATAATGAAAACCTATTTTTCTAAATGGTTTTACTTGAGCTCCAAATATTTCAATGTTTGGCTAAAGAATGTTACGTATTGCTCCATATATTCATTTTTCTTCTATGTGAGAACCGGGCTATGCTTGAGATCTATGCCATAAATGTAAAGCATAAAATCCATTGTGAAATATGGATTGATGAGTGTTGGCTCTTAAGCTATAATGACTTTGATCTTGCTAAATTTTTCTCTTCCTTCAATGGTCCATTTGAAAGTATTGTCTTTTCTCAACATCAGGGTGATGGGCATGATTATACCTACAAAGTTAGGATTAAATTTCCTAATGAAATTTATCTTTCCAAGGAAATATTGGAAAACCTTCTTGTGAGTTGGAAAAGAAAGGGAGAGGATGGAAAAGACTCTTTTTGGGTCCATTGCAATTCCATCTTTTGAGACAACATGACCCAAAATATTACTTTATGGAACTAAAAAAATGTACTTCTTGGGGTTTAATGATATTCCTAACTCTCTCGCATCTCTTGAGCACTTTCTCTAAATTCTCCATGTATTGTTTTCCTTGTTTAGAGAAAATTGTGATGTCATCCAAATATACCATGACAAATTGGTTGATGATTCCATGAAAAGTAATGTCCATTTCTTTTTGGAAGGAGACACTCACATTTAAAAAACCAAAAGGCATCTTATGATATGAATATGTTCCCCATTTGGTTGTGAATTTGGTATTGTATTGATCCTCCTCTCCAATATTTATCTGATTGAAGCTTGAATACCCATCAAACATGGAGAACCTTTAAGAACCAACCACTATTTGAAGGATCTGTCCATGTAAGGAAAATGATAATGATATTTTAATGAGGCCTTGTTCATGTCCCTTAAATCCACACAGAGCCTTATCTCTCCATTCTCATTCTTGAAAGGAACCAAATTTGCCACCCAAGATGAATACTTAATAGGAAATATTATTTTTGACTCAATGAGTTTGGATAAATCCATCCTCATAAGTGGTTCAATCATGGGGTCCACATGCCTTTTTTTTCTTACTTGGCAAAAGGATCAAGATCAATAACATGTTGAGAAATGTCGGGGTCAAAGCATTTAAAACCCTCATAACTCCATGAGAATCCATCATGATATTTATTACATAAGGGAACGGAAGATTTTTCTTCTTCAACACTACATACCTTTCCAAGTGAAAGCTCTTTTCATTGTGCAATAATGACTGACTTATAATCCTCTTGACCCATGGACATACTTCTATTTTCCCCTTCATCTCATCATTAGAGTTGAAAATTCCTTCAAGGGTGACTAATCCTTTAGGTAGCTTATTTGTTCTCAATTGAATGATCTGATCACCGTATCTATGTTGCAAAGTGGGTTGCAAGTTGGAAGAGAATTAAGATTCATTCTAAATGAATTGAACATTTTTCTCATCACTCTCAAAAACTTGCCAATTTACATCATTATCTAGAATGGATGGTCTTACAACCATCTTGACATGTTGTTTTCTTTGGATAAGGTCCTCGATAAGGGAGAAATGAGAACCAACAATCGCTATTTGATCCACTTCCTTATTTTTCTTCCATGGCACCACCTGAATGTTGAAAGATTCAAAACTTTCTAGAAGGTCCCAAACTCGGTGCCTATAAGCTCTCAAAATCTTGTTCTTAGCTACACACCTGCCTCTAACTTAGTGAATGACCAACTCAGTGTCTCTAAAGATCCGGAATGCTTTGATTTTTTTCTTCTCTAAAATTAGCTTGACCATAGAACAATGCCTCATACTCTTCCACATTGTTGGAGCATGCAAATCATAGTTTATGAGAGAAGAAGCATTTTTTTGTGTGAGAGACAAGAATTGCACCCACCCTAGCTCTATTTCTGCTTCTAAAACCATCAAAATACAACTTCCATAAACTAGAAGCATGCACCCATTAAAATCCTTAGCCCTTGGTCATATGGTATGGTCATATGAGGGCTTAAAGCTTGTGATTCCTACTAGTAGGTGCTTAACTTCAGCCCCCTTTAATTTTATTTGTGTGGTGAAGGCAACAACAATTTATTTTGTTTTAGTGGCAACTAAAATAAATAACAGAGCAAAATATTAAAAAGCTTGTAACTTTTGATCGGTAACTCGGTTTTGAGTGCCATTTTTTGCAAAAGTGCTTGTTTTTTGTGCTCTTTCCATTGGAAATATTTATTTTGAGACTTGCACTATAATTATAAAGTGTCAAATATGGAGGAGTGTTGTAATCAATTGTGGACGCAATTTCGGCTGAGCCCGACGTCCTAAACTTTTGGGAGTTACAGTTTGTACCTATCATGGATTTTGAGAATGATATGTTTTTCTCTGAAGTATGTGGACTTCAAGAGGATATTGTAAAATTTGTGGAAGAAAATAGATTGCTCAAGAAGTGAAATTCTCTTCTACAATCACTCATTCACGATAAGGATACAATAATACACTCCCTGCAAAACAAACTTGCTAGCCTACAACATCACCATCATATTGTGGACAACCATATCCATGCTCCTAGTCCACTTGTAGTTGTTGCTCTTGTACCCACCGACATTAATCTGCCGCCTTTGAGCTCGAACTCGCTTTTGATGCTTCTAAACTCCGTGAGGCTTCTTACCGCATGCTCTTCCACATTTGTGCCTATTACAATACCACATGTTGTGTATTCTACTTTCCAATTGCATGGATTTTTTATGAATCCGTTCTATGGGTCTCACTAATGGACTCATTGTCGCGTACATTCACATGGTATTGTTTCATCTATTCCACATATTAAGTGGAATTATCGCCATGACATTGGTTTTCGAGCAGATACTTCATTGGGATCACACATTGACAAAACTCCTTTGTTTGTTTGCTCAACTCTTTTTGAGGATCATGAGCAACACATGAGTTCTACATCTTCACTCAGGCTTGAGAAACTTGAGATTTTAGTTATCAGACATGATCAACCTGACACACATTCTGATGTTCTTTTGCATGCACCCATTGTGCATTTTGCACCAAGTCATATGCAGGCATCTTCTTCATCCATCCATGTTGATTTGGGGTGGATATCTGATCACTCGTGTGGCGACATAGGCATTCGTTGAGAGGACTCTACAAGCATGGCTCCTCCACCATTCACCTCTTGCTCCACTTTCTATACCTTCTGCATTGTGATGATTCTTGTTTTGAGCATTTTTCTTTAGCAGGTGTAGTGTATCTCTCTTGTTTGTTGAGAGATTTTGTATCTGTATTTTCGACACTTTTGGCATGTTGACAGTCTCTCTTGTGGGGAGCTATTCTGGTGGAGCCCAGTGTTAGTTTGTCAATGTTTGAGTAGTTGTTTTGACAACTCATACAAATTTGTAGTGTCACTCCACCCATTCAGTAGTATGGGAGGGTGTGGTGTTGATCATGTTTCTTCGGCTTTCGTGTCCTTGCCTTGTTACCTTGGATTTTCTTGGATCATGACACTGAGTTTGTGTCCTTGCCTTGTTGCTTTGGTTATTGTTCTTGGATCATGACACACCTATTTGTAGCAGTTGATCGAATTATGTTTGGTGTTTTTTTACACTTTCAACATCACTTCGTTGACAATCTCCTTGTATGGAGCTATTCTTGTGAAACCCAGTGTCAATTGTTTTTGAGTTTTGTGATCGAGCAGTGGATTCAGACCACAGTGCACACCAAACTTCTTCAGCATTGTATGAGTTTTTGAGCCGAGCTTCTTGGGATGCCTTGGAGTGGGTCTTTACTCTCTTTACTTTGTTATTACTGGTTTTGGGTACCTTGCGGTGTCTCTTTTTTCCCAGTTATTGTACATGAGTACCTCATCAGGCCTAGTTGTCGGGACTCATACTGTGGACATGCCACTTCTATTTTGGCCCCTAGCTTCACTTGAGGGGGTGTTAGAGTAGGTATTTACCTTAGCTCATGTTCACCTAGGTACTTTATTTACCTTTATTGTATTTATCCTCACCCACTTATGTGTGTGGATATTTCTTTTATTTTATTTAGATATTAGGAGATATTATCTAGTTGTTAGGTATAGTTCTTTCCTTGATCTATGGTATTGACTAGATCCTTGATGTCTAGTTCTCTCATAAATCTATGGTCTTGACTAGTTCTTTGATGACTATTTATTTCCTTGATTTATGGCTTGATCTACGACCTTGACTGGTTCTTAGATTGTTATTCCTTGCCTATTTAAGAAAGGCCCATTCTCAATGTATTGCATTGAGTTCCATAATAATATATGATATTGTTGCTCATTTGTTTGCAAAGGTTTTATGTAAATTTATTCTGGCGAATGAATTACTTTCATCTTATTGATCATGGTGTTTGATTAGCATCTATGTTCTTGGCTTGGTACGATCTAGTTATCGTTCCTTTCACATTTATCTAGCATAAGATTAGGAATTGAAGTTGATGGAAGCACTATTACAACTAGTTTATAATCATCATTTGTTTCTCCTCGAATCATATAATTGGCATTGATAGGACTAGGATCATAAACTTCCACATGATAAACTAAAATAGGTTCTCCTTGATAGTAAATATAGTTCCATACCTTATTCTTAGCACCATGTGAGACCAATTTGAAGACAAATATCTGCCCACCTTAGCTATGAAATCTCTAGAGGTACAAAGGGAGAATAATGGGGGCAAGCCAATAAAACAAATGTCTTGCAATATAGTTAGGCTTGGGAAAACATGAAAAGTTAGCTCAAGGTTTTTAATTACACCCAAAACTTGCATTGTTGATCCATCAAGCTACAAGACACCTTTAAAAGTTGGATCGTACTCAATCCCTAATCTCCTTTGGTATGATCAAGTACTAACACCATATTCTATCATATAATTGTGCACAAGGTGCTTTCCAACTATGAGAGACATGTAGAAATAAGGAGGCTTGACAATTGAACTTACATGTTCCTCCTTTAGATGACATATGTTGACTATGGCATCTGATTTATGCATGAAACATTTAAGAGGTGGAATATGCTTCAATGCTTCTCGCATAGATCATTTTGAGATAGGATAGAAAATGCATCCCACATTGTAACATTAATATTTAACCTATTCATTTGTTCCATAATGTCAAGGGGAAAACCCATGGATTTTTGCAATGAAGGCACAACAATATTTATATTATTTTTTTCAATCCATGATGGCTCTTTTATCTTCGATTTAGAATGTTTCGTGGCTCTAAAATGTTGCACAATTTTAGGATATCCCATGGAACTTGTTCCTTATGTGGTATTATTGGGGTAACTCGTGGAAAACTAGATAACTCAAAATTTTACCTAACTATGTGGATTGATCGATTATCATTCAAATCTGAGAAACAAGAGGAGGATATCTCACATCCATTTTCCACTTCTTATAACTTGCGATCCACCACATTAAGTTCGTCCCACCCGAATTTTATGCACTTGATTGATTCGACAAAATTCTTCGTGTCTCAAGAGCATGAAGTTGGGTTCAAAAGTAAAATATTGAATCTCATTTGTATGGCTTGTTTAAGGAGTCGTGATTTGAATTTATGGGTATAATGAGGTTTGAACCATGATAGCATTTTCCTATAAAGAGAAAATTTCATCCTCACATGTATATTCATTATGGGGTTAATCACAAGGATAACACTCCTCAAAACCTTCACCATATTATTCTAAACTGGAACAATGGATTTTCTTAAATTAGGAGTAGGAAGTGGCTACAAATTTTCATTTGGTGGTTTTCTTGGAGGATAATTCTGTAGAAATATTTGATTGGGATATCAAAATCCTTACTGCGGGTAACCTTGAGGAGGGTTTAAATAATTCTTAGGAGCTTGAGCTTGATGTCTCTTCGAGAGAGAATCTTATTTGTTAGATTTTTAAGCTAAACACTACGACTTTCAATTTCTTCTTGTTTGATAGAGGAACCAAAAGATGAAGTAGATGGTTGAGGAATGGGAGCAATAATAGATTGGGAATCACACAACATTTTAGGGAATATAGGAATGAGCAATCTAGGGGCTAATTTTTCTACATAGATTAAATAATTACCACCCCTAATGGATATTTAATAGGTATTTGTAACTCGAACAACACCCTTATATTGAATCATTACTGCTTATATCAAAATTTAAAGCTATAAGATATTATAAAAATGCACCTTCTGAGTTGGCCTTAGAACACTAGAATTTTGTCCCATGTTCTATGAAATTTGAAGGTAAAGTCCGCTATGAGATCATTTGGAGCTCACTTGATTTTTATGAGTATTTATAATAAGGATATGTTATCTAACTTTTCCTCAAATTGTTGACAAAGAGCTATGTTGAGATCATCCCAATTGTGAATGAAAGCATTCCTTAAGCTTATATACCATTGAAGTGCTTTGCCTTTCAATGAAGAAGCAATAAGTCTAACTCGCAACATCATCTTTTGGGGCTAGATGAACTGAACACACATTAGAAACATCTTGGATATGATCAGTAGGGGTAGTAGAATTTTCACCACCGAAGGAAGGAATATGTTTAAGGAAGAAACTAGTATATCATGTTGGGCACTTAGTGATAAAGGAATACCACCATTGAATTCGACAAAGGGAAAATTTATTTGTTGTACCATGAATGGAACAAGTCTTAAAACCCTAGAGGAAATCAATAAAGGCCTACCAGGAGGAGAAGTGAAAAGAGTTCTATTGGAAGGAGACTGTGATCTATGTACTGATCTATTTCTTCTTCTTCTAGGTGACAATTACACATACTCAAAATACTCACTTCTTATAGTATGTTGTCTTGTATGTATTCTTCTCATGAAAAGAGGGAACTAGGCTACTTGAAACCAAAATATTTGAACTTGGGAGTCACCAGATGTGTTGAAGAACTACCTCAAAAGGATGAAATCACTAAGTTACACACCAAAACTCAGTAATAATGAATTTAAGCTTTATCAAGCGGTCCCACCAGGCATGCCAAAACTGTTGGAGCTCAAAATTTCACCATGCCTTAATCATGAAGATTCATTATTTTGAGGAAACATGGGGCTATCTCCAAATGTGGGACTTGAAACTTAAGAAAACCCCTTAGATAATGTTGTATTCCTCATTTTTGGGAATTTGGGAGTGTGGAATAGTGCTATGATTAAATAACAAACAAAATCATGCACATAGGATATAAAAAATTCCCCAAAATCTATAGTAGTGGAAGTATAAACTAGAATAATCCAAATCAAAACATGTACCATGGTTCACCCAATATGGGATACGTCCAAAAAAGATAGAGATATCATATATATAATATAACAAGAGTACAAACCAACTCTTCAATATAAGAGTACAATGCATCTCTCAAAGAGTATCTCCTCTCCTCTATATCTCTAAACACATCTCCATGAGTGCACTAAAACCGTGCCTTCAAATCACCATAAACAAATCTCACATAACTAGGAACTACTTGCATCTCTCGAATTGCAACCAAGTTCTCTCGTGGATCTACACACAAGACCTCTCACATGGGTCTACCATATGTGTAACCATAATTGTGCACCAAGAAGTAATTTTGTCTCTCCATCACTTTGCATCAACCTCAGTGAAAACATGAAGACAACCTACATGGATCATTAATACAACATGTTCTCATGAATCTATGACTACAAGATCTCACAACAACTTGTGGATCTAACAATATAAGACTAGATCTCGCACAAATCTATAATAAAATATATCACCAACATGTGGATCTACAAGAAGAAACTCTATGTGCTTTGCATACTATGCAAGCCATTACAATGAGACAATAACTATACAAAGGAAATACAGTAGAAGATGTTACCCTCTTCTCACCATTTAGATGTACTTGTTATTTCCTTCTGTCCAACTCCTCTCCATGGAAGCTTTGTCTTCATGTAACTTGTTCTTTCTTTCTCTTCTTCTTCATCCTCTCAATCTAGGAGAATCAAGGATCTAATTCAATCCTTCTCTTAATTCACTTTCTAACCCTATCTTTCATGCTTATATAGGCATATACAAAATTAGGGCACAATAGCCATGCAATTACATCCTTTAAATCAGCTTTAAAACAAAATCTACATTAAATTCCTGAGTTAAACATAAAATTTCACGCATAGGTAACTGGTGATGGTTACCCATCGCGATGGTTACTCCTAACCAATGTCGATTCACCGTGTAAACCAACAAGGTGTAAATCATGCTATCTGTGAAGCAATTAAACTCCATAATCCTAACAATCTCCCACTTGGAGATAAATTGTTGAACTTGTACTTGTACCTATACATCACTGTCCTCTACATACCGTGAAGACCATCTTTTCTTTATATCAGAAACCCTCTCAAATGAAACCAATAAGATCAAACTATCTTCTAAAACCAAGAAGATAACAAACCTATGACTTACCATATACTGCGTATTAAGCTACTTTGATCCATGATACACAAGCTATCCATACATCAAGCTCCCACTGAATCATAACTCCAAGCCTCTCATGCAAACAGTCCACCATGACTAACACACCTGCAAAAGCTCCCACTCAAACTGAAATATTGAGCTTCAACCGTAACCATAGCCATACATGTAAAACCAACCATGTTCTCTATCCATTTATCCATGTATCCATGTAACCAATAATGCAACCTGAATAAGACAAATCAAACTAGAATATACAAAAGTAAAACAAGATCCCGTGTAAGACAACCCAAATGAGTTCTACCTCGCAACAAAGCAAGGTGATCAATCCACAAACCCGTATAACTCAAAGAATCCAAACACCGCAATATGCAAATCCAACCCTACATAAATAAATAGGATGTCCAAGACAATCATCTCGTAGATAAAATATCCCATGGAACACCATAGTAATCAAGAGGAAATACAAACATCCCCTACTCATGCTCAAGGCATCCATGTGCAAATTAAACATCTCGCATCATCATAGACTCAAAAACCAAATCTATCCACATGTACATCCATCCATATCACCAGGCTCTTCAAAAGCTCTAAGTCTTCCACCAACTAACTCCAAAGACGAATATGAATCCCGTGCTCATAAATTTCAATAAAAACATTCATTCTAAACCATGCCACTAATACTAAGTGCAAATACCGTAAAAACATGTCATCAACATACTTTTGCAATCAACCAAGATGAACACAAAATAAGGGCACCATCGAAAATATGGTAAATAAACATTGTTATCAAACTCGACCAAATCGACCGCATTTCCTAACCAACCCTAGTCACTACCTAACCGACCACGGTTACTAAATGACTGACTACGGTTAACCCTAACTGACACCGGTCTCTGTAACAAGAATATTTTCTCCTTTTTCACCCTTCAAATTCTAAAAATTGCTCTATCATCTAAAACTAGATGAATTAACCATCAAATTCCTTCCCTAAGGAATATCCAAGCACCACAAAATAAAATAGAAGTGACATCCGAAAGTAATAAACTCAAAATATCTCAGAAAGTTGTGACTACCCTCCAAAATCAACTTGTGCCTCCCCGCCACTCGAATAGTAGCAATATCCTCTCACTACACATGTGCATCATGTATCCAATCCTACAATGCCAAAAACCATGGCTTGCTCCCACTAAACATGAAATCCCCTACACTACCTCTAACACCAAGCTCAAAAGCTAATATATCAATAGAAGATGTATAACCATGAGTGTGCACCAAGAAAAGTAAGTCTGTCTCTCCATCACCGCATCAACATGTGAAAACATGAAGACAAGCTCCTCTACAATATCTAGATCTACATGGATCATCAATGCAACATGATCTCATGAATCTATAACTACAAGATCTTACCACATGTGGATCTACAAGAAGAAACTTTATGTGCTTTGCATACTATGAAAGCCATTACAATGATGCAATAACTATACAAATGAAATATAATAGAAGATGTTACCCTCTTCTCACCATTCAGATGTACCTATTATTTCCTTTTGTCCAGCTCCTCTCCATGGAAGCTTTGTCTTCATGTAACCTATTCTTTCTTTCTCTTCTTCTTCATCCTCTCAATCTAGGAGAATCAAGGATCTAATTCAATCCTTCTCTTAATTCACTTTCTAACCCTATCTTTCATGCTTATATAGGCATATACAAACTTAGGGCACAATAGCCATGTAATTACATCCTTTAAATCAACTTTAAAACAAAAGCTAGATTAAATTCCCATGAGTTAAATATAAACTTTCATGCATAGGTAACCGACAATGGTTACCCTAACAAACGACAGTTACCTAACCGCGATGGTTACTCGACCAACATCGGTTATTGTGTAAACCAACAAGGTGTAAATCATGTTATCTGTGAAGTAATTCAACTCCACAATCCTAAAAATATCCCACTTGGAGATAAATTGTTGAACTTGTACTTGTACCTTTACATCATTGTCTTCTACATATCGTGAAGACCATATTTTCTTTATATCAACAACTCTCTCAAATGAAACCAGGAAGATCAAACTATCTTCTAAAACCAAGAAGATAACAAACCTATGACTTACCATATACCTGCATGAAGCTACTCTTGATCTGTGATAAACAAGCTATCCATACATCAAGCTCCCACTGAATCATAACTCCAAGCCTCTCATGCAACCAGCCCACCATGAATAACACACCTGCAAAAGCTCCCACTCAAACCGAAATACCGAGCTTCAACCGTAACCATAGCCATACCAAAACCAACCATGTTCTCTATCCATTTATCCATGTATCCATGTAACCACTAATGCAATCGAACAAGACAAATCAAACTAGAATATACAAAAGTAAAACAAGATCCCGGGTAAAGACAACCCAAATGAGTTCTACCTGTGACAAAGTGATCAATCCACAAACCCGCATAACTCAAAGAATCCAAACACTGCAATATGCAAATCCAACCCTACATAAATAAATATCATGTCCAAGACAATCATTTGTTGATAAAATATCCCATGGAACACCATAGTAATCAAGAGGAAATACAAACATCCCCTACTCATGCTCAAGGCATCCATGTGCAAATTAAACATCCGTCATCATAGAATCAAAAAACCAAATCTATCCACATGTACATCCATCCATATCACTAGGCTCTTCAGAAGCTCCAAGTATGCCACCGACTAACTCCAAAGACAAATATGAATCATGTGCTCATCAATTTCAATAACAAAAATTCATGCTAAACCATGCCACTAATACCAAGTGCAAATACCAACAAACATGTCATCAACATACTCTAAATAATCAACCCAGGATGAAAGCAAAAAAAGGGCACCATCTAAAATATGGTAAATAAAAAATGCTATCAAACCTATGACCAAATCAACCACGGTTTCCTAACCAACCCTAGTCACTAATCGACCGACCATGGTTACCAAATAACCAACCACGGTTAACCCTAACTGACACCGGTCTTTGTAACTAGTAGATTTTATCCCTTTTCACCCTTCAAACTCTAAAAATTTCTCTATCATCTAAAACTAGATGAATCAACCATCAAATGCCTTCCCTAAGGAATATCCAAGCACCACAAAATAAACTAGAAGTGACATCAAAAATTAATAAAATAAAAATACTTGTAAAGTCATGACTGCCCTCCAAAACTAACTTGTGCCTCCCGCCACTCTGAATAGTAGCAATATCATCTCACTCTACATGTGCACATTGTATAAAATCCTAAAATGCCAAAAACCATGGCTTTCTCCTACTAAACACAAAATCCCCCGCATTGCCTCTAACACCAAGCTCAAAAGCTAATATGTCGCTGAGAAATAAAACTAGATGACGAACTATAAAATTGATTCCGCTTTCTTCTATGAGAATACTTATACACCACAGAAGTTTGGAATTCTTGTGAAGTAGGTAAATCACATTCTTTCCATCCATGTGTACTCAACATCTCTCATTACCTGGAATTGTGTCTAATCATGAATTTTCATTGAGGATCTCATCCTTAGACTAGAAACCCTTGTCCTTAAGATTCCACACAATTAGGAAATAAAATTCAAACAACACCAAAAACTATGGTGTAAATATGTGCACACTATCCAAACATAATATCAGTTGCTCCAAATGAAAGAAATACAACATGAATCATATAAAGATAACTGACTCAAAGTCTAAATGGACTAACCGAGACAACTTCGTCCTCTTTTTGATCCAAACACTGAAGTGATCTACACCATTTCTACTGTACACACTATGAAAGAAACCGATCCTCTAAAACAAGACATTGAACCATCCATGACCTTTTCTACAATAAGAAACCATGTGCAAACTTAGTGTCACAGAGACCAACCACATTTCATTGACCGACCGTTACCCTCTCAGACCGATGTCGGTTCCTAACCGACGACAGCGTCGGTGTTCTTGAACGAACAAACACAATGCCACAAATTGGCATAGGTCACCAAACCAGGTGCCTATTCCAACCAAAGTGATAATTGTGTTGATCCAAATCATTTCAAGAAGTACCCAAATCTTGCATAAAAACTTAACAATAATAATACCTACGATAAAACTGCACCAATATGAAATACATCACCTTACCAAAGACCGAGATACTTAATCGTATCTTTAGTCAAGAACATGCTTCTCTGATGGAAACCCCGTCTTCATTCTGTGCTACTATATTCAGCTTCTCTAAAATCCCATGCATCTAACTACACCAAAGGATGCATAACTTCTCCTCTATCTCATACTCATATCTACAATCCCAAACCATGCATGTGCAACCAAAACATACAAGCACTGTAATACCAAGATAAAACCATACCTCTATAACCCGGATCTACAATTTGACCAACATGCTTGTGCCTCTAAGAACCAGGGACACCTCAACAACCAAGATACATTCCATGCATCTTCTTAATTCTTTAGATATGTGATTTTCTGTTTAAAACTAGGCTACCCAAGAATTGATAATGGTCACCCCGTAATCGATCACGGTCACCTTGCCACATGTCGGTTGCCACCTAACTGACGCCAGTTCTCGTATTCTTAAGAAACCTCACATTTCTAGCTTCCACTTGAGATTTAAATATCTTCCTATAATTTTCACATCAGGCAAAAAAACCTGATGTCATACACATGTCAATAAACCACTAACAATATACTAAAGAAAAACCTTGCTCTGAAATAACCAAGCTCTGATACTAGTTGTTGGGAATTCGAGACTGTGGAATAGTGCTATGATTTAATAACAAATAAAATCATGCACACATGATCTAAAAAATTCCCCAAAATCTACAACAATGGAAGTATAAACTAGAATAATCCAAATCAAAACAAAGTACACACACATAACACAACATGTACCGTGGTTCACCCAATATGGGCTACGTCTACCAAATATAGGGATCTCATATATATAATATAACAAGAGTACAAACCAACTCTTCAATAAAATAATACAATGCATCTCTCGCAAGAGTATCTCCTCTCTTTCGATCTCTAAACAAATCTCCATGAGTGCACTACAACCATGCCTCTAAACCACCATCAACAGATCTCACATAACTAGGAACTACTGCATCTTTGAACAATGCAACCAAGTTCTCTAGTGGATCTGCAAACAAAACCTCTCACATGGGTCTACCATATGTGCAACCATGACTGTGCACCAAGAAGTAAGTCTATCTCTCCATCACTGCATCAACCTGTGCAAACATGAAAACAACCTCCTCTACAATATATAGATCTACATGGATCATCAATACAACATGATCTCATGAATCTATGAATACAATATCTCACAACAACTTATGGATCTAACAATATAAGACTAGATCTACATGGATCTATAATATAAGATCTCACCAACATGTGGATCTACAAGAAGAAAATCTATGTTCTTTGCATACTATGCAAGCCATTACAATGAGACAATAACTATACAAAGGAAATACAATAGAAGATGTTACCCTCTTCTCACCATTCAGATGTACTTGTTATTTCCTTCGTCATATCCTCCTCTCCATGGAAGCTTTGTCTTCATGTAACATGTTCTTTCTTTCTCTTCTTCTTCATCCTCTCAATCTAGGAGAATCAAGGATCTAATTCAATCCTTCTCTTAATTCACTTTCTAACCCTAGCTTTCATGCTTATATAGGAATATACAAACTTAGGGCACAATAGCCATGCAATTACATCCTTTAAATCATCTTTAAAACAAAATCTAGATTAAATTCCCATGAGTTAAATATAAAATTTCACGCACAGTAACGGGTAACCAATGACAGCTACCTTGACCGACGATGGTTACCCTGACCGGTGATGGTTACCCCGATCGGCGACGGTTACCTAATCGGCGTCGGTTGCTTTCGTGTAAACCAGTAAGGTGTAAATCATGTTATCTGTGAAGAAATTCAACTCCACAATCCTAACACTGCGTTACACATATTTGGGAAAATATGTGTAACATGACATGACACCTCTAATGCTATAACTACTCGTAAAACTAATTCCTACTCTAACAATTCCAAGGGACCAGGGAGAGAGAAATGCAAGAAAGGTAAATCCTAAGCTAAGGGAAAATGATAAATATAGATGGCATAGATGTAAAAATGTGAGGGTGGGCTTGTAGAAGTGCACTTAGTTCAGTTGAAAACAAATAAAAGAAATTGAAAAATGCAAGAGGGAGAAACATTCACATCAAACACTATGTATTCAAAGGAAGGAAGTAAATCACAATTGCATTGATCAATATTCAATTGCTTACATATAAAGATGAGGCAAAATCACTATTCACGAAAGTTACAAAGGTTGACAACATTAAGTTTCAAGTTTCACAAAGAAGAGATCAAAAATATGCTATGGAAGGAAAGAGGGAGAAGAACCCATACAAAGTGCACAAGCACTTGTATTTATACAATTCGTGGAATATAGAAAGAGGAGGATGAGAGGGGAGAAAGGACCGTCAAACTAAAAATGATCAAATCTGAAAATGCATTGAATGAGTGTGGGCACCATGAAATATTATAGAGGTTACTTGTAGTACATGCAATGAATGCCCCTAATTTCAGCCAACAACCATAACACGACCCTTTGAGTCTATCACATGTTGTCAAACTACATAGAACATAACCATACTTCATTAAACTTTAGTGGTTGGGGTGGTTGGCTCTCTACTTTAAGGCTAAGTGTGCTTTTTAAACATTATGCATATTTCACTACGCCATTCCAAGTTGTTCTCTTCCATGGATCTTCACAACCTCCCCCGTTTTCCTTAAGGAGTGAAAATGATTTACACCACTCGTGAGGGTCTAACTTTTTATATGTAGCTTTTGACCCAACAAATATTTTCCTTTGTTTTGTGGGTTTGATAAAACCCACAGAAGTTACAATTTATTGGATGCGCGGAACACCAAGTTAGTGTACTACAACTTTTGAACTTAGCTGATTCCTTAAGTCCTTTACGGATAATCAAATCAGTAATACATTGTCTAATCATGACTTGTCGAGGACTTACTTCCTTAGTGTAGTAAAATATTTTGAAGATATCATGCAATACTAAATTTCATCAAGTCCGCCTAAGCCCACACATTGTTCATTCCTTTGTTCCTCGAGTTTGAGAATTTGCAGAACACTAAGTTCTCGCATTCCACGATAGACTAAACTAGTCTCTTGCAAATTTTCTATAACATGAAAATGGTCAATTCCTTTGATAAGTTTATCAAAATCACATGGGGTAAAATTTTAGACAAGAGGTAGCTAAGAGAAGATTTTAAAAATGCATCTTTGGGAAAATTTAGCTAGTGATATTTTCCCAAAATATAGTTGAAATATAGATAGGGTCGAGGTCTAAATGGGTTTAAGAGCATTTTGATTTAGGCGAGTCATTAGGTTAGGTTTTTAATTAATATTAAGAATGTTGCATGAACTTGAAATAGATTCCATTGACCATGGTAAGATGACCATTCATATCATGGCTAATGGCATTTGGATAGGGAGATTTTATAGGATGGTTGATGGTGTTCTTATAGTAGGGATGAGGATGTAGAGGAGGGGAAAAATTTTCTTAGGGTCAATTGTGTTAAGACAATGGGATGATGTATTATTAAATTTTAAATTTTGATGATTTGAGATGTTTTGATTTTGGTGCTAAATTTAAATTGATATTTTATAGGTACTTGTTTGATATTTTAAAGGTGTCATGGAGGATTCAACTGTAGAGATTAGTAGATGTGGAGTGGTTACCGATTTGTGTGGGTTATTCATATAGAACATAACACAATTACATGGCCTTGATTTTGGAGGAATTATGTAGATGGTGCAAGTACCATTGGATCTGGATAAGATATAGATGTTTTTAGGCCATTGTGGGGATGTAGTGATGTTGTAAGATGCACATGTTATTTTAGGGCTATATTTAGGTAGTTTGAATTTTTTTATGTGTAGATGGATGTTGTAGAGAGGAGGGCATAACATGGTGGGTTATCATATGTAGTGAAAATTATCATCTAGGTACATTGATGGTTCAACTGAGTGTCGTAATTGTTGTGTAGATTCTAGATATATGAAAAGTTATTATTGGGATGGTTGTGGAACAAGTCTTGTGCAAAAAGCTAGATGGAGAAAAATACTCGATGATAAATAAATAAAGCGGTGTTATGGCGAGAGAGATGTGCGGCTTTCTTTTCTTGGCCGCATCTGAATTCAACCCAAAGTTTCTTCATATGTCATCAATATGATCTAAAATCTAAAACATCATGTCTAGGAGCCTCATGCCATATTCATTATGGTTCATCTCAGTGGAGTGGGATAGGATCCATAATGGAAAGAAGAGCCGGGGGTGATGTTTTAGAAAGTAAAGCCATAACAATGTGTAGAGAAGTAGAAGGGGAACAAGTGGGTGATGTCATAATATGGGTTGTAGAAGGGATAACCAAGGGATAAATATATGGATTAGACATTATATTTCCAATATGGGAGGTACCATCATCATCCTTAAGATATTTTGCCTCCAAATTAAAGGTAGTGAGTATGTTTTGTGAAGATACGATGATAGTGTGTATGTTATGATTAAATGTAGAGCGTAAAGTGTTGGGATAGTGAAGGATTTATACATTTTTATCCCGGGCATAACATGCTAAGAAGGGATCATCTAGAGAATAAACATCGTTGTAGTCAAGTGTAGTAATATTGATAACACATGAGTCAATAATAGTCTCAGTTGAACAATATGTTCTACATGAGGATGGTTAGCGTAAGTAATAGTGACATATATGCAAATCAACATCCTTCTTTGTGAACGCGGTCACAAAGTGGGGATAATTAGGAGATAATGAAATTAGGAAGAAAAAATGTGTTGATCCTCAGGTTGATTTCATTGGGTTCATTATCATTTGAATTGAGAAGGTTGGGTAGTATATGACCCAAAACCTCGTGATGACCACTATAGCCATACAGGGAATCCACAAGGTAGTTGAAGAATTGATACTCCCGAAATGGGATGGTAGGAAGTTATTCAAGGGTGATAATTTTGAAATCCCCATATTGTTGGAAGATGTCAAATTTTCAAGGGCTGGTGTATCCTTGTACTTTATAGATATCTCCTAGGTGTGTGATATTAACACATTGGCGGGAGGGTGATGCAATGCATGCATGTGATGAGTACAAAATCGCCATAGGAGGAAATGATAAGAAAAGAGTAATTATAAGACCATGACTTTGACACTAATGGTACAAGGGGACATAATAATAGGGAGCCAAGTGTAACCCATAGGGGGCACTTGTCTATTATCAGTATCTTGACATGCGCTCCTAGTGGATTTTAGATTGTTGATAAAGTAACGATTTTCTTGATGAAGTCAAAAGAAGTGACAAAAGTTCCAAAAACTTCATCTATGATGGATAGTTTGGCTATGGTGTGGCCAATATGAACTGAGATAAGTAGGGGAGGGTCATCAACATGAAATATAATCTCATCTAGAATTATGGAATCAAGGGGGAAGTGAACCTATAAATGACCGGTAGGAATAGATAACTCTTCACATTGATACATGATTCTATCTTCTAAACCATGTAGGGTAGGGTGTTGCTCCAAAGTGGGTGGAAAAGGGATGTTCATAGAAAACAATGTTAACATAAGATGCTCACGATGTTGGGGTGAGGTAAAAATGAGTTCCAAGAATGATATTTGACTTGGAAGCTAAGCAAGTTCTCGTGAGAGGTTCCTAATCTTCAAGGCTGGTCTGTCACAGTAGCAGTTCAACCTAGGAGAGTTGGTTTGAATAGGTTCGAAGAAGGGTGGCTAACAAAATATTTTGGAGTTTGAGTTTTAGTTGACATTTCTATGGGATCAACAAGGGTATAGCTATTTCTATAGGGGTTGATGGTGTAAGAAATGTTAGAGATAGAGGTAGATGATATTGGCCATGCACATGTATGCATAGGGGCCGATGACGTTCAATTGGTATGGAAAATTTTAAGTAACCCACGGAAAAAACTTATAGTAATAGTGACAAATCTAGTCAAGACCATATTCACGGGGTTGGTGAATTGTCTGAAATCAGTTGTCATCACATTAGTGAAAAATAATATAGTTTTTAAATTAAGTTGTGGATGTAATGGAGAATGTAGGATAATTTCTACTAAATTTAGAATTTTTTTGGAATAGAAATTTTATTTTTCAACTTATGAATCGTGATGTCAATACTCGTCAGTTTCAAATAAGTGATTGTTTATTATATTGAAGTTATTAGATGTCATTTTATTTAAATTGGTGTTTTGATGGAATAATGATGCCTTAATAAATTTGTGGTCTAAAGTGTGAAAACACATGTTTTGAATTAGAAGGAAACAAGCATTTCTGGAATTTTAATCAACAAACGTCATCCTAGTGTTGACAAGCCATCAATGTTTATCATAGAAGTTCAAAAAACCATTGATATGTGGAAATAATTTATTTACATGCTCTTTAATATTTATCTTAGCAAATAGATTCATAAACCTATAAGTTACGGTATCCAAAACAACTTGGATATTTTATATTTGTGTGTCCTTCGAACCGGGTAGGATGAGTAGTGCATTGATCTTAAAAATTCAACATTTTTCAAATAAATTACACTACATGGTAGTCACTCCTTAGCACCCACTTTACATTTCTCTATCCTTAATGATTTCACATCCTAGATTTAAAGAACGATTTTCTAAAGGAATATTCCACATGGAGCTTTCCTATTGGTTCACTAATGATGACAACAGACAACGTGACCGGGTTCTAAAGCAATAGATTGAAAACACAATATATGAATCAATGTGGAACCTTTTCATTGGTTCACACATAAAAATGGTCAAACCTACACAGAGTCAAAGGTCAATATATTTTGACTCTGACATAGAAGTAACGTGTTACCTTTTCTCGTGGTTTCCACTTCTCTTTTGATGTGGGTTTGACACATTAGATGCGAAGATTAAAGAAATACCAATAGATATGAGAGTTGTACGTACTTGGAGCTTCTTTATTGGTTCATTTTTCAAACTCGACATATTATTGCAAAATATTAACACCTCAAAAAGATGCATTACATGTTCAACATCTATGGCCCCATAATTTATAGAAGAAGCATTTGATGCAAAGCTATCAAATCCCACCGGAGTTTCTAACATTGAATTTAAAAGTGACATGATTAGTTAAAGCCACATCATCCTTGAAAAGACCCGAGTTGTTTGAACTCAAGGCTAAGTACCACTTTGTACCTTAGTACACTGAAAATGTTGGGTGGACTTGAATGCTACAAAGGTATGCCACAATTTCAGTAATAAAATGTATGGGAAAGGTTAAATCATTTCATAGAGGACACCTGCATTCAAACTAATATAGAGCACTTGAAATTCATAGCTAAGAAAGTGTAAATGAAATATGAGCATTTTATATGAGAATTGAGGTCTAGATCACTTAAACATCCCATAATCAATGGAGTCACACCTACACACATTCTTCCTAAACTATCTCTTCGAGGATATAGTGTTTGACAAGAAAGTTATGGTAGAATATCACTATACAATACTGAAAATTGAAGTTGAGGAAGTTATATTGGTGGATGAAGATGAAGAATCTGACCAAAAGTAGAGGTAGTATATAGAGGACCTAGTTGCATCCAAAAAGAAGACTAAATATTCTAGTAGGCAATCCTGAAGTAATTTCATGTATATATTTTCTTAGGGGTATTATGGGAGTAAACACGGATTACAGAGGGGTTATTTTAATTTGCAAAGGAGGGAATATTATTGGAAACATCAATGAATATGTGTTTTTCAGTTATTATCACCTTCCACTATTAAACACAATATTTAACCAAGAAACTATGGAGAAGTGGGGACAAAAGATTAATATCGTAGAAGTGTTCAAGGAGTGGGAAGAATACCATGAAAACTTCAAATCAAATATCTCTTATGAAAAATGATTATTAGATCATTCAGAACAAGATTTAGGATTTTCACAACTCTCGTGAATAGAATTTTTGGTGCACCCGATTTTGTACATACAACCATTGGGTGCCTCTGTTGGAAATGATAATTAATGACAATAGAGTACCTAATTTGGATGAAGTATTGTATTTCAACCTATAAAATAACCTTCGTGAGGTTAGGTAGAAGGAGGCTCACTTCTATATAATTCCCTACTTTTAGATGCGGTGTGTGTAGTTCAAAAGTTTCATAGAGTTCCCAATCGATCCCTCAACATCCACACACATTCCCATGGTTTTCAGTAGTTTGCATATGAATAAATAACAAAATGAGATTAAGGTAGTATGAAACCACTACAACCCTATCATTTTTAATGTCGTCTATAACACTCTAATGCTAAATGTCATTCATAGAATCATAAATTGATTGACTTCTTTAGTAGTGTTATACAAATTGTCTAATGATCAAGGTGTAAGACTAACTTTCCATTCCATTCAAGTTGCCAAGATTTTTCCCGGATAAGATGGAAACCAACCTTCTCTAGAGTTTTATCTTGAGCAAAGAAGTCCCACAACTTGAACATAGTACCCATGTTACCCAGTCACACTATGAACTCAAGCACACACGCTGGTGC
Organism: Taxus wallichiana var. yunnanensis; assembly: GCA_018340775.1. Taxonomy (NCBI): domain Eukaryota; kingdom Viridiplantae; phylum Streptophyta; class Pinopsida; order Cupressales; family Taxaceae; genus Taxus; species Taxus wallichiana. Next base: position 828,782,717 of record CM031239.1, read on the forward strand.
AAATCGGAGGGTGTTGTGATTTGGTGATAAGATTAATTATCCTTGCACTACTTAGTTTGTAATTTTTAGTTAATCATTTTGGTGAACCCGACTCGACCTACATACTCTTAGGATCCTCGTTCTTCTTAGGGTTTCTTTATCATGGCTATCTCCATTCATGACTTTTTACTTCTCCATCCTAAATTACGAGCTAAAATCATCAATCTTTTACTCACTACTCCAATTCCTGACAACACCCATCCTAATATAGTCTATAACACCTTTGCGGATGCATTCTCTCACCATATACTTTCTCATCTATTATTTAGGTTGATCTTGCTACTTTTGACAATGACCCACCTTTGCATATCATCTATCGTATTCAAAATGTAGGTGTAAAACGCACCTTAATCAATAACGGATCTGAGATCAACTTGTGTCCTATGCCATTCCTTGAATTTTTAGGTCTCTCCATTTGTGACGTTATCCCATCTAGTATTTCATTGTGTGCTTATGATGGTTTTGTTTGTCCATGTCTAGGTCACATTACATTCCCCATCACTGTTGGTCCAAAAATTGTCCACACCGTCTTCTTTGTCATTGATTCCTAGTCTATTATAATTGTCTGCTTAGCAAGTCATGGCATCATGTCATGCAAGTCATTACATCTACTGTACATCATTGTGTTAAATTCCTTCATGATGACATTGAACATATTATTCCTCGTGATCGTGACCCATTCCAATACTATGATTATGCTCCTAATACTAGTCTTCCTATTCCACGTACTAATACTATCGATGATCCCCAACCTATGGACGCACTACCTCACTTACCACCACTTAACGATACCATTTGTGTGATAGATGTAGTTTCTTCTATGCCACCTTTACTACTACTGCTATGATTCCTTATCAGGGGCCTGTCTAGTCTATGGATGTCACTCTATCACATTCACCTTCACTTGCACCACCTACCTTAGCACGCCCACTATTCACTTGCACACTTTTCATGAATAACTCATATTGGGAACACATTCCATTTGATCCTACATGTGATGTCACTATTTGTTCCCATGATGGTCTAGCTCATCTTGGTTTCACTTTTGAGGATCTTCATCCTTCCACTCATGACCCTCATCTCTACTATGGCTTTATCACCATTACTGTTGCTTATGGTTTGTGAGTATTTCATCTTATGGTCTACTTATCACGAACCCCTCATTCTTCTCCACTCACATTAGGGGAATCTTAGCTTACTTATATTGGAGGCACATTAGATCCTAGTCATACAAACATTTCATTTCCAATGCCCTTTGGTCGTGTTTTTATTTACAATAGTTATTTTCTTGGCTATTCACAAAATCTCACTCGTTGGTATGCACACGGCTGCCCACTTCCTCCATTCACCGATGAGGAGTATGTTATGGGTATGTACAACTTACACCTTAATGGCTCATTGCATGATCAACCAGACACTATTGCTTACCAAGTCACCAATGCTTATCCACATGACTTTGACCCAGAGGATGACGATCTTCTTGATGACTTCACATGATATTTTTGGGGGCACACACACTTGGGGCATAGCACTTCACCTTCCCCTATCTAATCTTAGCATAGTCACAATCATCATCTTTTATGTTCTTATACATTCATATCCTTGCATTTGGCACATTCATCATACATTCTAGCGTCATTACCCGATGACACACTCTTGTGCTTCATTTCACACTTGACTGTTGAGGGATTACTACTACACTGAACCCCACACACTACACTATAGGCATTATACATTGTGTTTCATCACACGTCACGCATCATACACCATACATTCAACATTTAATTTACAAACTTTTTCACATTTGCACATCACACATCATACTAGTCTTCCTCTTACATATACCATACTTATATCATCCATGTGCTTACTATCATACACTATTCATCATATGCATTACATACATTATTAGGATATTTACACATATTGCCTCACATCCTATACATAGTCATATATCATACATCATACACTACATGTCTTCATGTCATTTTCTACATACTATACTAGTCTTCATCACATACGAGTCTAACATTACATTCATCCCTACATACTACATTACTCATCTATCTACATGTGTTACACTATTCATTATACATTACATTTTATGCATTCTACATACCTACCATCACATTTTATACACTACATTTTTCCATATTCTCTTCATCACATGGTCATCTTTTATCATTACATATACTACATTGTCTTTTACATGTTGCACTCATCACCCTATGACGTAATTTAGTTCATCGGTCCATACTCGACTGTTGAGGGTTTACAAATCTAATGGGCCTTATGCATTTACTACTCGACCTTTCACCATGTGACATTTCTCAGCTAGTGACATACACTTTAGGATAAACCATCACCCATTCCATCCTTTTGTAGTGGTTTATACCTTAGGTTATATCACCACACCCTCCTTATATTTTGTAGTGATATATACTTCGTGTTAAATCATCACTCATCCTGTTCATATTATCATGTTATACACTTAGGAAAAATCATCACTTATACATTCATCTAGTTAGGATATACGATTTGGATATAAGTTTCACACACATCATCGCTAGGTCACATCTCATCTCTACACATACACATTCATCACATACACATTCATCACAGTGTGTTAGATACAACACACACTACTCGACTATTTCCCAATGACGCACTCTCGTTTACGGTTCATTCTTGACTACTGAGGGGGAAAACAAAATGAACCTCACTGCATATATTTCCATTCATTCGGGGACATGTGACTCCTATAACTCCATCTTACATTCCATTTCATCTATCCACAACATGCTACATATTATGGTTACTTATACTCTTGCTTACTTTTGTTTTTCATGATCACTTTATTACACATGCTAGTCTGATTACTTGTATTTCATTTATCTATACCGTCCACACACACGTGTTCACGCATTTTTCTAGTTGTGATCACAGATACAGGTCTCTTACACAGTATGGATGCTCGCCTTCTACCCTTCCTACACTACTCGTTGGGGCATCCACACATTTGTCTCTTCCAGGTGTTATTGTTTCATTTTGTGCTTAGCACTTTACATTACTTGCTTATACACACTTTTAACATACTAGCTATCTTTCTAACATGCTAATGGGTGCTTCATGTGTAGCATTTTTATGTAGGGATATTGGTTTCCATACTTGTGTATCACATTATCATGTTATTATTTTTTATTAAATGCGGGTCTTTCCCTTTGTTTGATATGCACACTTGTGTTTGTTGTTTTCGACCATGATGGCCTTGCATGTCCGACAACATCCCGAGTGATGTCCCATGTTTGCAACCCGCTTTATGTGGCATACTTGTCTTCTTGTGTGTTTACACTACTTTGCTTGGTAGATTTTACATTGTTTGCATAGCTTATACACTATTTTCTACATGCATTGTGTTTACACTTGTTTTTGGCTAGCCTTCTTGTTTGTGCGTGCCTTGGTTTCTACCAAGCACTTTCTAGGGTTTCAACGTACATGTGGTTGGTCCTCTTTTAGGGTTGCATGTCTCTTATTAGTGACATCACATGCACCCCAAAGAGGGGGCATCATTTGGGGGTTTTACATACTAACACAACATATTTACATTGGTTCAATTCAATGCACTTTCCGCCCTTGGCATTGTGGGTTACATACAACGAGTGGGTTTAGACCAGTCTACGAACCCCATACATAGTGGATTTTACAGGACATGGTGTCCTTAGCATTTCATGGGAAGCAATTACAGGCTTAGAGGTTACAGTGGGTGTGCCTCTCTACACTACTTCGGCCAGTGGCGTTGAATTACCCAAAAAACCAGGATAGTACAGAGATCTCTACACACAATTTAGGGAAGCAATTAGAGCTTGGAGGACACAAAGCATTTCCTCCCTACACTTCTTCGGCCTATGGCGTGAGATCGCCCCAAAACTTGCAGTATAGGATATCCTTCTACACTTTCTCTCTCGACATGGATTAGGTGCACATGTTCCATTTACCCTTACATTTACATTTTTCATTTACATTAGCGTATTTTACATACACATGCATCTTTTACAAACATTTTTACACTTACATACATATTTGACTACTTGATCATTTTCTCCTTGGAGGTCCGGTCATACGAGAAACAAGCGGTCAAATGTGGCAACAACAACAACAATGTTCCATAGAAACACACATGTTTTACTAATTATGCAGGTACACTACACACTACGGAAGCTACACACACACGTTCCACCCTAGGTTCACTCTCATCACTTTTTCTTTGCACATTTTTCATCTATAGTTTCCGCACTCCATCTTTTTGTCATGCCACGCTTTTGTCTAGTCCTTCGACGCGCGTTTTCTACTACACTCTTCATGGACATCAGGTTCACATCTCTACCTACTTTATGTTACCGAGATTTCCGCTCACCAACATAAAGTCGGGAAAAATGTAGTCACAAAATCATGCACTTTAGACATTTATTTGTCTTGGTCTCATACTACTATTTAGAAGGTTCTTGAGTGAAGAAAGTACTAATTAACCCTCGTCCTTTGGTCATCTTGTTTATTTTGTTTCATAATTTGTGGCATATTACACCCATATGCCCAACCATTTTCTGACTTTTCACGTTATTTTAGCCTCGGCTGGAGTGCCCAGATTAGTAGTGGGGCACCCATGGGTGCCCTGGTCCCACACCGGGGTGCCCGGTTCTTTTACACTTTACACCACTTTTTGGGCCTCTTTTAGTCATTTTACGTCTTTATCTTTCTTGTGGTTAGCCTTTTCAGGGTTAATTACAAAATTAGAGCAAGAGAACCCTATAAATATAAAGGTATGAGACCATGAGGAGGGACCTAACATCATCTCCTACTATCACTCCATCTAGAGTTACATCTCTGTCTATTGCATTGGCATCCACATAGCTCCATCATCAAGGCACAAGCTAGGACATCTACATCACACTTCATAGGGGATTCTATTCTATTCCATGCACATATTCTATTACATTTTCTACATTTAGTTATTGCTCGCTATTTCACAAAGTGTGACTGACACAAGAGCACCTAGGGCACGACATGCACACACACACCAGAACTACATCCGGTCTGAAATGTAGTGCAACACTTAGTTAATAAGCCCACTGTTATGGTAGATGAGGTCAGTCTAACCCATTCATTTGCATCTTTCTTTTTTAGGGTTTTGATACTTCCTTTTGGTCTTTTGCAGGCATTTCTTCCTCTTGGAATATTTGGAGCATTTGGCATAGTACAAAAATTAATGCGACAAGCAACGAAGGTTATCACCATCTTCGGGACTGTGAAGACCAGCTCGAGAACTTTTCCCCAGCACTGGGTGCCTATTTTTCTTACCAAAGTGCCTGTGGGTGCCCCAATCCTTTCCTAGGTGCTCCATTCTAGCCATTTCACCCAAATATGTCCTTTTTGGAGTCCCGACATAGTTGTTCTGCTTTCGATTTTTTGTTCATCAACTGCGACACTCTCTCGACATGCATCGATTGTTAGCTAGGTTCTTTCCTCACTCTCTTTTGCACATTAGGGTTAACATGTCATTTTACATATTTGTTTAGATCATTATTATACTCCTTGCTACATTTACCTACTTTAGTATGGATGTTCATGGCTTACTTTAACTATCCCCGCACTACTTAGTCCATTTTTAGTTAATCATATTTTACCCACCTCATCCTCTTATTAAATATAATTTTCCTCTCTTTGGTCCTTCAAATATTCTAAAATTTAGTGAAGTATGTTTTTTTCCTACCTTCAAAGCAAATTTATAAGTGTCTTCCATGCTTTTCTTCCTATGCATGCTTAGTTAATATCGAATAGAAAATTTGAAACCACTTACATACCTTTAAGTCATCTTCTCTTTCATCTCATCATGCTCTATTCGAATGGAAAACTTGTAAAATTCATCCGTATAGTCTTGGAAACTCCGATCTTTTTGCCTCGGACTATGAAATATTTTGTATAGGGTTTATGCATAATCCATGGGTAGTTCTGTTTTCATTATATTCTTCTACAACTTGCTCTAAATCATGATCTTCTCTTTTCCTTTTCATTGCCTCTCCTTTTGAATGTGATACCACCATATCATTCATGACCCTTAAATTTTTGCATGCAAATTTGAGCTTCTCTTTTGTCATATGTTTCCTTTCAAATAATTTTTTTGTGATATTTAACTAGTCTATCAACTCCTTTGGTTTTAATATCTCCCATAGTTAGAAATATCTACTTTAATCTCATCATTCCTTTAAATTCTTTAATCAAACTTTCTTCAGTGTTTTATGGTTTTCCTTCTCCTTCTTCACTATGTCTTTCTTCTTTTTTTCCTCCAACTCTTCTTTTATATCATCTCCTCCACACCTTCTCCTTAGAAACATGATAAATTCTAATAACTTGTTGACTTACCTATATAATTGTTGTAGAGTTTGATGCATTTGTGCATAACCTCCTTAACCTCTTTCCATCTTATCTTGAACTTAAACTCGATACCAAATGATGAGGCCAAACAAACAACAACAAAAATATATAATTTGCAAAATTAAATTCCAAAATAAAGTCTACAATTCTCCTTATTTCCTCCCATTTGAATTAAAATAGATATCCTTTTATTCAAATCAGAATAGCCTTCTAATTAAACTTGTCTATACTTATTATTTTTAATAATAGTTATTTTTAGCAAGTTCTAAAAATAACTTCTATTATCCTACAAACATGCATACATTATCCACATGTCCAACTTAATTTATTACTTGAGTTTCAACTCAAGTTGACTCATGATCACAAAGATATGGTATTTTGAATTTTAAAAACCCAAAAATACTTCAAACCCAAATTTTAGACCCTAAATGGTTGATTTTAGCCTTCAAAATTATCAAGAATTCTTGTAAGTAGTTAGCATGGCTTATGGTGGCATATATATTTTTGAGAGATTTTTTATTAAAAATGGAGTTTTTTCTATTCCTAGATCAAAACTATATCCTCCATAAGGTAGGCCATAAAAACCCCATCATGACATGTTTTTTCTTGCACATTAATTGTTATATTGCATGATTATGACATTACTTGTTAAATGTTGATTTGTGTGCATTCGATGTTTATTTCATTTCTCACTACACAATGTTTATCATTACTTACTACACACTTTATTTATATCACTTTGTATTGTGTGCATGCTCTTGAGCACACAAACTAACATCTAACACTACTAACATTGGTCAAGTATGTCACATATTTTCAATCATGTCTCTTTATGATGGGCTTGTCATGTCATGGTGCGTCATGTCATGCCTTGAGTCACCATGGATACACTTTGGGCACTAAGTTTTGTGTTGATTATCATGTTACTCATCTTATCATTGTTATGTTATCTTGTTGAATATTGTTAGAACACTTTCATGTTATGTTTCATTCTTTTGATGATACATATACATTATTAAGCTTATGAATTCTACACATTATTTGTGCTCAATTTGATAAATCTATCATGAATACTACCATAACATGTTTACTCCAATGATCATAAGCATTATTGGATGTCACATTGATTTATCTCGTGAATAGTACACAATACTTTTGTTAACAAATGCTTTTATCTTATGTTTTATACACATTATACCATGGATTTTGATACACTAATTTTGTTTTATATCTTTGATCATGTTGCTACTACACTTTTACATGACTAACACTTTCTCTTTTGAGCTAAGTTATCCTTTGCAATATCTCAAAATGGGGTATTTAATGCGGTTTTCTAACACATTCATGTAGATATCGATATCATGATTTAAATGAAACCATATGATTATATACACATAGTTATTACATCACGACTATTACATCACAACATTTACACATGCCTTCACTCAACAAGCCCAATTTCTATAGATGGTTGGCATTCCTTCACTCAATAGGCCTCATTGTTATAGATGGTTTACATAACTTCACTTAATAGGTTCATATAATAGTCCCAATTGCTACTATCTTATTTATGTTTTATTTACTCTTCCTCGCATATAACACCGGGGAAAATAAGTTTACATATTTAAGGCATTTTGAATTCATAGTTTACTCTTCCCTCGCATACAACATTGGGAGAAAACATGTATATGCATTTCATAGTTTTACTTTTAAGTTTATGTTATTTACTAATTTTGTATTAGCATCTCGTTTAAACTCCATACACATTTTGCATGCGACAAACATGTTCATATACGCTATTATACACACAAAAGAAAAGATATTAACATAAAAATTTCAATCTCATAGGTGCCTTTTCCTCATATAAGTTTTACGTTTCTTTTATATTTTAAAAAGAAAATTTCAATCACTAGATTAAAATGATGGAAAATGTAGATACTAAATCTAAACCTACAACATCGATAATTAATCCTTGGCATTTATCTCAACCCATAACTCATTGTGCACTAAATTGATTAATTCCTACACGTACCTTGCTCAATTAGCACTATCGTGTACTAGTTCGCACTTGGTATCCATAATTGACTAGTCGAAGCTCGTTCTTGTAATATACAACACATCTTTAGACATTTGGACACCATCTCGACTAATAGTTTGAATTGTGCACTACACCTAAATGAAGTTAACCATGGAATACAAATTCATTAGAATAACTTTTTCCTAAGTCAACGAATTCATCCTCAAAAGCTCTAATGGTCATATTTTCAAATGCACGAGTTAATTTAGTGGGTCATGTGTCATTTGAGAGGGAAATCTTATCACAACGGTCACATATAAAATCACATTCACATAACACATTATAAGGGCCTCACCTCTCACATTTTTGGGCTATATATGATGTCACAACAAAAACAATTGCTATGTCATTCTCTCAAGCATATTCAACCAACTCTAAGTTTGCATACATCATATGTGGTTGCACTAGGCCCATTTGTAAAGCTATGTCTCACACACCAAATATTGTGGCCAAGTATCGGATGTCCTAATTAGAGTCTTTATACCTAAACACATTGTGATATATATATATATATATATATATATATATATATATATATATATATACACACATAAAAGAGGTGGAGAAGTGTGGGGTTTTGATGCCTCTTTAAATTATTGTTATCTGACAAGCATGGTGTGTGCTACTAAACCTAAAAGTGCTAATCCCTTTTCGGCCTCTAAAAAAGAATAAGAAGAATAATCTCACATTAGTTCTATAACTATGATTATGGATTTTACACCACAAAATTTGAAACTTACAAACACAAAGGAACGCAATGCTAGAGGTGAGATCCAAATTTATAATCATAAATGACAAAGTCACCAAACAACTTTTTAAAAACAAACGATATCATCCTACTTTTATAATCACATTCTTAGATTTTCAAGAAAACTTGATGATAACCCACACACCCTATACATTCTCAAATCATTATTATCACATCTCTATTTTATATCGATGCAATCCTCTTTAACCCTACTTATACTTTCCTTAGCTCATCTATGTTATTGCAAATTGCCATTATAATTTGGAAATGATTTAGGATATGAATGTTTATTATCATTTGTTATAATAAGATCTTATTTCATCTTTGCACAATCATTTACTGATTTAATTAATATAAAACCTAAAATTACAATTACAATAGTTGGATAGAGAAAAGGGGGAAAGGAAAAGGTGAATGTAGATTGAAACATTCCATTATCAACCATTACATCACTCTTGGGAATTTGATTTAAAAAATATGTGATATATAAGGAGAAGAGCTTTTTCGCTCCTTTGTTGGCTTCAAAAAAACATTTCAAATATTCGCAAGGAAAAGAACTTGTTTATGCACATTGTTGTTATGTACTTGTCTAGGAACCCAAGTTTTAATTTGGAGTAGGATAGAGAAACTTGGGGTCCTAGATGAGTACATAATAACAATACACATACTTTATGAGTAGCTCGGGCTAAAATCAAAACATGCGAAGAAATTTTAGAATGTTGTTGAAGTGATATTAAGGTCAAATAAGGATGTTTGTTATCCCTCACTTCATTTGGGATACACATCAATAAGCTAGATGAGTGAATAAGAAGAGTTGGTGGAGTGGGAATTCACCCGGTCAACTATACGGTATAACTTTTATTATATATGAATGATCTTATCCTAATTGCAAAATCAATGAATAATTTGAAATAACAGATTGAATTCTATAGAGATATTTTTCCAAGATGTTGGAACACAAGTCAATACTAAAAATAAAGTCATTATCTTCTCATTACGAAGGAAAAACAACTCAAATTAACTTCCTCTTTTAAGGATGCTCGTTGAAGATAGTGGAAGAATACAAGTACCTCGGGCTTGAGTTTCATAAAAAAATTCATTGTGAGACTTTTAGAGTAAAAATACTACAAGGGGGTTGTTAGTGCAAATCAGCAGCACCCCCTGGATGTTCTATCAGATTTCTAGTTTGAGATTTTAGCATCTAGTGTGATTGCACAACATTGAATCTTTTCCCCAAATGTGGGACTTGTAAAAGTGGGAAAAGAATCTCCAGATCGGAGGTCGGTTCCTCAACTCCTCTGTTCAAGTGTGCAAAACATTCTACGAGGGTTTACCTATCATTTAAACAAACTTTTCCATGGGGACAGGGTTGGAAAAATGCAAAAAATAAACCTAGTCTAAATAAGGTGATGCACCAAAGGAGTAGTAGACACCTGCTACTACAAAACATACACAATCCACAAGAAAATATAGCACAAAACATGCACAAATTGCCAAAATGTAATGAAAGATCAGGAAACAATGATAAACATATGAAAGGATTGAGAAAATTTTAATCACAGAGCATACATTATCATTCTAGGTCCAATACAATGCATTACAATGACCAAGAGGCAAAAAGGATGTTGTATTTGCATGGAAAGGTAAAAATTTCCACAAATCTACCAAAGGAGGAAGAAAAGGAAGTTACAGAGCCAAAAAATGTCTCTTTTTGAAAAAATGAGCCCATTCTGGCTTTTACAATGCCAATTCAAGCTCAGGAGAGAGAAACACGGGAAAACATGAAAGATGCTTCAACCACCAACCAAATGGTATTAAAACAACATGGGCACCCTCAAAATTCCATTCCTTGACATTTTTAACCATGTTGGGAGAGAATGCGAGCCATACTTCATTAAAAATGGTGGTTGAAATGTCAGTTTTGTTGATTTCCATGTGCCAGAGGCGTTTTCCAATTTTATCCCTTCAAACTCCACCAAAACATGAAATTGACCCCGGAATCATGTAGATAATTTCACCATATTTCCATTAATATAAAGATTGCAAGAAACTGAGCTCTGGATCGAAAGTTATACCCCTATGAAAATTTAGGGCAAAACAGGGCCAAAATGGGTTGGTGGGCCAAAAATTCAAAATTTTCCCACCTTTTTGCGTTTTGGAAAATTTCCTCAAAAATCTCGGTGCCCCACCCTTCTGGTGCCACGTGGCATGATTTGATTGGTTACGAGCCCTTCCTGCTTCATTTCCCATCATTTCAGCCTTTGGAAAATTTTCCAAAAATTCTCCGCCGGCTGGATGACCCAAGGACACGTGGCATGATGTGATTCGCATGCGGTCATATTCTCTCAACTTCTCCATCATGCGCCAACCAACTTCCTAAGCTAGACACGTGGCATGATCCCATTGGACGTGGACCCTTCATGTTCATTTTTCCCTGTGGCTCGCCTTGTGTTTTTTTCCGCCACTTGGACACGTGGCATGATCTTATTGGCTCGGGCTTTGGGGGTGGGCTTTTCCTTCAATATTTTCCTTTGATTTTGCTTTGGGAAAAAATCCCAACTTTCCCCCACCTCCGTTGGTTCGGTGCCACGTGGCTTCTTTCAATTGGTTGGCGGGCCTTGGGGCCAAAAATTCTTTTGCGCTAACCTTTGGGAAAATTTCCCAACTTCTCCCTGGCGGCTGAAGCTCCGACGCCCCCAGGACACGTGGCATGATTCTATTGGATTGGGTTTTGGGGGACAGACTTTCTTTTCAATATTTTCCTCACTTGGGCGAAAAGGAAAAAATCCTTTCGCACCTCCGACCCCCGCCGCCCTGGTGACACGCGGCGCCATGCCATTGGATGCGGGCCTTAGGGGCGAAAAATTTACTTATGCCAACCCTTGGGAAATTTTCCCAACTTCTCCCCGCTTGGACACGTGTCCGCATCTCATTCACCGGCGGGCCATCGGGCCAAAAATTCCTTTCTAAACCCTACCAAACACTTGGTAAAAATTTCAAGTTTACCTCCGCCTCCGCCCTTCCGAGGACATGTGGCCTCATCCTATTGGCTCGGTCTTTCCATGGGAAAATTTCCCACTGTGCCAACACTTGGTAAAAATCCAAAAATTTCTCCCGCCTCTCGATTGCTCCGATGCCGATGTGGCGGCTTCTGATTGGCCGGCGGGACTATCTAGGGAAAATTTCCCACAAAAACTCCGCCAAGCCATAACTTCAAAAATACATGGAGTTAGGAAGAAAACTTTACCTTTCTGAAAGCCGAGAAATAACTTTATCTAATGGTGTCATTTCCAGAAGGTTTTGAGTGCCTAAAAGATAAAAAATTATGACTGAGGCACAAGAGAGGAAGAATGAAGGGAGTTAGCCAAAAAATAAGCAAGGGGCTTATTTGGATAACAATTTTGCGACTCAAAGGGTCATCTCGCCACTGGATGAAGTTACTAGTTGCTCAAGCAATCCATTGGGCATGGAGTCATCAAATTCTCTGCTTGGTACCTCAACCGATTAGAAAATTCAAGGAGGAGATGGAGAGGGAATAACACCACCTGATGGAGCAAGGCCTACAAAACACATTCCTGAATAACAAGCTCAAAGCCAAAGCACTTAGGGAAAGCAAAACTAAACTACAACAAAAACAATGTGCATAAGCACTGGAGGAATGAAAACCTAAGCTAATATGTACAAGGTGGAGAATTTCCTTCAAGAAATGCTTCGATGGATTCCATTGACTGAATCTATAATTCTTCACCATCCAATGTAGACAATTGAAGGCATTGTTATCCTTACACTTTGTTACCATGTAAAAGGCCACTCCAAATGGCATCAAATTTTGAATGCCTCCCCGGTTTTCTCTGTCTCGCATCCCATTTTAACACTAGATCTCCAACTTGGAAAGATCTATCCTTGGCCTTTCTATCAAAGGTCTTCTTGATCAAAGCTTGATCCTTCTCCATTGCTTGGGATGCCTGATTTCTAATCTCTTGAGCTCCATCAATTCTACATACCTAACCTCCATGGGTCCAAACTCCAACAACTCCAACTGCTTCATGAGTTCCAATGTTGGCAACTCAAGTGACATGGGAAAAATTACCTCTCTTCCATAAACAAGCTTGAATGGAGAATTACCTGTAGATCTCTTGGGGGTTATCCTATTAGCCCACAAGGCTGATTTCAATTTAGTATGCCAAGACCTCTTATTTTCATCAAGAGTCTTCTTGATGATCCTTAACAAGTTCTTGTTTGTAGATTCAGCTTGGCCATTACCCTGAGGATAATAATTTAATGAAGTGCTTAGGTAGATCCCATTCTTGATAGCCCATTCAGTTACCTTGGATTTAATGAATGCCAATGCATTATCTCGATATTATTGTAGCAGGTATGCCAAATCTGTTGTTATCCCTTCATAGAAGTCTAGGATGTTAGATTCATTTGCTTCCTTGAGTGCCACTGCCTCAGTCCACTTGGTGAAGTAATATGTTGCTGTTAGAATCCACTTGTGTCCTTGGCTTGAATTTGGATTAATGACTCCAATGAAGTCCAAACCCCATTGCATGAATGGTGGTCAACTGAAATTGGATGCAATGGAAGGGCGGCTAGTCTCTCCTTACCTGTGAAGAATGCACAATTCTTGCACCTCTTGATCCATGCATAATAGTCACTAAAAATCTTGGGCCAATAATAGCCAACCCTCATGATCTTGAGAGTTGTCACTCTTGGTGCAAAATGACCACCAGCTGATCCACCATGGAACTCTTCCAACACTCTATGAATCTGATTTGTACCAATGCATCTCAGCAGCACTCCATTCACATCCCTTTTGAATAAAACACCATCAACAAGGGCATATGGGACAACCTGCAATCTAAAGTGTCTCCTTTTGGTTTTATTCATCTCTGGAGGGCATAGGCCTGTGTGTAGGAAGTGTATTATGTCTTGGGTCCAGCAAGGAGTGAGGACACCATCATTTTCTTCTTGAGTGCTTCCTTGTTCATGGTTGTCTTGCAACGCCAAAACAACCTCTTTCTCATTGCATGCTTCCGCTTGTTTGTTCAAGACCAGCTTGCTCACACAATCCCTTTCCTCTGACCAACTTGGTGACTTTGATCTCAATGTCATATTCCATGACACGAGTAATCCACCCTGCTCTCTTTTCATTTAGATCTTTATTGAGGAGGAAGTCTTTAACTCCCACATGAGAAACCAGCAATTGAACCTTGTTGTTTGAAACTAGATGCTTAAATTTCTTCAAGCTCCTAATCACTGCAAGAACATGCTTCTCAATGAAATAATATCTCACCTCATAGTCCTCTAGGCTTTGGCTGAAAAAAGCAATTGGCTACTCATCATTATCTTTGTTCTAATGTACCAAAATTGTATAAATAGTATCATCACCTCCAAATGCATAGAGGATGAAATCCTTGGAGAAATCTGGGTTAATGAGGGTTGGAGCTTGTGAGATAGCCTCTTTGATTGCTTCAAAACTTTCTTTGCCTTTGTTGTCCATTTGAAAGCTATGCTTTTCTTTAACATCTTGGTGATAGGCTTGACTAGGGCTGCAAAATTTGGGACAAACCTCCGAACAAAATTTATCCTTCCCAAGAAACTTTGAAGGGCCTTTCTTGTGGCTTGGCAATGGTAGTGCTCTTATGGCTTCAACTCTTTCCGGATCAATTGCTAATCCTTCTTTGGAGACAATGTGGCCAAGGAGCTTTCCTTCATGAGCTAGAAAAATACACTTTTGGGGATTTAAGGATACCCCAAATCTTCTGCACCTTTGGAACACTTGTCTCAAATGAAAGAGATGGTCTCGCTGCATTTTTGAAAAATAGTGATATCATCTAGATATATCAGCACCATTTTGTTAATCAAATCCTTGAACACCATGTCCATTTCCCTTTGAATGTAGCTCCAGCGTTGGACAACCCAAATGGCATTTTTCTATATGCATAAGTCCCCCATTTGGTTGTGAAGGCTATCTTGAACTGATCTTCTTCCTTCACCATAATTTGATTGTACCCTGAATAGCCATCAAGTAATGAAAACCTTTCAGAGCCAGTAACAACTTGTAAAATCTGCTCCATAAAAGGAAGTGGGTAATGATCCTTGAGAGATGCTCTATTCAAATCTCTAAAGTCAACACACAATCTGATTTCTCCACTCTTCTTTCTAACTGGAACCAAGTTGGCTACCCAACTAGAATGCTTGATAGGGAATATGATACTTGACTCTATCAACTTATTCAATTCTTTTCTCATGAGAGGCTCCATGTGTGGATTGACTGGCCTTTGTTTTTGCCTAATGGGTTTAGCACTTGGATCCAATTCAATTATGTGTTGAGCTAACTTAGGGATCAAACCTTTCAAATCTTCATAGCTCCAAGCAAACACATCAGGAATTCTTGATAAAGTCAGTATGAACTCATGCCTTTCTTGCTTAGTTGTCACTTTACCAATTTGGAGTGATTTGCCTTCTTCCACCAAGATGGGCACTGAATCTTCTCCCTTGACTTGGATGTTTGCTTTCTCTTTCCTAAACTGATCATTAGGATTGAAAATGGACTCCAAAGTGACAAGTCCCTTTGGTATTTTGTTGGTTCTCAGTTGTACCACTTGATCACCATACTGTTGTTCTAACTTTTCTAATTTTTAGCTGAGAACTCAACCTCTTCTTGCAAGAAATGGATGATTTGTTGATCATTTTCAAACACTTTCCAACTTACATTGTTGTCTGGCACTGAAGGCCTTACAATCACATGAATGTTTGGTTGTACTTTTGTCTTTCTTGATGCTTTCAACAACATCAAAGGCTGCTCCAACTGCTGCAAGCCTGTCAACAGCTTGGTTCTCTTTTCTAGGGATGGACTTGATGCTAAAACCCTCAAAATCTTCAATGAGGTCCCACACCCTATTTTTGTAGCACTTGAGCATATCATTCTTGGCAGCATGCTGCCCCTTAACTTGGTTGACAATCAACTCACTGTCACCAAATACTTGCAAGTTCTTTATTCCTCTCTTGATTGACCAATGCAATCCTTGTATCAAAGCTTCATATTCAGTAGTGTTATTAGAACATGCAAACTGAAATCTAAAAGTTGAATAGTACTTAAATCCTTGAGGTGAAACAAGCATAGCTCCCCTCTCGCCTTGTCTACTTCTTGATCCATCAAAGAACAACTACCATACCTCATTGTCATCCTTGTGGTCTAGCTTGGTGATGCTAGGAATAAGCTGATTTTCTTCATGCATGCAATAGACTCCTAGCTCGATTCTTCTATTTCTTGATAAGGATCAAAAGCATGCACTTTTTTGCCCATTCATCAAGAGTCAAATCTAGGATGCTTCCAACCTTGGTGTCACCTTCATTAATGCTTGGATAATCTTTTGATCAAACGCTAAATAATTGGTATTGATTTGGCTTGGAGTGTGAGGCTCAATGTGAAGTTTGCAATAGGCTTAGATCTGATTATGGCTTTGGTTCCATATCTTGTTCTAAAAACATGTGTGACCAATCAAGATATAAACCCTCCAATCTTAGTCATGAAATCCTCGACAAACATAGGGCAAAGAGTGGTGGAAGATCTATCACCGAGACATCTTGCAAAACAACAACATTGGGGCATGCATGCAAAGTAAGACTCAAGTTTTTAATCACTCTTATTATTTTGTCACACTTGCTCCCATCCAATTGCACTACCCCTTTGGATATGACTTCATATTGGAGCCCCAACTGATCAGCTATTTGCTTGGGCATTATCAACTACTTGCCCCGGAATCAATCATGCAATTGTGTACTAATTGGTCCCAATGATCAATGAAACATATAATGGAGGGGGCTTCAACATTTTACCTTGTTGTCCTCCATGATCCCCTTCAGCCGGGAAAGCATTTGTGAGTACCTTCTCTTGCATTTGGACCTTATGATTTGAAGTTGACCAGTCATTCATGGCAGCTTATAGCAAATCTCTTTGGCCTGGGATGGATAGTGATTCCCACATTGATATGTTTACATTTGTCTTCTTCATCTGATCAATGATGTTGAATGGAGATGAAGCATCTCTCTGCCCCTCGCCTGCACATTCATTCCTTGCACATGGGCAGCAACAAACGCATCCGAGTTGGTCTAGGGAGCTGGTTTGGGCAGTCCTTGTATGTTTGGAACTGCATTTTGTTTGCCAATAGTCTATGGAGTGGTAGAAGGTTGTGGATTACTTGGAGCCAATGGTTGTCCTTCACCCAAATTTCTCCTTTTTGACCTTGTGTTGGCTGCAACACTTTGAGAGATTGGTTGATTCATGCCACAAAAATATTCTACCTCTAATTTACAAGTGTGGTATCATTTGGAGCTGATTGTTGCTAGGGTGTTTCTTGTTGTTGGTTATTTCCTTAACTCCCTTCACCCTCCACACCAGTTGTTGTTATCATTAATGCTTGATTTAGGGCACCATCGAAGCACATAGACTAGTTGTGAGGAGGTTCATTGCATGGAAACACCAATCATACTCTTGAGCTATGTTGTTTTATATTGGCACTAGTGCTTTAGAGGCAGATGCATTGGGATTATAGGGCTGAAATGGTCTATTGGCAGGAGGCCTTGCTTGGTTTTGATTTGCAGCTAGATTGGGTGGTCTTTGGGGCTGATATGGCTGCCTGTTAGGCTGAGCTTGAGGCTGATAAGAAGGTCTAAAACCTTGGGCTTGCTACCTCTTGAGTGTAACCAGCTCATTACCTAAATTTTGCAATTGCTTCATGACTTCTTAAAGTTCATTTGAGGCACTAGAAGATGAAGTAGAAGCTTCATTTGAATTCTGATTTCTAGGTGTGGGAACAAGAGCTAAATTAGGCACTTGACTAGTGCTTGGACTTTCTAAATTTGGATACAATGGCATTGGAGGCCTAGGAGCTAGCTTACTAGCTTGAATCAAACAATTTTCAGCTCTAATGGCAATGCTATAAAACACAGGGATAGTTGTGCCTCCCATGGATTGAATTAACATAGAAATATCATAATTTAAAGCTTTAAGGTAATATAGAAAAGCACCTTCTACTGTTGGCCTTACTTACCATTGGAATTCTCTCCCAAGTCCTTTGAAATCTGAAGTTGAAGTTAGTCAGCGCTCATTGGGAGCTCTTGATAGTTGTCAATTATTCCAAAAGGGACAAGTTATCTCCCTTTTCCAAACTACTCATGGAGGGCTATACATAATTGGTTCCACTTTTGGATAGAGCCTAAAAAGGCTCTTGAACCATTGCAAAGCCTTCCTTTGAAGGAAGATGCCAACAGTTTGACAAAGAATCGCATCTCATCAATCTCATGGATTGCACAAATATTAGCAATATCCTCGACATGATCACCGTGAGTGGTCCGATTCTCTCCAAGAAGTATGGAATGTTTTTCAATGCTACAATTGGGATTGGATTTTTGCATTGAGAGCAAGTGGGTTGGTGCTAGTGAAGTTGACATATGGGTTGTGTTGTGCCATTCGATTGGCCTTAGAACCTTGTTGATTGGATGAAAGGTCTACCAGGTGGAGGAGTTGATAGAGTTTTGTTTGGTGGAGATGGAGACCTTTGAATTCTCCTCCCTCTTTGTCTTCTTCTTGGAGATAATTGCAGATACTCAAACAACACTTCTTCTTCTCCAACTCTTGACCTTGTGGAGATTCTTCTCATGAGTTTTTCAGGTCTGGAATGCTAAAACCAGTTGATTCTTCTTCCTTGGAGTCGCCAGATGTGCAATTTAGGGCTCTTTCAAGCAAGAAACTTACAACAAATGCACATCAATTTTGTTGCAATGAAGATGAATACCTCTAAGGTCCCACCAAATGCCAAAACTATTAGTTCAAATCAAAGACTCTCTCTGATGTTCTATCGATTTCTAGTTTGACATTTTAGCATCTAGTGTGATTGCACAACATTGAATCTTTTCCCCAAGTGTGGGACTTGTAAAAGTGGGAAAAGAATCTCTAGATTAGAGGTTGGTTCCTCAACTCCTCTGTTCAAGTGTGCATAACATTCTACAAAGGGTTTACCTATAACTTAATCAAACTTTTCCAAGGAGACAGGGTTGAGAAAATGCAAAAATAAACCTAGTCTAAATAAGGTGATGCACCAAAGGAGTAGTAGACACCTACTACTACAAAACATACACAATCCACAAGAAAATATATCACAAAACATGCACAAATTGCCAAAATGTAATGAAAGATCAGAAACAATGATAAACATATGAAAGGATTGAGAAAATTTTAATCACAGAGCATACATTATCATTCCAGGTCCAATACAATGCATTACAATGACCAAGAGGCAAAAGGATGTTGTATTTGCATGGAAAGGTAAAATTTCCACAAATCTACCAAAGGAGGAAGAAAAGGGAAGTTGCAGAGCCAAAAATGTCTAACTTTTTTTAAAAAATGAGCCCATTCTGGCTTTTACAATGCCAATTCGAGCTCAGGAGAGAGAAACGCGGAAAACATGAAAGATACTTCAACCACCAACCAAATGGTATTAAAACAACATGGGAACCCTCAAAAGTCCATTCCCTAACATTTTTAACCATGCTGGGAGAGAATGCGAGCCATACTTCATTAAAAATGGTGGTTGAAATGTCAGTTTTGTTGATTTCCATGTGCTAGAGGCATTTTCCAATTTTCTCCTCCAAACTCCACCAAAACACAAAATTGAGCACTGGAATCATGTAGATAATTTCACCAACTTTCCATTGATATAAAGAACGTAAAAATCGAGCTCTAGATCGAAAGTTATGCCCCTTTGAAAATTTAGGGCAAAACAGGGCCAAAATGGGTTGGCGGGCCGAAAATTTGAAATTTTCCCACCTTTTTGCATTTTGGAAAATTTCCTCAAAATCTCTCATGCCCCACCTTCTCTTGCCACATATGGCATGATTTGATTAGTTACGGGCCCTTCCTACTTCATTTCCCATCGTTTCGGCCTTTGGAAAATTTTCCAAAAATTCTCCGCCGACTGGATGACCCGAGGACACGTGGCATGATGTGATTCGCCGCGGGCATATTCTCTCAACTTTTCCATCACTCGCCACCAACTTCCTCGAGGCTGGACACATGGCACGATCCCATTGACACGGGCCTTCATGTTCATTTTTCCCGTGGGCTCGACTTGTGTTTTTTGCCGCCACTGGACACATGGCATGATCTTATTGGCTCGGGCTTTGGGGGCGGGCTTTTCCTTTAATATTTTCCTTTGATTTTTCTTTGGGAAAAATCCCAACTTTCCCCACCTTTGCTGGTTTGGTGCCACGTGGCTTCTTTCAATTGGTTGGCGGGCCTTGAGGCCAAAAATTCTTTTTGCGCTAACCTTTGGGAAAATTTCCCAACTTCTCCCCGACGGCTGAAGCTCCGATGCCCCCTGGGACACGTGGCATGATTCTATTGGATTGGGTTTTGGGGGAGACTTTCTTTTCAATATTTTCCTCACTTGGGTGAAAAGGAAAAAATCCTTTCACACCTCTCGACCCCCGCCCTATGGTGACACGTGGCACCATGCCATTGGATGCGGGCCTTGGGGAGAAAAATTTACTTATGCCAACCCTTGGGAAATTTTCCCAACTTCTCCCCACTTGGACACGTGTCCGCATCTCATTTTCCAGTGGGCCATCGGGCCAAAAATTCCTTTCTAAACCCTTCCAAACACTTGGTAAAAATTTCAAGTTTACCTCTGCCTCCACCCTTCCGAGGACACATGGCCTCATCCTATTGGCTCGGTCTTTCCATGGGAAAATTTCCCATTGCGCCAACACTTGGTAAAAATCCAAAAAAAATCTCCCACCTCCCAATTGCTCCGATGTCGACGTGGTGGCTTCGATTGGCCAAAATGGGAACCTGTCTAGGGAAAATTTCTCACAAAAACTCCGCCGAGCTATAACTTCAAAAATACATGGAGTTATGAAGAAAACTTTACCTTTCTGGAAAGCTGAGAAAGATCTCTATCCAATGGTGCCATTCCCACAAGGTTTTGAGTGCCTAAAGATAAAAAATTATGACTGAGGCACAAGAGAGGAAAGAATGAAGGGAGTTAGCCAAAAAATAAGCAAGGGGCTTATTTGGATAACAGGGTTAAAGGATTTATACTTGCTACAAAATATGTGTAGGAACTCAAAACCATGGGATTTTTAAATGAAAATAAGCTTATTTGACTTGTTTGTCACACCAAAGTGGTCTTATATGAATGTGAAGTTTACGACAACAATGTGTCATGTACTAAATGGATATAGATAGAGATAATTCAAAAGCATCTAATCATAAGAAAACTTTAAATTAAAACTACAATGTCATATGAAATTTTCCTTATCAAATAGGTATTATTGAGTTATCTAAAGAAAATACAAAATATGGAACGTCATTAGTGGCCCAAAAGCATGGTAGAGGAAGAGCTTAACAAGAAGAACGTGTGAATGAAATAGAATAACAAAGGAATGAACAAATGGGGCATTAACATGATGGAATTACCAAACATTAATGAGGACATCAAAAAAATGTGAGAGAGATATTTAAGATAAAAATTTATATATATAAACATGGGTGGGAAAAATAATACTATGTCAAAGAGTTTAATCCAACATGAGACCATAACGAAAAGACATACATAAGTGTAGACATCAAATGGAAGGCAAAGATCTTAAAGGATCATTTAAGGACTATCTCACATCATCTTAGATGTGAAACCGAAAAAATGAAAAATGCCCAAAGAAAAATGAGAAAAGAGAAAATGCACATTTTGTAGTCAAAGGGTGGTGGAAACAAAATGACATTACATCACGTAGTGTACAATCTACAACAACATCTAAATAAATTACAAGATAATTATAAATTAGAAGTTAACTTCATTATTCAATGGGACAAGACTTGATAAAATGGTGAATTTATTGATCAAGATCCATAGTAGATGGTCTAACATCATCAAAGGACCGGACATCCCATAAAAATAATTAGATAGCCATGTGTTGAATGATTAATATTACATATACCTTTTTACTAGTGCTCTTGGTCCCATAAATTACTCAAATTTTTAAATGTTATTAAAATATTTCATTCACTCATAAAACCCTTATTACATCTAATGAAGACACACATACCTCTCAAAGGAATGTGTAGACACTCAAATTTGGCAATTTACACTTTGGAAACCCTTAATTTGACTATCCACTCTTGCTATGATAAATTTTACTTCTCCATTCCCACTTAGCACTTTCTGAGGTCCATTGTTTATCTTTTCTATCCTTGCACACTAAAATGTCAACAAACTCTAAAAATACAATACACAAAATCCATAGAGAAGCATGTGCCTATTATCTCCAAACTTCATTTTTCTCTGGTCAAGGTTGTACCATACGGTCCTTACATTTTTGTATGGTCTTCAACTAACATGTTCTTTAACTACACTTTCAAATTCAAATATTTCTTTAGTTCTTATACTTCATTTGGGTCAGACTTTCTTAAATAAACCATCTAGCGAACCCTATACAAGCAAATAAACACTATCTCATTTGCCAACCTGGAACTCCTAGGGAAATGCACTAGAGAACTCACTTCATACACTTGCAAAAGGCATCCAAAGCTCCCTAAATATTATAATTACACATCTACAAATCATCGAAAGCACCCACATTGGGTATGAATCTACAAATAAGGTTAAGACAACCATCTCTCTCATCTACAAACATCTAAACATCCTCTCTCTAAGTGTTTTAGCAAAAGCAGATTCAAAGCAAGTATCGTAAAAAGCAAGTGCCAAATATGATTGATCTATCTAGATATCACATGATAGGTGGATAATGATGTGTGGTTTGAGGCCTCTTTGAAGTAGTGCCAACATTAGTGGTACACAAGGGTGCCCACAACCATTGTAATGTTTATTTTGCATGACTCTTTATCTCGTGAATAGGGTTTAAGGTGATGTTTAATCCATTCAAAGAGCTTCAATGCATATATGAAAACTAGGGTTTAACAATGACAAATAAATATAGGAAGGTGAGAAACCCAGACAATTAGAGAGGTAGATTCGGAGTAGTTCCAAGATTATACAAAAGGGGATAGACCGTATGGTACAATACTAACCTAGGTGCAATTCCAATTCTAGTCCAAGTTGTAAGGGTTATTAATGTTCGATCTCCTATTTCATTGTTACACGTCTCATATCCTCTCTAGAAATCAATAAAAATGAACTAAGTAATTTTATACCTCCATCTTGTGCTTTTAATTGCATGTTAGGTTAATTGGTGTATGCAAATTCTTCCTACATGATCTGAGTTACAAATCTAAATTAGTTATTGTATCATATCATCTTTATTAGATTTGTAAATAACTTTAATGTATCTTACACCTAATTAAATTGAACCAAAATTTAATTTAGGGTTAAACATTTTGGTGAACCCGATTTTTATCAAACCCTTAACCTAATCTACGATTCTCTTAGTTCCTTGTGTATTAGGCCTACTATTTTTCAAACCCTAACTGATTTAGGGTTTTGATTTGGGTCCATGCTCATTTTGTAATCTTGCATTTCCTTTTTATCATCATGCCTACTTTTCATGGTCACTCTTCACTTGTTTTTTCCTTGGCTCACAAGTATTCTATTGAATTTGATGCATTTACTACAACCACGCGGATTCCTCCGTAGATATTACCCCCAATTTTTTTTGGCAATTTGTGCTCCATGAGTTATGTCACCAAATTAAATTTGGTATTACCTCCCTCGTGTCACATGCACCAATTATTCAACAATTGCACCTATTACTATCCATACACATGTTGTTTTGTATTGTTGATGATCTCGAGTACCACCCTTCCTAACAAAGGCCATGACAATTCACCCTTTCCTTCTCATTAGGTGACACCACTTCCTATAAACACTCTACTAGTCACCATTGATTATACTCCTATCAAATGTGTCACTCGTGATGTTTCACTTCATCCTTGTTTTTCTAATCCAAGGCATGATTTATTAAATAATGTTTCCTTTGTTATTATTATTGTTGATCAAGGTCAATCCCAAGGCTCTAAATCTCGGCATGACCAACATGATAAAGTGATACCTAGTGAGGATGCCCAACAATTTGATTAATTCTTATAAGATAACCCATATAATATTGATCTCCTACTATATGCTCCACAAGATCAACTTAAGAATGCTACATTATCACACACCCCGATATTTATTGTTCCCACATCTATGGTGTTTACCCCTTTGGGTGAACCTCATATATCGATGCTAAATGTCTCTAAGCCTATTATTTCCACTACAATTGTCACCACACATCCCATATCTACTCCTCATGGTTCGCATGTATCTCCTTCTATCACGCAAGCTCTTGAATATTTTGTTCATGTGTTACAAGCAAATATTTATAAATGAAACAAGGTGTATCCACTTATTTTAACACTTTCTATGTAGTTACTTCACAAGCCCTCGCACCAAGTGGTTTCTTATTTGTTACCTATTGGGTTTGTTGCTCCTAAATTTCCTATGTAGAAATATCAAACATGATCATGCTTTGAGAATCTTTACTCATTTCATGTTGTTTGCTTTAATTGTGATTTTAATGACATATTGTTTACCAATATTTTTCCCCGAAATCTTAAGGACTTCACATTATAATGGTCTAATGCACTTCCCACTCATTTTGTACGTGCATTTACTACTTTGGCAAACCTTTTTTGGCACAATTTCAATCAATATTGAGGACAAAATTTTATGCACAATTGGCTCAAAAACAACAAGGGTCTACTAAACCTCTTAATACTTATGTGTTGCATTATAAAATCTTGCTCACCAAGATGAACAATATCTTATTTGATAATGAATTGTAAGACCTATTCACATAAAGATCGTTAGACCCTTTACAAAATTTGGTCATGTTTGATAAGTTTTGATATTTTGACCATTTATGTCACATATTGAAAGAGCACGAGGCTAAGTTGTTATATATCAACATACTAAATTTTGTTGGCATCTCTCCTATCGCATCCACTACTAAGTTTTCAAGCAAACCCACATTCAAAAACAAGCCTAATGAGGTCAAATCTACTTCTAAAGATACCATCAATGTTATCCCACAACCCGTTAAGCTACAACCCCAACCCGTGAAGCATCAATTTACTCATTTACCAAGTCCTCGTGTTGTATTTAAACAATTGCTTGATTATAATCTCATATCTCTCCCTCCACCATTTGAGGTTTATATGAATAGACCTCGGGAAAGAAGTTCAATGTTAATGCTCATTGTGATTATCATCGATCTGTCGAAAACTCTACAGACAAAATGCTTAAAGCTTCATCAAAGTTTATTCAAGATATTATAGATTATCAAGCTATTGAATGGGATGATCCCACTCAAGATTCCAAGCTAACCAATGATAATGCTAAGCTAAAAATATTCAATGATCCAATTCCTAAGCATGACACTTTGAAGCCTTCTAAGGATGTACATAATACTTATCGTGTGGTGCCTCTACCACCCTCCTATAATCACCCCTTAGATGCAATGATTGGCATTGTCAATCATAGACTATATTCTACTTTGATCATCACATTTGATGACTCAAATTGATATTGCACTTGTTTAAGATAAATTTTATATTCTTGTTTCAATTTATCACAAACCCACACAGGTGTCTTGGTCGATCTGCAAAATAAATACAATGTTTATTCTCCCACATTACTTTAATATTTAGGAATTTCCACGCACACTCTTACACTTGGTATCAATCCTCACTATCATTTTATTTATTTACCCATTATTTTTGGTCCTCTTACTATATTAGTTTCATTTTTGTTGCATTTACTCTCAATTATGGTGCCTCGCAGCTTAGGTCTCCCTTGGATATATACTCTTAGGGTTATTACCTTGGTCATAAATCAATGTGTTAAGCTCATCCACAACAAATAGGTCATCATCATTAAAGGTATTCCCTTTGAGGTAGCCCCTTCTAATGTACTTATTGTTCCTTATGTAGTCCCTCCTCTTCATCTTCCTACGGAAAATCCTTTGGTTGTGTAAAATATATCTAGTGCTTTTATATTACTCCCTGGTCCAATACTCTTGCACTCTACTTATAAATATACTGATTCTCCTTAGCCCTTTGTTGAACACACTTCATATCCCAACATTGATCCTCTTAGATCTCCTAATAAACCTTTGGTTGCACACTCAACATCCTATGACTTTAGGCCTCCTCATAGGATTTTCATCCCAGGATTTGTTTCTCACCATGCTCACTCCCCTAGATTTTTACATCGGTTCTCTAGTGTGCATACTACCCCCATAGCTTCTCGATACTCTCCTAGTGGCCATCACACTCATTCCTTTAGTCCGTTGCATCAAAAATAATTTATGCATACTAGTGTCACATCTATTAATCCTTCTTTGGAACATGTTACTACAACAATCCCAATAGTATTTATATCCTCACCGAGGCCTGAATAGCCATCTTTATGGTAGATCCTTCACCTCCTCGGAAGTTTTCATTGGTTGGCTCTTTTGTTACTCGCATCCTTTTGTACATATTTATGTCGTGTGATAATACTGAAAGATTCAAATATTTACAAAAATACAAAATCTAGTCCAAAGGTGCATTTTACTAGAGTTATCACTTTACATCACACATGTTGTTTGTTGTTTTGGTTTGATAAATAACATGCTTTATTTCTTTAAACACATGCATTCACTTGGTATATTGAGCTCAATAAAGAACACACATATTAGTACACACTTATAGGAGCACTCATATCTCCTTACATTCTCATCATTTGGGGGAAATCCCTCCACATCTTACAAGTGTTATTGTTCTATTATAATTCATTTGCACTTCCTCGCTCATGTGCAATTATATACATTGTGTACTTGTTTATTTTCAAACCAACATGACTAAAACATATGTCTTATGCAACATTAACATCACTTGTTACATATATATCTCCTATGTTGGTTACTAAATCATATAATCATGTTTTGACACATTAGTTTCATGTATACATTCTTATGTATGCATGTGATACTTTGATTGTTTTCATTGCATGTGGCATATGTGCCTTAATTGTCTTGTGACATCATGAGTGTCCCATGTTTGCAACATCATTCCCATCTTCATTGTAATTGTTTGATCTTATTTGCAGGCCCAAGGGCCTTGATTGTCTTGCAACATTATGGGTGTCCCATATTTTTAGGCCTAAAATCCTTTTGTATGCTCTTGTATGTCATTGTTTACAAATTGAATACATTGATGTTGTTTATGTTTTATAAAAATTTTATTTCTACTAGTTTCTTTTATTACTACTATCCTTGTTTGTTGTTAGCATTAATTTTGTTGTGTGTCATGGTTGTAACCATGTGCAAACACTTTTCCCTTTATAGGTACAGGTTCTCCAAGGTGGCCACCTCTTCAAAAATCTACACAACTTCTTAGTCATCTCCTTCAATAGTATACACCTATTTCTTTTGAGCCACATTCTCAAACATGGTTTTCACACATGCCTCAAAATAGGGGACATCTATTTGGGTTTATTTTACATTTTCAACATACACAAATAGAATTTTAGGGGAAAATGCAAGCATAAATAGGGTGCAGGCACCCATAAATGTAGTTACACAAGATTTTGGCAAAACAATGTAGGGTCAAAATCAAACACTTTGGTCAAGATCGTATGGTACAGTCCTGACCTCCCCATACATTTCTAATCAGGGGCAATTTCAACAAGTTTTTCAGCATTTTTCATATTTCACCTATTTATACAAGTTTTTCTACAAATTTTCACACTTAGATTACTCAATTCATACCAGGACAGGGGAATGAATTTTTTATTCCTTCTTCACTTAGTTTCAGCTTTCGGGAATCTTGGGGACATGGGTCTTGTTCCTAGTTCATCATTGTTAGCACATTTTTAACATATTTCAATGTTTGTTTCAATTCATACTCAATTGTTTGGCATATGGGGAGAGTTTGGGGGCACCTATTTGAAAGGAACGATAAGAATATTGTTCCAAGCCATGATCTCGAGATGATAATAGCATACCACATTAGATTTTCAAAGCGAAGAGTTAAAATGCCATATATGGAAATCCATCATAATCCATAATGCTCAATACAATGAATTGAATTATTCAATAAGAAAGATGTAAATATAGGAGGAAGGAAGTGCAACTACTACCTAAATCAGGTGGTGAATAACTCCCACTAACTCGATACTTTGGTAGTTAAGTTAACTCCAAAAGACTAGTAAGCTAACTCCACATAACTAAGAAGCTAACTAAACACAACTAGTAAGCTAACTGCACACAACTAGTACACATAAACAAGATAACCCAACAAGTGTAGGGATAACACAAGTGTAAGAATTATCCTAATAAATAAATAAAAGGATAAATAATAACCTACACTAGCACTATTCTCTTTTGTATTGTATGTCCTTGTTTGTAAAATTGAGTCTAGATCCGCTTTCTGACAACAAAGTGATTTGTGGGCTTAAGGAAGGAAACAAAGTAGCTAACACATTTGTGGGAATACTTTCCTCTTCTATTACACTTTAAGGGGAAGATATTAGAGTTGTAAAATATCTTTGATATACAGATCTTCTTCTTTTGTAAGGGTGTATTTGTACCTCTTTCTTCTTCTTTCTCTTACACATTTTTGTGTTGGGTTGCATGAACCTAACACTTTGTTTTATCATCGAAACTAATTGGGGACGGATCACCCTAATCCTTTAGGAAAATTTTAGCAATAAAAATCTTCGAGAACGATAAAATAGGTGTATTCTTTCCTTGTTTACATATTTTCACTTTACATATATGCAAATGCAAATATTTTCTATTACAAGTTCTATTTGAGTTATGGTCAATTATCTATCATGGACATTGACTACACTTTGTGTTGTAGGTTTCATCATGGATGATTCCAAAAATGAGCACAACAATGTAATTGTAAAACAAACTTTCAAGAAAAGGCAAAGTGTGTTTACAAAATCAAGTACAATTTCCTTTAATCATGCAATTTTCAATTTCATACTTAAAGGGGGAAAATGTGTCGAGCAGCCAATTCTTCTCATCCCAAGATCACTCCAGCAGAATAAACATTACCACAACCATGAAAAGTGCACAGAAAATCAACTCAAAGCTACATAATAGAATGATGCAAGTGATGTACATATAAGAGGAGGAAAGTGAAACTACCACCTAGATCAGTGGTGAATAACTCTCACTAATTGATATTGGCAGTAGAGATGACTCCACACAACTAGTAAGCTAACTCAACACAGCATGATAACCTAACTCGACACAACTAGTACACCTAAGCAAGCTAACACAATAAGTGTAGAACTAACACAAGTGAAAGAATTATCTTAATAATTAAACAAAAGGATAAATAATAACCTACACTAACAAAATGTAGACACTCAAATTTGGTAATTTGCACTTTGGAAACCCTTGACTTGACTATGCACTCTTGCTATGATAAATACTAATTCTTCATTCCCACTTAGCACTTTTTGAGGTCCACTGTTTAGATTTTTATCCTTGCACATTGACATGTCCAAAAATTTGAGAATGCAATGTACAAAATCCATAAAGAAGAATTTCCTTATCATCTCCAAACTTCATTTTACATGTTTTTTGCTCTTTGTAAGGGGCATATAGTTTATTTAAGGATGTATCATAGGATCTTAACCTCTTTGTACAGTCATGTTCTCAAACTACACTTTCAAATTCAAATATTTTTAGGTCTTATACTTCATCTAGGATGACCTTTCTTAGATAAATCATCTATAGAACCCTATATAAGCAAGTAAACACTACCTCATTTGTTAACCTAGAAATCCTAAGGAAATGCACTAGAGCACTCACTTCATACACTTGCAAAAGGCATCCAAAGCTCCCTAAATCTTATAATTTCACATTTGCAGTCATTACGAAAACACCCACATCATGTATGAAGCTACAAACTAGGTCAAGGCAGCCATATCTCTCATTTACAAGCATATAAACACCCTCTCTAGGTCAAGGTAGCCATCTCTAAAGCATCTAAACACCCTTTCTCCAAGTGTTTATTGTCACCTAAACTTGTACCCTATTGAATCTAGGTTCAACACCTTAACGAAACATGGTATGATCTCTCAATGTGTGACTTGACTACACGAGATCAACCTCCGAAGAAGGCCACCTTCCTCTACCTATCTACTATAACACTAACATTATCCCTAATCTAAGCTACAAATTACATGGGAAAAGGGGAGGAAGGAATGCAAGAAATAAAACTACACTAAAAGAGTGGCGATGATACAAAAACAGAAAGGGGATATCTCTTCGTGAGGGAAAGAATAAGAAGGAAAACACAGAGTATGAGGGTAGATAGATGTCATAGATAAGAACCACATCAACCATTCCATTCCACACATTTTAGACACGAGAGAATTAAAACATGTAAATATAACCCATACACAGTATGCCATAAATGAACATAAAGGTAAGAGATAAAATAAATGCAAGTAAAGGGAAGATGTGAGCCATAATAACAAGATTTTATTTATCAAAGACACACATTTTATTACATCACTGGGGAAGAGCGCTAGGTGCATTATATTATGATCATATTAGAGGTCTATAATTCGTGAGATCTAGCCACTATTTTGACATGGTGACTTACAACCCGAAGAGGATCTTTACATATGATGTTGAGTTGCTTTTTATAGAGATAAAAGAGATTAAGATCGATCAGTCGTCTTAGAAATGAAGAGGTCCAACCACCAAGGACCGATCAATGTTGATTTCACAAGCTAGGTATGGGCACTGACATTGCTCTAATCACACACCATTAGATCATCAATGCAATGGGATGACGTCATTCAAGATTAAATTCTTGTTGCTTGAGTGGTTGGGTGCCTAGTTCAAATAAGACGCGCGGCTTTTTTTGCGCTTCACAAACTTTTGATGATTTGTTACCTTTTCTTATATCTTTAATGGCTTCATATGATTATGTTGTGATCTCATGGGCCTTGTTCTTTATTTCCATGGTCTTTCACGGTCTTCTGGGGCTTTCGCATGTTCCACAAACTTGTTTGATTTCATGTCTTGATCTAAAACCATACCTTTACCTTATGCGACCTCTTTTGTGGTGTGTCTGGATCTATTGCGTAACTCTCCTTGTTACATTTCTTATCACTTTACTTGTTCTCGCAAATGACCATTTATTTTATGGACTTATCGTTGTTCCATGACTTTTATGTCTTGTCCCATGGTGTATAGCTCTGCGATCCTTTTCCTTTTTGTGTGCCTTTTCAAAATTTTCAATACACTATAATTTTCTTCATTATGCATAACACTAAATTCCTACATTCCATGACTATCATTTTAATATCCATGAAACATTGCCTTTTGACTTCCGTGAAAGACCGCATTTTTCAATCCCGAGAACACTAACTTTTTCTCCACTCTACATAACACTAACTTTTTCTCCAAATCAAGCATACAACTTAGAAACTGACCCCAAACTTTAAAAACTCACCTTGAATTTTCACGAAGCAATAAACTTGGCACTAATTCTAAAATTGATCTTTGGAGCTTTGAGTAACACCTTGATCAACTTTAAACTGCCCTAAAATCTCTGATTCTCTGCCCATGAAGGTGAATGATCTGGATTGTGCACAACCGTAAAAGAGGCTCAAAAAAACTATGTAGAAAAGATAAATCATACATGATCCAAATATAATCATGTAGAGTGTGCATAACACTTGTTTTCAAAGAAGTAAATTAAACTACTCATACTCTAACTAGGAGAAAATAAAGTTAAACAAATCTAGACATTGATCGGGAAAAGTAACTTCACTTCCTTACAAAATGTGGCCATGAGATCACTGGAACTAGATCAAGAGGTGGGAGTGAAAATATGGCACACACTACCTTTTTCTCAAACTTGTAGACACACTAAATCATGAACTTTGGGTACATTTCTAGGTCCTAGTTGCATACCACATTTCATATGATTCCTAAGCAAGAAAATTACTAATTAACCATTATCTTTGGCCTCTTGGATTACTTTTTGTTTCCTTCTTGGTCTTACACACCTTCTTGTCTAGTCTGAATTTCGACACTTTAGTTTTTATGAGTCTAGACACTAAGACCGAGCCAGACATCAGCGCCTGACACCCTCCACCTCTTTGTATCTTGCTCACATCTTTTAGGTCCTTTCTAGTTGTTGGGCATATTATTTTCTTGGTGGTCAACCTTTTAGTGGTTAATTACGAAATTCAAACAAGGGAATCATATAAATACAAATCTATGTGACCATAATAAAGGACCAAGCACTAAGCATTTACTATCACCACCTAAGGTTGCATCCAAGAGCATTCTAAGAGCATCAAAGAATCCATCTAGCTTCACACAAGGGACAATGGACAACTAATTTTACATACACACATAGGAGGGGAAGTTCATTTTTCCATGCACACATCTATTTACATCTTCTACATCTAACTATTGCTCATTATTCAAGTGCGTCTGCACAAGAGCCACCTAGGGCATGATTCTACACACATGTGTGCATAACTACATGGAGTCTGAAATGTAGTGCAATGCCTATATCGTAAGTTCACTCAGTCGGGTAATAAATGAGGTAAGTCTAACACCCCATTTGGATCTTTTTATTTTTAAGATTTGATGTGTTTTGGGGTTTTGTAGGTGCTCTTTCTCTTTGTTAGTTTTAGACAAGTTCAATGATCGACAACAACACACAAGCAACCAAAGGTGAACATTAGTGAAACATCTCGCGACCTTGCAAAGATCATTTTCTCGAGGTTCTCGAGTAGTCACAGTGCCTGAGGAGGTATACAATGCCTATGTGCCCTTAACTCATCCGTGCACCCCAGTTTAGCTTATTTTGACACTTCTACATTTTTTGGGCTTTTTGTGACAGTTTGTACTTCTATTTTACCAATTCTTCACTCTTGCACACCTCTAGAGATTATTACAAATCAACTAAGTTTTCTTTCCTCCCTCTTACACTTAGGGTTTTATATTTGTCTTGTTTATTGCTTAGGCCAAATTTGTACTTCATTGCTTATTTATTTACTACTACATTACAATATATGGTTTAGCATAAAATTCTATTTTTTTAAATCAAAACTATCACCTAAAAAATAAAGAACTACCTCCTCAATTTTCTATGAATTTGATTTGGACAGCGCTTCACCGGCCTTTCAGAATCTCAGTAAATCTCCTCAGTGCTCAAGTGAACATGACTGGTGGAAACTCTAATGTTGGCTCTAAAACAACTAGATATCTGATCGTGCACACAATTTTTGAGCTAATTTCCTCCATTTCTCGTAGGATTTCTTCTTACTCCTCTCAAGTCCAAGGGAAACTCCACTACCAAGAGGATACTTGTTGAGGAAGATAAATGATGGGGATGGAATACTTAATTCAGCTCATTGGCTCTTCCTCATCATTAAAGTTTTTCGGTTAGATAACCCCTTTGCCTCTTTATTGCATATGCTTGGTTGAAACTCCTTGTGGCCTCATTTGTTTCCTCCTTGACGACCAACTCTAATTCAATATTATGCTCCTCAAGCTCTTCCTCGTCTTCAAACAGAAGTTTGACAAATAAAATATATCCCTCTCCTCGACATGAAGATCAATTTGATATTCATGTTTGATTTCTTCCTCCACTTTCTTCTCCCGTGGATTTCCTCCAAGTCTCGATTCCTTGAATGTAGTCAAAGATTGTCAACATATTCATCTCCAAAAGAGAATAGGAAGCTCTCAATGATCTCCTCTTCATCCAAGGCCTCTAAGTTTGATGTGTACTCATTCATCTTATGCTCACCAACTTATCCTCCATTTCATATTGCTCAAGGAAAACAACATGAAGCTCTCAAATACGTTGGGCCATTCCTTCATCCATGATTTCAAATTTAGTCCACTCTTCAATAAATATATTATGATTAACAACATTGAAGCTCACCTCAATTGATTTTGATGCATTTAAAGGAGATTGACTGATAGGTTCTTGTGAAGAACTTTTTGAGCTCAAACTTATGGGTACAATCCTCATAATTTGTAATCAAACTCTTTATTTAGATTTTCAATCGCTTTCCTTCCAAGTGTGTTTGATCATGAATCTCATCCCAAAATGGGTTTAGATATATAAAGGAGGGAAGGATTGAACTTCTGACTGATTTTGCAAAGGTTCCAATGATGGAGGAGGTGTAATATCCTCTTACGAAGGAGAATGACTAGCAAGAGGAGCTTTGAGAAAGCTAGGGATTTGAAGATTTGGCTAAGATGGTGTGGATTGAAAAGAAGGAACGAGAGATTTTTTTATGACAGGAAGGATTGCCCCATTGATAAGGTTTCATATAACTAGATTGATTAGCTTCCATTATTTCAATCAACTCTAACATTTGATTTAAGGATTCAACCATTACCTCTAGCTTTTGTTGAGGGATATACCAACTTGGAAAAAGACCACCCCACGAAAAGGACTCCCTAAAACTAGGTGATTTAGCTGCCATGATTTCAAACATCTCCTTTTCCTTTTGCATGGTTGCCTCCATATTTTGGACCTGCAATCGGAAATCATCATCAAATATGAAAATGCCTCCATTTTTACATATTCATGTTCTTGAAAAACATCATGGTTAATAGGATAACCATATGGATCAGTGGGGGTAGGATCATAGGAATATTCATCATCATAAGGTTCGTAAAATTGATCTAGAGGGAGATTTGGGAAACATGGAGGTGGAGGGGAATGGTGTTACTTTTGAAAATAGGGATTTTAATGAGGAAATGAATTCGTGATTACACAACATCATGAGAAGGGAATACATGAATGAAAATGGTCTATGAATGAGAAATTTGGGTTTTATTGATTGGTGGAGTAGCCATATGTGTTTTAAATGAAGTCTCCAAAGGTTGATTATCACCAAGACACACACCAATCTTAGTGAAAATGATTTGAAGCTCATCAAATCAGTCCCACTAGGCATGCCAAAATTGTTTTTGCCTGAAGTTACACCTTGTTGAAACTAAGTTCAACACCTCAGTGAAATATGGGATGATCTCTCGATGTGGGACTTGACTACATGAGATCAACCTTCGAGAAGCTCGACTTCCTATACCTATCTATTCTAATACTAACACTACTCCTAATCTAAGATAAAGATAACATGGGATAAGGGGAAGGAGGAATACATGAAATAAAACTAAGCTAAAATAATGGTGATGACACAAGAATAGAAGGGGATCTCTCTTTGTGAGGGAAAAAATAGAAAGTAAAACAAAACATTAAAAGGAAAATAGATGCCACATATCAACATCGCGTGAATCGCTCCATCACACACATTTTAGACATAGATAAATGAAAACATGCAAATATAACCCACACATAATATGCCAGAAATGAAAAGAAAGGTAAGAGATATAATAAATGTAAGTAAGGGGTACATGGGAACCACAATAACAAGATTCTATCGATCAAAGACATACACACCCATTACATCACTAGGGAAGGGCACTCGAGCGAATTACCTATGACCATATCATAGGCTTATAACTCAGGAAAACTCGACCACCATTTTGACATGGTGACTTTGCATTCGGGAGAGGATCTTTACATATGATATTGAGTTACTTTTTATAGAGAAATAGAAGAGGTAAGGAGAATATATGATTGTGCTAGAAATGAAGAGGGCTAACCACCAAGGACCAATCGCCATTGATTTTGCAAGCGAGGTATGGGCACTGACATTGCTCCAATCACACACCATAATATCATCAATGTAGTGGGATGACATTGTTCAAGGTCACATTTTGGTTGTTGGATTGGTTGGATGCCTAGTTCAAATTAGACATAACCTTGTTCATACTTTACTGACTTTTGATGATCCACTACTTTTTCCTATCTCTCGCAAATGAGATGTTTTTGTTGTGATTCGCAGCCTTGTTCTTTGTTTCCATTGTTTTTTGCGACATTATGTATATTTCTATAGATTTTGCATGATTTGTTGACTTGTTCACCTTCTTCTCTTGATTTGTGACCATAAATTTAACTTCTATGACCTCTTCTTACGCAACTCTAGATCCTTTGCATAACTCTCCTTGTTACACAAATTTTCATTTTACTTGTTCCACGTATGATCATTTGTTTTGTGGACTTTCCTTTATTCCACAACTTTCCTGTATTTTGCAACTTTTATGCCTTATCCCGCAGCGTATAAATATGTGTTCCTTTTCCTTTATTGTGTGGAATTTTCAAAATATACAATGCACTATAATTTTTCTTCATTCCATGGAACACTAAGTTATTGACTTTCGTAGACTATTTTTTTGACTTTTCGGAACACTTGTTTTTGACTTCCACGAATACTATATTTTTCGATTAGGGGAACACTAAATTTTTATCGAACTCAAGAACACTATATTTTCTCCGTAATGTCGTGAAGTACTTAGTCTTTGTTCCACAACTTTAGAAACCTACGGAACACTAAGTTTTGGATTTTTATGGAACACCGAGTTATTCACTTCTGCAATTTCTAAACAAATAGCGCTAAGTCCTCAACTTGAATGAAGTTGTCTAAATAACACATGTCTATTTTGGACAACAATTTTTATCAAGAGCCAAGTCAATGAAAACATGGTCAAGAAGCAAGTGCCAAATATGATTGATCTATCTAGATATCACATGCTAAGTGGATAACGATGTGCGCTTGAGGTCTCTTCGAGTAGTGCTAACGCAATCGGCGCAAGGGTGCCCAAAACCCTTGTAATGTTTGTTTTAAAGGACTCTTCATCTATAGATAGGGTTTGAGGTGATGTTTAATCCATTCATATAGCTTCATTGCATGTGTGACAACTAGGGTTTGACAACAATATACAAATTTAGGAAGGTGGACAACCTAGAAAGTTGCAACGGTAAATTTAGAGTAGGTCCACAATCATAGAAGGGGTTTGACCATAAGGTATGGTCTTAGCTTAATGGTATAGTCCCGACCTGAGTGCGGTTATAATTCCAGTCTAGGTTGTGAGGGTTATTCAAGTTCATATCTCTCTATTTCATTGTTGCACAATTTCACATCCCTTCAAAAGTTAATAGAAATTATCTAAGTGCTTATATACATTCATTTTGTCATTTTGATTACATGTTAGGTTAATGGTGTATGGAAATTATTCCTATTTGATATAGATTACAAATCAAAATTAGTTCTTGTATTGTATCATCTTTGTTAGATTTGTAAATAAAATCTAATAGATCCTACACCTAATTAAATTGAACTAAAATTTAAATCGAGGTTGAACAAAATGGTCTTTCTATCGGACTTCACAACTTTCCCTTTTGCATTAATTTACACACACACATATATATAGTAATTACGTTGAAATGCATTTCCCAAACTAGATAGAAGGCGGTTGGCACCGAGAGTGAAAAAGGCAATAATGATCATGATAATTTTGGTTGTTGAAGCATGGAATCCCCTCTACCATACATATGGCTCATAGTGGTTTGATTGTTATCTATTTCGGAAGAATGTCACCTTCTAGGGACTCTCCTCACGTTGGAGGTGGATGATGTTTCTTCTTGTGCAATAAATTTTAGTGTTAAGGATTATGATATGGCTTATTCTATAATTGATATGATTTCATATTTTCTATATAAATCAAAACAATAGTGCATGGAGGTGAAAATATCTTGAATGGTGTTTAGGTTCGACTCATACAAATCACTTAAAATATCCAAAGGCTTAGGCTCAAGAATGAAAATTACCATTCCTTCAAGGTCATGGTTCATATTGAGTTAGCGCTCATCTTGACATACTTATTAATCCTTCCATCTCATGGCCACAAATTTTAAAGCATACAATGCATCTTCATAATGGGTAAGAATTTTTTTAGGCTTTCGGTGTAATACCTCACATTCGGAGGAGCATGTGGTGGTGTACTCAAGACAGTGGGAGGTCAAGCAAATGAATCCATTATTGGTCGAGTTTTCAAAAGCATGTGGTCTCAGAGACCCACGATAGAGCGACGTTTGCTATTTGGGTCAATTTCAAAGAGATGAAATATGTGGTTTGAGACTTTCTACAAAATGCTATTGAAAGATTGAGTGACATAATAGTGGTTGGATATGGTTTTGGGAAGGCAACGATAACGAGATCAAACTTCTCGACTAATGCATGACCGATAATTTTTAGGTGACGATAATTTTTCAATATTGCCCTTCAAAATTATAGAATAATGTTATTTATACACTTTTAATAAAAAATACGTTAAAAATATCATTTTTTTTAAAATATATTTATGTATATTAATATAAAGTTTGTAGATAAATCCACATAAAAATAGTGATCATATTTTAAATATATAGTCATACGGGATGGTTATCTCAAAATGTCAGCAGTATTATATAGCTAAAATCATGACAAATGTGTAAATGGTTGTCAATTTAAACTGTTGCATACAATATTTCACAATATGCATCATATGTCTATGAATCATTTGGAGTATAACAGAGATTTACAATATTTTTCACTTTGTACTCATACTTGATCTCTTACACTGACCTCCTCTCGTTATTTGTATTACATTATTTTAAAGCCTTCTCTTTGTTATCTCCATATCGTTCATTGTCTATGAACTTTAATTTGACTCACAGTGTTTAACCTTTTAACTATTGTTGCTTAATGAGCTTATAATGGTGTTATTTTAGGTCTTTACCACTCACCTTTATACTTTGTCAAGTCATGTCATTTTCACATCTTGTATTGATTTTGGATGCTCTAGTGTCATGTCTCCTTGTTGGTTATATGTAATTTCTTGTTTAACAAATGTCTTACTATCCATTCTTGTTGAGAAGCCATTATAGAGAAGGAACTTTTGTCAAATGTTGTTGTTGTAGGTGCCTTGAGAGATATGCATATAAAATATGGGAACATGCAAATGGCATGTGAATTGTTTGACTAAATTCCTAGAATAAATGTTGTTTCATGGACTAAATGACTATGGGATATGCAAAAATAAGTTTGTTTAAAAGGCTTTAACAATTTTTCATAAAAATGTAATCGACATGTGTAAATCCAGAGGCCACAACCTTTTCTAGCATCTTCTTGGCCTTTATCAAAATGAGAGATTTAGAGTAGGGAATTTTCTCTTCCTCAAGAACCACCATCGGTTTGTCTTTGTGAAATTTATGGCAACTCCTAAATATAACATAAGCGGAGTGTTTTCTACTACTTTTTTGGATTTTATGGCATCCCAAATTGTCTCTTGAAAGTCAAAAAATGAGTACAAGACTTCACAATGTGCATCATATGTCCGTGAATTGAATGAGTACAACTAAGATTTACGTATTTTCACTTTACACATGTCATCTTGATCTCGTTGATTATCACCTTAGCACCACTTTGCACTCATCTTTAATCTTTTACAATATCCTCTTAGTTCATATTATATTATGTCAAAGCCTCCTTTTAATATCTCCATATCATTCATTGTTTATGAACTTGAATTTGATTCGCGAGTGTCCGACATTTTAACTATTGTTGCATATGTTAGGCATTACTAGCAAGAATGAAGAGACAAATTTAATATGCAAATATTAATTTATAGAATAAAGAAAATATGAAATTACATAGAATAAAACAATGACATAGATTTAACGTGGTTCACCCTTTCCTGGGATATGTCCACCAACAACATCAATCCCTTTTATTATTTATCCAGTGAAAATATAATTACAATAAACTTGCAACAATGCGGTGTAACACACAAACTTCATGCATAAACCTACATCAAAGTTTCCCTCCCTCTTTCTACCTAGCACTTCCTTCTTCTCACGCCACTCTTATTCTCACGTTTTTCTACGCTACCATATATCCAACATAACCAACAACGTGTATATATACATTCCCATGCCCCTTCCTCTTCCATCTATTCAGTTTTCACAACAAGAAGAACTAACTCGGTTATGCAATAGTTCCAACATTTTTTCTCTCAACGCATCATGTAAATATAATGCCTTGATTTAAAGTCAACGCATACTTATTTTTGGGAATATGCAGCAAAAATAATTGTATATAAAAATAAATAAAATTCCTTTGGTTTGATTGGTCTCCACAACCAATAATCTCCCACTTGGAGACTGATCAACACCAAACCAACTCCCACTAGATTTAACGCCCTCAGACACTTTTTGTTCTATTTTATTATTTTAATCATGAAGGCCAATAGAAGTTGAAGAGGAAATCAGCTTCTCCCGAGTCACCGCCTTCGTAAACATATCCACTATATTTTCATCTATATCAATTTTCTCTCAACTTTACTGTCCATCCTCCAATACTGACCGTATGAAGTGATATCTCAGTTGTATGTGTTTTGTCTTCGAATGCAAGGCAAAAATTTTAGCAAGATGAATGACACTCTAACTTGTTTGTAAATAAGTAATTATCAACTTGTTGATTTCCTAATTCTTCTAAGAAAAATTGCAGCCAAATCATCTCCTTACTCGCCTCTCATTGCGGCAAAAAAAATTCCACCTCCGTAGTTGATAAAGCAACAACCTTTTGCAGCCTTGAAATCCAACTGACTATTGTCCCACCAACAGTAAATACATAACCTGTAGTGCTTCACCTGGTATCAATATCACCTACCAAATCTGAGTCAACATAACCATGTAGAACAGTATTAGATCCCCAAAACATAAATTCTTATTGGATGTTCCTCTCAAGTACCTAAGAATCCATTTAACCGCATTCCAATGCTCCATTCGGGATTACTCATAAATCTGCTCACAACTCCAATGACATGTGCAATATCTGGCCTTGTGCATACCATGGCATACATTAAACTACCAATAGCTGAAGAATATGGAATCTTGGACATTTTTTCTTCCTCCTCTTGTGTCTTCGGACACATCTCTTTAGTCAATTTAAAATGACTAGGCAAAGGTGTGTTGACAACTTTAGCATTTTCCATGTTAAATATTTTTAACACCTTCTCAATATACTCACTTTGAGACAAAGATAATTTTTGTTTTTCCTATCTCTAGAAATCCTCATACCAAGGATTTGTTTTGTTGCCCCCAAATCCTTCAT
Source organism: Taxus wallichiana var. yunnanensis (assembly GCA_018340775.1). Taxonomy (NCBI): domain Eukaryota; kingdom Viridiplantae; phylum Streptophyta; class Pinopsida; order Cupressales; family Taxaceae; genus Taxus; species Taxus wallichiana. Next base: position 828,824,118 of record CM031239.1, read on the forward strand.
AGAAAAAGACTTTGCTAACATTTATTTTAACTCATTAATATGATCCATGTTAGACCCCACAACAAGCATGTCATCAACATATAAACATAGGATAATATAACTACCATTATCCAACCTCTTAAAATAAACACAATGATCTGAATGACACCTGTTGTAGCCATGCTCAACCATAAAACTGTCAAATTTTAAATACCATTGTCGAGGTGCTTGTTTCAAGCCATACAAACTCTTTTTCAATCTGCACACTAATTTCTCCTTACCTTTGACCTCAAATCCTTGTGGTTGTTGCATATATATTTCTTCTTCCAAATCCCCATGGAGAAATGTTGTTTTCACATCTAGTTGTTCAAGATGCAAGTCTTCTGCAACAACAAGACTTAGAATAGTACAAATAGAGGTCATTTTAACAACCAAAGAAAATATTTCATCAAAGTCAATACCCTTTTTCTGTGCAAATCCTTTTACCACAAGTTTGGATTTAAATATTTTCTTACCTCCTCCTTCCTCTTTCAGCCTGTAAACCCATTTATTTGGTAAAGCTCTTTTACCGCAGGTAGCTTGCATAAATCCCAAGTCTGATTTTGTAGTAGGGAGTCCATTTCTTCTTTCATTCCTTGCTCCCATTGTTTATGTGTATTCACTTGCATAGCTTCTTCATACCCTTCTAGTTCACCAACATCAATCAATAAAATAGAATATAAAGAAGGAGAAAATCTATCGGAGGTCTACTTACCCTTGTAGAACATCTAACATTTACTGGAGTTTGTGGTATTTCTTGTTGTTGTTCAACATGAGGAACCACTAGAGTATTACAAACCAGAATATCATCCAACACCACATATTCATTTCTTGTCTTCTCATGCTTCTTTTCTTGTATCTGATCTTTATACAACACCTTCTCATTGAACTCAACATCCCTGCTTCTAATAAATTTTAGATTTTCAAAATCCCATAATCTATAACCAAAGTCATCAATGCCATATCCAATGAAGGTATACTTTTTAGATTTTTCTTCTAGCTTGTGTCTATCTTTAGGATCAACAAGTGCAAAAGCTTCACAACCGAAGGTTTTAAGAAAAGAATAATCTACCTTCTTACCAGTCCAAGCTTCCTCTGGAATACCACAACCCAAAGGAACTGAAAGGTCCTCTATTGATTAGATAAACAACAATATTAACAGCCTCTTCCCATAAGTACAAGGGCAGCCCCACATGCAATCTCATACTCCTTGCATGCTCCATAATTATTTTGTTCATATTCTTAGCCACACCATTTTCCTGTGGAGTCCCTGGAACCATTTTTTTCCTCTAGATTCCATTTGATGAACAATAGTTTTCAAACTCTTTTCTTGTAATACTCACCACCATTGTCAGACCTGAGACATTTTAATATTTTACCTGTCTCATTCTCAACCAAGCTTTTCCATTTCTTAAAATTTTCAAACACATCTGATTTCTTTTTAAGAAAATACACCCATGTCTTCCTAGTTGCATCATCAATGAATGTAACATAATAACAAGAGCCACCATGAGAATTTACCCGAGTTAGTCCCCATACATCCGTATGCACAAGCTCTAATTTCTCATCTTTCTTTGTTCTCCCATGCTTGAGAAAACTCACTCTCTTTTGTTTTCCATACATGCAACTTTCACAGAAGTCCATATTAATACATTTCAGACCTGGTAATAACTTCTTAGAATGAAGTACTTTCATACCTTTTTCACTCATGTGCCCAAGTCTATGATGCCATAGTGTTGTCTCAAAATCTACAATGTGAATCAGTATTTGTGCTTCGCAACAAGTGTTGTAGCTGATTTTCCAAAGATAATTTTTCTTGTTACATTATTTCTTGCAACAATTAAAGGAACAATATCACCTATACAAAGATATAAATTTCCAACCTTCATACCTTTAGCTACTACTAAAGCACCTTTTGTAACCTTCCAAATTTTATCCGTAAAAGTAATTATGCAACCTTCATCATCAAGTTCGCCTTACTAAAATTAAATTTCTACTCAGCCTTGGAACATGCCTTACCTCCTGTAGTAGCCATTGATTTCCATTCTACAATTTAATCTTGATTCTTCCCTTTCCAACAATCTGACAAGGTTCATTATCTCCTAAATACACCAGTCCAAAATCTCCTTGGACATAATCAAGAAAATAATTTCTATGGGGTGTAGCATGAAATGAGGCCCCGAATCTAATACCCATGAATCATCAACATTATCTAGGGAAATAATTAAAGCATCATCTTCGATTTACTTACCACATTTTCTTCTTTGTTTCCTTCTTATTTGTCTCCTTCTTTATTCTTCCGAGACCAACAATCCTTCTTTACATGACCCCATTTTCCACAGACCAACAAAATTTCTTGTCCCAGGATTGAGACTTGCTATTCTTGGATCTCCCTCATGATTTCCCATGACCTCCAAGATATTTTTCCTCTCTCTTTTGATTTGCCCTTGTTTTCTACATTCAAAACATTACCCAATGTGGAAGTTTCACCAGTGCTTTTCCTTCGAATTTCCTCACTCAAAATCACATAGACAACATCATCAAATTTTAATGTATTTGAACCAAAAACATAATTTACTAACCACCATAACCAATTTATTCCAGCTTTCAGGCAAAGAACATAAAATCAAGAGAGCTCTAACTTCTTCATCAAAATTAACACTTGCATAATTTAATTGAACTATTTAAATTTACTTGTAATAGAACCACCTTCTACCAATTTCATATTAAATAAGCACTTCATCAAGAATACCTTATTTGAAGCAAAGGGATTTTCATACAATTTTGCTAATGATTGCATCAATTCATCTGTTGTCTTTGCTTTCAAAATATTAAATGCCACTGATTATGCCAAGCACAACCGAATACTTCCTAGTGCCTTTATGTCTAAAATTTCTCAATCCTAATATGTCAATGTTGACTTTTTTTTGCTTTCCCCAACAACCGCCACAAATCCTTTTGATATAAATAATCTTCCATCTGCATCTTCCACAATTGATAATTCTAGCCATTGAATTTATCAACCTTTAATTTTCCCTCTTCTGACATTGCTCCCACTCAACCATGAGACTTTCCTGCTAGTTAAACAAACACCACTACTCTGATACCAGTTGTTGGGCATTACCAGCAGGAATGAAGAGACAAATTTAATATGCAGATATTAATTATAGAATAAAGAAAATTGAAATTTTACGAACGATAAAAATGACATGGATTTAACGTGGTTTACCCTTTCTCCTGGCTACGTCCCACCAACAACAACAATCCCTTTTATCATTTATCCATTGAAAATATAATTATAATAAACCTGCAACAATACACTGCAACACACAAACTTCATTCACAAATCGCCTCCCTCTTTTCTACTTGGCGCTTCCTTCTTCTCACGCCACTCTTATTCTCACATTTTTCTACACTTTCATATATCCAACATAACCAAAGCAAAGCATGTATATATACATTCCCATGCCCCTTCCTCTTCCATTTATTCGGGCCACAACAAGAAGAACTAACTCAATTATGCAAGAGTCACAACATTTTTTTCTCTCAACGCATCATGTAAATATAACACCTTGATTTAAATTCAACACATACTTATTTCAAGGAATATGCAACCAAAAAAAATTAAATAAAAATAAATAAAATGCCTTTAGTTTAATTGGTCTCCACAACCAACAACATAGTGAGCTTGTAATGGTGTTATTTTAGGTATTTTACACTCACCTTTATATTTATCACGACATGTCCTTGATCATCTCTCATATTGATTTTGGATGCCTTAGTGCCATGTTTTACTTGTCAGGTTGGATGTAATTTTTGCTTAGCAGAAATGTCTTGCAATTTATAATTGTTGAGTTACCGTTACAGAGAACGAACTTTTGGAAAATGTTGTTTATTCTGAGGCGCTTAGAAAATATGTCCATAAAATGTGAGAACATGTGAATTATTTGACTAAATGTCTAGAAGAAATGTGGTTTTATGGAATACAATGACTACGTGATATGCAAAAATGGGTATGTTTAAAATGCCTTGGAAAATTTTCAAGAAAATGCTACTAAGCACACGTAAACGTGGAGGCCACAACCTTCTCCGAATCCTCTCAACCTTTGCAAAATGGTAGATTTAGAACAAGGAATTTTCTCTCCTCAAGAACCACCATTTGTTTATATTGTGAAATGCATGTCGACGTCTACGTATGGTAGAAGTGGAGTGTTTTTGTTGAATCTATGGTTTATGACATCCCAAATTGTCTTCTAAAAGCCAAAAAAATGAAAAACAAAAATCCACAGAAAACACATTATGAACATGGCCAAATGAGGTTAATCAAAGATAAAGACAAATAAAAGTAAAGGCTTAAAATATTTGATATTTTTAACAACCTTGATAATTTTTTGACGTTTGTAGCTCCACATAGCCTCTTGCATGTTTTACTCTCTACCCAAACTGCATTACACATGTTAATAAAGCATTCTCAAACTTTGCATTTAAAAGGAAAATTAATCCACATTAATGTTAATGTTATTTTTTTTCTATTTTTTGTGTTTTTTTAATTGATCAATCCTAATAGTATGTATTTATGTTGTTTCTAGTCGGGACTTATTAAGGTTAAATAAATTTGTGGCATATTATTGGTGAAAGATTTGTTGAAAGGCGTTTTTAAGACTTGATTGACAGTGGGCTAAAGCTAAGAAGTGACATAGGTAAGCAATAATCGTGATTGGTTTGGTCGTTGAAGCACAAACTCCCTTTTCCATACACGTGGTGCCTAGTGGTTGGAAAGTTATTTGTTTTGGAAGGACTTCACCTACTAGGGAATCTTCTCATACTAGTGGTAGGCACTTCTACATTTATATGAATTCTCTACCTATTAAAAATACCACTTGTTTGATGACTTATTTGAAACATGTGGATGATGTTGCATCATGTACCACTTTCGAGTAGTTAATGCCCAACATAAGCTTGGAGGACATGGAAGTGGTGAAGGAGAAAGCCAACTCACTAATATTGATGGTGGTGTTACACTTTTGGATGAGACAATCTAGCATAAAACCCATTTCTTATGCTCTCATGGATTTCAAGGATTCAAATTTATAGACTTTGGAGACCCACAAGCTAGAATGTCACCGCTTTCGGATGTGCTTCCAAAGTAAGCTCTGTAGGTATTGATACCTATGTGTGATGAACCATACAAGTTGGGGTTAAATTTGATGTTCATCTATGCCTATCAAACAATTTTTAGGTGACGGTAATTTTTCAATATTGCCCTTCAAAAATATAGAATAGTGTTATTCATACACTTTTAATAAAATACAATAAATATTCTCTGTTTGAAAATATATTTATGTATATTAGTATATACCTTGTTTATAAATATTTATAAAAATAATGATCATATTTTAAATATATAGTCATACATGATGGTCATCACAAAATATTGCAAGTATTATATAACTAAAACCATGGAAAACATGTAAATGGTTGTCAATTTTAAACGTTACATACAAGACTTCACAATATACATCATATGTTTGTGAATCATCTAGAGTACAACTAAGATTCACAATATTTGCCACTTTACACATGTCACCTTGAACTCGTTGATTATCACCTTAGTGCCATTTTACACTCATCCTTGATCGCTTGTAATCTCCTCACACTATTTATATTATATTTTTTTGATGTGTCCTCTTTGTTATCTCCATATAGTTCTTTGTCTATGAACTTTCAATCGATTCACTAGTGTCTGACATTTTGATTATTATTTCTTAGTGAGCTTGTAATGGTGTTATTTTAGGTCTTTATCACTCGCCTTTATGTATTATCGATTATGTTGCCGATCACCTCTTGTATTGATTTAAGATGCCTTAGTGTCATGTTTCCCTTGTTGGTTAAATGCGGTTTCTTTCTTTGCAAATGTCTTACCATCTATCCTTATCGAGTGGCCATTATGGAGAAGGGACTTTTGGAAAATGTATTTGTTGTAGGTGTCATGGGAGATATGTCTATAAAATGTGGGAACATGCACATGGTATGTGAACTATTTGACTAAATGTCTGGAAGAAATGTGGTCTCATGGACTATAATGATTGTGGGATATGCAAAAAAATGGTTTTTTGAAAAGGCCTTGGAAAAATTTAGGAAAATGCAACCGACATGCATAAATATAGAGGCCTACAACCTTATCCAACATCCTCTCGGCCGTTGTCAAATGGGATATGTAGAATAGGAAATTTTCCTCTTCCTCAAGAATCGTCATCTATTTGTGATGTGAAATGTATGGGAGTGCCTAAATATGGTAGAAGTGGAGTATTTTATGCTACATCTTTGGGTTTTGTGACATCCCAAATTATATTTTGAAAGCCAAAAATGAAAAAAATCCAGTGGAAAATGTGTTATGAGGATGGCCAAAGGAGGTTTAATCAAATACAAAGACAAATAAAAGTAAAGGCTTAAAATCTTTCAGATTTATTAACAACCTCGATAATTTTTCGATAGATATAGCTTCACATGGCCTCTAGCAAATTTTACTCTCTACCCAAACCATTGAGGAAAAGTAGGAAGTATTATTTTGAATGCTATAGTGTAGGTGCCATGTTTGATACATATGTCCAATGCAAAGGCATACATAGGGCATGTGAACTATTTGACAAAATTCTCCGGATAAATATCATCTCGGGAATGCAATGATTTCGGATATTCGTAAAATGGGGTTGTTGAGAAGGCCTTGGGAACATTTAAATGCCAAAATGGGAGCTTTAGTAGATGGATGTCGGTGTTTGACCAAATGATGGAACGTGTTAGCTTTTCATGGCATATCAAAATTGCAGCTTGCAATAGCCATGGTCATCCTCAAGACACAAACTTAATAATTTAAGATAACATACATTTCACCACAAATTACAACTCCAACAAACTTAACATTGTTATCCCATACGTTCTGATGCATTCGACCTATATTTCATTCATAATATTTGAACTTATCTAATTCTTTGTTGCGCTTTGACAATATGTGTCTAAAATTTATTCTTAATAAACCATGTTTTTATGTTCAAGTATTCTTCCTTTTCATTGTGTTTATGGATTGTTTTTATATTCATACTATGATTATGTTATCAAAACACATAATAATGTAATTTCATAAATGTCAATAAGTTACAAAGCCATTGACAAGTGAGGATTTTTAGGTTAGCTTCTCTTAAGAAATATTTAATGCTCAATAAATATTTCCTTAAATACAACAATCATTTGTATTAATTATTAATATCTTAGTTTGTAAGTGTGCACTCACATGGCGTGCCACTTGCACAAAATGGTCATAAATTATGGATGCCTTTTAGCTGTGTTGATACCTCCATCCATAGAGGGTTTAGTTCATGTCTATTCACTTTATCGAAGTTATCTTCATTTCCCAAACAAACAACATCCCCATCTTCATTTGTATATTTCGGGGCTACGAGAGGAATCACCATCGAGCTCTAACACGTCATTTGTTTGCATTTGACTTCACCAAAAGATATGTCATGATTCTTGAGGTTTATTTGCCTTGTCTTTGCTTGAAAATTCACTTGTCAAATTCACACATCATATACATTACAAAATATCCATTATAGTGGAAGGTAGTCAACGAGTAAACCATTAAATGAATATCTTATATGTATCCTTTAAATGCCAAAATAAATGGAAAAAATAGTCTATGGGGTAAAACCCTTACATGTTTGGATGCAACCATGTCCACAAATCTAAAGTTTTGAGTGGTGTAGATAGTAATAACTTGGATTTGTTTGGTCAATGTTATACGACCACCTGTAATTATTGGCCAAATGGCCCACCTTTCTTCGAGAGACCTACACGCGAGAATAGTCCTTTGTTTTGCATTTTTGCGAGAAAGGACATTTAATAACATGTAATGACTGCAATGACATTCTCTCCATCAAGGTCTGACTTGATGTCATCCACTATAAATTCCTTGTCAATAATGAGCAATATAACCCTCAGAGACAACTTCAACTACAAATCCTCAAGGAAAACTCTTGCGAGATGGTATTTATTGTTTCTTGAAAAACATTAAGAACAATCTAAGATAATGGTCCATGAAGATGGGGCAAAAAAACATGATCAACCATGTTTTGTGTTTATCAAATTCAACTACTACATCGACTTGACATGGATGTAGAGTACCCTCCACATGTCACTATCTCTAAAGTGTCCATTAAGATGCTAAAGCCAATCCCTATAAAATTGTCGGGTGTTCTATCTACCCACAAATCACAAGGAATAATATTACAAAAACCAACTATTGACATCAGGGGTTTTGATCGACAATACCTTACTTTCTAAGATATCTCAAAAATATGTTTGTTCGAGTATATTTGCTCCACACCCCTTTCTTCTTCAAAGGATTGGAAAAAATACAACATGGATCCATATGTATCGAGTGTAAGATATAAGAGTTTAACATATGTTTCCCCCAACATTTTCCCCATCCCTAGACTTCTCCTATAATATCCCTTTTGTGGACAAAACTAAAAATTAAGGAAATTAGCTCAAATCCCCAAATTAAGCGAGTCTGATTTTTATAACAATTAATAAAGGACCAAAAAACACTCTCAAACCCTAGTGACTAGGAGATAGAGAGAGAAATCCACCGTAGAAACACTAAAAAATTATGAGAAGTTATTCCTCGGATTGCCCTTGATTTTAGAAGCCAAAAATGTGATCAAATCGGCCAACTCAAAATTCTAGAATTTATTATGGCACAAAAATAATGAAACTTGTAAATTCAATAACTCTTAGAAAACAAGGAATCTCCACACACATGAATACTCAAAATGATAATAAAAATATCAGCAATCAAATGAGACCAATATCATAATTTTCCAACCATGGGAACCCTCTCAAAATTGATCTCGAAATATCTAAATGAGTAGATAAAGTTGCCCAATGCCAATAAAATTTTGAATATAAAATATTTTTCTCAAATATGTAATATTCTTCAATACCAATCAATGTTAAAGGGTTTTTGTCCTCCAACAAAACCACTAGAAGGGTTTTCGTCCCATCTAGGAAGCCACACAAAAGGGTTTTTGTCCTCAAGTGGAAAAACATGGAGTATGAGCTTGCAATGCCCAAATAGAAAATGCGCCAAATCTAGATGCTCTAAATGAGGTCCTAAGTCTCCTTTTATAATCTTATTTTTGCACCAAATCTTAGAAAGATAAGGTCGACCCATAAAGATGTCATCTTTCTTCATTGAGCTTCTTTTATTTGCCTTTAACCCATCCGACCTACTTCAAGAGGGAAAACACTAAAAAGAAAACATAAAAATTAGAAAAATAAATGTAAATGAAATCTTAATGTTCTTCTCTAACTCTTCTACTTATTTTTCGTGGAGAAGAAATGTCAACAAGTCCAAATTTTGATTCTTAAGTGGGAAAAAGGGACATTACAGTCCTCCCTTCCCAAGATTGTCTGTCCTCAAGCAATAACAAGCTCTCACCCCAAAAGTCAATGTATCCAAGTAGAAGAACATGCTGCAATACTTCCACAAATGAAAGAGCTGATGTAAAAACATTATTTTGCAATGAGCCCCAATCTTACTTGAATTCCCAAGGCTGCCCATGAACACCAACCGTTGTCATACCCAACATTGACAAAAATTCTAAAAGTAATTATGACTTTGACAAGAAAAATCAATTCCCAACTTGGTCCATCCATCAATGATGTTCCGTAAAGTGTAAGAGAGTCCTTTAACCATAATCATGAAAGCAATTGCGTAATAAAGGGGGCTTTATTAATCGATGACAATAGCCTTAGTGGCTATAAATGAGCATGTAGTATCTTTGAAACAACTCCTTCCAACCTTAGAAAAATTAGAATACCCCCTTCTTGTCTTCGTGATATTTTGAGGTCCTTGGGCATGAATCCTCAAGTTAGGAGCCATATGAACATGCATTTTCTATACTAACCAAAGGTGCAAAGAGGTTATCCTGAAAAAATCATAAATACATGCCAAAACTTCTTTCATTTCAAAACATCAATCAACCATCATGCCCAGGTTGGAAATCCATCGTGTAATGGTACCACAAATTAGATGTATTCAAACAATTACCTTGATGAAGGAGAACGTCTTCTTGCCCAAAAGTAAATGCTTTGAACATCAAAAAGAGTATTCCAGGTTGCGTACTTACCACTGTCCATAACCCCAACAATTTTTCCAACTCACGACTCAAAATGTGCATCCTATCATCCAATGGAGTGGTGACAATTGAACATACATCACGAGTGATTAGAATAGGCTTGAAAATATAAAATTATCATCTCTAATGGTTGTCATGAACATGTTTATTCTACCCTCAATGCATAGTGGAACACTTTCCCAAACTTCTCCAATGATTTGTTGGGTCTTTAAAACCCAAACCATGACCCCAAGCGATAAAACAGTATGCATTCATGGCACTTCTATATCTTGCAAATGGGTTGTCCTTTGGTACTCTGAAATGCACACCATACTATTTTCCATTCTCCCACAATAATCAACTTTAACACATAAATGAAGAAGCAACAAGCAAACGTGTCTTAAAATTGATGAATCATAAATATTACCTTGTTGTAGAAGACCTTTTGATTGCCACTAAGTGGAGTGTCTCGTACATAAAAACTTGGTTTTCGTGCTTCATACCAACTATTGTACCTAACCTCTTCGAATTTCCCAATCTATGCATGAAAATATGCATATCACTCCCAACCAAGTGACCATAGTTGAGAGTACTTTAATGGTGACTGCAATGCCTTTAAAAACTAAAAATTATCTTCCATTATGGTTGTCTTCTTGCGGCAATCAACAAGTATGATGAAATGAGATCTGAAAATGTTGCTCTCCATATTACGAAAACTTATAACATCAAGTTATAGTCCCAAAAATTAAGTCTTGCATCATTTGCAATCAAACCTTCCTTGCTTTAGGAGTTGCAAGATTTAACCTTTTTGCTTAACTCTCAACATGGAACATTCAAAATCAGCTTCCACCATTGTTATGAAGCTTTCATTAGGTTAGTGTGATTTAACAAATATGGAATTTGTAAAACCCTAATTGTAGAGTCACATATGATAAATAAACGATAAAACACAGATTCAACATAAGCAATAAACTAATGAAAATTGAAACCCTGAGTGCAAGAGAGGGAATAGAAGGCTTAGCTTATTTCACAATAAATCCCAAGTGTTTTGGGTGGAAAACTAATGAATAGAAGGAGGAAACATGCCGAACTATGCTTGGTAAATTATGGAACTATTAGATATGTTGGGACTAGGGCACCTGGATTGGGGTGAGGGTGCCTAGATGTTAGAGACCTTTGTTGGGTGCCTATTGATGAGGCCATAAATGGACCATAAATTACCATTATTTTGTCCTTCCAAATTACCGTTGAAAGTGGATTTAAATGTAATCTTGGAACTTATAGTTTGCTTGAGATATAATATAGGATATATATCTTTTTCATTCTTTAGAAGTATTTTGTTATCTATTTTGTTCACTAATCTTATCGATTATTTAGGAAAGATGCAAAGTCTTGTGCATGTAGGCCATAAAGGAAAGATAATGCTAGTTTTGGGAAAAGTTGAATTGATCATGGTTAGTATATCTAAACTCAAATATGATTTCATATTCAGATTTGTCTCAAAAAATTATGCAAGTTCAAAAAAAGAATCATCTAAATATGAGATTGTGTGTAAATGTTATAGTTGTTTTTAGTTAGCTCCAAAACAATTGGAGTTAACTCGAGAACTTGCGAGCTTTAGTTTGGGCGGCATTTTTAGTTTCGGAACTTGCAGTTCTAGTTTCAGAACTTGCATAAAATGAGGAATTGTGAATAATCAGATAATCTAATGGGAAATCTAAGAGATGTTTTTGTTCATAGCGAGTGTGTTTAACAAAAAAATCATTTGGATTTGCTATAGGTTTTACCAATAAAGAGAAATATAACTTTTAATGAGTCATCAAGGAAAAAGTGTATCGAGGCGAGCACTAAAAATCCACGGCCCGAAACAACAAAGTCAAATGGAAAATATGAGAGAGTTTTTGTTCATAGAAATGTTTTTGACAAAAATCCCATTCAGATTTACTAAAGGTTTTACTAATAAAAAGAATCTAACTTTTAGTGAGTTTCATGAGTCGAGGAAAAAGTGTATTAAACGAGCACTAAAAGTTCCACAGCCAAAAACAAAAAGTCAAATAGAAAATATGAGAGAGGTTTTTGTTCATAGCAATGTTTTTAACAAAAACCTCATTCATATTTGCTATAGGTTTTACCAATAAAAGGAATCTAACTTTTAGTGAGTTGCAGTCCAAGGAAAAAGTGTATCAGATAAGCACCAAAAGTTCCACAATCAGAAACAACAAAGTCAAATGGAAAATCTGGGAGAGATATTTGGTAAAAGTAATGTTTTGAGGAAAACCTGCTTCCAATAAAGTAGGAGAATAAAATCATTGTGATTATTGTTACCAAAATCAAGGAGAAGATTTGGGAGCAAATCTTCCTAAAATAAGCAAGATAAGATTTTGACTCTAGTAATATATTTCTCTCCATATTTTGTGGGGATGGAGATCTTAGTTGTTAGGATTGAAATAAATACAAGATTAAATTGTATTTCCCAAAATAATAAGTTGGTTGGATGCATAAATTATAAATGCAACCTTTCACACTCATATATGTAATTTTTCCCTACCAAGAATAATAGATCCGTTCTTTCTCAATCTTCTGAGTAAAATTGTTCTGCAGGTTTTGAATTAAGTTTGAAAGTATGAATTAAGTCCTCTTCCAAGGAATGAGTGGCCACTCATTCCAAGGAAGAAGGATCAATGTTTTATGTTCTTTTCTTTCAATGTTTTATGTTCCTTTCTTTATTTTGTTTTCCTTTTGTTGTGAACTTTTGATTTCATGTTATGTGATCTTTCTTTCTCGTATAATTTATGTTGTGAACTGCAGGTGTCTTATTTATATTTCATTTATTTTAATTTAGCAATTTAATTTATGAAAGTGTGTTTTCTTCATGCAAACTTTATTTCTGCAAGTGTGCCTTTACATTTCAACGCACGTGTGATTTATTTTATGCAAGTTTGGATTGTGTTTAACGAAGTTGTTTTCCAAAGATATTTTTTCTCTTAATGCATACAACCATCAAACACCAACCCTGGATTGACATTATTAATGGAGAGGATTGAAGACCCTCATCACCTATGACTGCACAAGAGCTTAGAATATGGTTTTCTTGTGTTGTGAGGTGGTCGTTAATCTTCACTTGTTGATCACTTATATGTCATTTGGATGATCGGAGAATTCACCCAGTAACTTGAAAAATAAATGATATCATGCAAAACACCAAACTATATCAAATCCTAAAAAGAAATATACAAATAGGGAGTTAGAATAACCTCAAAGCAGTCACCCGACAAAGTGAACTACAACCGAGCATTGCACTACATCTCAGGCTCCATGTAGTTTTTTTGTATGTGTGATAAATCGTGCCCTAGGAAGCTCTTGTGCAAGATGCACTTGATAACGAGCAATAACTAAATGTAGTAATGTAAATAGATGTGGATGGAAAAATGAACTTCCCCTCTTATGTGTGTATGCAGTCCCTTGTCCCTTAAGTGAGTGCTAGATGGATGCCTCTAGATGCAACCTTAGGTGATGATAATAAATGCTTAGAGTTTGGTCCTTTATTATGGTCACATAACTTTGTATTTATTTGATTCCCTTGTTTGAATTTCAAAATTGACAGCTAAAAGGTCAACCCATAAGAAAACAAGATGCCTTAAAGATAAAAGAGGCCCAAAAAAGGTGAATAAGATACAAAGAGGTCGGGGGCACCCAGGGGGGACGAGGGTGCTTGGGCATTGGCGTCTAGTTGGGTGTTGGTGTCTAGAGTCAAGAAATATAAAGCAATGAAGATTAGATTGGGTTGTGGGGTGTGCAAGACCAAAGAGAAAGTAAGAAAGACAAGAAAGAGGCCAAAGACAATAGTCAATTACTAGTTTTCTCACTTAGGAATCATATGAATAATAGTATGTGATTAGAACCTAAAAATGTACCCAAGTGCGTGATTTTGTGTCTACGTATGCAAGGCTTGGAACATGAACATAACTTGTGTTACAAACCATATCCATATCTCTATCATGCCTTTCATGTTGACCCATAAATCGACATGTTGTAAACAATGAGTTTGAAAGACTTTCATACCTTAAGCTGATCTTTAAATGTTCATCTTTCTTTGTCACCACAACATCACCCAAACATGACATGTGATCCTTAACAATTTTCCCATAATCACATAATTATGGCAACAATATAAAAGGAGATAAAATGTCATCATACCTTGATTTGTTTCCCACATGTCTACCTTCTCATGTCGGATGAGGAGTGATCGAAACATCCTCCATTTTCCCAATCTTGTGACTCAGAATTTCTGAGTTGAAATCAACCTTCTTCTTCTCCTCATAATCAACAAATGAAGCTTCTTTTGCCTTGGCTTCAACCATATCTTGATGGTGTTCACATAGGGCAACTCCGTGGCTCTTACCATAATCATGGGCACCATAAATCTGCCTCCTCTTGACTGTTGTTCGAAATTCCAACAAACTGAAAATGATCATAGGTACTTGAAAAAGCACCTTCTTCATCCATGTGACCCCCAACAAGGTCACTCAAAAATCTTGGTCCATGGACCCTATGCAAATCAAAATTTTCATCATATGTAGCATCATGAAGACTACCCTTTTTCCATGATTTGTTTCGAGCATCATATTTGCCCCAAGGTTAACAAAATTCCCATGATCATAAATCCGAAATGGCATGGCATAAAGAAATAAATCTGAGTTACCTCCAAACCTTCGGTTGCCTTGTCTGTGGGTGTTTGAAATGTCTTTGTAGCTCTCACCAAGGTCCCATCTATCACCACTTTGCTCTTTAGTGACTGCTGCTATAATCAGACCAGCAATCTTATTGTCATCATGTTCCTTTGGAGAAGGGTTTCCAACCAGCCCTTTCTCTTCCCCTTCTTGCTCCACACCCCTTGTTTCATCTCTAGATTCATCACAAGTCAAAACATTTTCAGTATTAACCACAAAATGAGCAATTTTTACCTCATGTTGTTGACTCTTTGGAATGGGTGTAAGTGTCATGGCCTTAGGTCCCTTGATCACCAACCCTTCTTCCTCAAACTTCGTGCTTTCTTCATGTTGCTTGTGTGGCATGTGATGTCTAGGCTTGGGCCTAGGTATTCCTCTATTCACTCCTATGAATTCAACGAGTGAAATGGCCTCACGAATCTCTCTTGGTAAAGCCATATATTCCTCATAACTTGCAGTGATGTTCCGTCCACCTACGGGTCTTGTTTCTTCCTCTAAAATAACCTCATCCCTAGGAAGGAAAGTGGGCTTCGTAACCGATCCTCGTGCTAATCCCATTAGTTGTCAGGTTTTGTTAGCCCTAGTCGAGCTACCGTCACCACTTTGAACCTTAAATTCAATGATCTTTTTGAGGGATAGGGCTAGAAAATCCCTTGTGTCTGTAAGTCTCTCTTGGTTGACAATCAACTCGTTAACTTTGTCTCCTTAAGAGTTTTGACCCGCCATATGTCTTCTTTCACCTAAACCCTAGGCCTTTGAAGATTCAAGATATGATACCATTGTAATATCCTTTTTGGGGACAAAACTGAAAATTAAGGAAATTAGCTCAAACCCCAAAATAAGCAAGTCTGATTTTTATAACAATTAATAAAGGACCAAAAAACACTCTCAAACCCTAGAGAGAGAGAGAGAGAGAGAGAGAGAGAGAGAGAGAGAGAGAGAGAGAGAGAGAGAGAGAGAGAGAGAGAGAGAGAGAGAGAGAGAGAGAGAGAGAGAGAGAGAGAGAGAGAGAGAGAGAGAGAGAGAGAGAGAGAGAGAGAGAGAGAGAGAGAGAGAGAGAGAGAGAGAGAGAGAGAGAGAGAGAGAGAGAGATCCACTGTAGAAACACTCAAAAATTATGAGAAGTTATTCCTTAGATTGCCCTTGATTTTAGAAGCTAGAAAATGTGATCAAATCATCAAACTCAAAATTCTGGAATTTATTATGGCACAAAAACAGTTGAAACTTGTAAATTCAATAACTCTTAGAAAACAAGGAATCTCCACACATATGAATACTCAAAATGATCATAAAAATATCAACAATCAAATGAGATCAATATCACAATTTTCCAACCATGGGAACACTCTTAAAATTGATCCCAAAATCTAAATGAGTAGATAAAGCTGCCTTGAATGCCAATAAAAATTTGAATATGAAATATTCTTATCAAATATGTAATATTCTTCAATACCAATCAATGTTGAAGGGGTTTTCCTCCAACAAAACCACTAAAAGGGTTTTCGTCCTCAAGTGGAAGAACATGAAGCAACAAACTCACAATGCCCAAATAGAAAATGTGCCAAATCTAGATGCTCCAAATGAGGTCCTAAGTCTCATTTTATAATCTTCTTTTAGGCGCCAAAGCTTAGAAAGACAAGGTGACCCATAAAGATATCATATTTCTTCATTATGCTTCTTTTATTTTTAAACCTTTAACCCAACCGACTTCACACTTGAGGGTAAAAACTAAAAAAAATATAAAAATTAGAAAAATAAATGTAAATGAAAGCTTAATGTTCTTCTCCAACTCCTTTACTTCTTTAATGAAGAAGGAATGACAAGAAATCCAAATTCGATTCTTAAGCGTGAAAAAGGGACATTACACCTCCCTCACTCCCTTTCTTCATCACTCATCTTCCTCTACCAATTTTTCACTCCGTCGAAATTAACTTCTTTTTACAAATTCCTTTAAACATTTCCATTACATAGACTTCTTTTACAAATCCATTTCTTGTCTCCATTACACTCCTCGCATTTATTAGCCAATAGGCCTTTCTAGGTCAAGTTTCTTTGTAATTGTTGTCGACGTCTTCACCAAAATATTAATTTTATTACTATTATTTTTGTTAATGCATATGTCTCTTCATATTCGATTTTGGAAACGAGAAGTTTGCACATATTTCTTTCTAATGCCTCTGTTTCTTTTAAAGATGCAAATAGATTTTATGGGGGCTAGCATTTAATTTTTGCATTGGGTTTGAGCGAGAATTGAAATTTCAAAAAAGTATCCGGTGGATTTGAAATGCCGGCTAGGAAGAGGATCCAAACGTCCGTGGAAAGCACTTGGGGGATTCAAAGATGTAGAAAAATCATGTGGGTCTTTGTAGGAATGAGGTGTGGATTCAACCTAGAGGACGAAAATTGTATCATTATTTTTGTTCTCTCTTGTTTGTGGCGGAAGTCCCATGAAAAATTCGAGATGCACGAGGACGGTGATCATAGAAATTCATCACCCATCGAGGAGGAGCAATCGAGAATGTCGTAATGACTCTATCACCCAACAATAGTCTAGAGGGCAACCAAGCATCCGGGTGTGAAGAGGAAATTTAATGAATTAAACATGGACAATAGTGGAGCTCTCAATGAACAAAGTGAAAAGAGGACCCCGATTCTCATAGCTTTGAATCAAGGAACGTTGTGCGATTGCGGAGAGTCCTCTTAAAATGCGAAACTACCTTTAAATAAAGCAAATCATTGATTATTTTTAAGCGCCTTTAAATACACTTTCATGACATAATCAAGCTTTGTATAATCTAAATTGTTGAGAACACTACTATTATTATTAACATATTTTCATAAATTCATTCATGATCTTTATCAATAAGCGTCTTTTTTTTTTGTGTATTATTTATTTTACACTAATAAATATTTTTGTATTCACCCACCGCAAGCACTCATAGATGATGTTGCTATAAATAGATAATTATTTATTTCTACATAATGAATAAATCAATCCATAATAACTACCGGGTATTATTTGTTGTTTACAATAACACTGAAATCAGATTTGTATTTATTAGCAACGTAATTCTTCTAATAAAATCCTTCTAGGTATATGCCTGTCGGCCTCACAAGCACATATGGATGCTTTTGCTAGTTTAACAAATTCTAAATTCCCTCCGCACAGCATGTCCGATATTAAGTAAATAAACGTAGTTGTCTCTCAAACCCTGTATTTTCCCGCTCGATGACATTACAACAGGCGGTTCCTCTAAATTTCACGCCCTTGTGAGGTCAGGGTTTCGATTCCCGTAGTGTCTTCTTCTGAACAGTATCCGCGTAAATTCCGGCTTCAAAAATGTTCATAAAGCAGGTTCGCATTCATTACAGACCATTTAACTCTTTTCTCAACGACTTAACACTTATCACGCACCGGCTCAGCTGTTAAATTCATACTAAATTCCAGTAGAATGAAAATGCTTAACATATCCTTTAGGATAACGCTGTCTGTAAAGCGGCCCTTATTTCTCTAGAAGTAAATAGGCTAGGGTATGTAAAATGTCAGTTTAAATTATGATTATGGTAATTATTTTGTTTGCGTTGAATCTTGTGTTTCATTTGTCCGGCTCTGTGATTGTAGGGTTACACAATATTCTAGTTATTTGCTGTAATATATTTTTTCGCTGCTTTCAATTTCATGTCGCAGTTGTCTGGCTCGGTGACTGTAGGTTTTTTTCTTTAATTTCAAAATCTTTAAACCATCTGTGTTTAGAGTAATTATTACGACTGTTATAGGGAATGAATGAATGGCGTTGCATTTGTTTAATGTCGAAAGTCTTACACAATTTATGTGCTTAGAGTAGTTGTTACGACTGTCGTGATGATTTTTATTGCAGTTGTCGGGTTCAGTAATCGTAGGGTTACGGTTCCCACAGATAGTTATTTATTTTTTTGCGTTAAAGAATTTTGAATAGTTTATTTACTTAAGAGTTGCTTTTATGTTGTTATAAGACACACAAATATATATATATGTTTCGTTGTTTTTGTTGTTTTTTTGTTCAAGGTATCTGGCCCAGATGAATTTCGTGTTCCAGCGGTCTGGGTCAGTGACTGTAGCGTCACACAGTTATTTACTTTTTTAAAATTTCTTTTTAGATGATTTGAAACGATTTATATGTTTAGAATTATTACCAGAACTATTATATTCATTCTTTTTGTGTTCAATATATTATCGTACTTGTCTGGGTCAGTGACTGTAAGATTACACAGTTGATTTTTTATTTATTTGGGGCAAATTCAAACAATTTATACATTTAGAGTTGTATATATGGCTGTTACAATCATTTATTTGCATCGAACCCATTTTCGCAGTTGCCTGGCTCAGTAACTATGGGAATATTAAAAAGAAATTCAAGCAATCTGTGTTTAGGGTTGTTATTGACTGTTATAATTTTTTGTTTTTGTTTTTGCTTTGAATTTCTTTTTGCAGTTGTCTAGCTCAGCGAGTTTAGGGTTACACATCTAGTAATTAATTTGTAAAAAATTTAAACAATTTATGTGCTTACAGTTGTTGCATTTGTCTGTGTCATTAACTGTAGAGTTGCATTGGTAGTTAACTTTTGTTTTTATAAAATAATTTGAAATGGTCTGTGTTTAAAGTTGTTATTATGACAGTTATGATCATTTGTGTGTGTGTTGAATTTCATGTTGCAGTTGTCTGGTTCAGTGACTTGAGTTACACAGTGATTTATTTATTTGCTTTTTTAGAAGTTTCAATATTTTTTGTGTTTAGAGTTGGTTTTTTGGTGAAAATAAATAGAGGTTGATGGGACTCCCACATGATAGAAACCATAGGTATAATTTGTTCATTTACTACAAGAGTTTTTACAGATCTGCTTGAAATCACAGTCTCATAGGGCCATAATCGAACAATCGTACTAATGGATGGTCTCAGACAAGTGAATCAAAGCACTATCTTCAGCTTGAAAATGCACTGAGACAGCAAATTGATGGCTAACAACAGCTATGAGCTACACTCTACTGAAACATTCATAGTATTTGATCCAAACGAAGGCTACAAACTAAAACCAACAGAAAATACCAAGGGATTATTTGACTCAAATCAAGATTACAAACTAGACCCAACACAAAATACCAAGGGATTCAGAGGTCTAATGGGTCCCTTCTTCCACCAACAGCTGCAAGGACTTCATCCACAGTTCAAACTTCAAAGCTTCTCCATACCCTTTGTAGCTACCGAAGCCATGTCTTTTGTGAGCATTGTTTTGACCTGGGCATCCTGAATTGCAGTCATTTCCTTCATTGGTTGTCTGTGAGTGGGGGACGATGGCACCCAGTCCCCAGTGCTTGAGATACTCCACCATGTTGACTTTGATTATCTTCCCACCACAAGTTCAGCATCCATGCCCACAGTTTCATTCTGCTGCAGGGTAACCAAGTCATCCATTGACGAAGCTTTGGATTTTGCCTCAGCCCCAACCCTATGGAACTGAACAAAACACCAGTTCATTGGCTTCATTGACCTTCACCCTCCTGTTCCAAAGTTTTCAATAAAAGACATATTTAAACACCACACTTGAATCACTGCATAATGATAAGAGCAACACATCCTTTAATCCATAGTTCAGACTTCCTCTATGTGTTCAACCACAACATAATGAAAATGATGGGCCAGTCTGCCTTTATGGTCAAACATTACATGCACTGGATCATCACGAATCCGCCGCTGAAATTCCACTCCACGCAGTAGAGCCTCCAGCCTTACCGACTCTCCTTCTATATGTTGACACATGTAGAGAAACAGTAACACCCAAAACTGAAATTCTTTTGTGTCTTTTGTAAGAATAGATCTGGTATGGTGTCAAGGTCAATAGTGTCCTTGCTGTACCCTAGAAAGCCGGGTATGCCCTTGTGGAGCTGGGAAATGGGTGCAAACGTGTTCTATATGGGTATGTGTTGTAACATAGCAGGGAAACGTGTTGGGTACAGGAGACAGTGCCCACATGCTTTGAATGACGTACACGAACTCATATTTGAAGTGAACCTGCATATATTTAATGCCAAAAAGGATTTTTTGGTAAAAAAATTGAAAACACCTTTTAAAAAGCAAAAATATAAATCCTAACCCTAAAAGACACCCCAAGCTCTTTTTGAACAACACCACCACATTTACCTCACGTTGAATATTTACCTTTGATTGCACATTTGCCTACTCACTTGCAGATTTTCAATTGCTAAGGGCTGATCCTACTCCACAAGTGTCAAGTAGTTTAAGGAGTTTGCAGTATAATGAATATGTTGATTCGTCTTGATTTCTCTGTATACATTGGAACATTTGCACAATGTACTTGTTCTAAGTTCAACCAATGAATATAATGACATTTGGCATTGAATTATCAGTATGTTTTGCTGTTATTTAGCTTATTTTGTTTACTCCATACTAAGTAGCCGATACGTTTTGGACACAGAGTAACTGATACGTGGATACGGCAAAAAAAAATGGCCCCGGATATGGCATTGGATATGTCCGTACAAAATGTATATAAAAATTAAAATATATATAAATTCCAGCCTACTAAATAGGAATTAACCACATATTATGCATATGAAAAACAAAACAAGCTAAATAACCACAACAAACTACTCATACATTCATAATTTCAATTGTCCCTACCATATCTAGTTGAGGTGTTTATTACATTTATGGTTTATCTCATACATGCTATTTTCATCCATGTTTATGATGGCTTGTACTCGGTACCTTTTGTAGAATAATGGTGCTGTGAAAACTGTAATTTCTGCTGTAATGATATATTAAATTTAAAATATACCTTCTGTAGAATAATGGTGGAACCTTTTGGGGTATCTTTCTCCCTCAATGGGAAAGCTTGGCAGATTAGAGAAGGTGGATTTTTTGAACAACAAATTAGATGGATGTGTTCCTCTTGAATTGGGTAATCACACCCGTGTATGTCACCTCAATCTTTCATATAATGTTTTTAGCAGTTTCATCCCATCAAATATTGTCAATTGTGGCTTACTTACCCTTCTTGACTTCAATAAATATTAAAAATAATACTAAGTTACTGGTTTGATTAAGGTATGGCGGATTGGTTTTGCTAGTACAACATTTTTTTTGCCTTGGGTACAAGCGTACAAAAAAATTCTAAAATATTGAAAATATAAATATTCTAGCATTATCAACCACAAAATATACAATATCAAGAGGTTTTAGAGTTTTTAATTTTATTTTTTTGCTTTTAGTCAACAGTCAAAAGTGAAAGGTGAAAAATCCAATATTAAAAATTGGGTTTGCCCCAGGCATGCCTGGGATGGTTCATGTATGCCAGGGTTCTTCGGTAGAAGAACCCAGTCATACTGGACCATTCGGACAAACCTGCAGGCAAACTGAACCTGTACCCGAACTAGGTTCCTCTCGGATCAGTGTACTGGGAGGGGAATGGGGATGATTTGGTAACATAGTAATATTACATCTAGTGCCGTTGTTCTAGAGTTGAGTAAATTGTCGAGTCTCTTAAAGCTTTTGTTATACATCAACAATCTATCTTGAGCAGTGCCTGCTTCTTGGTAAGCTTGCAAATCTTCAAGTGCTAAGAGCTGGGTGGAACTACTTTACTGCTACTTACAGCCTAAAATTCGAACTAAACCAAGCTTAGGCATTTGAGCTTTGCCTCCTCCACTTTGAAAGGCAGAATCCCAATGGAAATTCCTCGACCTTCAGATAGCCAGATAGATCAGATCAGATCAGATAAGATAGTTTAGGAGGGGGTGGGTAGGGTAGGGGCGCCATATCTATGACCTGAACCTCTCTAGGGAGGGGGTGCTTGCTCTCCCTCGGCATCCTATCTATTAGTATATAGAGAGAGGCTTGGGTATTCCGGTAAATTGACAAGACTGGAAGCGCTATACCTATTTCTTAACCACTTGAATGGTTTTATTCCTCCAAGCATTGCAAATTGCAGGGGCTGGCCAGTGTCCTCTATTCATTATAATAGTCTTTCAGGTCTCATTGTCCATGAAACACACTCTCAGCTCCTTTGCAAAATGTCTAGAGGTCATTACCTCAGCACCCTGAACTGAGTAAACGAAGCCTGGGGATTTCTCCTTAAAGACATTAAATCTAGGGTGGCTACATCAGAAGCACTGGCCATTTGAATGGTGGGAAACTAGGAAATAAGTGCAGGATCCTCAGCTTGAAAAGGATGTGGAACTGGACTCCCAATATGTATGAATAAATAAATGAGAGGATCCATGCGAAGGTGCCTTGAAATGTTATGTCTTGCACAAATGAGAAAGCCATGGTGTCATCTGAAATCATCAAAGCTCTCCTGCTATCGAACATATGATCCAGTGAAGGAAAATGCATGTGATGAAGGTAACAATCATCGAGCATTGATACCTTTTATTAATGAGCAAGAGAAGGAAGAGAGGCATAAAAATGAGCCCATGTGGACGGATCATTGTCAACCTTTAAAGCTAGGTAGCTGGTAGGACCCACTATGCTGCTACTATGATTTGATCAGGGCTTGGGTGCGGCTCTACAATTAAAAAATAAGGAAAGTTAACCATTTAATATGCAGAGTAAACAAAATACGCTAAATTAACCACAATATATACTGATAATTCAATCCCAAATGTCATGATACTCATTGGTCGAACTTGTAACAAGTACACTCTGCAAATGTTACAATGTATACACAAAAATCAAGACAAATCAGCACATTTATTACATTCATAACCACAATGCTCTCCAGTGCATTCAGCGAAAGCATCATGTCTTTTAGGGTTATGGTTTTCATCTTTGATTTATAAAATTTGTTTTGACCCTTTCAGACAAAAAAAAGAAAAAAGACGTTTTTGCCTGTTTTTCCTGTGGGCTCATGCAAATTCACCTAGGGTACACAAAACAGTATCCGTGTACGTCATTCGACATACCTGGATGTACCTGTGTACTGTTGCATGTACATTTGCCATATACCTGGCGTATTTTGGCATGTACTGTTTCAGGTGTGGGCCATACCCATTTGAGGGCCCACTGACTGTATACTTGGGTACCTAGCTATAAAGTTTGGGAAGTAGCCCCATGGTTAGATAGACAACCAGCTACCTTATTGCCTTACCATTATACATGATACGATTTAATTTGATTGAAGTTCTGAGATAGATTTTGAGCCTTACAAAGAGTGAGATCCAAATGCCAATCTATGAAACCACCTCCGATCATCTTGTTAATCAGTAGCTACAACTCATTGTTGACTCCAACTTCCTGATCCCTAATGATGCTGCCAATTTTAGGCCGTCAACCTGACCAACTACTTCAGCTTTATTGCTCATGACAACCACTGGGGAGGGTTGGGAGCTGGAGAAGGCACTGATCCCAGTGGGCAGCAAATGATGCCTATTGCTCCTGCTATGCCTTGATTTCCTTGGGTAGTTCCATATTGAGTTTTGTAAAGCTCAGAGGGGAGTTTCCCACTCAAACAGCCCAGGCCACCTTATTACAACTAGCCCCGTATCAGTTGTTTGTGTTTAGAGTTGTTATTATGACTTTTGTAATAAATTTTAATTTGCATTGAATCTTCTGGTGCAGTTGTCTGGCTCAGTGACAGCAGGGGTTACGTTTTTTTAATTTTTGGGACGAAGGCTACACAGACTTTGTGACACTAGTTCCATCCTCGCCAGTCGGTCTGTCCGAATGGACTTCAGGGTCATATAGTTATTTTTCATATATTTACTTTTGATTTTCATAATTTTTTAACAATTTTATGCATCATGATTTGCTATTATTGACTGTTACCATTTTTTTGTGTTGAATTTCTTGTCAGTTGTCTGGCTCAGAAACTATAGGGTTACACAGTTATTTATGTCAAATATTTCAAACAATTTATGTGTTTAGACTTGTATTGTGACTGTTGTAATCATTTTGTTTGTGTTTAACTTCTTGTCGCAGTTGTCTGGCTTCATGACCGAAGGGTTACATAGTTAATTATGTATTTTTTTTGTTGTCTGATATTTCAAACAATTTATGTGTTTAGAGTTGTTATTATGACTGTTATTGACTGTTTGTGTTGAATTTCTTGTTGCAGTTATCTGGTTCCATGGCTGCAGGGTTAGACTG
This sequence comes from Taxus wallichiana var. yunnanensis, assembly GCA_018340775.1. Lineage (NCBI taxonomy): Eukaryota > Viridiplantae > Streptophyta > Pinopsida > Cupressales > Taxaceae > Taxus > Taxus wallichiana. The sequence continues at coordinate 828,849,182 of CM031239.1, forward strand.
ATATTTTCATTTTTGATTTTTAATTTAAAAAAATTACAGGTTGACCAGATTGACAGTGTTACCCAGGCTCAGTATCTGCAGCTATACAGCCATTCATTAAGTTTTTCAAGCTCATTTGTTAAATTTTACTAAACGTTGATAGGGATGATTGTCCTTGCTTTAGGATAACTCTGTATTTAAACATCTCTTACTCATGTACAAGCAACGGAGGTAGAGTATGTTGAAGTTTGGGTGATATTATGCTGAATTGTTTGTTTGATCAGTAAAAGGAGGGTTGTAGGAGTCCTCGCTTGTCATATTTTAGAAATGAGCCAAATTACAATCCAAAAAGCATTCAAAGGCAGTTAGATCAGTTAGGCCTGCAGACCAACCTTGGAGACTGTGGACATGCTAAACAAACTAGGCTATATGCCGTGAAATACCAGTAGCCGACAAAATGTAGATTTTTACATACCAGGCATCATGCAATTTAAGACTGGCAGCCATCCACAATAGACAAATCCATAATTGGGCAAAAAACAAAATTAAGCATTTTGCAATCCGTTACTGATGAACATACCAAACTTCAAAATCAGACAGATAGTGAGGCACAACAGCAGTGATCCAGTTATGCCACAGAAGGTGGTGGCCCTTTAGCAACCCCTTGCCCGATCTGCTTCTATTACCACCACTGGAGGAAGGGGCGCTGTGGGCTTACTTCCCCTTGCCTAATTGGCTTCTATTGCCACCACTGGAGGAAGGGGTGCTGTGTGCCTACTTCCCTTGCCCGCGACCAATCCGAGGATCTGCTGAAGCCACAATTTCAGCCAGCCTCTGTAACATCATCACAGGATCTGGCAAAGATTTTGAAGCCATAGGATAGGCAAGTCTGACGATATAATCCATTGACTTGACCCCAACCTATCTAATCACATCATCCCCCTGACTTGAACTTTCTCCTTTTTTCCAAGATGCTTGATAGGAAGTTCCTCTGGGCACGTGGAAGGGGTGCCTTCATTGCTTTCCTCCACCAGAGGGATTCAATCCCCTGATCTGATCTGGGTGTCTAATAATTACTTTCTTTTCTGCCACAACCTATAGATAAAATAGCTCTGGTATCCTATGGCTTATGTCCAATCCATGGATCATCCTGGAAATCTGCTTTCTTCCCATTTCTGATTTCCCATGAGATAAGATTAGTTATGATGTGTCTATATTTCATCATGAAATTCCATTTGTGGGACCTGTGCACAGAATTGGAAGTGGTAAAGATTCTTTCAGGATTGTCTACATCCAGGTATTTCATTTGAAGAAGTTGGTTCCATTTAGCTTGAGACTGAAAGTATATACCCATACTAATTTAGCCCCAAAGCTCAGTTTTGAAGATCAAGATCTCTAATGCAAGCCTTGCCATCTGATTTGGAGCAGACCTTGTCCCATTTAAGAAGGGGATTATCTTTTTCCCATATGGGCCCTGCCATTAGAAATCCCTTGTAATTTTTTAAAGGCTACCAATAATCACAGCTGGAGCTTTTAGTGCTGACATAATGTAGGTTGGTAATGTATTCAGACCATAGTTACCAGGTTCGGCCGGATCTGTATGAAATCCGGTTCGAACCGTACTTTTTGAAGCAACCGAATAAATCCGGTTCGGTTCGGCCTTGTTTTTGCAGGAAAAAAAAATTTCCTTTTTTGGCATATTTTTTGTTTTGGTGAAAAAATCGCAAGTATGGAAAAAAATTTGCCATTTTTGGAAAGGGTCCGGGAAGATGTAGCAGCAAAAACTTGCATGTGCCATAACTTTCATTCTGTGGCTCCGTTTTAGGTGTCGTCTTCTCTAAAAGTATATATTTTCTCGAGCTCTACGCATTGATGGCAATATTTTTCTTATTTTCATAAAATCCATTTTTGTACCTTTTTGGACCAAGCAACTTCTTGCAATCTTTTGAAAGAATCATTATGATGATGATGATTATGGTAGATGGATGCTTTTTTGTATGATTTGTCTATATATAATGATATAAGTATACAACAATATAAATTTATAATAATATATGTATATATATTCCGAACCGGATTTTTCCGGATTTTTTCGGATTTTTTCGAGAACTCCGTATTTTCGGATTTTTTTGCCCTTCCGAATTTAATCGGATTTCCGAACCTGGTAACTATGATTCAGACCGATTTGATCAAAGCAATTTTACCTACTAGAGATAATCATTTCCATTTCCATGAACAGAGTCTTGCCTAAAATGAATCAACTAACCTCTTCCACAGATCTGCTTTGCCAGCCCTTTTGAACAACTGGATCCCTAATTACTTGCTTGGCTAAGTCCCAATTTTGAATGCCAGAATCTGAACAACTCATTCTTGGGTATGGGAAGGGGTATTTATGAAGAAATTTTTAGATTTAGTTTCATAAATCAGCCAGCCCGAAGCTTCAACATAATCATTAATAATCTTTTTGATTGCTTTAGCCTCCCTTCTTTTTGCTTCTGTAAAGAGAATTAGTCATACTCAAATTGCTGCCTATGGCTATGTGTTTCTCCAGTAAGAAGCCACCTTGATCAGGAGATATTATGCTCTCTCTGCTTTTGGAATGAGTGAGATGAAGGTGCATTTGAATTTCAACAACTTTTTCCTGGATTTCTTGGATTCTTCAATTGCTTTGCAACTGCCTGGACTTACAATGTGCCAACAGGATTGGAAGAAGGTTATCAGGAGTTCACCCAGATCAGGGGCCTTATTTATTTGCGTCAGGAAAAGGGAATCCTTAATTCTTTGGAGAATGGAGCTATTAGGGACTCATTTTGGTGATCAGTAATTATTTTAGGAATCTTATCCCAAAAAATAATTTGAGCAGTCAGATTCAACGCCTTCCTACATGCCAGCAAGGCCTTAAAAAACCGACTGCTTCACTTCTTATTTCTGAATTCTGCTACAGAGATATGACCACATCTGTGGACTGTAATGGAACTAGGGGAACGTTCGGTATTTTTGTCGTATGTTTTAGCCAACATTCCTGGATTTCTCCCTCAGATGAATCTCCTTTCTTTTCTGTAGTTCTTCTAATTCTGCCATAATGGATTTCTCGTTGTTTTATAATTTTGCAGCCATTCCCACTTGATGTACCCAGCCTGATTTAGAGCTTCCAATTCAGATTCAACTCTCAGTTTTCAAGAAAAAAATCTTTTAAATGAGTCTTTGTTCCATTCTTTGAGACGGGAATTTATCTGGACATAATTTCTTAGCCAAAGACAACATTCTTGTTACATTTAGTATTGGAGCATTCACCCCCAATTCTTCCATTTTCTGCATTATTTCCAGATCTCTGATCTACATAATTTAAAATTTGAAGGGAGACTCTGGACTAGTGTCCACTGTAATTGTCATCGAAGCATGAGTATGATCTGGGACCAACACAGGGTGAATCCTGATTTCAAGAATCCAATGTTTGTTCATCAATGAAGAGGAGAGAAGTAGCCTGTCCAATCTTTCTGCAATTCTCCAAAACCTGATTCTTCAATTGGTCCATGAAAACAGCCCACTTTTTGGTTCCAAGTCCTATAACTTCTTATTGTCAATGAAATCAGCAAAGTCCATCTAGGTATGAGAGGCCATGATTAAGCCTCCTCTTATCTTTCCTGGATATGATAATATTAAAGCCCTCCCTAATGCGATTCTTTTTTTCATTTAGAGGATCCATGGCTACCAATAGTTCTACTGAAACTCTTTTCTTAAATATGCAACTATTTGGAGCATAGACATTGAAAAGAAAGAAGGAAATGTCAGAGCTAGACTCTTAACCTTGCATGATTGCCAGTGAGATCCATTGTTTATACTGTTGAAAAATGCCGAGTTTTGGAACCAAGGGACGCTTAAGTCCCTTGATGCTCCATCTGAAATTACAAGGTCTCCTTTCCATTTGGTACAACCTTTTCCCAACAAAGACAGTGCTCTATCTTCCTCCGTCTTTGTTTCTTGCAATAAAATCCGATTGGGCTTTAAACAAGCATATTGCAGACTAATTAAACAAGCTTCTTTCATATGCTTAGTTAAGCTTGTTTAATTTCTTCCTATTCTCCCTGTAGTCCACATTTAGCTTGTTTAATATGGCTCTCTGTCTGTGTAATCGCCAGCTCTTCCATTGAATTAAGCTAAATCTCCTCATTGATTCTTTTCTAAGCATTACTTCCTTCCTGATGATCAACCACAATTGTTTACCATTCTAATTCCATGTTTAGAATCCAGGCCTTCCTTACAAGGATTCGACCCACCTTGGATCTTGACTTTGAGGATTTCTGCGATCACCTGGGATTCTCGACAATTCTTTCTCTTTTTAAATATTGTTCACGGGGTTCACCGATCTGTCTCCCTTTCTTCTTTCGCAGGATTCTTAAAATCTTCATTCATTGGCTTCAGACCTTCAATGTTAGGGGGCAAGGGAGCTGAGCTCAAATCATTGTTGGAATCTATCTTGAATTTCCCATGGTTTCTCCACACAAGGGAGCCAGATAGAGGACCGAGTTTTGCCTTCCAAACCATTTTTGACTGGGAAGTCCCTTCAGGGCAGAAGGGCATGAATTTTTTTGATGCACCAGCTAATGGCACCTAAAGCAGCTTCTCGACATTAATCTTTTCCGGCCAGGATGCATCATGTGTTCTGAGGTTGATAACATTTGGAACAGGTTATTTCCTTAAAATACTTTTTTAAGGAATATTTATACAACATAAAACCATAATATGCTTCAGTGACGTTTAAGAGAAACCAAGCCTTTGATATATTTCTTTCATATGCTTAGCTGACCTTGATTTTATTTATGATTGGTTAGCTGTCAGTCCAAAAAGGGACTTAGTTTAGTAGGAATTATCTACCCAGCCTTCGGGCCCATGTTAAATATGCACATTCATTCCCACGGGTTAGGTAAATACCTGCTCCAATGATGTTGGCTGTATTTTGAAAGGCTTGATTGAGAGCAACGTAAAATTTGCAAGCTGTCTTACATTGCACTTGTGTATTTCCACCAGGAATCCAAATATCTATTTAATGTGGTTGCTAACTTCTCAGGGTTTTGGTGGACCATGGGTAATGCGGACTGAAGCGGGTCTAAATTTTTAACTCTGTCCAAAATACTGCATTCAATGAATATTAAGAAACCAAGCAAAGCTAGCAAAACTAGGCTATATTATAATTAAATTCTTTTGAAACTATTTTCCTTTTCAAATCCAATTAAAAGTAAGGATATAGCATCAAAATTGATGATAAATATAATCTTTTTTAACTTTGCCTTTTACACTATTTTTATCCACGGAATTGCCTAATCTACATGGAAATTCATGCCGTAGATCACCACAATATTCAAAAAGACGCTTTAGGTAACATGGCATGTTTTGAGTTGTATGGGATGGCCTATTCTCTTTTTGGATGTTTTTGTTACGAGATTACTTATTTTCAAAGACGGATTCAAGAATAACTTTCTAGTTTTTGGATGTTCTACATGTGGTGAAATAACAGTGGATTGTTTTGGCTATTAACTTGTGTGTGCTTTTAACATTAAATAACTTCAAATTAGCTGCCAATAATTTGATTTTGTAGTTTGTGTTTTAATGGCTTCTTTTCAGTTGTCACTGTAGTCATGTTTAGAAGCTTACTTATGTGCTACTTGTGTGCGTTAAATAACACAATGTTATATTAAAGTACAAGCACATTTATCATATCATGCCATAGGCTAATGTGTAAGTAATGTTCTCAGGTGATCATTGAAGGTTTTAAAAGCTACAAGGAGCAGGTGGCAACAGAGCCGTTTAGTCCCAAGCATAACTGTGTGGGTAATGCTTCTTATTAGCACAATATCTCCCTTAAAATCAAAATGTTACTTATTTACAACTTTTGGGCATCTTTAATTTTATGTTATCAAAGTTTTTACTATAACATATATTGCCTAATATGAACAGAAACAAGTTTATATCACTAGGTTTCTTTCTATAGCTAGAGATATGTCAGCGTTGGGTAGTACGAGAGGCTCTAAGGGGAGTACATTGCTTCCTCCTATGATTATCAAGCAAGTCCCCTCAGCCACAAGCTTTCTCCCATAGACATCAGATCCCATGTAGTGGAGATGGTGTAATGTTGGTTATTTTTCATGCTATGAGCCACGAAACAGATGTGTGACAATGCTAATTCTAACCTCTGTCTCCAGCTCCTTATTTACTTTGAGGGTCCTCCACTTGCATAGTCATTTGTATTTTCATTTGCATTTGCCTTTGGACAATATCTATGGGAATGACCTGCTTTGGGTTTACCCTCTCTAGTCATGTTTACATTATTTTAGTGTTCAATTACTTTTTCAGCTACCAGGGTTCATTTTTCGGTGATACCTTTCTATTGTAATTGGATGCAGTTTTGAGTCCCATCAACCTACTATGATCATTCATGACATTAATATAATCCTCTTCTTTCTCCTTTATAATTAATATTGTTGGCTATGAATGTTAGGAGAGGCATTGGGAGGAGCACTCTGTATCCTTATATAATTGCCTAATCAGGCCTGCTCAGCCTTAGTCATTCTCTAAAAGACATCATCAAACTCTTCACTGTTTCCTTTGTGGTGATTGATGAGGATGTTGGCCCTTCTGCTCCAGACCATATTGCAGACTAGAGCTTTGGTTTCCTTCTACTCCTTTCTCTTCGCTGTAAAGAGCAGTTACTTGTGGCAAGTGCCTTTGTTTTACAAGGTTGTTTGTATTAAGAGTATATACTTTTGTTAATACTGACTTGTCTAGAGTTTACCTCTCCCTTCAGATTCTTTGGTGTTCTAGTACTAGTTAAGATACTTTATTTTTTGTTAATGGTGTTCTACTTAGCTATTGAAACTTGCCCATATTTGAAGCGTATCTCCTGACTTTGGTTATTTGTGGATCTCTCTGTCTCTCTTTCACACACACACTCACTCACAGCCGTAGATACTCCCCAATGAGCTTTATTAGACCTTGCATTGGCCTTTCACAGTCATAGATGATTCCTCTGCCCTGGGCATGGTCGGATATGTTTGATGGGACTGTCATCCAGTCTTTCACGCTTTCATCAGTCCATGCTTGTTGGGGCTTTACTGCTTTGCCTTTATCCCTCATTTATTTTCAGTGTTTTTGTTCTCTTTTTAGTGCGATGTATTCTCGAGTCACATTGACTAACTTTTGGTCATTCGTGGACGTTAATATAATTTTTTTATCTTTCTTTCTTGCCCTCTCTCTCTCTCTCACATACACATTAAGGACACATTTATTACCATAGATAAATGTGCTATCCTCAACCTTCATCATCAATTCATGGATGTATTCTCGAGTCATATTGACTAACTTCTGGTCATTCGTGGGTGTTAATATAATTTTTCTTTCTTTCTTTCTTGCTCTCTCTCTCTCTCTCTCACACACACACACATTAAGGACATACATTAATTACCATAAATAATTGTGATATCCTCAACCTTCATCATTGATTCATGAAAAGTAATATATACTTCTGTAAACTTGCCAAGAAAACCCAATTTGCGACAGGGATGCCAAAATTGAAGCATCTTGTTAGGAGTGCCTATGTGAACAAAACTACAATGCTTCAATAAAGATGTCACAAAGTTTGAATTTCAGTAGCACATACGTTTCTACCTTTCTGTCTTGTAATAGAACATCTGACATATATATCATGGTAGCGAGGCTCTGCAAGTCTCTCCAAAACTTGTAGAGTCTGAAGCAAAGCAGGGGCTCACAAGTTTTGTTGCCTTGATTTGGCTGACTTGTAATTTTAATAGTGATTTTGATGTTATTCTCCAAATTATTTTGTAAAATAGCTCTGTATAATTGGAATGGGCTTTGTTGAAGCAAATTTTCAACAATTATTGATGAAACATAGTGCAATGGCTATGGCCAGATTATTTCCATTAATTATGAATATTTGCTGCGGGTTTACCTCTCTGTGGGTGCTTTGTTGTTTTCCGTTCCTGTATGGGATTACCTCCCTTTTTCCTGCACAAGCCACTGAAAATGTGTTTAATAGTTGGAACTTGGAAACTGGAAAATGCTGTGCATTGTGTGTAATATTTTTAAGGTTAATTTTTTGATCCATTGTTGGTCATAAAATTAGGCCAGAATCATTAGGCACATACATTCATAGCCTGTAATTTAAAATACTCTAGGCTCAAAATATTTTTAGGGCTGCATTGATTGGAAAAACTCTAGCTAGTTAGCGTAGCCCTCACTTCCACTATTTAGAGTAACAACCATAAGAATTATACCGCGAATGCTAGACCTCTTGTTTACCTTCTTTTATGGACCTCTTCTTATTGTGTAGATTGTGTTTTTGTTGGGGTTTTTTTTTTTTTTTGATAAGATGTTTCATATTCATACAAGATTTATTTACAACCTGTGCCCACGTTGGGTTTGAACATGGTCTCTACATTAATACAAGCCCAATCACCTCTCTGCTCGCTGATAGGCTACACACGCATGGCTTTGGGTTTCTTTATAAGTAGCTACAGTTTAAATATTTATAATTTTATTGATGTTATTTTTAACAACAAAAGACACATCACATTGATGTAATAAAAATTGAACACAAAGCCTTAGCCGATGGGGTAGGGTTAGATGGGGAGGAAGAAAAGAACGCTACATGCTACAAACAAAAATCACCACGAGCAAGAGAAGAGAAGATCCTTATTCAACATTCATTTCACTTGGTAACACCTTCATTGGCAAGAAAATGAGCCAGCTGATTATAATTTCTCTGATACATGCAAACGTAAGGCTAAGGATGTTAGAATATGTGGAGAGTGAAAGAATAAAGAAAGGCGGAGTGCACACATTTGAGATTGTGTGTCCATCTATTTATTATGAATGTATTTACAAAGCGGTTGATATAGTTATCACTGGTTACAACCATCGCATTAGTTAAATAACTAATGAAGTTATTATTTAATAAGCCTTACATTCTAATATCCCCTCTTAAGGCTTATCCTACATAAAGCAAAAACAAACATTCTAACAAAAACGCAGAACTATGTAATCTTTAGAGGCTTTCACTTTGAAAGCAATTCTATGACTTGGTAGGGGCTCCATCAAGCTTCTTTGTGGCCTTCATAAAAGTGTAGCTCCTAGCTGAATTTCCAAGTTTTGATTCCACCTCCACAAAGTCTCGAATCATAGATCTTCCGCAGTATTGGACGACATTCCATCTTGAGCCATCCTGACTCCATCAAGTTGTCTCATGACCCTCGTGAGGGTATAATTCTCAAGATCCACAGATCTACCGAATTATTTGAGCAACCATCCATACCGAGCTTAGAGCATCTTTATATAGCGTATACGTCACTGTCCTCACTAACTTTTGCATTTTGTGGGTCTTGACCATAGCTATATTGGATGCATTTGATATGCCTTTACCTTTGAGCACATCATTGACTTAAACACGACAATCCCATATTGTGTGACCTTTTTTCTTACAATAATGACATTCAACCACCTTGTTATCTTTATAGGATCTTCTATGAGAGATTTTTGGTTCTTGAATAGAATGCACTTTCTTCTTGAGAATGACCTTCGACATCTTACGTAATTCATTTTCTTGAAATTAGAAGAGCTGCAATCATATCATCTAGAGATTGAGATTGAATTTGGCTGAGGGTAAAAACTACATTGTTGTATTTTGAAGACAAACTATTTAATAGGATAGCTTTGGCATCCTCATCCTCAATTGCAACTTTGACTTTTGCTAGTTGTTGAATCAGGGACCTTAGATTATTGATGTGGCTTGACATAGAGACTCCTATATCCATTTTGAACCTATATAACTAAAGTTTTAGGGAAACTTTGGCATTACTGTTTTGTTCCAAATAATTTATTTAGAGCCTCCCAAATTTCCTTGGATGATTTGTCTAGGTCTACATGATGAAGTTTAGAGTCAAAGAGAGCAAGGCCACCAATAGCTTTCACTCTATCATCTTTGCTTTGCCAATCTAACAATTTCGATACATCGGTGGGCATTGTCTCTTTCCCGTTGACAAAGCCCCACAAATTTTTATTCATAAGTTGCATTTATATTTTCATTTTCCATGTATGAAAATTTAGACCAAAATATTTTTGTATGGGAATTTCTATTTTAATAAAATAAAATACAAGCTGCGTATTTACCGAATTATCAAAATGAGTAAACAGAGAATAAAATATTGGTTTCCAAGAGTGCCCTTTTCTCAGCATCAGAAATGCATTGTTTTGTGCCCTAGATACTATAAGAATACAAATGTCTAAAGCGAAAAGCTGCGGCTCGAGGATTTGCGTGCCCTTCGGAGGCCATAAATCACGATTGTAGTCCTGAAGTTTATATCCACCAAAAATTCTCATTGTTAAACTCTATTTTTTTCGTGGCATTTTTTTGCCTTGGTTTGGATTGTATATTCACATTTGCCAATGGAATTGTGTTTTGCCCTAAAAGTTGCGAATTTTATATTTACGACTCGCATCGGCTGTGTTTTGTGTTAAAAGTCGCGACTGTTTTTGGTTATCCTTTGATTGGTATTTTCCTTTGAAAAACGCAAATTTATATTTACAAATGCAACGACCTGTGATTGGTATTTTCCTTTGAAAAATGCAACAATTTGCTTCAATCCTCGTTTCTCTCGATTTTTGATTGAAAACGCGACTGTATATTCACAACTTTGCCCTCAAGTTTTGACTGTCGCTTCTAAAATTCATCAATAAAAAAACGTGATTTTCCTTCAATCTTCGTTTTGCCCTTATGCCGATGTTTTCTTTACCTTTCGATTTTTGAAAATCTTTACAAAAAGGCGAACTCGAAAATCCAAATGAAAATCTTCACGAAAAAATGTCTCTTAATTTCTTCAGCAAGCCCTAACGGGACTGTCACGAAAAATGGCTTTCTTCCCCTCTCTCTTTGCTTGTCGCGTGTAATGTCCCCTTTCCTTCATAGAGGGCCTAAGGGCCAAAATTTAGTCTTAGCCTTGGTCATACCCAAGGGGCTAAAGACTTTAGAGGCTATTGGGTATTCCACCTTGCTTATTTGTTATATTTTTGCGTTGGCATGGGTGTTAAGTGGCTTGGTGGGGGAAAACATTATGTTTTGTCATTAAGGGGGTGACTAATAACACTTTAATGTTATAATTCTTTGTTGGGGTGACTTAAGTACTTTATTATTCTATTTCTTCGTTGGGGTCACTTAAGTCACTTTTAGTCCCACATGGAGCTCCCAACTTGGAAAAAGGTAATGAAAAGTTATAAAATGAGGTTTGGGAAGAAAGGGAGCTCATTCTTGCATACACACTTATGATTTCCATTGAGCAATTGCTGATTTTTTTTTTTTTTAGCTTGTGGAGTAAGATCCCACAGGGAACCTTAACTATATTGGTGAGAGATCCATTCCAAGCTAGCAGGGCATTTTTCGGTTGTGGAAGATCCACCCTAGCTTGTCAATTTGGAACTAATTTATGGCTGATTTCAGAGATCAATTTCAGAGTTTTCAGAGAAGGGTTTTGGAGGAATTTTGGGCTTTTTGTGGAGAAAAATCGAGGGTTTCTGGATCTGTTTTATTGCAGCGATTAGAGCAGGTTTTGGTGCCATTTTTGGAGGAATTTTGGAGGGTTTTTGGTCTCTTTCCAAGTGGAGCGACCCATTTTGGGATTTTGTAGTGGTTTTTGGAGTGTTTTTAGAGTGCTTTTTCAAGTTTGGCGATTGGGCTTTCATTCATATTATTAATAGATGCTATTTACAAAATTTCAAAATTTTATCATAAGTATTTGAATTTTGAGGTTTTCTAGTTGTCTAGGGTTTTCTGGTGTTTTTCTGGCACTCATATAGGATTTGAAAAATTCCAAAATATTGTTCTAGTGTTCTTTATTATCATAGCAAGCTTCCTGCAAATTTTCATGTGTGTTGGGCAAGTATTGTGAGAAATATCAATAAAAATCAGTTCGCTGCCCTAGCAGGGTATTTACTGCAGAAAATCAGATTTTCTATTTGCTGCAATTTATCTATATTTTGTGTACTTTTGCGTGGTATCCCATAAGGGATATTGCATCGCTCTCGATACCAATGTTAGAATATACATAGAGAGAAATAATTAAGAAAAGGCGGATTGCATACATTTGAGATTGTGTGTCCGTCTATTTATTATGAATGATGTAGTTGATATAGTTACAATCGGTTACAACCAGTTACAATCATCTCATTAGTTAAACAACTAATGAAGCCTTATTTAGTAAGTCTTACATTCTAATAAAGGAAACCATTTGACAATTTTTTAATTTCCTGTTTAATAGTGCCTAACAAGAGATTGTCAACCTTCACTATGCCTTTCATTGACTTAACGACAAGCATTGAATCATCATAAACTGTCATAACTTTCATTCCTTTCGAAATAGCTATTAGTATTTTTAGATCTTTGGAAAGAGCCAAAAGCTCTAGCAGCATTTTTGAATTTTTATCCAAACCCTTAGCATACTCGACTACAACTTTCCTTCTATCATCCATAATGATTCCACGAGCCCCTGCAGCACCTTGGTTTTTCTTGGAGGCACAATCAAAAAATATATGATAAGAACCGTTAAAAATTTCTGAAGATTTCCTTTCTGCACAATTTTCAGATCTTGTTTTGAGACCCCCATCACCAGAACCAGCTTTTCTTCTTGTTAACCCACATCTAGACAAGGTTTCTTTTTTCAATAAAAACTTTATAAATGCTATGGCACAAGCATTGGAACTGAAGGGGTTGATACTTACATTTTAGAAGATGGCATGTTTCCTAGATAACCAAATATGCCAGATAACAACTCCTGGTAATACTTTCCATGGGTATGTCAGTGCTGGCTTTCCTTTGAAGCTGTACAGATACGTATTTAACTAGTCAGTCATAAACATGGGGCAGCAAGATATCAAATTGGGGATATTAGTTCTGAAGCCCATCATCTGCCAAATATGATTTCAAACCTGGTAGGTAAATTCACTTTGGATATAGAGATAATTGCTATCTTCACCTTTGATCTTACGAAGAACACAAATAGAAGGTCCATGAATGCTTTGTTTCCCAAATTTTCAGCAGTTAGAAATTAGAATCGCCTTATGGAAGAGTCCATATGAACATATCAAGTTTGGGAATTGATTTATCACACCAGGGCTTACTCAATTGCTGTCCTTAGAGGGCAAATTGTACCCCTGCAGCAGAAGATATTTCCCAGATTTTTCAAAGGCTCCCTATATTATCTCATCTTGACACTTCTTATCTTGACATTTCTCTCTTTCAACAAATTTAGAAAAACTTCATACACATGTTTCATTTCTTCTGCATCATTATGTCAATCAACCCACACTTCAATAGTGTATCCTTTCAGCACACCAGGAAGGTTATCGCTCTTTTGAAGAAATTAGAAACTTTACACCCCCTTGGTTTTTAGAGTGATTAAGAATCTGAAAAATATCCATGATTCCTCCATATGTTGGTATGCCATTAATGGTTTCAGTCTAAATGTTTGTGTCTTTCCTATTGCCCACAAACCAAGAGCAATCCCTTTGAAAATAGAGATCACAGTACATAGAAAATATATTTAGGAGGCCTTCCACCTAGATATTTGTTCACAGTGACTCTGCTCCACAATGGGTTTCACTCATTAATCAGCCTTCCCATAAATTTTAGGCAAAAGAAAGATACACCTACTACCTAAAACACCCAAACTTTTGGAAGACGAACAATATCCCACCCACTTAACAATGTGGAATTTCTTTTTCTCATTTTCCTTAGCACCTTTTCACAAGAATGATTTGATTATCTTTTTAAAAAGTTTGATGATTCGAGCAGGAACATGAATGGAAGACAGTAGATAAAGAGCAATTGAGGATAAAAGTGATTTAATCAAAATGACTTTCCCTGCCAAGGTTAACCATCGATGGGTCTATATATTAAGTCTCTGCAATATGGTGTTCAAAAACACCTTCCCACTGAGCTTTGCCATGCTTGTGGGGACCAATAGGAACCCCAAGGTAGACAAAGCACTGCTTCAGATCCCCTAGTTTAAAACCAAAAATAGTGGTTAGCTTTTTGCAAACACCATGGAGCAGTTATAGGCATACAAATTATATGTACCAGCATTAATTTTCTATATAGCTGGATCGTTCCCCCATCCTTGGACGTGGTAGAGGTATGTATGCGGGATGTGGTATGGGTACGGTACCCCTTGGGTATGTTCCAGGTATGTCCTTGGCGAACAAGTACGCCCAGGTACGGCTGCAGATGTACCCGTACGCCTAGGACTTACCCAGGATGTACCCAAGGAGTACTCACAGTCAAAAATGATTTTTTTAATTTTTTGTCTTGTTTTTTCAATCAAAAGTCAACAAAAAAAACAAAAATAATGAAAAATAATTCTAACCCTAAAAAGTATCTCAAACACAAACTACACAGATAAAAGACCACAAAAGACAAAAGCAAAGCACAAATGCAAAAACTATCCGCTCTTTTCTCTATTTTCTGATTTATTAGGCTATAATTTCTTTAATTTTTATTTTTTATATATTTTTTGTATGGACATACCCAAGGCAAAAAAATCGCCGTACTCACGTACCATGTACCTTGTACCCATACCTGTAGTGCACCTGAACCGGCTACTGCTACCTAATTAATTTTGGCTCCAGTTGCCTCACAAAATTTGTCTAAAATTTACTTCAAGTGCCTCACATCTTCCATAGAAGCATATCCCATCAACATGGAGTCATCAATAAACTGAGAGTGGGCCAAATTTTCCACATTTGAGGTGATGGAAACACCTGAATGTCTCCCTGCTCTTTAGCATGCTTAAGCAAATAGCTTAACGATTCCACCATAATGACATACATCGTCAGAGAGAGGGGGCAGTCTTGTTTGATTCCTCTCATGGCCTTAAAGAAGTCAGACATCTGTCCATTAACCAGAACAGAGGAGCTGGAGCTAATGCACTCTTCCACTCATCTAATGTACTGTTCAAAAAGGCCATCTTACAGGGCACCTAGTGAAGAAATTTCCTGTTAAGACAGTCATAGGCTGTAGCAAGATCAATTTTAACCATCATGATTCTTCTTTTAGTGCTGATTTCTGAATATATATTGCTTCCTGAGCAATAATCACTTCATCAAAAATTTGATGAGCATTAACAATCTCACCTTGTTCATCTGAGGTAATATGAGGCAACCATGTTTGCAACCTGACAGCCAAAAATAATCGTATAAGAAAAATTTCTTTAGAGTCATCGCCCTAAACGTGTCAAATTTATAAGCATCATCTTCTTTTGGAACTAGATTGAGAAAAGTAGAGTTGAATGCCTGTAACACTTTACCGAGACTCTAGAAGACTCCACCACAGAAAGAAGATCTTCTGCAATAATTTCCCAAGCTTGTAAAAATTATGTTCCTGGAAACTGTCTGAACCAGGTGATTTGTCCAACCGAAAGGATAAAATGATTCTATGTGGCTCTTCAATGGTTATTTCCTTCTCCAAATGCTTATTTCATTTCCTCTAAAACAAGGTTCTGGATAAGCACAAGCAGCTCTTCTAAGGCCTTATCCCTGTCAACATTGCCCTCAGATAGCAAGCTAGGACTAAAAATAATCCGTAGTTGCCTCTCTAATTGCATTATCCTCTGTTAAATCTGCCGCTCCTTCTGTTTTAATAACTGAAGTACAACTTTGCATTCTTTAAGCAACGACCATTTTGTGAAACAGCTTGGAAGTTGCATCTCCTTGTTGAACCCATAGAGCCTTGGACCTATGATGCAACAAGCAGTCCTCATTTTTAAGCTTCTCCAACTGATGTGCAACTAGGTTCATATTCTAATTTATTTTGTGCTGGGGCTACTGGATGTGCAACTCGATAGAGCGTGGCTTGGCATGGACTCCACACTCTTCTTTCCCTTTAAATCAGAAGAAGACAGGCTCAGGGGCCTCGGGGCCAAACATAAACTATTCTCGCTCCCTAATAAGGTCTTCTTAGATGAAAACCTCACTAGAGCTCGGTGGCGAGACTTAAACAATCCCGCGAGATGGTCATGGCAACCACGAAAGCGGGTAAATGGGTAGTGATTCGGAATCTCAGCCCGGTGATTTGAGACACTTTTCCTCCGGGCTGTGGGTTCCTGGTTCCGATCTCAAATGACCCATTACTGTTGGGAGAGGCGTCATAACAGGCATCTCCATTGCTTGTTGGAATGGGAGCAGATCTTACCGGTCTTTTCTGATCTCCTATATGATGCTCTAGGCCACTCGGACCTCCTCTTTGTCACAGACTCATGCGAGCCCGGTTCGTCCTCTCCCAGACATTAGAGGATACTGAACTTTCGTTCGCAGGTAGGACACTAGGAGCTCTGGAGGGGTTAGAGGTTCTGGTGGGGTTGCTTGCCTAGTCAGGGACACTCTTCGAAGCAGAATCTCAGTGGTTGCAGAGGACGAGTTTGCTCGCTTTCTTTGGATTAGGGTCGAGATGGACTTCACATCTCCTCAAGGACATATATATATATATATATATATATATATATATATATATATATATAACTCTTGATTTGTTATTTCCCCGGTCTCTTCTTCCTTTGTCATTGTCAATGGCCCGAGGCAGGATCCCTTCTTCAATCTATCTCTTAGCATTTCTTAGTTTTCGGTGGTTGGGAGGTCATCCTTTTGGGTGATTTCAATGCATGTATGAGAAACTCCTAGGTTCCTTTACATGACAGGATAGGCAATGTTCTTTGTACCTTTGAGGTGAACCCTGATTCAATTGGTCTTCGGAGAGACTCGGCGATGAGGCAGGACCCTTGACTTCTTATGGGCGACATCTTTTGCAGATGGGGGAATTCCATGACTTGTTGATCCTTAATGGCATATGTTGTTTCCCAGATTCTCGGTTCTTTACTGCGAGGCCTCATTGTGGTGGTGCGAGTGTGGTGGATTACGTCATGACTACCCCCAACCTGCTTCCCTATGTTAACCATCTCTCGGGCTCCCCTATCCCCCTTGCCAACCATTCTACCCTTTCCTTTTCTTTGGAGATTACCCCCAAGGCCAAATCCCCTCCCACCTCCCCCTCGTACCATCTTGAAGTTTGATGAGGGTAACCTCATAACCTTCTCCTCTAACCTCCGCCGACTTCTCCCCCTTGTTTCAATTACTTTGCTCCCACCGACATGATGTATAATCTCCTCGCCTCTGCTATCCACCGAGCAACCTTGCATTCCTACCCCCACTCCACCTCTAGTCTTCCAAGCACGAGGACTGTCCCATGAACCAATGGTATGATGACGACCGCAAAATCCTTCATCGTCGGCTTCGCTTTGCCTTTACCCACGACCTCTCCTTCTTTCCCTCCCTCAAGACCGCCTACCGCCATCTTCTTTGCCACAAAAAGCACACATTTATTTCTGAAGGAGACATGAACTCTGCACTTAGCTCCCACACTCCCCCCTAAGCGCTTTTGGCGTACCATCCTCCATCGACATTTCCCGTAGTGCTTGATCTTGACCCTCACACTATGTTTACACATACTTCCACCCTTAACGATATCCTAGGCCAGCCCTAAATCCAGGTTGTGTCTCCACCATCTACCTGCCTCATTTTCACCTACACGAATGTTAAGAAGGCCATTTCAACTATGAATTGCAGTAAGGTAGCAAATGAGGAGGGCTTCCAAGCAGAGTTCTTCAAACATGGGATCAGCACTATGAACCGCCTCGTGGACCTTTTTAATCAAGTGGCGTGTACAAGTTTCCCTTGATCTTGGTCCCACCATATTATCCATCCCATACACAAATCAAGTCCTACCTTTGATCCAAATATCTATAGGACGATCATGGTGGGTCACACCTTCTCCAAGCTTTATGCCACAGTCCTCCACATGCAGCTTTTAGAGTTCTTAGAGCAACACCATTGTAGAGCCGGAAGGGCGAGGCAAGGTTTCACCGATTCAGTCCGAGACCATTGACCACATTCTTACCCTTCGTGCTATCATTGAGGAAGCACGCCATCGTTCTTCTAAGGTCTTCTGTTGTTTTGTGGACTTTTGGAAAGCCTTCGACTTTGTTCTTCGGGAAACTCTCTCCTGTGAGACTTAGAGACATTTAAATTTCTAAAACTCTTCTTCTTTACCATTACTTGTTTGTATGAGGAGGTTTTGGGCCGTCTTTGCATTGCTGCTTTTTTCCGACTTCATCGGGGAACCATTGGAGTAAAATAGGGCTGCCCTCTGTCTCCTACATTGTTTGGTATTTATATTGACAAGTTGGAGGAGTTTCTCAAGGATCACATCTAGGAGGGGATGGTTGTCTTCTTCACCAGGTTTTGATCTACATTCTTCTTTTCGCAGATGATGTGGTTCTTTTGGCTATTTCCGCGAAGGGATTACAGACACAACTAGATGCTTTAGCTCTTTTCTGTGACCACAGACAGCTGATAGTCAACCTTGGTAAGACCAAGGTTATGAGCTTTAATGGGCCGAAGACCTCAGACTTCCATTTCTTCTACAGGGGAGAGGAGCTGGAGATCACCAACTCCTACACTTACCTCGAGTGCTCTTTTCTGGGCCCTGCTTCAGTTTATGTCTAGCTCTACAACCCTGTATCAACATGGGGTATGGTTCCTTGCTGATCTTGGAGAGACAGTGCTTCGCCACCACTTCTAGGACACCGTGTCTAAGATGTCCCTCTTCGACTCTCTTGTGCGACCCACTGTTCTTTATGGCTCTGAGGTTTGGGGGCCTCCTTGCTTGAGTCGGGTTGGGGTGTTGTCGAGCGGATTCGGACCCTTATGCTCGAGACGCATCATCGGGTGTAAGGAGACCTTCCCACACAATGTCATCCTGGCCGAGGTTATCGCCCTTTGAATGGAAGCCATCTTTAGCCTTATTTCACTCTTACACCGCATCTAGAGACTCTCGAATTCTTCCGTTAGTAGAGACAGTACATCTAGCTTGCTTATTGTTCCTCCGAGGCCATTGCTCTTTCTGATCATAGGGGTTGTGCTCATTGTTGGTATGCCGGGGTTTCTCGTCTCCTTGAATGTCTTGGGATCCACTTGGACCGTCTTCCACCGCTTTCGCCTACTCCTTGGATGCTCCCGCCCATCTTCTTCGAGTAAGCGGGGCTGCATGCATTATCAGGGATGCCATCTACAAACAGTTCATCCAGCTCACTTGGACCAACCCTCCGGAGGAGCTATGCTGAAGATGGCATTCTATGTTATACATTTCCTTGAAGTCGACAATGGACTTATCACCCGTCCCACATACATTTCTCGCCATTGGATGCATGCCCTTCGTATACACACAGGGCTAACTTCCAATTGGCTCACACAGTGCGGGTTGAGTGATCACTGTTGGACCGCTCCGAGAGGACCCGCCACTTTGCTCTCTCTAGGAGGTCGAAATTGAGGAACACCATCTTCCCGTGCCCTACTTATTATAAGATCAGGGGGAGGTTTCATTGTCTGTTCCGTGAACATCCGACATTCACGGCTTTCTTCGAGATACCGGGATCGGAGGTGTTTTGCTCTCTACTTACAACAAGCCCTTAGGCTTCGTGACAGATTCTCCATCCTCCTTCTAGATAGACTACCACTAGATAGATCACCTCCTTTCTTTGTGCTCCCCTGTGAGAGGGGCACTAATAGGGGACTTGATCCTAGTGCTGTACCCTAGACCAGATCTGTTAGGACTAGGGAAGCTACCTCCTAGATCAAAGGCATCCAGACTTGTACTCGGCCAGGGGTCCCCTCTCACAGGCGGCAGTCTACCAGGCTCACTCAGAGAGGTCGACTTGCCCTTGGACATAGACGCACCATACCCATTTCAGTTTCGAATACCAGTCATCAGCATATTACCAACTTTTCTAGTCAGGCCTTAGATGTTAGATGAGAGGCTTGATGTCGTGGTTCCCCCTCTTCTGTACTCACTTTCTTCTCTTCTGCATTCTCTCGGCCGCACTGACCCGAGATTCATCTTCTTTCCTTCCTCTCCCTCTTTTCTATTCTTCTCTTGTTCTCGGAGAGACCCTTTTAGGTTTCCCATTTGGATCAACTTGGCATTGTATTGTATAGTCCCATTGACCTACTTTTGTGGTCATTTGTTGGACATTTAATATATTTATCTTATCTTATCTTAGCTTATCTTATTTGTGCCATGCTATTTATTACTTCTAGTTCCATGCAAATTTTATTTTTTAAATCACTCATGTCTCATTGTGCTCCTTCGCCATAACTTAACCTTACTTTTGGTATATTTCAGTTTTACGTGAAACTTGTACATCTCAGTTCATTCCACTATTTTCTGATATTCTTGGAAAATTCCTTATGCTCAATGTGGCATGAATCAAATTTAAATGGAGCATTACAAGGCGGACCAAAACCATGAAGTTTTAAAAGAATAGGAGCATGATCCGATCTAGCCTTGGGCAAGATAAAGGATTCAACACCAACATTCAGTCCCAAAGAGAATCTTCCACAATAAATCTATCTAATCTCTTCAGGATCAAAGCATTTCCTTTTCTTCTATTTGACCTGAAATACCATATTTGGGAACTATATCAACAGGACTCATTTCTTCCATGAGGTCTGACACATATTGTCAATTCTGATCCAAGAAAGCCAGCCTCCTTTTTCCCCCTGTTAACCTCAAAATCAGATTAAAATCACCACCAATTTCCAGTCCTTTCGAGGAGCCATTCTGCCAAATGCTTTCTCAGCACTCTTTTGCCAAGGAGTGATGATTAGGGCCATACACATTTGTTAGATTAAAATTTCTTTTCTGCATTCAAATGATATTCTAATCCAAGACATATCCCTAACTACTTAAGACTTTACACTTTCTGCTGTCCCAACTTGTGGCAATCCCTCCGGATTAACCTCACGAACCAATGCACTCAACAACACTTTTATTGCTGTTCAAAATATCCTTGATTCCTAATAATTCATTCTCTGGAAGTTTAGTTTCTTCCAAAAGATTTCATCAGGAAGAAGATCTTGAATCTTACCAGTAAGGGTTCTTCTAACCGAGGAAGAATTTATGCCCCTTATAAATAAAGTGAAAATAATCATTTTCTAAGGCAGTGAGAGAATTTTCTTTGCCATCCCTACCTGAGCATCCATCAACATTTTTTCTTTCCCTTGCAATTCTGTTTCTCCTACACAGTTTTCTAAAGATATTTACTTTCTTGCTTTTGTGAACCATTCTCAACTGCCTTCGTGGAATAAGTTTGTAGTGCCTTCAATCTTGTAGGTCAACCTGTCCTCCCGGCAAATGTGCCATAATCAATTTGGGTTTCCTTTTGACTCAGACATCACACCTCCAGGAACAGTTCCATCCTCATTCAATTTTTCATACCCCCTTTTTGCATCAGCATTCTCTGTTATTGAATTCTCCTTTGTTCTAGTTTCTTCACTGACATTGGCATTTTTATGTATCTCCTGATCAGCTTCATAATCTTTTTCTTCATTGATATTTATATTTGAGATCCCTTCAACATTCTCCACCACAAATATGTGTGCCACCCCATCATGATTTTCATTTTTATCATGTAATCGAGCAAACTTTTGGGTAGAACATGCAACCTCTCCAGCCATCATCTCTTGGGTACCTCTATTCTGTCTCTTTTCTTTTCACAGTAATAAAATCTTTATCCTCAGCAGCCTTGGGATTTCTCCTTTGCACTTGCTTGAGCTTTGGCAGGGCAATTATTTTAGAATATAAGGTCTACTTTTTATAATTAAGTCACTATTAGCTATGTATTATCTAATGTTTGGCTGTAACCTCTTCAACCATTTTGTAACTATCTCTTGCATATTAAAATGACAGACACTCTACAGTGTGTGCATTTTGATTCCTCTTCATTATATTTTTGATCACATTTTCTAACATTGGTATCAAAGTCATTGGTGCTCGATGGAGTTCGTAGTTCGATGAAGCTTGTGGAATTGCTTACGGACAAGCAAGGAGAAGGTTATGAAGATAAAAAAGAAGTCATTTTTGTAGGAACCGAAGATACAATTGTGAGGGCATGATACACCATTAAAACAAAAAGAAAATAGATTATGCAGATTATGTCAATTAGGGCAAAATTGAAGGCAACACGACAAGTTTACAATGTATATATGAAAAACAACATAAAAATGCCATTCTAGGACAAAAATACAGTTGCAAATTGTGAGTTAGGGCAAGGGCATGGCATAAGAAAAATACATTTGCATATTCAAGGGCATATCTAGTAAAAAAAGGCATATTCAGTCAAAACAGAGGCAAATCAAGTCATTCGTGATTTTTGGAAAAGGACAATACTTAGGGCACGATGGGATGTGATTTTTGAAATACCATTCAAAGTCATTTGCCTGATATTGTATTTATTTTGTATTACTTTTGGAAAAAACATAATTTAGGATATGACTGCATTGTTAGGGCACATTTTTGCTGTGTTTTCAGATGAATTTGAGGGCATTTCGAAGTGTTAGGTCACAAAAGTACAATTGATTTTTTAGTTGCCAAAACTCAGGCATTAAAAATTATTTGTATTGATTTCAGGGTAAAATCAACATACAATATTTTTGTTTTGTTATATTGATTTTTGGGTTAGGAACAATTGATTTCAGAAAGTTTTTTTTTTCTGAGAATGGAAATTCCATTAGACAAATATTCTGGCATCACTTTTCACATTTGGATTGTAAAAATTTAGATGCAAACAACCACCAATAATTTATGGTGAATACTAAATGGGATTGACAAACCACCTAGAGATGACGGTAAGTTCCTGGTTTGGCATTAGCAGAGATGATAAAGCCAAAGCCATTATTGGTCTTGCTCTCTCCGATTTTGAGTTACATCATGTAGATCTAGAAAAATCATGTATAAAGAAATCTTGGATATTCTAAATAATTTGTTTGGAACAAAAGAGGTTAATGCAAAGTTTTTCTAAAGCTTTAGCTATTTAGATTCAAGATGGATGATAAAGTCACTATGTCTAGCCACATAAGCAATTTGAGGTCTCTCAGCAGATAACTAACATAAGTCAATGCTATGATAGATGACGAGGATGCCAAAGCCATTTTGTTAAATAGTTTTCCTTTTAAATACAACAATGTCATTTTTACTCTTAGTCAGATACATTCTCAAACTCTAGAAGATATGATTTCAACTCTCTTAGCTGAAGAAAAGAGAACTGCAAGAGATACAAAAGGTGATCCTCAACATGAGAGTGCATTATACTCAAGAAACTATCATGATTGAATGTTATTAATGCAAGAAAAGAAGTCATGTAGTGTCAAACTATAGAATTTGAGCCAATGATTATATAGTTATTGTTGAAGATCCATTGGGTGATGAAAGTGACGAAGAATTCACTAATGAAGAATACATATTTTAAGAAGTCCACTCTTTGAAGATAGGAAAGGATTTAGTGTAGATGAAGCTCAACATGGATGGCTGCCCAATGAGTTACGGAGATTGTGGATCTTGAGAATTATACCTTATGGGGGTCATGAGACAACTTGATGGAACATTGTGGATGTAGCTCAACATGGATGGTTGTCCAATAATTTGGGAGGTTTGTAATTCAAGAGTTTGGGAAGTGGAATTTGGGAACTTAGAAATTCATCTCGGGAGCTACATCTTTAAGAGTTACGATGTAGCTTGATGGAGTTCTACCTAGTCCAAGAACTGTTTTCAAAGAAAACTTATGAAGAATGTGCGGTTCTATTTAGTTTTGTTGTTTTAATTTTGTATCGTTGTGCTTTTTTTGCTTTCTATACTAGAAGTCTTAAGAAGAGGTAGTATAATATAAGGCTTACCTTTTATAATTAAGTCACTATTAGTTATGTATTGACTAATGATTGGTTGTAACTTCCACAACCATTTTGTAACTATCTCTTGCATAATAAAACAACGACACATAATTTACAATATGTGCATTCCGATTCCTCTTCATTATTTCATTGCTCACATTTTCTAACAAATTGCATACAAAATGTCCATACTCATGGCAATTGGTGCACTTGAAGGGGATTTACTTATGATCAAGTTCTTATTTCTAAACTTGATCTTGTAGTTGATTTCAATGCATTCTCCGCAAACCCTCAACAACATCAATGTCCACAAATTTGAGTAATTTTGATGAATATTCTTAAATTTCCTATTTGCTTGAAGGATTCTTCCCTCCAAAATTGGATGCGAAATGTTGTCTATTTTTGCACCCCTTGCAAAATAGAGCAACTTACACAAATATGGACTTGGCGGATGTTCAAGGATAGAATTGGTCAAGCCGCGAAGAAGTTAAGCATCTTTGCGAAGTGCAGGAAGAGCCGCGGAGATCTGAAGATATTCGCGGAAGGTTATGGAAAGCCGTGTTACACTAGAAATGTTGCGAACGGCAAGCAAATGGTTTCGGAAGCCGTGGAACAAAGAGGAGTACATGTTGACACCGCGGACCAAAAGGAACAAGTTGTGCCATCAACAAAGTGCCGCGTGGGATTATAAAGAGTCGTGGCATGAGTGAGAGAGCTCCGCGGAAGTCAAAATCTGCGTGAAACTAAAATTTGAAAAGCCACGAGATAACCACAATTCCCACGTAAGGCAAGATCATCATAATTCTCAAATTCTTGGCCCGATCCTTGCGAATTTCATATCAATGGAAAGGTGTTGGCCTCATCTATGCATAAGAGTCTGAACTTCAAATTTAAAAGGTAGTTGGTGGACGTGGCCTTGAGAAACGTCTTCAACATGCACAGTGCAATGTCAGTTGGCTCAACCACCCACATTTAATGCATTATGGGCGCTCATTCCTTCTCTTGCGGGCGTGGCATGTGGAATTAGATTTAAAGAGGCGTTTAGCCCTTTTTGAGCATGCAAAGAAATTAAATGGAGCTAGTCGGCTGGTGGAAAGAATTCGAATTTTCCCTCTCTTTCTTCTCTCCTCCTTTCATTTTTTTATATATTGTAAAGTGATGCCTAGTTTTAATGTTGGATACTTTGAGAATGCACGCACATCATTTTGTATGTACCGCATGAGCATTCTAAGGTTTGCATGCCTTAGGCTCGAGCTCTGTAATGATTTGCATCTTTCTCCCGTATCGTGATGATCATGTATGATCTCTGACCAATAAAATCTTTGGTTTTGTGGCTTGTTCGGCCTTAGCTATTATTTTATTGCACTCTCTTTCCTCTCATTCATTCGCAGGTGTGTTATATGTGTTATTTCAGAGGTCTGTGTCTATTGTGTATCGTGAAGGTGGAACTCTGGACGTGATTTTGATCTGTGGCTTTCATTTCGGCCCTCTTCATTGTCGTTTTCTTCCATTTTCACTCTTGTTAGAGTATACATCCCCTTATTTTGGTGTTATCGCCTTCTCTAGTTTAGGTCTATGTTTTATGCATCTCCTTCTCACCTTGGTCTTTTGGAAAATTAGAGTAGAGCTAGATAGTTGCATTTCAATTCCTAGGAGTAGTTTAGCATTAGGGGTAAGTTGAGGAAGCCGACCTTCTTTGGAGGTTTGTCTCAGTTTGAGTCCCACAACTTGGAGACGTCCCATGTTGTCTCAAATCCCAAATTGTCTATGATTCGGGCATGGGTGAATATTTGAGCTCCAACAAGAAAAAAAGACAATTTAACCTAGATAGGAATGAAATTGGGTATCTTCTCCCTTGGATCAAAGTTCTCATCCTAGTACTTCATAAACAACCCACTTCTCGCGATGCACCAAGCCCTGTCTCAAAAACTATCTCTTTGTCCTTTAGTGAATGAAATATTGCCAAGAAAAAATCTCTCCCGAGAAAAGCATATTTTTGGCTTTTGTCATTAATGGAAGCCAATTATTTTTGACCCACGATTGGATACCCTTAGGAGAAGGCTAGAGGTTAAAGAATCCATAGGTCAATCCATACTACAAGAGATGATTGTGGTCTTGAATGATGTTTTGTTCTCCAAATTTAATGTTCGGATTCACTCATATTTAACAAAACCATCTTTTTAATGGGAGTAACAACCTCCATTTTCTTTTTCCAAGATTTTGTCTTGGGTTTATGATCTCAATTGGGGCCCTTTTAGAAAGCCCCAATATCCATCCCCCCGGAGGGTGATACCCACACCGACATTCATAGAGATTAAAATTGCACAAGATCCTAACCTTGATGCATTTTCCTACAGATGGGTTAGGGTTTCCTCCATACAAGTCCCATGCAACTACCTTCCTTTGCAAATAAAGCCCTCCTGCATCCCTGTGCTAGAACTGCTTTAACAAAACTTGCAAACTCACAAATCACCTCTACTCTCGCTATCGTTCTCCTTTGCTTCCTTGACACCCAACCAATGCGTTAGTTTTCTGTCAATCCCACTTGCAAGTTGCAATCTACTATGATTGGGTCTGTATTCTATGAACAAGTAAAATACTCACCCGAACCATTCCATTTGTATAATAAACTGAAGAATGAACACGTTTCGTATTATAAATTTGATTATTCATTTCATATTTTTGAGAATTGAGGTTTATAATTTATTTGTTCTTGAACATCTTCTCCCAATACTATGGAATATTCACTATTTCAGTTGATAGATCTGAGAGCCTCAAAATTGTGATTTGCACGAGACTTAAAAATCTGATTCACAAACCCATTGATGTTATTCTTTAGAATGCACAAGAATCAATTTTATCAATATATTGATGTTAAATTTTTAATTTAATTTTATTTTACTGAGTTTTACGTTTTTTGCGGGTTATTTTTTTGTAGAGTCCGAGTCTAAAATGTGCTTGTTGAGTCTAATCCAAGCCTAAGTCTCAATACTATATATATATATTTGTGCTAAATCTTTTTGCGAAAAAGAAATACGAGACCTTGAACATTCTAGATTAGAAATTGCATCAAGTGGCCAAGAAGTTTTAATCCCTCCTGCTGATATTTGAGTCATGGTTTTTCGTAGGCTTGTTACTAGTAGGTTTCTTAGAAGATGGAGGATCTGGTGAAATATTCGTACGACAGTTGCTTTTGACATGTATTAAGGATTTACCCCATATTAAAGATTTTGACCTCCAATTTTTGGGTTTACCTTATATTAAAGATTTTTGACCTCCAATTTTTGGGTTTACCTTATATTAAAGATTTTTCACCTCCAATTTTGAATGTCCGAATGCTCAAATGAAGGAAAATTATGACACGCACGTGCTTCTTAGCTGCAATCATATCCATGACTTCACCCACACACCAGATGTCAAATACAGGGTTTGGAGAAGTCATTCAGTTTACAGTCACCAAGTAGAAATTGCATCAAGTGGCCAAGAAGTTTTAATCCCTCCTGCTGATTTTTGAGTCATGGTTTTCTCTAGTCTTGTTACTAGTAGGTTTCTTAGAAGATGGAGGATCTGGTGAAATATTTGTAGGACACAGTTGCTTTTGACATGTATTAAGGATTTACCTTATATTTAAGATTTTTGACCTCCAATTTTTGGGTTTACCTTACATTAAAGAATTTTGACCTCCAATATTTGAATGGCCGAACGCTCAAATGAAGGAAAATTATGACACATACGTGCTTCTTAGCTGCAATCATATGCAGGACTTCACCCACACACCAGATGGCTAATACAAGGTTTGGAGAAGTCATTCAGTTTACAGTCACCATTTAGTCATGAGGTTCTCAAAATCAACGTTTCTGGGTATAATATCCCTTCACTCACCATCAATTGCCATTCACTGTTTCTTTTCTGGGCATAGTTTAAATACTTAATGAATCTTTGGAGCCACACCATTTTACAGTATTTCTGTCTTCATCTTCTGTTTACTTGAACTTGGGTGATTACTATAATCTCCCTCTGAGTATATGCTTCTTTTCAACCAACTTGTCATAAAATGTCTCTGTAATTGTATTTATTTTGTGTGATTCTGCAGATACAGGAATTTTACAGCTAGTTTGAATTTTGTCTGACAGAAAAGCTGTCTTTATGTTTGTTATCTTCCTTTCTTGGCTCTTGATTTTGTTAATTCTATTATTGATCTACATATCAGACATGTCTATAAAGTGGTTTGGATATTCTTTTATTTGAATAATTCAACAACCAAGTAATGGCTTATTTTGCTGTTTGTTATTTAATAATTGTTTTATTTTGTGGTACAGTTGGTGCCAATGGGTCAGGCAAGACAAATTTTTTTCATGGTATGTAATGGATATTTTTGGCAGTAAATAAATGGCTGAAATGTTAACATATATTAAAATTTAAATGTTATACATATTCTAATTTCTGGACACGGAGTAGGATCTATGGCTAATTTTTCATTCCCTTATTAAGCCTTTAATGTTTCACTGTTTCCTTGTAATCTCATGAATATGGGATCTGTAGCTATACGGTTTGTTCTCAGTGACATGTTCCACAATCTTCGTGCTGAAGATAGACAAGCACTTTTACATGTAAGTCTATCCTTTTTAATGGTGATTGTTCTATAAGCTCGTGATCTGGCTGCAGTTTATTAATTATTAAATTAATTCTTCCTGGTTTATAATTCCAATGATAGGAAGGTGCTGGAAACCAAGTTTTGTCTGCATTTGTGGAGATTGTTTTCGACAACAGTGACAATCGCATTCCTGTAAGTTTTTGAATTTCTAGTTTTTTTTTGATGTCATAGAATGAAATATTATGGTTTAATTTTAGTGTGTATATATACACACACAAAAGGCAGATCAACATGTCTCTGAAAAGCTTACTAAAACCAAAAATGTTGGCATAAGCCAGCTGTCAACGC
This sequence comes from Taxus wallichiana var. yunnanensis, assembly GCA_018340775.1. Classification (NCBI taxonomy): domain Eukaryota; kingdom Viridiplantae; phylum Streptophyta; class Pinopsida; order Cupressales; family Taxaceae; genus Taxus; species Taxus wallichiana. Next base: position 828,877,932 of record CM031239.1, read on the forward strand.
CTTTTACATACAATAAAATGAACTGACTGTTTACCATTTCTTGCCCATTTGCATCAGAAAGTAAAGCTGGAGGCCTAGATCAGTGAATGGGGTATTCTGAAAAGCAGAGGCACATGATCAGTGAACGGTGTCTTCTGGAAAGCAGAATCACTTAAGCTAGTAACATATTTGGGTTCTCCTAGTCAGTCCAAAAGTATTAGGCTAAAAAGTGCGCCAACCATCTTTATTCTGCTTTTGGTATCAACATGACCATGATTAGGATGGAAACATATTTTTCTGGAAAACACTTTTCCTCTGTTAGGTTTTCTATATCCATATGACCTTGTACTCCAGGTGTACGTGGATTGGCAAGGTTGGGTTCACTTCCAACTTTGGTCACGAGTCTGAAACCCTAAGAAAACAAAATTTGAACAATATGTAAGGTGAATGGAAAAGAATTCCCCTTGTGGACTTTTACAAGGGGGTTTTCATACACCAAATTGGCGTCCAGCTTTAGAGCGATCTAAAAACCTGTGAAGTCAGGAAACGCCTAAGGGGCCCACGTTTCTGCCTGGAAACGTTTCGGAAACGTGAAACGGGTACGAAACGTGGGGAAACGCTGTGGAAACGTCTGAGACGTTTCTGGAAATGTCCCAGCCGTTTCCAATGGTTTTTAATTTTTAAAGCATCATAACTTAAAAAAATATCTTCATTTATTGCACCTAAACCTAATCTACCTACCTAAACTTGCTAAAGACACTTCCTAAAAGCTATATAATGACATCTTGGGTCCATTCTAAATCACACTCTCATTTTTCTCTTGCTAAATTCAGTTTTCATTAAACTAGATGATATATTTTAGAATCTAGATTATTATCATGTATATGTGAATCATTGAAATTGTAACCATGTTGAATGATGACTCTTTAGAACTTCAAATTTCAATGAATACAAAATATTTTGAGTGCTTTATCAATTATCTCTTATGGTCCATGGAGTACAATTATAAAATGAGTACTATGCATATATATATATATATATATATATATATATATATATATATATGTTTCCCACGAATGTTTCCGCCGTTTGGTATCCAAGGTTTTTGAAAATTGGTGTTTCTGCGTTTTGTACCCGTACCCGTTTCTGTTTCCTGGCAACATAGCTAAAAAGTACCTCAATATATATATATTGTACGAATGTTTCCGGCGCGTTTGGTATCCAAGGTTTTTGAAATTGCTGTTTCTGCGTTTTGTACCCGTACCGCTTTCTGTTTCCTGGCAACATAGCTAAAAAGTACCTCTAAGTTTTACCTTTATATGGTCTGAAATTTGACTGTGAGAAATGAATTTGTATCCTAGAATTGTTTTGTCTTCTACCATAAACTATGGGAGAGCCCATGAGTAATTCTCCAAGGTCTTCACTGTCCACAACTAGCTGAAAGTGAAACAAAATCCACATGGAACCAAACACGACTTCAAATACAAAGTCAGATTCTTCATTGTTTTCCAAAGCAATAAAAAGCCTTAAATAGAAACTTAAAACCATAACTAAGGTACAAACTAGGAATCGACACTAGTATGCTTTGTCATCCAAATACAAAACCAGTAAGTACGTTTGTCAGTCGATCTTTCCAATCAATATACATCATGCTTCCAGCAAATCAAAGTAGATCATCAATTAAAGAAGGCATGCATGGTAGTTTCAGGGTCACCTATAAATTAAGTTTTTGTTAATTGTAACCAGCTGGCCATTTATGCCAAATAAATGCTCATTTAAAGCATTATTTTCTACTTTTCAATGAATGAAGACCGGGTAATGACAAAAAAATTAGTCGACTAAAACTTTTAAGGTAAATCCTTAGACCACATTCGGTCTAAGTACACTAAAACTAGATAATGGAGGTAAATGTGTAGAAACAGATTCAAAACGGTGTTGAAGATTTCCTCAGACTCACCTTCTTTTTAGAAGTTCTGGCTTAGAAGCTTGCTTACTGGACTCCAAAGAAACAAGTCTCCAGAATGTTTGGATGCTTTTTATGTTGAACGGATGGTAGAGTGTTGTTTAATATTTGCACAACTGTAAGCATTTTACCAAGGACTCTTAAATGCCTGAAATGTTGACTACAAGTGGCACAAGGGAGTTCGGAAAATGAATGATCTTTGCACCCGACCTTTGAAGGAAGCGATAATTAGTAAATAACATTCTAATCAAGTGAAGGAATGTTATTCAAGTTCTTTGTGTTTTGAAAAGCCAAGAGTAATATTTTGCATAATCAGAAGTTTCTGTCATTGATAACCATTAAAAGGACGAATCCACCTAGAAGTTCGATTCAGATTTAGGGGCACTCCAGTCTAATGTTTTAACGCAGGAGTGAAAGTTAAGAAGATAATGCAGAAAATCAAGAACGCCGATTTTCACATGGAAAGAACAAAAGTTGCATTAAAAAAATCGAAACTTTATTGATATTGCAGGTATCTTAAGTATTATCTGAGAAGAGACGTGAAGCTATGGTGGTTCATCTACATATAAATGTCTAGAATAGAAGAGAAAGATGTACTTGAAGATGAAGGGGTTTATCTTCCACCAATTACTGAAGTACTGAGTTGATAGTGCTTGTTAGGAGGCAGTAAAAAAGTGCTAACTTGTCAAGACCATAAATCTTTTGGTATGGCTTTGATCAGCCATAATTACCTCTTGTAAAAACTGGAAATGATGAGGTTGATACACAAGTGTGTTGGCATTTTGATGGCCTGTTTTCTTGGAATTTGGCAGTTTCTTATTTTTTTGGTGACTTGAGAACAGTGTCTCTATTTTCAATTATCTTTTATTAAAATCACGTGGAAATGAGATTCAGGATGCATCCAAATCTACCATGCCAGTACATGACACCTCCGATTGGCTGAAATCCTCACTGTTTGGCCAGAAAGAGCAAAGAAATCCTCACTTTTTTGATGGAGGATTTGACCTACTTTGACAATCCAATAAAGCAGTATCACTTGATCTGGGATGATTCTGCTTTGTGTATCCTCAATCTGATCTGCTATTTGGGGTGCAGTGTAGGTAGTATTCAACACTAGAAGCTCTCTCTGTTTTGTTGCATTTGACGCATCCGAGAAACGTAAAATAAGGCCATATGAGCTCCATGTTGAAAAGTGGATGCAACCCAAGGTAGGGTAGAAGGTTGGCTTGAACTCGCTTTAATATGGTACATGATGCTTGTCATGATGGTAAGAGTACCAAGCATTAAATTTTTGCAAGGTGTCATGCATGCAATGTTGAATGTCTTGATTCTGCAGATCAAATTTGCTGCTTTGTCTTTTTGAAAATGTGAAGAGTCTTTCGTTGATGCAATGGAGAGCTTTGTCAATATAAGGCAATGATTGGAACCCCAAACACACCTAGAGTGGGTTATGCCATATAAGCTATGTTGTATGTATGACAGATTCTCATCTTGTGTACATGGATGCTTGGAGTTGCATTGAGCTGTGCTATCACTTGGCTAGCTACCTTTGTATGTTGTGTGGGTGGAACGTAGTTCATCATGTCTGGTCTAGAACGTGCCATGTTATTTGAGATCCTTGTTTTGTACAATTGTCTATGGCAAATTGAAGTGGATCCACACACTTGAAGGAGAGTTATGTAATCGATGCAGGACTATAGTAGTATGGTGTATAGTTTCTTGATCATAGGATTGCCAATGACACCCACAATATACAATACTTGATATACTAGATGATGTCATTGCACATCTTTGGTAAGTAAAAATATCTCTGTAAAATTACTGCGACGTCATCCTCACCACAATGTTCTTCCATGTTGTTGTGCACCTCCCATTTCATTTGTCGATGTTGATGTAAAGGAGGACCAAGTAATATGTAAGTTTGTCTTGTAAATGGCAATCAAAAACATGTTTAGCTGCAATTAGTGCTTGATACGTGTTTGGAATGTCAAGGATTCCTTTGTGTGGTTGGGGTCAAGTCGAGTCTTGTGTCCACAAGATTTGAAGACGTAGGTCAATTCTACAACCGGGTTCGACATAAGTAGTCAACAACCTGGTTAGCATTGGCTCAAGTGGATTTGCTGTAGATAGGTGGATTGCTTTTATTGGGGACCATTTTGTAACTTTGGAATGCTCTTTTTCTTTCCCAAGATGTAGTGCTTCCTCTGTGATAGGTGAAGAGCTTGTTGTCCTATGCTAGATATCTTCAAATTGTGTTAGTAAATGTCTCACTATGATAGGGAATTGTGTGTCCATGCTAAGTGAGGACAATGACAAGTGTTGTAGATTTGGAAGAGTGAGGATCAATGTTGAACAAAGTTGATTATTTAGCTCAACTGTTTTTGGTTCCTCCCTTTGTCACTTGATATATGGGCTACACAATGTGGGAAAAACACGCCACAAATTTGCAATAAAAATGTCTAGACCCAGGAAAGCACTGACCTTCATGTGAGTCATGGGGTCAGGATAATAGTGAATTAATTGAATCTTCTTAGATTCCTCTTGCACTCCATTTCAATAATGATTAGCTTGATACAATTTCGTTCGAGTGCCAACTAGGTTCGTATATAATTTTTGACAAAGCACAATGTCAAGAACTTGCCAAATGTGCTCTAGTTGTTCCTCCCATGTTTTGTTAAAGATGAGTACGTTGTCCAAGTAGATGATTACTTAGGAGTTAACAAAGGTTCTAGAATGTGAAAAGAGGCAACTTCAGAAGAGAAGTTCCTACCATGGTTTGACTAAGTAGAAGTCTTGCGTGCATTGTGTAAGGCTAGAGAAATTGCATGGGCTATGCAACCGAGACAAGGGGCATGCGAAGGGAAGACCAACTTATTATGATAGGAGGCAGCAAGGTGGGTGACGCTAGGGAAGGAACTGAGAGTAGCACATTTTTTGCGTGTAATCAGTACTGTAACAACATCACATCCCTTGAAAGATGCATTGCGAATTGCAAGTCCTTTTTGCAGTAGTGCGCAAGGCAATATGTATTTAGTATAGCTATTTCATAATTAATTCATCAGTATGAATCCTTAATTCATTCATTAACATATCTTGATTGCTAATTTTATGTCTATTGAAATCATTCATTAAATACACTCAAAATTAAACTGGGAGTAAACTTCTACAAAGGGAAAATTGAAGCAAAAACTAAGAACACGTTATTGCAAGTAAAGTACATGACTAAGATTACCTTGTAGAAACCCAATGTGCCAAACCTCTAGAAGATTCAAGGATCTCCTCCTCTTTTATTATATCCTTCATGCAATTACAGGGTTTATTGCCTTCTAGAGTCCTCTATCAGTATAATTTGCAATACAACATGCTCAATCCCCATGTACCGCGTCCACAATTGCTGCAATTCACTTTCCTCTACACATTCATGATTCCAGACATTTACTAGCAAGAACTGCTAGGGAACATATTGAATGCACACTTACATCATTACAAGTGTATTTATGCTTGGATTACATATTGAAAAGCTCAAATACGAAGTGGAAGATACAGATATGAGAGAGGAAGCATTTGCAACCATTCCTTGCCCATACCTAGGCCTTGTGTGAAACTGCGGGTTTGTGCAGGAGAAATCATTTAGACGGTTGTGAAACCGCCTATTTGCATAAATGGGTTGTTACACAACTGGTGTGATGGCTGCGCCACTGCTGACTGTATAATGTGGTGGTCCTGCAACCTTCACAGAATTTCCTTTTGAACATGAACCTGTGTTTTTCTCAATTAGGGTGTTTGGATCACCTTAACCTTGTCTTCTGAAGATCCTTGTTTGCTGATTTGTCTTCTTGACTGTATTTCATGGAAAAACAAATGTAAGGATGGATTTACCAAGTCACATGCTTGTTTCTTGAAAGTTGTGGATTAGTTAGCCTTCCTTGATAAAGCTCACGATCCAATTAGCATCATACCTCCCTAGTTAGGAGGCTCTTGCTCCCCAAAAGCTTAGGAACTCATGAGGTTAGGAAATATCTTCGGTACTGCCTCCGCGGGTTGCCATTTAGCCTTGTTTGGCAATTTACCTTTCAACCCAATTTGACAATTTTTCTGCACTCTCCTTTTTGGTGTCCTGCCCTTTGTGAAACATCATCTTTGTCGACTCTTCTTGGCCACTAGTAGCAAAATCTTTAGTGGAAGGTAACAACATCCGTTTGTCATTTAGCATTAAAGATTCAAAAAGATGCAAGTTTTCAACTTTCACAATTGAGTATATCTTCATATGAGGAGGCAAAGCTAATCTAATTGCATTCTTGTCCACTTGTTCCAAGATTTCAAATGGACCATATCTAAGAGGCTTAAAGCTATCCCAATTACGTTCGAGTCTTTCTTTGCTTCTTTCAATTACAACTCATTTCCAACAAGGAATTTATTTTCGAGTTTCAATCTTATGCTAATCATATTTTGCTTTGTACTTTACTTGAGACTCTCTTGACCTCTCTTGCACTTGGAGGTGCATTCCGAATCATCTCTATGAATTTCTCACCGCTCTGAACTTTTGGCTCCATGTTTTCTTGCCCCATGTGTGGCTGGCTTAACACAACATCGAAAGGAGTTGGAGGCAAGTAATTAACACATGTCTCAAAAGGAGATTTATTAGTAGAAGAATGAATTGCTCTGTTATAAGTATGCTGAATATAAACTAAATTCTCAACCCAAGTCTTTAGCTTCCTATTGTATCCTCTTAAGAGATGCACAAAGGTTCTTTTGACAACTTCAGTTTGCCCATCGATCATGGGTGAAATCTGTGGATCTTTTTAATTGAGAGTCCATTTGTTGGTACCCAAATTTAATCTCCTTCACAACTTGAGCTGCATCATGGATTTTACAAGACACTCAGAGCGGATAAATGGTTTATATGTCATTTTGTAGCCGGGGAAGCAATTTATTTGACTTGTTAGCACTCAGGCTTTGAAGAAGTGGGTAGCACCTTGGAAGGATTTGATCTAATCCTCACTATTTTAGGTTGTGCCTATCAACCAAGGTAAGAGAACCTATATTGTAGCCTTTGTTTTGTGAAGGAGGTGAAAATATCCTTGTATTGTGCAGATTGTATGGAGATGGCCTTGAGAAAACATGATCAATTTCCCATTATTCAAACTCAACAGAGTTGTCACTACTAAATGATGGAAATGCTTTCAAGACAAGGCTAAGGCTACTAAAGACATGGTATGATCCTGATTTGCTTTGTGCATTTTTGTAAATGGATTGTATTCTTTTGTTGACACACAATACAATGCAGGGGTATTATAGGTAGGATGAGTTAATTTGAAATGAATTTTGGGGTGGGAGATATTCAGACAAGACTAACTAGAATTTGCCAACTTCTTTGAGGACCTTTGCAAAACTTGAAAGACTCAGACAACGAAATGCTTCAAAGAGGTTAAGGTGTTCCTTCAACGGATATGTGCATCAAATGGAAGCCCATATCTGCACTCTTCCACACAATCTCTGATGATTTATCACAAAAGCTTGAGTTAAATGAATTAGCAAAGCATTTAGAAATTTCTATTCTATCAGACCTAAGGTACCCCAAAGGTTTACAATCAAATCTATATCAAGGAAAGCAGAGTGAATTTAAATTTGTTTATCCCTTCATCAGATGAAAGCTCTTTTGATTATGGAATTGCAAATGCCACTAAGTACATTACCAAAATTAGATCTGCATGATCAAAAGGAAATTCCAAACACCAGATTACAACAGAGCAAGAAACACAAATTGAAAACATTAAACATAAGTAAATGCAAATTTTACCAAGAGACAACACAAAATAATCCAGAATGACCAAATTTATCAGCAGGGGAATGTTATAAGAACAATTTCGAGCTTGTTAGTGGCTATACATCTGCAACCAACCTAACATGATACAAATTTGATACAAAAGGAGTTAAAATGGTTCTCAGGTGGTTTCTCAGAGAATGGGCTTCTTCCCATATTTTCTGTGAAAATTCTAAGTTTCTCGACCCTTTACATGAAAAATTCATGCAATATATACATTTTCAATCACTCACTCACTTTGCCTCTCAAATCTTCCCTCCAAAAGTGGAATATTCGAAGCACCTTTGCTTTACAATATTTATGGAAAATGACATTTAACAAACTCACAAAAAGTTGCCAGTTGTTCTTTCAAAAGCCCCATCTCCTCCTCGGCCATGTGCCCTCCTATGGGGCTTGCGGAGCTGCGGGGGCAACTTGCACATTTTTCCAAAAACACAAAAACGTTAAGTTTTTAGAAATGACCCGCCGATCCTTGTCCAATTATAAACGGCCACGTATGCAAAAGTAAATGAGCTAGAATTTGATGGGCAAAGGATGCCTGTATGACCGTAAAAAATGTAGAAATTGCCAGTGACCCCAAAATTGATTTTTTCTTCGTGGGTGAAGAATTTTTCGATCAAAAGACAAATGGAAAGTGAATTTAGGCAATTTACGACCATGTCAAGGAATTTTGAGGGTAAATAAGTACAAATCGAACGATTTCGAGCTCCAAAGGCCGGGAAAAAATGAAAAAAAAGCCAGAGGCGTTTGAAACGGGAAAAAATAGGGCAAAATGCAAAGTAAACTTGGGGATTCCTTCAGAATGGTGCAAAATGGAGGAAATGCGAACAACACATAGCACTCAAACACAAAAACGAGTTGTTTTTTGTCAAATTCAAAGTATATGAGAATCCCAAAACCGTTTTTCTCAGAAACAGGGCAAAAACGCATTTCTCCTTAGCAAAACAGGGATGTTTCAAATTGGGCACCAACACCATCTTCCCCCACAATGTTGGCCAAAATTTGCTCACAAATATGGAATTGTCATCTAAAATGATAGAACTTCGCATCCCTCATTAGTTGAGTCATTCGTTCTTTGGGCACACAAAACTTACCCATAGTGTGATCCATCTTGGAGATAGTAGGCCTCCTTGGGCTCAAAAGTTTGCAATGTTTGGATTCTTAGCTTGAAGAAACACATCACCAAAATCCAGCATCATTCTCATATTCTTCTATACAATACTCTTGCACAAAAGGCTCAACTAGGGTTATTGTGCCCAAAGCTGAAATCAAAGGTCCAAACAACATATCAGCTAACTTGTTAGTCAGACATTTCTTGTATTTAATAGTCAACTGTACTTGTTGTAAGAAAGCCATCCATTTATAATGACACGCCTGCTGTAATTTTAATTGCGCTTGGAAATGTTGGAGGGTTGATGATCCATCCTTTATCATATTTGCAATAATTCAAAATTGAACAATGAAAGAATTATGAATAATAACTTACAAGTTTACCTCTTTGCAATAGGACAACACCCATCATGGAGTAACTTGCATTTGTTTCCACCTCAAAAGCTTATTGCAAATTTGGTATGGCCAAAATTGAGAGATTGTTAATTTTATGCTTAAACTCAACAAATGCATCTTGTTGTTTCTTACCCCATGCAAAATACTTACCGCCTTTTGTAATTGCATGCAAAGGTGATGCTATGGTGGAGAAAGCCTTAAATACCCTAAATATTGGACTGCACCCAAAAACTTATTGTCTGGTAACATTTGAATTGGGCCATTTCATGATGCCTTCCACTTTTGTTGGATCTAGTCTCAGCAGTCCATCTCCAACCACATGCCCGATAGACAAGTGATTGCTGTGCATATTCGCACTTCTTTGCATTGGACAACAACTTGTTCTCCTTCAAAACTTGCAAAATGTGTTCCAACTGTATTAGCTGCTCGTTGTAAGTTTTGCTAAAACCTAGAACATCATCCATATAAACAATAACACATGAATCTATGAATGGTTTCAATAATTCATTCATTAAACTCATGAAAGTAGCAAGAGCAACTTGAAAGGAAGTACTAACCATTCGAGACAAACCTTTCCTTGTCTTGAACGTTATTTTCCATATGTCCTCTTCCTTTGTTCTCACTTTGCGATACTCAGATTTGAAATCCAACTTTGTGAAATACTTAGAATGGTGAATCTAAGAAGTTTTATATTTCGCTACATTATTTAGCTTCTCTCGAAAGAAACAAATCAAGTTTCCCACCATCATTAATTGAGCGCATGGCTTGAGTGGCACTTACAAAGGAGATCTTACATCTACCTTCATAGGATTTGATGATGTAGATGTCTCCATCCTTGATGAATGTTACTGATTTACCCTTTTCATGAAGCTAGCACCTATTACGAACATGTAGCGGCTGCCAAAGACTACACCATAACCATTGAGAGGTAAAACATTCACCAAAACTTCTTCAATGAAATGTGCATGTATCCCAAACTTAATTTTACATTGTTTGGTTACCTTGATCTTTATTCCTCGTTTCACCCATCCCAAAGCATAAGGGTTGAGATAATTATATGTTTCCAACCAAGTTTGTCTACCAACTCTTTACTAATCAAATTTGCTTGAGAGCAAGAATAAAAAAGAGCATCAAATTTTGTCTTTTTAATCTGAATTTTGATATGGAAAATTTTCATAAGTTTGCCTTCCTCTTGAGCATCATTGCTACCCAAACATACCTCTCTACGAAGGGAGGTATAACACATCCTCTCAGCCACATCAAACCTGCACCCCAACTTCTTTGCCTCAAACCAAAGTCACAGTTTCCTCCTTTTTCTTGGTTTTGAATGGATGCATTTCCAGATGTAACTTCCAACAAGTCTCATCTATATGACCATTACTATCACAATGCCCACAATGCCTCTAAATATTCTCTTGAGAAAAAGTAACAGTAGCATTACACTTACCTTTCCATGGACCTCTTGCTTTTGGTTTGGAACCACCTTGTTGTTTTGGAGAATTTGAAGAGGATGGACACTTTCTTTCGTCCATCTCAAGGTTATGTGCATGAGAGCAAAGCTTCATCTCTATATCTCGAGGCTGGACCAATCGGACGAATCTTGTCAAATGGCTATTGAGCCATCCAACATTGTCACGGTCTAAAACATCTTATCCCATTTGGACTGCCTTCTTGTGAAGTTCACTTATATAATCTTGCACACTTTATTCCTGGTTTTGCCTAAGATATTGCCAATCAATGGAGCTTTCCTCTTCATAACAAATAGGATAAAACTACCTCTTCATAACAAATAGGATAAATGTATCTTTTTGTCAAACTTTTAAATTCACCCCATTTAGAAATTGGCAATTGCTTCTTAAGAACCAAGGAGTGCATACAAATTTTAAATCAAGTAAAAGCATGATTAGACTATTTAAATCTTGCAAAAGAAATTTACTTTTCTTGATTAATCTAAAATATATCTCTAATTGGGCTAGTCAATGCTTCGTGTCTCTGCATTCACTTCACCTTCATAAGAATAAATTTCAATCTTACCCTCTCTGCTTTGAATGAATTTTGAGTCCGGTTGGTATGGGGCTTCTCCTTCTCATTGTATAGAGTTTCCAACTTTTCACACTTTAGTTGTTTCCATGGAAATGCTCAATTTCCGCATGAGAACCTCCATGATCTTCTCCAACCAATCAAACTTTGTCATGGATAGAGAGATGTTGGCAACATCTACTTCTAACTTGTAGAATCTCACTTCATCTTGAGGTATTTTCGTCTTTGTGAGCCATGCATATCACTTATCTATTCCACCATCTTGAGAAAACACAACACCTTTCCCGCTAGCACTTTCTACTTGTTAGAACATTAATATTAAGTGTTCTAGTTATATAAACTATAGTTTATAATTAAATAAATTAGAATATTATATATTTTAATTTATTTAATATAAACTTTAGGTTTATGGTTAAATTGGTTTTTATAAATCAATTAATTAATAGTTGGGTGCTTATGAGAAGTCACACCCGTTTAAACTATTAAATATTCCCTCGAGGTCGAGTGAAATCAATTGATTAGAATTCACGTGGGTGAATTATAATTGTGGAGAGGAGTGAGGTGAATGGAGATTATTACTAGACTGTAAATATTTCTCGTAAATGGAATCTTACCATTTTGACCGTGGTGTTTTACCCTTTGGGTTTTCCATGTTAAAATCTTGTCTCTGTACTTATTTCATTTATTGTTTTATTTTGTAATGTTATTTTTAATTGTTGATAATTTATTTAATTAATATTAATTTTGGTTAATAAATTAACCCTTCGGACCTCATATTACGAACAAAGTGCCTACCAAAGCCGTATTTCAATCCACTCCCTTAGAAAAGTGGACTAATAACAAACCTAGTGTCTTTCACTTGAGAATCTTTAGTAGCCTTGCCTCTATCTTCATTCCTAAAGAAAAAAGGAAGTTAGAACAAACCTCCTATTCGTGTATCTTTGTAGGGTATGGAAGAAAAACTAAAGGTCTTAGGATCTATGACCAGAAAATGTGGGTCGATTGTATAGACCGCTTTGATATGCATGTGAGTTTTGTTGATTTTGCCGCTCCATCCAATTTTCTTGGGACTTAGTCCCACATTGGGCAGTTTTTGGTCTAAAAAGGCTTAAAAGCCTCCGTTTTGGGATGTTTCTTGTGGCTGTGGCCACGTCAATTCTGCATTTTGTTGATCCCTTGTGGCTTGCTGTCGAACTCTACCTTGTTGGTTGACTTACGCATTGCTCGACCATGTCGAGGTGAATGTTTGATCCATGAGTCGTGCGTTGAGTGGCAATTTTGTATAATGTTTTGTTTTGTTTTATTAATTGTATAGCATATTTTTCTAAGGCTATATTAATTTTTTTATATATGAAACTTTTCTTATAATTAGTTTTTACAAATAATAAATAAAATTGTATTTTTTTAAATTTTATTCTTTATTTTTCAGAAAAGAAGATTTCGTAAAGATTGTTTTTTGTTACGACAACTAGATACCCAAAATGTCATTATAACGAGTTTTGGGGATTATTATTAGTTTTGATTCAAAACTAGAAAAACTTATTTTACAATTTATTTTGTGAAAATTGTGAAATTAATCAATGCTTTATCGTTATTGTGACTTAAGAAACATGTGGCATGCTGATTTTGGCATGAAAGAGGACAAAAACTTGAAATTTGGCTTGTATTTTCACTTAAGAACGACACGAGATTTTTTTAAAAACCCTTTGCAATTTTTTGACTTCATAAAAACCTAATTTTCATCAAAAAGTGAAGAATAAGGGTTTAAACATTCAATTGTCGTAATAAATGTGTCTTTTTTTGATTTGAATTTTTGTTCTAATTACTTCAGATTGACAAGACATAGATGTTGAACAAGACAAACTACATTTGGAAGATCATAATTGAAGGCGGAATTCATGGCACGCAAACTCTGGACTGTTGTAAATGGTACGGAGAAGGTGCCAACCAGCAGACAAGTGCTAAGTGCAAAAGTAACTACGACAATGTATCCGCATTTCAACAAAAAGTGCAGGAAGCAATGTCTATCATATTATGAAGCGTGGAGGATGACTTCCTACTTCATATTGGAAATTAGGAAAGATCGAGTGAAGTTTTGACACTACTAGAATCAATGCATGAAGGCACGCATTGTCAAAAAATATAAAATTGATTCTTGAGTTAATGACAACTCCCATGTAGGTAGATGCAAAGGTGATTAATTTTTAGTAAAAATAAAAAATATTAAATCTCAATTAGATGGATGTAGCTGCAATTTGATTCATGATAAATTGTTATATTTCATTATTCAAATGAACATCCATGAGAGCATTAGTAACTTCATCTTCAATGTAGATTCTAAATATCAAATTGAAGAAGACATTCCAGACCTTTCTACTCGAGCGCTCTCCTAATCTAGGAAGAACAAGTAGTGTCAAATTTTGATTCAAAGGAGAATGCCACTCAAGAACTTCTCGCACAAAAATCTAAGAACAACTTTTCTAGATTTAACAAGAATCAAAAATCAAACTTTAAACCTTTAAGTAAAAAAGAAAACTGGAAATTTAAGAGTCAGTTTGATGGGAAATGTCATAACTGTGGGAAATTTGGTCACAAAAAGGAAGATTGTAGGGTAAACAAAAACATGCCAAATTTCAAAAATAAAAAAGGGAATAAACCAAATCAAAATCAAAACAAGAATCAAGAGAATAATCAAAAATCTAATGTAGTTACCTTATAAGCTGCATTAGTCACTACCAAAGAAAAACTATGTTGTTAGGATACGGGTATGGGTACAGGTTTCGATAATGTCAATTTTAAAAACCTTGGGTACGATGTCTTGGATACATCCGTACATATATATTAAAAAAATTATATATATATATATATATATATTTATATTTATATACATATACTCATTTTACAAAATTTTTAGTCAAGTAAGTAATTCAAAACTTGAAAATTATAGTAGGATCAATGTTCAAAACATTCAATATACTTAAGATTACATTTTCATTGATCATGTGGCTGCCATACATATGATATACGAATATCATCTCAACATGAAGACAAACAAAACTTGAAAAATATACTAGGATCAATGTTCAAATTTTGAAACATGCAATATACTTAAGATTTTACATTTCATTGATCATGTGGCTGTCATACATATGATATAGGAATATCATGTCAACATGAATACAAACAAATCTAGAATATATCATCTAGATTTTCCTCAAAATCAAATTCTTGCATGCCACTTGCATTAGCTCCACTCTCCACTCCTTGTGAACTCCCTTGAATGTCATCTTCACCATCAAATATTGAAAGTTGGGCAAGAGTGGCTGCGAAGGCATCCATGTTTGTGGTCTCTGGAAGAAGATCCCAAAGTTTGTGAGGACCTCTAACATAGTCCTCTGACTTTTGTGAAAAAGGCACAAATTGGAATGCACATATACCAAATCCTTAGGCCATATTTAAAGACTTCAAAAAATAGCTTTTTTAGATGCCAACTTGTTTCGTTTAGTTGAGTGGATAAAAATATAAGTACTCTAATTCTGCTTATGCGGGCATGATTAATAGCCACCTATTACAAAAAAAGTTTGTTAGAAAATTCAAATTAGTAACATACTAAGAATGTGCGAAAAATAATCCTACTAACTTAATAAAATTTAAAATTTTCAATGATTATAAATTTATAAATGTTATACTTGTGAAATAATTTTGATAGCAATAGGTCATAAGTACTTGGCATCATGGCCATGTACACACCACCATGTGGTTGGGCTCAAGGCGCTCTTGTCGAAAAGAGCCTTAATCGATCCCACGTTGCCTTTTGAAGCTACAAACATGCCCATTTCATTTTGGACCGGACAGGCTAATTGAGCGAAAGCGTCTCTCATCCTAGATATGGATGGATCGGAAAAAGTCTTCAATGCTCCCCTGGTTCCATGTGCAACTTCAAGTCGAGAGAATGGTGGGTTGCTCATTAGGGTAGCCCAAGTATTTAAGAGCTATAATATTTTGGGTTCAATGCATAAGCAACGAGATATAATGGGGTGGTCATTTTATTCCACCTCTTTATGACCACATTCTTGACCTCATTGTAGAAGGTCTCTTCTGGATCTTGCTCTTTTGTTTGTATGACCTCTCTGATACGTTTAAGCATGGAATCTATTCTATCATATATCTCTCCCATGCATGTTGCATCAATATCTACGTATCTGATCATGGAGAGAAATGGCTTTGTAAAATTGAGCAAGTACTCAACCTTGGCCCACCAATCATCATCAAGGACCAATGATTTTACCTTTGCAACTTTCTTTGTATTTGATGCCTCTACATTGTCCAAACATTGCCGATCACCATACTGCTTAAAGCCTCTTCACCTTCACAAGTCGTCTCAAAACGAGCATGTGAGAGGCAAATCTTGTTTCTGCAACCTTCAACAACTCCAACCTTGAGAATCTCTTGAATATGGCTTGTGACATATGATGGTTTGTGATAAACATCTGAATGTCATTTGCCTTAGTGTAAATTTGCTCAATCCACGAGATTTTCCCAATCTTTTGGAGCATCAAATTAAGGGAGTGGACAACACAAGGGGTCCAAAAAATGTGCTTATATCTACCCTCTATAATCAATCCTGTTGCTTTACAGTTTTTAACTTTGTTCGTGGTGACTTAGACAACATTCTGGGGGCCCACTGACTCAATTGCCTCTATCAAAATGTCGGCAATAAATTGTGCATCTTTCGTCACATGCAGTTTGCACGAATCGAAGGAAGAAATCAAATCATGGTCAGTAGTGGATAGACTCACCATATATGCCCCTTTTTGTGCCTCTGTCACACCCATTTGTCATTGAAGTACATTAACAACATCCTTCACAGCTATAGTTCAGAAGCTACATGGGACACCAAAGATTATAGTAAGTGATCGAGACCCTATATTTACTAGTAATTTTTGGACTGATTTGTTTTCATGTTTGGGTACTCAGCTAGCTCGTAGCTCTTCTTATCATCCCTAGTCTGATGGGCAAACTGAGGTGGTAAACAAGTGCTTGGAAGGATATCTTCATTGCTTTACCTCAGATAAGCAAGTGAGATGGGTCCAATGGCTGCCACTTGCAAAATGGTGGTATAACACTTCTTTCCATACTTCATCTAAAATGTCTCCTTTTTTGGCATTATATGGGTACCATCCACCGTCCATCACCTCATCCTTGAGAGGCCAGCCAAAGGTTAGAGAAGTTGAAGAGCACATTCACCACCAACAAGAGGTACTTTCTAGTCTCAAGGAGAACTTGGCCATGGCACAAAACCGCATGAAGCAATAGGCTGATCAACATCGCAGTGAAAGACATTTTGAAGTCGGTGATTGGGATTTTTGCATTTACAACCATATAAACAAATGTCTTTGAAACAACAAAAGAAGGATAACAAGCTTTCACCTAAGTATTATGGCCCTTATCAAGTGTTGTAGAAGATTGGAAACTCAAATAACATACAAATTGAAGTCCCTTGCATTGAGACAAACAAAATACATCCAGTCTTCCATGTTTTTGCTTGAAATAGGTAATTAGATAGATGGCACCAGCCTAGACATTGTTGCTTGAGCCATGAGGAAGGAAGAATCATCTTGGAACCGAATGCATCCTTCAGACACACATCAAACGATTGAGGACAAGGGTCATTCGAGTATCTGATCAAGTGGAAGGATCGAGACAATGAAGATGCCACATGGGAGGATGCAATATTCCTATAACAACATCCAAAGCTTCTCAACATTGGGGACAATGTTGCTCCAAAGGGGAAGGGCATGTTATGCCGTTAATCCTACATGTTACATTAGATGTGTATTGTCGACTTCTCTCATATCTTCTTATCACGTCGTATCTCTTTCTTACATGTTATGATAAAATTAGTGGGTCGACCTTGGTGATGGACGAAACATAGGAATACTATATAGGAGTTAGAATGTAGTAGTTGATCATATATTGAGCACATGAGTCTTATTGAATGGTTTGGAGGTTGCCCCCTCAAAGTGACCAAGTTATTCTACTTGTATATTGTGATAATTTCATAGTTACGAGATAGGGGACGGGGGGGGGACGGGGTTTTGGGACGGCCCAAAATTTCTAAATTTTGGGGACGGCGGGGGGACGACTAATTAAAAAATATATAAATATTTAAAATATAAAGATATAGTGACTAAATTATATAAATAAGCTGAAATAAAACCATTTGAGATTTAAATAAGGTGAAACTTGAACTCATAAACATCAAATACATTCCTTAATACTCATGTTTCGAAGATTGCAATAAGTTGCTTGGTCCAAAAAGGTGCAAAAATTGATTTTATGAAAATAAGAAAAATATTGCCATCAATGCGTAGAGCTTGAGAAAATATGCACTTTTAGAGAAAACGACACACAAACGGAGCCACGAGATGAAAGTTATGGCACATGCAAGTTTTTTTTGCTACATCTTACTGGACCCTTTCCAAAAATGGCAAATTTTATTCTATACTCGTGTTTTCTTCACCAAAAATCTAAAAAAGGAAAGAAATGTTGACCACGTGGGGGCGTCTAGACGCCCCACGCCCCCACGTTTCCCGTCCCTAGGGCGTTTCCCAACATTTTCGGGCGTCCCAAGACGTTTCCCAAAAAAACAAAATTGGGAAACGCGTTTCCCCCACGTCCCCACGTCCCTAGGACGTCTGAGACATTCGAACGCGTCAAATTTGGGGGATGCGTACTGCGTAGCTATGAATAATTTCTCTACATTTTGGTGTTCTATTGCTGCTGATATTCAGATCTATCCAAGTAATTTCATTATACAAAATTGTTCCTAGGAATTAGTTATTTTTATTGAAAACAACGAACATGAAAAAGTTAAAACCCCTAAATTTCATTGAATAAAGTTAAACATATTAAAGATTTATTTTTATATATTATTTTAATAGTTGTTCCCCCACTACCTCCTAGCCCTCATGTCCTTGAGACTTGTAACTATGCATTAAAAGTTGTCTGGAAATGATGAGATGGAGATTGACATAGAAATGTGGCTTGTCACGAAGGGGTAAACGCGTTGTGAAGGCCAAAAAATGGTACCGTAAGGCTGTTTACATGAGGCTAATGTCGACATGAGAGGCACTTGTTCGCCTAAAGCCAAATTAGAGGCATAATTTGTGGATTTGGCAAAGACATTATGATGGTTGGGCTCCGTTATAATGTCTTGGTCATAATCCAAGTAATAGCTGCCATCTGAGTAGAGTAAGGAAGGCCTCTATGGCAGCTCCTTATTTTGCAAAGTGTAGGAAGGGTGGCTAATTATTTGTAGAATGTATTAGGAAATAATTTATGTAATGGAATAAGCTTCGTTATGGTATTGTTAATTTTCATTTGTGTTTGTGTGTTTAATTTAGATTTGTCTTTAACTTGTATAATATTGGTTTGACGTTGATGATAGTTTTGAGCCACATGTATTTGGTCAAAGTAGATTAATGTAGATGTTTCTATTTTGGTTCTTCGAATGCATGTCATAAGAGTAAGCTATGTCACGTGATAGATGTTTTATTGTTGTTTGGTGTATTGTGGAAGGTTTGTTTCTATACATGGATGATGTATAGTTAGAGGTAGGGGTGAACTTTGCTTATGGTAGCATACATATTGTTGGGTTAGTCTAGAATAGTCTGTGTGAATAAAGTTGTGCAAGGGAAATGACTCTACTACCTTTACCTATGTTGCTTCAGAAACGCCCGCACCCCTCCACATCAAACTTGAAACATTTGCGATAGAAAATGAGTACGAAACGTCTTGGAAATGCCGGAGATGTTTCCGAAATGTCCAGACGTTTCCGAAACTTCTTCGTCGTTCATGCGAGACGTTTCCGACATTTTGTGGCTTATATATTATAAGGAAGAGTTTATTCCAGTTTGTTGTTGTGTTACTCCACTTAATCTTTTCAAATATAGCCTGTATTTCTGCTCGGAGAATTTTCCAAACTCAGGAATAAGTCCAGTGTGCTCAACTATAAAGTCTTATAACATTAAAACTATACTAACAAGGAGGCACATTAAACAAGCGTAAAGATAGTTTGGGTTTGAATAGTAATCGCAAGAAAGTAGGAAGAATCTAATAGAAACTAAGAAATGTCGGGCTAGGAAACATGGTTTGACTTAGTATATTACGTTCCTTAGAATAGAATTTTCCATTGAAATCCTCAATCAAATGAATACAATGAAGCAGAGTTACAACTATAATTTTTGAAACATGGACGCATGACAAATGATTATGTAGATAATTTAGATGATATATTCTAGAATCTTGATTATAATCATGTATATATGATAATGAAACATTGAAATTGTAATCATGTTGAATGACGAATCTTTAGAACTTCAATGAATAGAAAATATTTTGAGAGCTTTCTCTCTTATGGTCCATGGACTAAATTTTTGAAAATGAGTACTATGCATATATATATAAATTATATTTTTATTTTGTTTTCTAATATATACTATTGATGTTTCCGTAATGTTTTGTACCCACGGTTTTTTTGAAAATCGGCTATCCACGTTTCGGACCTATATCCGTACTCCGTTTCTCGGCAACATAAACCTTTGCTTATAAGGTAGTAGACTTAACTATGAGGTCAATATGCATGATGCAGATTGGGATTTGGATGAAAGTTTGCTGCGGACTCGTCCTCTCCAAAATGTTCTACATATTTTGATGTTGATGTAATGGCCCAAACGACACATAAGTTTGTCGTATTGATGGTAGCCAAAAACTAGTCTAGCTACAAGTAGTGCTCGATATGTGTTTGTATTGTCAAGGATTTCTTTGTATTTGAGGCCAAGCCGAAGCCTTGTGTCCAAGAGTGTCGGGGACGGATTCCAATGCTACAGGGGGTCGACTTAAACATGCAACAACATAGTTGGTGTTGCCTCTCTTATGTTTGATGTTCAAGTGGATTTGTTAAATATATGTGGATTGGATTGCGTATAATCGGGACCATTTTGTAAGTTTGTTTGCAAGAATTGAAGGGGCTTGTGGTTAGTTTGAATGATCTTTTCCTTTCCCAAGATGTAATACTTCCATTGTTGATAGCCATGGACAAAAGGCATAGAGCACGTTGTGATATGTTAGATATCTTCAAATTGTGTCGAAGAAATGTCTTGTTGTAATAGGGAATTGCTAGCCCATGTTTGGACAATATCATGTGGGTACTTTGAAGCATCAATCGCTACCCCAAAGGATTGTTGTAGATTTGGAAAATCGAAAAGCAATGCTAAGTAGAGTTTAGTTCTTTGAATGCTGCTCGCTTTTTCCCTAGTCAAAACAAATTAATTTGGGTCCCCTTTTTCTCACTTGATATAGGGGCCACAAAATGTGGGAAAAACACATCACAATTTTGCAACAAAAATTTGTCATACCTAGAAACCACCAATCTCTGTGAGGGCCACGAGATCGGTTCAATATCACATTAATTGAATCTTGTTTGGATCCACTGCACTCTATTTCCACAATGATGTTGCTTAGATATAATTTTGTTTGAGTGCCAAACGAATATTTCTCAAGGTTGGCATACAATTTTTATTGAAGCACAATCTCAAGAACTTGCAAAAGGTGCTCTAGTTGCTCCTCGTTTTCTTAAATATGAGTATGTTGTATAAGTAGACAATCACTTAGGAGTTGATGAAGGTGAAACAAATATTTCTCAAGGTTGGCATACACTTCTTATTGAATCACAATGTCAAGAACTTGCCAAACGTGCTCTAGTTGCTCCTTCCCTATTCTCTTGAATGAGTACGTTGTCTAAGTAGACAAATCACTTGGGAGTCGACGGAGGTGCTAGTGTGCGGACGGAGACAACTTCGGAGGAGAAGCCCTTGCATTGTTTTGACTAAGTAGAAGTATTATGTGCATTGCATTGGACTAGAGAAGTTCCATGGGCTATTCAATGAGGTAGAGGATAGGTGAAGGGGAGATTGACTTATTAAGGTAGGAGGAGGCGAGGAGGCTAAGTGAGGGAAGCAACATAGAGTTGCACATTTTTTTGTGTAGGCAATATTGTTACAAGATCCCTTGCTCTGAAAGATGCAATGTGAATGATGAGTCCTATGCACGGGCAACGGTACCGCACAAG
The DNA here is from genome assembly GCA_018340775.1 of Taxus wallichiana var. yunnanensis. NCBI lineage: Eukaryota > Viridiplantae > Streptophyta > Pinopsida > Cupressales > Taxaceae > Taxus > Taxus wallichiana. The sequence continues at coordinate 828,899,376 of CM031239.1, forward strand.
ATCAGATACAACATGCAAAGCACAAACAAGTGTATGAAAGCGAGTCGACTGGAAAAGGTGATCTGCGTCACTAAGTAACCCCATTTAGTGAATTTGATTTAAAAGTTTTGAAATTTGCCAAATACTGAATGTAACTTAATATTTGTTAAAAGTTGTTACAATTTGTTAAAGTTCACTTAAATTCGTTAAAATTTTGTTGAAATTCATTATAATTCATTCTACCTGAATATTTAATCTAAAATACAAGCATAATACAAATACCTCAAAGAAGTTCCTAAAAGCACATTCCAATTTATTATTATCAGACTAGCTGAAGCCATATTTACCGAAGTTTCACTGAGAGGGTTTCCAGGAAGGCAATATTGTTAGGAATTATTATTAGTGCTTCACATTATAATATAGTTTGGTGACATTATTGTTATGTAACAATAATGTATATTAGGAGTTTGTTGTGTACGTGTGTTTACTGTTATTTATGGAAGAGTGGTTGTAGCCACCTCCTTGTTTATAGGAACAACATTGCCTATATATTTGTAATATCACGGATGATGAAATATAGTGTGAAGAAAATTATTGTGTAAATCTCTTTCAAAGCTTTCAATTGGTATCAGAGCAGTCTGATTCTATTCGTCCTGTGATGGAATAAAAATTATTTTGAGGGACATTAGATGTTCTTTGTTGTCCCGTATATGAGCAATATCAAATTCTTCCATGCGACCTGTGCACATTTGACAGAGTTGCATTGAATCTTGCGCACACATTACGTCTGTCTTAACAATGATCTCAGCGTTGATTCTTCATTAAAATCTGTATTGACTCAGACTTTCACGTGTATGCAAAAGAATGATTAGATAGATCATTGGAGATCTTGTTCATCTTTGTATTGGTGTTTCAACTATGCCTGCTGCTTGCTAATCGCTGCATACCAAGGAGACGCGAATGTATATTTTTGTGTCCTCTTCCATTTCAAAGTACAAGGCAGATCAGATCTGAGACGCATGCAAGTAAAAAGGCGTGACAAATCAGTCTCCATCAGTCTCCATCACATTCGACTTGCATGGTAGCACAAAGGATCTGGCAGAGGTGGAAATGCCCGCAGGCTGACTTCGGTCGCATGGAACTGGTCGTGTATAGGTATTTTTAGTCTTTTGTTATTGAGTCAATTTTGTTTATAATAAGTATTTTTTTGTCAAAGTCTAAATAGTTCGATCTAAGAGTTATTTTATATGTCTTGTTCTTTATTTAGTTGGGTTTAATGTTTTAGTCCGATTGGGTATCAGTCATCAAATCATTTGTTAAAATAAAGTTAATAGTTTTGGGCTTATGTCATATAAGGTTTATTAATGGGAGAGTATTGTAAAAAGTTCGTAAGAAGTCATCTCTATTTAAGTAAAGGTGTCATTGTAAAAATAAAATAGGTGATTTTAGGTTTGTGTTATTGTGGTGTTGAGAGTCGATTTTTTTTTAGTCGTCAAAAGTTTATTGTGGGTCAATACTATTGTAAAAAGTGTCGTCTTCCAAAGTTCGAAAAATAAATTTTTTTACCTCACGGATGCATTATCGCTGGAACGCGACGTCTGAAATAAATTAATGAGCCTCAAAAGTAAAATCCGTTGATCTAGCAACTTGTCAAATGGAGGATGGAGGCATCGGAGGCTGGAGGTCAGACAGAGACCTCTCGTCAGTCACCAACGACGGGGCCGCACAGAATGATTTGGTGGCACAGGTGTGCAGTGTGAGTACTTGTGTTTTTGAGTTTTGCAGTGTTCCGTTCGGTTATGTGGTGTGAATTTCAGTTTGGTGTGATTCTTTTCGGTGTTCTGTTTTGTTTGGTATTTTATGGATGTTGGAAAGAAAGTTGTGTTGGAGCACGATGATGACCGCCGTGATCCTCCTGACCGACTTGGTCCTCTCGACCGCCGTATTCGTTGGAAGATGGTCAGCTAGAAGAATACGTTCACTAGCATTAGTGACCATGTGCAGCAAGACCTAACTAGCAAGATCAATTCAGGAGTATGTTCTTCGATGCAGTTTGCTTCTCAGTATCTATATGTGTGGAATTTCACATTGTGGGGGGGAATACATACCAATGTTCCATTCCCATTCTGCACCCAAAACGACTTAGTCAAGGAAAGCTTCCAGTGGCAGTGGCAGTTTTCTATGCTTTGTTCGAGATCGAGTGGCAACGATCAAAGACAGAGACTACAATTAAGAACATTACGATTCTTATAGGAAGTAATGTGAAATTTTTTCAGTATATCTTCTATTGTGCAGTTTTGTGATATGCATGTTGTGTTTCCTACATTATTCCCTGATGTATAAGCATAGTGGTGAACAGTAGCACCAGAGTAAGTCAGTTCATGGATCTTGAAAGGGTTTGTGGGAGGATCCAGAAAACCACACGAGGTCGACAGTTGATGAGGTTCCTGTCACTTCAAGGTTTGTGGTAAGCCTGTTTAAAACCATGGAAGGAGAGAGCCTTTCTTTTGGATCAAGGTCATGAGTCACAGAGTTGGACATGCCACAGGGGTGAGCATACTGCAGAGGAGTGTGTGGATGTTTTTCTACCATGTTCGCACTAAGGGGGGGAATGTTAGGAATTATTATTAGTGCTTCACATTATAATATAGTTTGGTGACATTATTGTTATGTAACAATAATGTATATTAGGAGTTTGTTGTGTACGTGTGTTTACTGTTATTTATGGAAGAGTGGTTGTAGCCACCTCCTTGTTTATAGGAACAACATTGCCTATATATTTGTAATATCACGGATGATGAAATATAGTGTGAAGAAAATTATTGTGTAAATCTCTTTCAAAGCTTTCAAATATTTTTTCCAAATTATTGGGACGACTATTAAAATAATAAATAAAAATTAATAATTAAATATTTTAACTTTATTCAATGAAATTTAGGGGTTGTAACTGTATTTAATGTATTTTAGATACTTTTTAGATTATAGTTCAATGTTTTTGGTAAAAATAACAGCTTTTTAAAAGTAAAAACATCACAAAATTTTTGAAAGTTAATAAAAGGGGACATCCCTCCATGACCCCAAGTCCCTGAAATGTTCGGGATGTTGACAAATTCTAGGGGACATGTCTGCATGTAACACTGGCTGAAGCCAAGCCGAATTCTGGAAACTAGGAGTGACCTTTGAGCTCCTAAACCAGTTTATCTTATGCCTCTACCTTCCATATTGTGTTTTTGCTAGCAGTTTGTGATTAAATAATATATAGCACTTTCAGATGTTAGTATGGGGACAGTAAGGTCTGAGGGTGCATTGTGATGGTTATAACATTTGGTTCAGTAATCGATTGACGATTCAGTACACAATTTGGAGTTGTTTTTAAAGTGCAGACGCTACAATATGAGTTTGAAAGTTTTTAAAATTATAAAGATATTAGTTTTCTTCAAGTTGATACTTTTTGGCTCTTTATAAATTAAAGTTCCGGGATTACAATTTTTTTCTTAAGCAAGATTTAGCTGGTTCATTATCTAACACACTTGAATTTTGAGATGTGTGGTTACTTTTATGTTTATCATTGGTGAAAGATGTAATTTTCTGATGTTAATGTCTCTTTATTGAATGCTATCCCTCATATTCTGCGGGAGAGTGGATTAATGTTGACCCACTCTCTGTCTAATATTAGCTGAGCCGAAATTGAAATTAGCGTTCCATGCTTCCTGGGGACAGTGGCACAGTGTGTCACGGGTGGCTAAAAATGCCTGGAATTTTGGAACAGCAGGTGGAATACTATTTAAATAATATACGGAAATTAACATTTAAATATATAAAATACAAATAAATCTATATAAAACAAGAAAACTAATTTAATAAACAAGCAAAAACAACATTATATAGAGAAAACAGACTCTATTTTAGGATGGGAAAAACAACACTTCAAAATTCCAGGTAAAGAAGCTGAAAAACAGTTTTTAAAAAAAAACATATTGCAAGTGTGAACAAAACAAAGACAGGATTTTCTAAATAGCATTTTAGGGTTTATTGTTTTATGTTTCTTTTTTGGTCTGTTTTAAAAAGGAAAATGTAGGGAGGGCGCGGCATACCAATTTTTAGGGTATGTCTCTCTTTTCGGTTAGGGGGCCAGAGTAACATCCCATCCCTGTCCCTGTGCTGTGACTCAGACCCCGTGGACACGTCCTTGTGTAACACTGTTGAAAGTTCTATATGCCTCAGATATTTGCTTGGAAAGAATTCTATGTTGTTTTTTCTTCATTTTTTCTTGAATTATTTTTGCTTAAATTCATTTCTTGTATTTTTGAACATTCTAGCGTTTCATTCTTTTCATACTTGGCTACTTTGCTGAATACATAATAAATCTTTCAATCTACCTTGTAATCGATATCCTATATACTCTCTTTATTGTTCTAGGTTGACCGGGAAGAAGTACGCTTGCGAAGGACTATTGGTCTCAAAAAGGATGAGTACTTTTTGGACAAGAAACATATCACGTGAGTGAAAGGCTCTCCATGGTAGGACAATTTTAGTGTCATTCTTTGCAGAGTATGCAGGAATAACATTTTCTTGTGATACTTAATGTGGAAAACTATGGAAATTTACGTGCAGGAAAACTGAAGTTATGAATCTTCTCGAAAGTGCTGGCTTTTCTCGTTCAAATCCATATTATGTCGTGCAGCAGGGAAAGGTATATACATAAGCTTTATTGCATTGATCATTTCTGGTTTCTGGAGGCAGATTTGCTATTGAAGAATAAGTCCTATTTGTAATGTTTTGTACAGATAGCTTCCTTAACATTAATGAAGGATTCTGAGCGATTGGATTTACTCAAAGAAATTGGGGTACTCGTGTATACGAGAACGACGCAAAAAGAAAGTTTAAAAATTATGCAAGAGACTGGTGTGTGGGGAGTTTCCTTATTTTGTTGTCAGAAGAACAATTTAAATGGCCTGGATTTGTATTTGATTTGTTTCTGTTCCCTGGATTTTCATAGAAAACAAGAGAAAGCAAATTATTGAAGTTGTTCAGTACATTGAGGAAAGGCTAAAAGAGCTCGATGAAGAAAAGGAGGAGCTGAAGAAATATCAGCAATTGGACAAGCAGCGAAGGTCACTGGAGTACACTATTTTTGAGAAGGAACTCCAGGATGCAAAGCAGAAACTTGAGGAGGTAGGTTGGCTTTTTTCTGCATATGCGGGCTAAGTTGCTAACAGTCTGTTTAATATTGCTTCTTCACTGTGGTTAGAGTTATGATTTCATGCCCCATAGTCACCTTTGTCCATTTCTTTCTGCGACATTGGCTCTTTCTAATGTATGGCACATTATGAAACTTCCTATTTTTGTGTTTGATTGGAATTGCGACTATTTCTGTTTTATGCTATTACAAAGTGGCGCACCATATATTTTTCTTTAGTTTATTGATTCATGTGTTTGCATTCCTTTGTGCAGATTAATGTTTGCATATTAGTTCTAAGAATGTGGAACTACTCAGACTTTTATTTTCAGAAATAGCATACACTTACCTTGTGAGAATCACATTCATTCTATCTTGACTAGCTGTTGTGGAGTTATTAACTTTAAAATTTAGTCACTATGAAATCCATTGATCATGTAAATAAAACAGAAGAGCATTTGGTCTTTACCCTGAGATATGACTCCTGATTGTAACTGACACCTTATTTGCTCTATAAAACTAGACATTTACTTCTTTCCTACATCTTCCTAAGTTCTAAATGCATATAAAGAAGCACATGTAGCAAGAAGATATATATTGTCTACTTAGACATCTAAAGATCAACCGAATTCTGTCAATTCTAATTGTTAATAGAACCAAAATATCAGTTTCTGTGCATAAATCCACATTGACATTGGCAATAGAACCTATGACATTATGGCGATAGTTTCCACGGAACCACTTGCACCAATGTGGGCCATTGTGGACCGCAGAAATTCTAGTGATCCAAAGACGATATCAGTGGCAGATGATGCCTGCCCAGTTCTAACCCTCTTGGAAACCCAGTGCCTCTGTGGCATCACATCAACTACAATCGTGAAATGTTGTAATTGTGGGAAGTTGAAACATTTTGAGCTCTCAACTGTTCACCTTTCTTTATGCTCATAAGTTAGTCAGGTTCGAGCTCTCTCCAGTTCTTTGACATTCAGAAGCTCTTCTCTTTCATAAATACTCAACATGTCTCATCAAAGTTGTACATAATTTCATTATAATTCTTTTAAATAATGAAATTATAGCTATATGGTTTTACAAACTCTACTGCGTGTTTTAATTCATTGTAATTCGCCTTCACATTAGCATGTTTTCTCGACTATACTACATTTTTTTTTATAAAAGCTACACCATTGCATAACTAAAATTGCATACCATAACATCAGCGTCCTTACCCTGACATGAATCATTCTTTTTATATTGCAAAAGACTCAACAGTTGTCTGCTAAAACGTAACTGTTCTACAGCCAAACATTACTGATGAGTCATTAAAAATTTACAACACTATTAAGGGCCGACAAGAGGATAATAACAACATAATGACGTTGGCTACTAAAGCAATGCTTTTCAGTAAATCAATGGTCTAAATTATCCCCTTCAGAAATATTTCGAGTCCACTCTTAAAACATCCATACAAAATTTTGTATAAAATGTTTTGCTGTCCTATTTTCTCCACGCAAAACTTATGCATGACTTTGTTTATAACCCACAAATCCAATTAGTGTTTTATTTGTATATTTAAGATACTTATATTTATCAAAAAGTTCAGTTTAGTAGCCGTACGATCACTATAGGAGCAGTATAAATTATGTAGCAAAACACTGTAGCAATAGTACAACACTGCAACAATCACTGTTGCAGCAGTATGTGATTAAGCAGCCGCACGACACTGTTGCAGCGGTATGCCATTAACCAGCTGCACGACACTGTAGCAGCCAATGGTGGTTAATAAGGGTCTCTTGGGTATTCGGTATTGGGGAACGTAATGCACTGGACCCAAAATATAAGGATGCTGTTAGGAATAATCAAAAGTAGCTGAAATAATTTTCCTAATTGTCTGGATGCAGAACTGCGGGTGGGGATATGATTTTTATATTACAGTCTATTTTTATGAAAGTATTGTTCTTTTGTGTCCTGTTTAAGTACAATGCATATATGATCTGTCACACTTACTCTAGTGCTCTGTTTTGTTTGGCAGATTGAAGAAGCTCGAACTAAAGTATCTGAAAAATCAACAAGCATGTATAATAGTGTTCTTGAGGCGCATGAGCGTTTCAAATCATTGGAGAAAGATCTGAAAATTTAAGCAAGGAATCTCAAGCTATGATAAAGGAGAAGGATGCTGCAGAGAAGCGGAAAACTGAAGCAATGAAAAGACATGCAAAAGTTGAACTCGATGTTAGAGATTTAGAAGAGCGAATCAGCGGAGAGGGACGAATGAAGGTCTGTCAATAAGACATCATTAAATTATGGCGTTTGGCTGGATTATATGTATTAAAGTATACATGATCTCTTCTTATTATCTGTGTTATTCTTTGATGCTATTTTAATAATGTAGGAAGATGTAGCGAAGGAGCTAAAGAGCCTGGAAAAGGAAATTCAGAAATCAAGAAAAGAACTGGAAAAGGTTAGACCCTTGCATGACCAGCAATTACTCGATGAAGAGGAGATAACTAGGGGTAAGATTGCAAATACAGCTTTGTGCTTTTTCTCCTGATGTTTCTGTGAATACTCTGTACTAGTCTTTGTGTGTATTCGATCAGATAATAGTTGCTAGAAACGTAGGAAAGATCCTAAGACTTCTGCTTTGGGAATATTTTCAATAACATTGTTCTAAACATAAAAGGAAGTCATTTACTGTGCTGTGCCCCTTTAAACATAGATAGAAAATACATAAATTGACTTGACATTGTGTATCACTGATATAATGCTGCTTTTATGGAAATATTAATTTACAACCATAGCATTTTTGTATGTGGAGGGAAGGGGGACTGTCACTTCCTTTTTGCTGCTGAACTGGCTCCAAAGTCAGGTTGAGACTGCACATAATATTTGTGAGGACCAACATTCCTTTCCAGAGGAAATCAGACATGAAAAGCAAAACTGGGGATTTCCAATCAAAGAACACAAGGAACAAGGATAACCAAATACGTATGAGTCCCTTTGCTGCTGAACTGGCTCTAAAGACAGGTCGTGACTAAAATTCTTTTCCGGAGGAACTCAGACATGAATTGCAAAACTCGGGATTTCCAATCAAAGAACACAAGGAATGAGAATAACTTAAATGTCTTAGTATTTTTCTAATGAATATTGCAGTAGTTTATATGGCTAAAAATGTTGAGTGTAGAGGCTAAAAATACTGGGAGGGGATGTTAAATTAGTCTGCGAAAGTTATAATCTATAAATGCAGAGGCAGTTTTGGGATTTGAAGTGGGGAGAGTACGGAAGCTATTAAAACTTTCCCTCGTTATTGCCTTATCATATTATCATATACGGATATGACTAGTAGTTAATGCCTCCTGATATGGATACGGCTGGATACAACATAATATATAGTATTTAAAATACTATAATAATCTAGATTATAAATTAAGAATATATTAATAATAATTATCAAATTTAAATTATTAATGAACTTATACATTAGATTAAAATTACATGCAAATTACACACTTCCAACCCACGGGAAGGTAAGAAATTTGGTATTCAATGGATTAAAAAAATTGCAGGTTGTGTAGGCCAGCGGAAAATAGACGAAATGAAAGAAAAGAAGTAGAGTAGGCCAAAAAAACATATAAAAAAAATTGCAGGTTGATCAGAGCCAATGTGAAAGCTTGAAGTAAAAGAGTGAATCAACACTCTCACCTCCATGTCCTCAATTGTTGCTACTAAAATGCATTATAGAAGATCATTTGCAGTTTTTAGCATCTTTTCAGCCTTTTGAAGGGGTTTTCTGTATATTCTTTAACTGTTAAATTAAAAACGGCTATAGTTTCCTTGCTTACCGTATCTGGTCGTATCTGATATGGCACAATTACGGGTTTGTATTTGGATATGGTTGAGTATGGTATCCGAGCCGTATCTGAGAAGAGCCCGAGCTGTATCTGTATCCGGCAATGATGATACGCATGCCCTAAGAGTAGGGGCAGAGCATTTGGCAACACTGATTCATTTGAGAAATGCATGTTATATTGCTAATTACCTAAGAGATCAAAAGTTACACTGATCCAACAAGGTTAAAAGGAAAGTCTTTCTCGTGGAGGCAACTCAAACTCCTTGATGCTGTGGGTATATCCCCATGAGGAAAACCTGTAAAAGGTCATGTTTTATATAACTCATCAACTTCAAAAGGTAAATTATAAAAACATTAGAAAACATGACCTTGTAAATCAAATATGCTTTGTACATGACCATCTCAAAATATTAACTTATGCATACGCTTTCAATGTAAGAAGGTAAACTAGAAAACCATTATTGTGAAAATATTGCTTTTACTACTGCTCCTGATTTTGTTGAGTAGGCAAGACTGGCTTCATAACTTTCTTTTTGCAGACAAATTTTCATTCTGCCAGTTCATCACTAATATTATTTTAAATCACTTATGTTATTTATTTCACGATCTTTCCAAGGACCAACTCACTCATTTAGAATATGTTTTGCATTAAAACAACTAACCATTTGAAGTTGGTATTTATTTAATAAAATAGTCTCAAATCATGAATCTCTGTATGCTAAATTTCCGCCTTCAAACTCATATCTCAATGCTTGCATCAGTTAATATTAGAAATTAGGTTTGAATCTCCATTTCAGGTAGTCAAGTATAGAGGTGATGGTATTTTTGATAATGCTTGTTTTTGCAACAAACAATTCAAGATCTGAAAAGATGGGTTCTGGTTGACTAGTTGCAACAAACAAGTAATCATGCCCACGTGGAATATTAAAATATTTAAATCTATAAGATCCTAAGAAATGTTAAGGAAAACTTTTACCAAATTTATAAAATGAAAATTGAAAAAGAGTTGTCAATATTTCTGAATTCACGAAAATATATGGTTTCTTGAAGTTATGCATATTAGGATTGAGTGGAAAATAGTTACATGCCTGGAGGAAAAGCATATTTTCATATTGGAATTGTAAAGGAATATGTTTCAAACAATGATGGAAAGGGCTTTAAAGACATCTAAGAATTATTTGCAATTCCCAACATTTTTGTATGCATTAAACATCAATGATCCATTTTTCTAAGATGTTGATAACAGTAAGTTTTTATCGCATTTTTAGGATCATGGACCGTGAGAAGCAACTAAGTATCTTGTACCAAAAACAAGGCCGGGCAACTCAATTTTCAAGCAAAGCTGCCCGAGACAAATGGTTGCAAAAAGAGATTGACGATCTTCAGCGTGTACTTTCCTCAACTACTACTCAGGTACCTTCTTCATAATGTGCTTATGTGGTTTTGACATTGAAGTTATTTTAATAGTTGAATATGATTAATGTTTGTGTGTTTTATAGCTGCTTTGAGTGTAACTTCTCATGCTGGAATGTAAATGTTAAATAGCCTTGGGGAATTTTCTGCAATCATTCATCTCTACTGTTTGAAGATAAAGAAATCTTGAGCAGCCATTTGTTGGTCTTGCGTCATGGCAATTTTTTTATGAGATAATCATGCCAAGTTTCAAGCTCTATCTCTTAGTTTGGATTCCTACTGTTTGGACATGCAGGGTTTGTTGATATATGTGTAGGCAATGAATTGGGAACATTCTTGTTAATAATTCTCAGCAGTGAATATCCTCTGCGGTTCCTTTGAAAACTCATGGAAGAAACAAAAATGTTAGGGTGGGAGGGATATGCAGGAATTATCAATGAGCTTATGAGCTTATTAAGGCTCTAAATGGTTAAATGAGAACCATGGTAATGCTTAAACGAAAAGGCTATTTTGGCTAGAACTTCTTTCCAAATTAGCTGAATTCAAACTAAAAATTTCCATATTCTAGACATTTGTAAATTAGTAAGCTGTATTTCAACATACTGTCAACAATAAAGTGGACATACCATAGGGGTAGTTGGTAAATATAATCATCTTAATTGTACACTGCAATAATCAGCTGTACTAGTCTCTTTATCTAAACTCTATGCAGGATGAGAAGTCCAATGTCCAAGTCTTGTCGTTAAAGGATCTCATCTTGGTCTTGATATGGTTAGTCTTTGTCAGGCAATATGATAATGAGAAATATAGGCGAAGTTTTAAGGACAAATTAAAAATCTTGTCTGAAGAACCAAACCATGCTTTCAATAAATTGCAAAGAAAAAATAATGGACTATTTTAATTGCTGTAATGCAAAAAAAGTGCCATGTGCAAATTGGTAGAGGAGGAGAAGAATTCAAATAATATGTAGAATATACTAGAGATGAACACAACACAAGATATGTTTGGGCCAATATGTCTTGGTATTCAATATATGGAGGAGTAGAATAATACTCTTAAGGTAGGAAACACCTTATAATACTCCTCAAGGAAGGAATAATTCCAAGAAGATCTCCCAATATGGGAAAGCCACTTTGAGGGGATACCTCTAAATCCCTATGCCAAATAGAAGACTTAACACTTTCTTGACATCTATCATATTGATATCCATCTTGGAAATGTGTTGTATATTTTCTATGAGCTACACTCTTTTAGAATGTATATTGGATGAGTAAACATAAATCAAGTGTTGCAATATCCAACACAAAGGCCGAGGACATGGCTACTATGCATGTTAACAAGGAAGCGGTTTGGCTATAAAGGCATATTTCCACAGTTGGGTTCATTCAAAATGTTGTAATGATCGATTGTAATAGTCAAAGTGTAATTTGTCTAGTGAAGAACCCCAAGTATCATTTTAGAATGAAACGCATTGATGTTCAATACCTTAAAGAAATGGTGGAGGAGAAGAGGATATCGGAGAAGGCAGGGACAAAAGTAAATGTTGTTGATTTTCTAACAAAGACTCATAAGCAATGAGAAATTTTCGTGGTAGAGAAAATGAGTGGGCATGATTGCCCTAAGTTGTTGACTATATGGCTTTGGCATGCCCTATGGAAAATATTCAACATGTGGGAGAATGATGGAAATATGCTATATATTTTTCATGAGTTACACTCTTATAGATTGTACAATTGCCCCTTGATATTTTTTTGGGGTCTCCTTTATAGGATTTTAGGCCTGTATAAGGTAATTTTAACCCATTTTATTATGGGTGGTTAGATAATTCATGTTTATGGGGAGTTATTTTGGGTTGTGTTCTTGGCCCCATGGTTTTGGTACCTATTGTATTGTAATACCACTATGATGGTTACTTATTGATGTGCTCACATATAGTTGGACATGCAATAGGACAAAGCGAAACTAAGAAGTACATTAGTGTATGGTAAAACGGTCAAATTAATACAATAAGGTGACAAGTTATTACGCTGGATTTACCCCTGAATCCTAGGATATATCTGGTGTAATCGTGTTATTTTGTGTATGCCATTTCTCTTTTTTGTTTATCTCAATGATTTTGTAAGGCATTGTTTCTCTCGTATTTGTTTATCGAATCAAATTCTCTTTAATTCATCTCCTTTATATAGACCTCTATTACTCTTGATGGATGGAGAACACCTAATCCCAATGTAAGCTAACATCTTACTTGAATATAACCAATTCCACAAGCTCCTATTTTGCCCAATACATTAGACAAGTATAACTAATGGGAACGTGTGCCACATGTCGGCATCTCCATTAACATGTATGCATTATAATATCATCTTCCTAGGTACATGATACACCATCCCTCCTCGACATGTTTCGTCCTCGAAATATAAGATCCCAAGATTTTGTTTCAAATCATTGTGTTGGTACCCAAATTGATCCTTCCTTTGAAACCGAGCAGCATCACAATTTGATCAGGATGCTTAGAGACAAACAAATCATAATAGGAGTCGTTTTGTAGCCGGGGATGGATTCTAGATGACTCTTTATCACTCTGGTTTGGAAAGGACTGGTATCACCATGCTAAGAGTTTGACCTACCCTTACTACTTTAGGTTGTGCCTTCAACCAAGGTGAGAGGACCCATTTTGTGACTTGTATTAGTGGAAATTATCAACATTAGCAATTTGACTCTTCCTTTGTAGTATTTTGAAGGAGACCTTGAGAAAACATGGCCAATACAACATAACCTAACTCTTACGAGTTGTCACTTTAGAAAATGAAGATGTTCTCTAGACAAGGCCTAGGTCACTAAAGACAACAATAAAAACTGATTGCACTTGCATATTTTAGTAAAGGATGGATGAATTTAATGATCTTCTTTATCATTTGTGGATATACAGTGCAAGCAGGGATGGTTCATGTATGATATATCACTGAATATGTAATTTATGGTTGGGAAGTTAAGCAAGATAAAGTTGATTATACCAAATCCTTGAGAACTTTAAACAAATGTTGACAAATCCACAAGGCAAAATGACAAATGGCTTCAAATAGTCAAGACAAACCTTCAACTAGAAAATTGTGCATCTATGAAAGCTCAAAGACACACGGCTTCACACATTCTTCAAGGATTTAACATAAGAACTCATGTTAAAGACTTAATTAAACCTTAGAAGTCCCTAATATATCATGCTTATGATACACTCATAAACTGACAAACAATCTGTATCACTGAAATGAAAGTAAAGTGAATTTAAATCGCTTATTGCATCATGAAATGAAAGCTCTCTTCATAATGTAATTGCAAATGCCACAATACTGTCATGAGGACGAGATCTTGTGTGATTTCAGAGGGATTCCTAATGTAAGATTGTAATAGGAACACAAATAACTATTTGAAGATATCTCAAAATGATAGTAGACACAACATGGTTCATGATTAACACAAATTACTTAAGGTTTTTCAAATTGATCAACAAGGGAAAGTTTGTTTACAATCTCAAAGTTTGTCAATGGTTGTACATTTTCAACCATCTTGACATGATCAATCTCAAATATACACAAGAAATAACTGGTTTCTCAAATGAGTTCCTTCGGAAAATGGCTTTTCTCAGCTTTCTCTCCTTCTCTTTCTCTTTTCTCTGAACAAATTTTAGAAAAATTAACCCCCCCTTTTTCGTGATTATCCTTCTTCCTTTTATATCATCTCCTTTGCTTGTTAACTTTCAAAGTTCTTTCCCCCAAAAGTTAGAATATTCCTAAGAATATTCTCCTTTTAAAAAGTGTTCTAGAACATGGTATTTAGAAAGGTCTTTCTTGAAGTTGCCAGGTGTACAAATCACCAGTCTTTTCAATCAACTTCACTAGTGTTCGACTGGGATATCAGGTAGTCTTTTCAGCGGTTTATTTTAATCATTATTGCCTGGTATTGATTAGATAATCATTTTGAACAATCTCTGAATACCTCCAGATAATATTGAAATGACATATATCCATACTCACTTTTCAATAATCTACCTTGGGCGCCACACCCTCTGCTTCATGTCTCATTGGCTTAATTGCCACACATAGTTTCGTCGAATCACCTTGATTTACCATCTCTGCTCATCCCTAACTTTTTCCAAATCTTAAATTCTCCTCATGCGAACTAAACAAAATCTCCTTCATTTCATGGGAAAGATTGCATCAAATCAGAACATATGTCTCCTTCTCATTATAAAACTTGGCTCAATTTCATTATCATCATGCCTTTCCCTTCTTATTCTGAGTATAAGGAATTTCAAAGAGAATGGCAAAGGTGCTCGTAGCTCACAACCTGAAGGAGATTTCTTGAGGACTTAAATCAAATTTTCGATTTAAGTGGTCCTGATGAAGCTTTTGTCAGGCTCTGTTTGAGATAGAATGTGTGGGTGACACTAGAGGGCCCTTAACATACCGGCAAGTCCGATTAGCGCTTCTTACAAGGTTGATCAGGATCAATCTGTGTTTGCATCCTTCCGGTTATGTATTTCCATCTTTTTAGATGGGAGCATATGAAAAATCCTGAAGACTTGAAAAATACTGGGTTGAGAGAAGACCCCAGGTCTTTGGGCAAACCAATTTTCAATGTCCCTTTCTGTGTGATGAGGAATTTGTATTGAAAGAGATTCCTAAGGAATCATATGTGTTGTATGATAAATCCTCCATCGACACAGTGCCTGCTATCTCCCACAAAATAGAAGAGTTAGAGAAAAGGATCAACTTCCTAGAGAAAAAGCAAGTAGAGACCGTGCCTTCGCAATCAGTTTCAGCACTAGGGTCATCTTCAGGGAAAAGGAAAGGTGAACCACAATCACAACCTCCAATTGTTATCTCAGATGGGGAAGAAGACCAATCATTGTCTGCTTTGCTTCAAGGGCAGCCATTTCCTCCGCTCGAGACAACAGAGGAGATTTGCTATTCGATCGTCCACCCGCCTAATGCATTGTGCTCCTTAGGAAGAGCATGAATTATTGGGCCCTCAACCAATTCCTTCCCCGAAGGACAATCCACCTTTTACATAGAAATGGGAGGCTGGGTCAAGTTCGAGGCCTCGCAATCAACCCAATCAACAACATGCAGTATCTGCCCGCCAACCACTTCAGTGTTCCTTCTCAAGAAACTCTTAGCATATCAGTCCCTCACAAAGGGAAAGGAAAGATGACTTTCTTCACAGAGGTCTGGATCTTTTAGATTGGGTTTCATCTCAATAGAAGAAAGTTGAACTGGAGCAAATTATGAGTCATCCTAGAATGACTCTGGAGGCGTTAATGGATATGGGAATGTCCTAGGACCTGGCAGGGTCAATCATTTTCGTTCAAACAACACAAGGCTCAAGCGAGTTTGTGTTGAGGAAAAAAAAGCTTCTGAACAAGCTCCCCTTGCTCGGAGGAAGTTATGAAGTAGGGCTGAAGAATGCCTAAATGTTGTCTTCTTTTCACTGTTTCTCTTTCTGGCATGTACATATTTTTCTTTGTCATGGGCAGGGGCCCCTATAGAACCCCATTTTGTTCCTTATTCAGAGTGCAAGAAACATAGCAACATCAATCATTTACATGTTTACCTAAATGTATGTTAATTTCATCAAAGTAAATATGGCATTACTACATTCTTCCATTTTTCAATTGAAATAAAGGAACGATAAAATTCAGAGAAACAATTACTTCCAATGCAATAGAAGTGTCATTTTAAAACATCAGTTTAAAAGGATGAATATGAAAAGAGAATACAGTTCAAGGAACAACTGTCTAAGCATGTTCGTCATCCTTTGCATCTTCTTCTTCAGCTTCTAATTCTGGATCTTGTTCTTTTGGTAGCCTCGCCACATATGCATCATATCTTTTGAATAATTCATTAACCTCATCCTCATCTGGTCCAATATGATGCTTTGGAAAATCAATGCCTATCTAGATATTGCATCAATGCAATGGCCCATTTTCTGCTTGTATTCTAGTGGCCTTGCCTTCAACTCTGCAATTCTATTTTCTATTTTTCTCATGGTCTTAATGACTTCATAGGAGAAGTCATTCCTTAGAACATTCTTTTCAAAAGAGTCAAGTAAGAAATCAATCTTCATGTCCCCATAACTCTTCTTGAACTTATCAATAACCATATCCTCTAACTTTAAATCAATAGCATCAAGAGTATCATCAACCCAATTTCTTTTGACTTCAAGTTTTCCTTTGATTCCATTTAGGGTCTCGACTCTAATCTTTGACAACTCCTCAAGGGCATGTTGGCTTCCTTTAAATTCAGCTGGTACAATGTCCTCCTCCTCAACCAACTCATCACTAAGTTGGGTAATGCAGTCCAATTTGGGAAGAATACCTTCAAAGTAGAAAATCTCATTGTCGCATTGTTCAATTATCTCATCAATTTCATTAATTCTATTTTTGAGATCTTCATACTTCGATCTGGCTTTTGTAATTGCTTCTTTTCCCCTCTTGGTCAAGTTCTCAATCCATGTGTCTACTTTGCTTGAACCTTCTTGACAACCTTGTTTACCTTATTCATTCCTTTAGGGGTGTTTATATAAGCACTTGCTTGTGTTTGACTAGTCTGCCTTATCAACTGTTGTAAACAAGAACTCAAGGCCTTAACTTGCTCCTTTAATTGCCTTTTTGTCATTCCATCTTCATCAACCTTTTGCAGAAGATCACTCACTACCTCAGATACCCCTTGCTTCAATTGTTCCCTTGAGGGTTTTCCCAAAGGGATAATCTGAATGTTATAATCATCAGTTGTTATGTCTTTTCTTGTTTTACCCTCAAAAGGGGTTGCTTATTTCCAAGGTTCTTGCTCCAGATGAATCAGTGTGGGTTTTTGTGATGGTCCTGGCCCTTTTTGAGGCTCTTACTACCTTTGGAAAAGACAAAGTAGTAAGGTCAACAACTTGCACAGGGAGAACCTCTTTTTCTTCATTTGAAATCAACTCACTGATCCATCCCTTTTCTAAGCTTGTTATAGCTCTTGTTTCTTGTGATTCTTGCTTGGAGTTTCTCAGGAACAACTACCATTTGCTTGGATATTTCTTGTTCAGTTTGCACCAATGATTGTGTCTGTTCTTGATAACTTATTTCAATGGTCTCTACGCCAATCTCACCTGTGCTACTTGATTCTTTTGGATGCTCTTTTTCATGGTCTGGAACTTTAGATTGATCATCAACATTCAGGGGAGACCCCTTCCTTGCTTCTTCAATTGAAGCCATAGTGGAATTAACTTCTTCTATAACACTTTCTTGCACCAAAATTTGGGTTGTGGGACCCTTCTCTCCTGAAGTTTGCTAAGTTGCAACCTTACCCTTTTCATGCTCCAACGATGTATTTTGTAATGCCATGGTAGGTTGTTCCTCCGAAACAACTCCACATTTCCCACCAAAGGCTGTAAATTCTTACCAGTGATGATTTTTGCATCAGCAATTGCATCTTGTGCTATTTTCAATCTCTCTTCAAAAACAAATTTTCCCTCTTGAGGAAAGTTATCAGTTTTGGTCACCTTAGTAGAAATAGATATAGCCTCTTTCATTAATAACTCAACATTAGTGTCCTTTTCAACAAACAACTCTGGTTTACCCAATTAAAGTCATTTGTCCTAGGGAAAGCTTTTCAGTTTCTTGGGTCCTCTCTTCAGTAGTTGATACATGAATATCTTTTTCCAATTCTTTGCTTGCTTGAATGCTATCCACTGGTGTTAGTATTGGTTCATCTACAGATAAATTAAGTGCATCCAACATGGAAAATCCTTCACCAGTATCAACATCAATTACATCAGTTTGGCACTTTGCAAATTCATGCATTGTTTCGACTAGAGGCACATTTATATCCTTGCAAGCAAAGTTTCAGAGATTTTCATACCTGGGGTAACAAATTGATTGTCTACTGGATTAACTGCAGTACTTCCTTGGGAAACTAGACTTTGAGTGCATTCCATTGTTTTTTCCATAACAGACAGAGATGGGATCAAAGGATCTGATTTCTCCAAACGTGGCAGTGATGCATCATGTTGCTTTTGGACAACATCACTCCTTTCAGACTGGGGGATCAATTACCACATCTTGGTGCTTGAACTTTGTAGGTGTATGGGCTCCTACTCTTACCAAGACTGGCTGGTGAATAACCTTGTGTTTTTTGTGTGTTCTCTCAAACCTTTTTAAATCTGGTGCTGCCCTTCTTTCATCCTTGTGTGGCTTAGACTGAATGTGGCCACTTGCAATGGCCCCACTCATCAACTTTTCAGCACTATGCTTTGCTTTGGCGAAACACTTGGATGGACCACATGTGATGCCAAACCTTTCCCCTTTGCTGAATTGGTACTGCAAAAGTGATAGGGGCATTCTCCATAGATTTTAAAAGCATCTCTTCAGTCTTTTGCTTGAGAACTGACATAGAAGTGCCAGTTCCACTAGTGGCTGATGTCCACTCATCAATGAATTTAGAAGTAGGTCTTTTGGATGGAAATTGAGGGGCCTTTCCTCCTAGTGGGTCCATTTTATCTGCGTCCTCCCTCAGGGGTGGAATATCCTCACTCAGGTTTCCCAAACTTCAAAATTGTTTAGGATTTTTGTATTCTGGAGTGAAAGATCAATATTCTTTTGGGTCAACTAGTTTACAGTCCTCCTCATTACATCAGTTATTCTTAAATAAGGATCATCGATTCTACCATATTCCAGTCTAGAGGAGATACAGTTGACCCCCACCTTCTGATCAATATAAAATCTGCTCACTTTGTGTGTGGATCATCCATAATCCCCTCTGGGATAACCACAATTTTGTAGTCTATTATCTGTGATAGAGTCATTCTGGAAAAATCCCTTAACTTGACTTCTTCCTCATCCTTGTAGTTCATCCAGTAATCCTTGAAATGGGGCTCATGCTCAAAGGTGTTTGCAATGTTGTTAAACACCCATCTGATGTCATAATTAGGCCTAGCCTCAAACTTTTCCATATCAAATTTCTGCATTTCCTCTTCAATCAATCTAGCCTTTATGATGGAAATTTGATATTTGTTTTATGCCTCCCAACAATTATTTTATGCACAGGTGTCAGTTGTCTTACCAGTTCCCATAAAATCAATTTATCATCTACATACCTAGGCAACTTATATGGCCTTCCCTCAAAACCACTAACTCTTATGTAAGTAAACCTTTTATATTGGATAAAGCAACATCCATATTCCAAAATTACTTGTCTAGCTTGTTTAGACATCCTATATTGTCCCCACTCTGGCTTAAAAAGACAAATGATTGGGGCAAAGAAAACATCATTAACTAACCTTACATTCCCACTCCAGTTGATCAATTGTAGTTGGGGAAATATCTCGTGCATTTGACATTGCTTAAAATCTACACGTGGTGACAAACTTGGGAAACGTTTGTGCCCTGCAACATTATAAATGAGATATGTCATCATATAAAATTCAAGGTCTGCAATATCTCCCATTTCAATTTTTGCTTTGCTAGAGTGACCATGTGATCATGGAGTGCGTCTGCAATAAAGGTGGCCCAACAAATGCTCCCTTTTTTCTCCATAATAATCCATATGTATGTAGTCATCCATTCTTTGAATTCATTTGTTGTTTCTAAACCTGCCATTTGACTTAGCAACACGATGACATCCTCAACCTCCTCTACAAACTGTGCCCTAACCAGCTTCTTAGGGATTCTAGCCGTTGTCCTCTTCATGATAAGCCAATTTGTATTTATCATCTTGACATAGTCCTTCTTCTTTGTTTCATAATCCTTCAGAGCCAACTTGATGCCAATGGTAATTGGGTTTGCGACTATAGGCAATTTTAACATTATTCGATGGCTGCTGGTGTTAGTGTTAGTATTGCGTCCCCACTCTGTCCGACACCTCCCTCTTTTCTGGATCATAGTTCATAACACAAAGTGCCACACTAACTCAGGGCAATGAACAGAGGGTGGGATGGCACCAGCTAGAGCAATACAACTTTCTTGAATTGCTTTTAAGGATTCACTCTAATGGGGACCTTTTAACCTTTGGAGGAAGTCATCTAAATTAGCGCCCATTAAATCTGTGTCTATAATCTTATCTAGATCACTTGTGATTCCCGACACAGACGAGAATGAGGATGGTATAGTCTTCATTGTTCAAAAACCCTAACTTTCCTTTTAAACCAACCTTTCCAATGAAAGAGAAATACATGAGTTTGAAGCTCTTACCAGTCAATCCACAAGTGCCTAAACAATTTAAACCCAAATCAACAACTTAAATCCTCAGGTTCGCAATTTGAGCTCCACACTAATGACACGATAATTCTTCACGCAAATCACAAAGGCAACAACAAAAATCAAGCCAATTGGTAAATAAAGACGAAAGCATTCACAAGCTTTAAAACATCCTTGATTTGCGTAGCAACATTAATGGCGGCAGAAATAAATGCACTGCATCGAGACCATTCAATCCGTCGTTTTACAATTTTAAAAATGAACCGTCCACATGGAATAAAGCTTTTCGCTATCACGGGCTCGGGGGCACCTTTTGTAATTTTGTAACTTTAAAAACTTTGCATACTTTTGGCAAACTTGACCCACCCATCTGCCTTTTGGTTTTCAATACTGGCTCAACACGTGGTCGCATTTGAGTGCTAGCGGGGCTGCGGCTCCTTTTTGCAATTTTACTCCTTTTCCAATTAAAACCAAAAGTATCAAAATGTCCGATGACCCGTTTCCCGCCTCCTTTATAAACAAATACCATGTGTCCTTGGCAATGGCCTCGGGGACCTTTTACACTTTTAACACCTTTTATCTTTAAAGTGCACAAATACAATTATGCACCGCTTCCCGCATCCACTCAACTTGAGACATGTGTACACCTTTGGGGCGGAAAGAAAAACTACTTGTGTTGCTTTATGGTCGCGAATATTCGAGGAATATTTGTTGGGTCACGGACCAATTTTTAATTCGTGAATGCCATAGAAAAATACAAGTTTACGAATTGGACCCACCACACCGCATCCAATTTAAAACCACCACGTACCAACAAGCGAAGGGAGACAAAATGCACATACAAACATGATCCTCGACTAAAAAGAGGAAAGACCAGACTATACATAGAAAAACCACAGAGCCGACTCGCACCTCAACAGGAAAACAAAAAAATATAGTAGACAACAATGGCAAAGCTTAACCGAATAAGGGTGAGATAAATTCGAGCACCAACACATTGCACTCTTCCCATCATGCTCAATCATCCAGCCACCCATAAGTGATCTTGGTGGGTGAAATCTCTTTGAACCTGCTTCCATATTTTGCTGTGCCATTCTGATTCCATTAATGATCATAGTTCCTCCTTGGATTCTGTGTATAGCTATAATGATTGTTGCTGTGATGTGGCCTAACATGCATCCATGATTGTTTCCTCTCATGATGTTGTGGCTGTCTATATGCCTCAACCTTAGTACCTCTAACCTTATCAACCTCTCCTTTCTCTTTCTTTGGCTATTGCCTTAGTTTCTTTAGTAGATGAATTATTAGTTTCTCCTTTTTCTTCAAATTCTTATTGGTCTTTTGCTAAGTCCTCATGCTTTGCTTCACCATCTTCATATTCTTCCCCATGCTCTACGTTGACCTTTCTTTGCTCTTTGCTCGGTGTGATATCTTGCAAGGTGACCATCTTTTTCTTGTACCAAAGCTTCATGAACTTCTTTTGCACATTGATAGAGACTGTTTCACAAGGTCTTTAACGATGGATATCCAAGAACAATATTCAAACCATAGAAATTTGATTGCAAAACATATCTGTCCATAGCGAGCTTCAAATTTTAAAAAAAACATGAATATTCTTACCCTTTGCTTGCACTTCTTTGATATTCTTTGACTGGAACCTATAGATGTCGAGCCACATCCATGGCGATGAAGTTATGCTTGTTGTTAGGGTTTATGGGCACAATTACCCTCTTTCTTTAAAAGCATCCATGAAATTAAAATATTGAAGTTGTTTTCCTTGGAGCTAAACAGTTTGCTCCGTTACCTTCCTCAACTTCATCACAATCCTCTTCTCTCTCCTTTTGCAACATCTGTAGCTTCTTTGCCATCATCATCATGTTCCTCTTTTTCTTCATCATTATCTTTTTCTTGTATTTTCCACCGATTTAAGAAAATATATTCCAATTCTTCGTACGAAAGTTTCCTTTGCTTTTGGATGTGCTTCTTTGATATTCTTTTCTGGAACCTATATATGTCGAGCCACATCCATGGTGATGAAGTTATGCTTGTTGTTAGGGTTTAAGGGCACAATTACCCTCTTTCTTTAAAAGCATCCATGAAATTGAAATATTGAAGTTGTTTTCCTTGGAGCTAAACAATTTGCACCGTTACCTTCCTCGACTTCATCATAATCCTCTTATCTCTCCTTCTGCAACATCTGTAGCCTCTTCTATCATCATTATGTTCCTCTGTTTCTTCATCATTATCTTTTTCTTTTATGTTCCACCGATTTAAGAAAATATATTCCAATTCTTTGTCACGAAAGTTTCCTTTGCTTTTGGATAAGCTCACCATACCATAGCAACCCAAAACCATTGAGACAAAGTATAAAACTTACTGGCCACCATCTTTTTTGAAAACAGGTCTCCTTAAATTGAGCCACCATTCTCTTGCATTTATATCATCCTTTTTGGAAAACTTTGGTAACTTCATGATCCACCAAAACTATGGTTTCAAGAACACCACCCTAAATTTGAGAATATAAACATGTAGACAAATAGATCTGAATATCTCATTTGACAATCCTTTGACTGGAAAATTTCAAGGTGATGTCGGCCTTACAACTGAAAACATTGAGATAAAAGCTTAGCTAATTTTTTACTAGCTTTTTGAAAATGTAAATAAGTGAGAACCCCTAAAACTACAATAACTTTCTCAAATGCATCTTGTATCCTACCCAAAGTGCGTTTTGTAGCAAATCTTGGTAACTTCACCCTATAGCCAAGTTCTTCCTTGAGTTCCACTAATGCTTGTTAAGAGAAATGTTTTTGTTGTAAGCCCTTGTGTCGAGCACCGCGAAATTTTGCAAAGAAAGCTGACTGTATTGCTAGTCATGTTAGTCCTAACTATTTTTTAACTACAATTTATTAACCAAACTAATTGATTAGCCTTATTGTGATAGTTCCCAAATATGGTCGGATCTGCACAAAATTCGGCTGGATCCGGATTTTTTTGTTGACTCAAATGAGTTTGGTCCAGGTTGGCTCTTTTTTTGCAGTATAAACTCACTCAACACCCTTAAACACATTATTAAATATTAATTATAATATAAGTGATATATTACATTATTAATGTTTTTCATTGTACTTGTGTAATGTCACTTTCGAGGGCTGAAACTGAAAAACAGGGAATTAACAAAAACCCCAATCTGATTTAAATCTGAATTTTGGACCAGCAAACTGAAAATTAAATCAGTATGGAACAGCGATCTGATTTTTATAACAGCAGTCTGAAAAACACAAAATTTCACCCAAATATCACCCTACAATTCATCCATAATATTTATAGACCTTTTAGGAACACCTTAGAACAATTTTTATCATGAAAATCAAGCAAATACCCAACTGGAAAATTAATTATTAACAGCAGAAGTACAGCAAAGAGAAATAATCAAAATGAGGGTTTTCAAACCCCAACAATGCCCAAATATGAGTGATTCCAGCCTTATAAATTATATCAAATCTGAATATCAATAAATGAATGAGTGCCATGCCCTAGAAGGCACTTAGAATGACCTCTACCCTAGTCGCTCCCCTAGGAGAGGGCTCCAAAAATATATAAAAGTCCTTGTAGGTCTTCTTCTTGATCCAAATCTGCAAAGAGTCTTCAATAGAGATCTTCAATTCACCAAAATGGAGAGTTTTCATTCTCCACCAAGCCACAAGGAAGGTTTTTGTCCTCCTTGGATGCCACACAAGAGGGTTTTCGTCCTCAAGTGGAATGGTATTGAGCAACCAGCCCAACAAACCAAGTGTAAGTGTAAATGTGCCAAAAGATGATCTCCAAATGAGGTCATACAACCTCTTTTATACCCCTTGCTTGGCGCCAAAGGCCAAATAGATGAGGACCGACCTCCAAGCTCACTTTATCTTTTAATTCTTTGTTGGGAAACTCATAATCCCAGCCAACCTGCCTAGGGAGATAAACACTAAAGAAAAACATTAAAAATAATAAAAGAAAACAGAAACGAAGCTCACTTACTTCCCTTGTTCACTTAATCTTCTTGGCCACGGAAGAGAATGGCAAGAAGTCTTCATTTGGCCTCAATTCGAAAAAGAGACATTACAAGTTGTCATTTTTTGCATATTTATAAATTATGCTCATATATAATATGTATATATTTTGCACCAATTTTTTTGAGCATCCTCTAGAATTCCAGATATTTGATTTTTTTGCCTTCTGAATGGATTCAAATTTTTGAAGTTAGTAACTATGCTTATTGTTTAATTATTGACCGGACTATAATTAACTTAGATATAGCTAATCTATTAACTAAATCCTAACCTATAATTAATTGATCTACACTAAATTAATTCTAATTCTGATTAGTTTTAGAATTTTAGTTAACTACTTAAATTATATTAAATTTAAATTAAGTAACCTAATAAATTATTTTAATTAATTAACATCTTTACTATTTATTAACCTAGTGTTACTTGGCTAGATACCGAATTATGGACTTTGTCATTTTAAAACCTTAATTCATTAGCTCCTTAATAAGTTAATAATCTAAACTAAGATAATTTCAAGTACATTACTTGATTTATTCCATATAACTAATTACCAATAAACCTAGTAGATAAATTCATTTAAGTACTAATAAACTAAATATCTAATTGATTAAATAAACTAAATCTATCGATCAATAATTTTAGTAGTCAACCTACAATTATTTAAATTAATCAATATATTAGTGAGTAATTATTTAAATTATCTGCCGAAAGATCTAAAAAACATCTTGTACTAACCCTAAAATTACAATTTTTGCTACACAAGTGGAAGTGTGTGTACAGTGGGTGGTATTGGTGAGAGGCGAAAGATGGAGGAATGTAGATGGCAGATGAAATAGCGAATGGAGATGAGTAAGGAGCATGACAAAGAAGTGGAGGGCATGTGAAGAATGCAGGCCGCGACACTGCTGATTTGATGGTTAGAGGTGGAATCAGGCTGTGTGAGGAATGTATGTAACAAATAGGACAATTTTACAGCAATGAGGAAGAATAGGTGGCGTTGGAATGGGAATAAAGCTTAAAAACACCAAGGATTTCTTACTTGAATGTATTAGATGTGGACTGCCACACCTAAACCAAGTTTATCTTCAAGATAGCGTTAAATGTGAGAAGGTTAACACTGTAATGAAATAGATGTGGACTGCGACACCTAAACCAAGTTTACTTTCAAGATTGCATTAAATGTGAGATAGTGAACACATGGCTGCATTTGTGTTAGCAAAAGGTGCGTGGTGGTTGGGAAATAAGTGTTGAGTAAGAGAGGACGAGTCTTGTGTAGATGGATTGCAACATCAAGAAAAGTAGTTGCCTAAGATGTTGACTGCTTGCAAGTGTCCAAAGGTGAGTAGAGAAATGTGTGGGGTGAATACGGGCAAGGAAAATAGGATAGAGGAGTGTATTGGTCTTCCCACAAGTTTATTTCAAGATAATAACATTGGAGGGCAAACCGGAGTGTGAAAGTTAATGTATTATCCAAGTCAAGTCTAGATTGGTTATGTTTTATCAACAAAATTTATGATGAGAAGTCAACAAAGTCATAGTGTTCATGGTTAGAATTTACTTCCCCCATTCCTTGCCTCCCCATTTAATTTCTCCCGAACTCTTTTGCCTTTTTTTTTCCTTGTGTAGGAACCATACATGATTTTGAGGCCACCGCTTCTAATTTAAATCAAATTAGTTTCTTCAATATGTTAAAGTTGGAGTCGAGACCATACAAACTCTATTATCAATAATGGGCTCCAACATATAGATGCAAAATAAATATAAAAATGCCTGCCCATTACTTCCTTCACCTTAAATTGTGCGAGCCCCAATATAACCCGAAATGATCAATCTTGGCGCTGTTCATACATCAACACACCCCACTTATCTTACACAACAACTGTGCCATCTCGCGCTATGCATGTTACCTCAGCACAACATTGGCTATCCAGACAACACTTTCATGAAGCATATTGCATAGCTTAGTCCCTATGCAAAACATCCCAAAAGCACATTGGTCACGTGGAGACACCACACCTCGTTGCACCATTACAAATGCACTCCCAAACTTTGTGTCATGTCGGAACATTTGCTAACATACCACACATTTGGAGGTCAAGTTGCATTACCGTTGGGAAATAGTCACACATGGAAAGCCCAAATGGTTCAACTTGATAACGTATCTTTAATCCTTCGCGGTTTTGTAGTCTATGTTTACATATCTATAACATTAGATAACAATTAGATTGTGGAAGATAAGCAACCATACATCTCCCTCGAGAGTATGTCATGTACACAATGCACAAACTAATAATTTTTTATTTGTTTGAGCTATATTACTTTCTCTATTTTGAATGTAGTTCATATTACTTCGCATACACTTAATAACACGTCTAAACCATCATTTAGAGTGTTGGCCCCTTGACGTCCCGGGATTTGAACGGTGTATGGGCATAATAATAAGGTGCCTTGTAGCATTTCTTGGTGTCTCAAAATGGTGGGAAGGGCTCGAGAGACGGGGTCCAAGGGCCTAGGTTTGGGGATGGCGATGCAAATATATACAATACACACTTAAATTAGCTATAAAAATGTATTAGGAACAACAAATGAAACTTTGAAATACTAAACATATTACATTAAACAATGAAAGTGCCAAATATCACAATATTAATATTTATATTCAAAATGAATATTACATTGAAAATTCAAATACAATTGGCGAGTGGCTCAATGCCTCTAATGAGCCTAATCATTCCCAAAGTCTGCGCCAAACTCCTCATCACTCAACTTGAATAGTTGATCAATGTAGACTTGGCACGTGGTCTAACTCTTATTATTACTTGTTGCTTCAATGCTCTCTTGCTTTCTTGTTAATGCTCTCTCTCTTGTTTACTAATGCTATTGTTCTCACTCTTGCTTGCTAATACTCTCACCTTCTCACTCTTGCTTGCTTTAGCTAATGCTTTCACTCATGCTTTGAATTTTTGATAGTGATTTGGACTGAAGGTGTAAGTGTTATTTATTGTATTTTTATAGGGCTTAGGGGGTGAGTGGGGCCCATTAAATATTAGGGTTAGGGTTGGGGGCCAAAAATTATAAAACAAAATGATTTAAAAACACAACACTTTTTGATAGGCTTATCTTTGTCGGGGACGATCGGGAGTCTTCGGGATAGGTTGAGGAGATGCTTAGAAGTTTCCGAGACATGTCAGGGCGTCCTAGGTTCTTGTAAAGTCCCCAAGATGGGGGATGTCTCGAAATGTTCCATCTTTGAGAGAAATGTTTCATGGACATCCCCTCTTGCTGGTGGTGGTGGGGTTAAATGTTTCATGGACGTCACTCATGAGAGACATCAATTTTTTTGGGGCGGGGAATGCGTCCACGTGAAATGGTTGTGACATGTCTCATTTGTGGCTTAGGTGACTACTTAAAATTTTGTTTGTCAGATGGGTTTAGTAAGAAGAAAAATAAGGAACTACTTATAATCTTTACTCGAGCATTTTAGGAAAGATGAAAATATGTATTGGCTTTGGAATATTTTATGAAAGATAAAAAGATGAATTGGCTTTGAAATAATTACATGATGATTTCCCGTTACAAAAAATGCCACAATTGTCTCTTCCATCTTTAATATTGTTAAGAAAATATTGAATTAGTGCTCACATTATTTAAATGTGTACGTTTGAATATTATAATGTGGTGTAGTAAATTATAATAAACAAATCATATTATGGGTTATAAAATGTTATTGTTTAGGATGTGTGTTGTTACGTGAGTAACAATCACACTAGAATTAGATATTCGGGGATTGGTAGTTAAACAAACTCCTTATTCATAGGAGTAATATTCTCTATATATTTGTAATGACTCTCGGATGAATATAGTAAGAAGAGTAGTATTATTGTTATTGATGTAATTCATTATTATGTTAAAAATCTGAGTATACCAAAACAAATAGGAGTTGATGGATTCGCCACATTTGAAGGAAACGCTTGATCGGGGCATTTTTATTTTATGCATAATTAAGTTCATACACATTTATAGTTTTTTTTTTTTTTTTCGCACAAAATTTAAGCTTTACGAAAAGGTCAACACATATACTACTATATTCCTAGAGGTTGCCCCTTATTTTTATTTTTCTTGCATTGAATGGTAGCTCACATTCGCGTTTACGATCTGTGTGTCAACCATAAATGTCCCTTTTTCTTGTCCGTGGATGCCCTTGCCCTATTCTTGGATGGTTCTAGATCCGCCAAATTTGTAGTTTGTAGCCGCATTCTTAGATTTTGTATTTAATCTTGGAAACATTGGTATAAGTTACTGTTTGTGGGCATGAACTAGATAGGTTGTGTTGTGGTATTTTCGCCGCCAATGTTCTACTATTTTGAAGGTAAACATAAAATGTAATAATAAATTGTTATTATGTTTGCTATTATTGACTATACGGGTAGTGTTTTTTTTTAAATTTTGTTTGTTATTATCATATAGAATCAAAGAACTTGTCATTTTATATTTTATTATAAATTAATGAAAAAATTATATTATTCTTTAATTCATATGTTATGTATTTTTTTCTATTGATACCTAGGGAAAAGGCCCTAGCTTGCAAAAAAAGATACATTAAGTTCCAGTCCAAGATAACATCGCTCATCTTGGACTCTCAAAAGATCAAATCACCTTATTGTGCTAACAATGAGGTGAGTGCTGAATAAAGTCTCCATCCCTCTCATCCCATTGCTAATCAATTCACTATATACAAAAAAGAATTGCCAAAATGGCTACATCCGAATCCTACAAAAAAAACTAACGACAAACACTAACCATGGTCTAGATAAGATAAGATACGATAATGCTATTAATGTCCAACACATGACCACAAAAGTAGGTCAATGGGATCTAGAAACACACCACTTCATCAGAGCAACCAAAACCAGAAGAAAAATTAATAAGAAAGGAGAGCAAATGGATAAGCTACGAGAACCACCACCTTGTCTTTGAGTAGCGGTTGTGTAACCGCCCCTCTGCACAAAACGGCAAGCGATTGCGTAACCGCGGTATGCGTTCACCGACGGACTTATCACTAATAAAAACAAAAAATACATCCACGAACAATCGTGGATTTGAAGCGTCTGGACTGTGTCTCTTCCTTGTTTGCCCCTTCCTATTCTCTAGTGCACGGGAGGACATAAGAAGTAGCTATAAAAACAAGAAGAGCAAGTGGATTTGATCATCGATTCATGGGAGAAGTGAGCAAGAAGACTTTGGTGTTGGAATTGATTTGTAGAAGCAAGGTGTATGAGCGAGAGCAAGTAGAGAGGGTGGAAGTAACATTGTTGTCTTCCTTCATCTTCTTATAATCTGTATTTATTTCAATTGGCCAATATATAACTGGGAAGAAAGAGCAATTTCCCTTCTCGACTGGTTTTCCCTCAAATTGGGGGTTTCCAGGATAAAAATATTGTGTGTGTTTGAATTGTTTGTTCTGATTTTGCTGCAAATTAATTCTAAGTGCTAGAATTCATTCACTAACTCTTAGAATTGTCATTTTCCAGTAAATTGGAAGTAGGAACAACAATGTGGTTTTGTACGTTTCCAAAGTAGCGGTTTACAAATCAGACCAAAAGAAATAAATTTAGATTCACATCACGTGGCTTCTTTTCCTTTACGTGTCGGGGAAACTTCCGCTATAATCTCCACTTTGAATTCTCATCTTCTTGGGTGAAGAGGTGGAGAAGCACAACAGCAGGGCAAACCAACCATTGCCTCCCTCGGAAGAGGAAAGACCAAATTGGAATCCAAGGCTTCATGCCCCTTTGACACGGTCTGTAGGCCCCGAGGCAAAGTGTGAACGTGAAACTGTAGACTCATTAACCTTTCTTCCAGGCTTGCATGTTCCCAATGCAAGATGAATTGGCTGAAGCATTTGACAAAATATTGGTTGAGCTCAAACATTGGGCCATCTCAAAAACATCGCGTCTACTCACCCATTGATTCAAATCCAACATCAAGTTTCTCATGGGATCACAAATATTAGCTTCTTCCACCTCATTAAACTCTTCTGCTCTGAGACCAGGCCTTTTGCAACCACGCCCGCATGGCAACATTTTTGATTATCCCATCCATACATGAGGCAAAAGAGATGCCCGCATCTTCACCAGTAAAAGCCGTCTTTCTCTTCTTACTTGGTGTTGCTTCCGAACTACCCGGATTCTTCATAGAGGGACTGCTGAAAGAACAAACACTGGAGCACTGGAGAAAAACTCAAGCTAGCCAAGCCCTCGACGGATTACCGGTGAGAGAGAAGGCACGTTGGAGGACTCTGTTAAATATGCCTTCGGTACACATCGCACGGGAAAGGGATGTGTTCTGTACCTTTAACCTAGTTAGTTATTTTCCATAGCTTGCCATAAGCCTTAATACCAAAGGCATTTATCACCTCGGCCGTCAAAAGAAATTTAATCATCTTCGTGATAAAAGACATTCTTTGCATTGAGGGAAATAAGGAGAGAATGTCACTTGGAAAATTCCCCATCCATACTTGGCGGTTTTTTTGATATACATCCCAAACCTCTGCTCCTTTGTTAGCTAAGCTATCAGCTACTTGGTTCCCTTTTCTTTTTATATGAGAAAAGGAGACCTCTGTGAAAAAGGGAAGGATGGACCTGATTTGCTGAAAGATTGGATCTAACATCCATGCCTTGACGTGCTTTTCATTGATAGCACCTATAATGATTTGGGAGTCCCCTTTATCCATAAACGAGGCCAATTCTGGTTTTTAGCTTCCGAAAGCCAAAGAGGAGAGCCATGCCTTCTACCACATTATTGGAAGCCACACCATAGTCTCACAGTTAATGCCAACAGACGCCGACACCGTGAGTTCTGAAAATACAGCCGCAACTGGCTTTGCCCGGATTTCCTTTCGAGGCTCCATCGAAATTTAATTTGATCCATCCATCCCTAGGATCCTAGTATCATGCTAATAATAGCTAATATTTCCAAAATAATATGCCATTCGTTCAATGAAAAATAGAAAACAATATCGAAAATTCTAGTAGCTAAAGCTGAAGCAGCTACTTTTGAAGTAACAGAAAGAAAAGCAACGACTGGGGTGGGAGAGTTAGAGTCGAAAAGAGGATTCTTCCCTCCTTTCTCTCATTCAGAACCGTGCATGAGACTTTCTTCTCGCACGGCTCCTAAGTGATAAAAAAGAAGAACCTAATCGTTTTATTATTATTTTTTTTTTTTTTTATTACCTTCCTCGTGTAGGTATAAGACTGAATCTATTCAATCAATAGGCCGCCATAAAGCATCCAAATCTTCCCGAATCCCATTATCGGGAGAAATCATAAGTTCTTTATTATTATTAGTTTTCTTGGTTATTTTATTGATTCAATATATTTTTCTTTAAATTATATGAAGATAAGTATTATGATAAAAACTATATATTTATTTATTAGACATTAAAAATTTAGAAATAGTTTGAAAAAATCATTATTTTTAGTATGTTCTCTTAAAGAGAGAAATAATGATAAGACTAAGAGAGCAATTGTTCTATGATAAATAAAAACTAAGTTTGATATATTTTAATGTTGAAAGTCAATAAGATAATTTTGACATGTTTATTTTATATAAATGATAAAGGTATTTAAAAATATGTTTTTATTTTGTTTTGTACAATGAGCTCAATAAAAATGTGAACTACCTTTTTTGACATGCACGAGTTCTAAGTCTCATTCATGCACTCCACCAATAAAAGAGATCAATTGTGCAGAATCGAGTTTTTGACTACTCTTCTCCTTGGCATTGGATGGGTATTTAAAATTATTTTATCTACGTTGCCGGGATATAGGTGCGCGTTCGGGTATGGGTTTGGTATGCGGATATGTTGATTTTAAAAAACCCTTGGGTACGATACGTCTTGGATACGTCCATACATATATTATACGTATACTCATTCTACTCATTTTTTAGTCCATATGAAATACAAATTTTGAAAAATATAGTAGGATCAATGTTCAAAACATTCAATATACTTAAATTTTACATTTTCATTGAGCATGTGGCTGTCATACATATGATATATGAATATCATGTCAACGTGAATACAAACAATCTAGAATATATCATCTAGATTTTCCTCAAAATCAAATTCTTGCATGCCACTCCCTCTAGCTCCACTCTCAATAGCTCTGCTCTTCACTCCTCGTGAGCTCCCTTTGAATGTCATATTCGCCATCAAATATTGAAAGTGGGGCTAAAGTGGCTATGGAGGCATCCAAGTTTATGGTCTCTAGAAGAATATCGCAAAGTTTGTGAGGACATCTAATATCGTCCTCAAATTTGTGTGACAAGAAACATAAATTGAAATGCACATTCCAAATCCTTAGCCTTTTAGGATGCCAACTTGTTTCGTTAAGCTAAGTAGATAAAGGCACGAATACTCCAAATCCGCTCTGTGGATGAATTACTAGCCAACCACTACAAAAAAAAAGTTTGTTAATTGTTGGAAATATCAATAACATACTAAGTTCTAACAATGTATAAAATATATGTTAGTATTGAGTAAATAAAATTTTCAAAAAATGTTATACCTGTGAGAGAATTTTGATGGCGATAGGTCGTAGGTACTTGGCATCATGGCCATGTACATACCACCATTTGATTGGGCTCATGGTGTACTTGTTGATGAGAGCCTCAACCTCTCCCACGTTGCCTTCTGAAGCTACAAACATGCCCATTTAGTTGTGGACCACATAGGCTATGGATGGATCAAGAAAAAGTCTTTTGAATGCTGCCCTAGTTCTTTTTGCATCTTCCAAGTTAGAGAATGGTGGTTGTCTGCATTAGGTAGCTCAAGTATTTCAAAACTATAATACTTTGGGTTTAGTGCATGCAAGCAAGGCGATGTAATGGGGTGGTCACTTTATTCTACCTTTTTATGACCGCACTCTTGATCTCATTGTAGGTCTCTTTTGGATCTTGCTCCTTTGTTTGTATGACCTCTCTTACATGTTCAAGCATAAAGTCTATTCCGTCATAAATCTCTCCCATGCACTCTACATTAGTACACTTATTTGATCATGAAGAGAATGGGCTCTATAAAATCGAGCAAATCTTGAACCTTGGCCCACCATTCATTATCAAGGACCAATGATTTTACGTTTGCGCTTTCTCTCGTACTTGTTTGCCTTCACACTTTGTCCAAACATTGTTGATCACCATATTGCTTAAGACCTCTTTTACTTTCACAAGTCATCTCAAAACAAGTGTGTGAGGGGTGAATCTTGTCTTTGCGAACCTTGACAACTCCAACCTCAAAAATCTCCTGAGTATGGCATCTGACATACGATGGTTTGTGATAAACTTATGAATGTGTAAATTTGTTTAATTCATGGGATTTTTCCAATCTTTTGCACCATCAAATTAATGGAGTGGACAACACAAGGGGTCCAAAATATGTGCTTGTATCTATCCTCTATAATCGATCCGGTTGCTCTACAATTTTTAGCATTGTCTGCAATGACTTGGACAACATTTTGGGGGTCCATTGACTAAATATCCTCTATCAAAATGTCGGCAATAAATTGTGCATCTTTGACTTCCCCTTTATAATCAATGGCTTTTAGGAACATTGCCCCTTTAGGACATACTGCAATAACATTTATTATGGGTCTATTTCGAGCATCTTTCCATCCATTTGAAGTGATGGAAACCTCTCGAATCCTAACATGAATCTAAAATTGGTTGCAAAAAAGTTTGAATGTCTTCCACTTCCTTCGCCAAGGGTGTGGTTCAAACATTTTCATAACATGAGTTTTGTACCCTTGTGGAGTTTCATTGATAGCCTTCACCATCTCATTGCCAATATGAAGACCTATATTGAAGGGCTGCCCACATGCATAAATGCAACAAGCGATCAACTCATCAACAATGTCTTGCTTGTCATTATTGAATGCTTTTTCCAATGCTCTTTTTGGCTTTTTCATGAGGTCTCTTCCTCAAAAGGTGTATCAAGTGGATGAGCATGAACTTGACTTTGAGTTTGGATGAAAGGATGAGTAGCGGATGTAGGTGTGCGTTGTCTTGATGAAAGCCTTCTTTGCGAATGCAATATGTAGAACTTGATGCCATTCTAATCTTTTTTTTATCACCAAAATCGCCATAAAGGCACGAGGTGAGAGCATACACATAGTTAAGATTTTTATAAAAAATCAAAAGCATTTCACCTTTACATAAATAATAAATGATAAAATATTAATTATTAACAATGTCTTAAAAATAACATTATTTACTAATTATTAATTTAAATTTTCTAACCTAGAACGTGATGCCATCCTAATATGTTTTTGATCACTTAGAGCACCATAAAGGCGAGACGTGAGAGCATGCACAAAGTTCGGATATAAAAAAATTAAAAACATTTTACCTTTACATAAATAATAAAATAACAATATTTACGAAGTATTAATTTTCTTGAATTTGATGCCATCTTAACTTTTTTATCATCAAGATCACCATAAAGGCGCGAGGAGAGAGCATACACTTAGGATGTGTTTAAAATAAAACTAATAAATTATGAAATGCAATAAATTATAAAACATAAAAAAATAAAAAACAAGGCTGAAATAAATAAAAGTACCTATAAACAAGGGCAACAAGTAACAATGGCTGCCTCCAAATGTAGATCCTACTTACAATAAAATTCAAACAAAGGTATCCTTCAAACATGACGCGTCTCCTCCTTTGAAGGATCAATAAAACAATTTTGCCTCTAAACAATGACTTCCTCTAAACAAACTTGAGCTCCTTGCAAGCAATGGCTGGTCCCAGTCTTGTCCTCCTTGCGATGGCTGCTTCAAAACAAATCCTTCTTCCAATGGTTGCTCCTCTTCAATTCCTCTTTGGCTCTTTGCTAATATACTTGCAAAAACCAACAATGAATTGTTTGTGTGTTTTGTAAATGGTTGAGAGCCTTTTTGTAGCTTTTAGTAAAGTTTAGGGTTTATTGTTTTATTCATTTATGAGTTAGGGTTTGTTTTTTTGGTCATCAACCAAGTCAAAATAAAAAAAAACTTTTTGTTTAGTCCCCCACTACCAAACTTTGTGCGTACATCCCTAGTACGCCACAGGCGTACCTGTGATATACTTGAGACGTATTCATACCATATTTGGGATGGATCCGTCTTTGAGTACATATCCGGGGGTATGGGAGAGGGGGGATGAACCCATGCTTCCCAATATTTTATCTTTAGTTCCTAGTCCCACTAATGAAACATAAACAATTTGTTTTAGTTACAAACTCCACTTGGCTTTGCTTATTGTGGCGCTGATAGTGCAACCCAATTGGCGTCTTCAGTTACTTCTAGTGTCTTGGTTCACAAAAAATTGTAACCTTCGGTTCCCAATCCCATTAATGGAAGATAAACAATTTCTGGTAGTTATAAACTCTACTTGGCGTTGCTTCTTGTGGTGCTGATAGTGCCAATTTGTGTCATTTGTTATTTTTCGGTGTCTTGGTTCAAGAATAGTTGTATCTTGACTGAATACCGAAAGATGGACTTGGTCATTTTGGAAATTTTGGTTCATTTTCACTTAATTTTTTATATGTTGTGTTCACAAGTCTTTGTATTGAGTTTCCAACTTCCACATCGATCAACTCTGCTCCCTTTTCTTAGTTGGACACTTTTTTTTTTGTACTATTCTATTTTCTTACATGATCCATTTTGGATCACAATAAGATTCTCAAAGGCAACTGAGGAAACAACGTAAGGATCCAACAACCATAAATTTTTCTCTAATCCTACAGAAACGCTAGTTCCTAGGTCTTCTTAATTTCACGTTGGCCTTGGGCCTTGGAGGGGACCAAATCTTAGAAACTGTAGCATTAGTTTAACAAAATCCTAAGTTGTCTTGTTTGTATGTCTTCTTAGTGTGTTAAAAGCATTGCAATTTGTGGATTGCAAACTTATTCCTTATCTATTACTTTTTGCACTATGTGAATTCTCAATAATATTGTGCTTGTCAAAAAACTTTTAGAAACTCACAATAAGATGATAGCCAATTTTCAAGTTTCTCTATCTGCAGCCTTAGGAATAGTCTTATTATCCTCATTGCAAATCATTTTAGGTAGGAGCTTATGTTATGTACCTAGGCATCTAGAGCGTGTTATGTCTGAGTATCCTTGGTGGTACATTGAATCTAGTGAATAGATATAGTTGGGTCACCCATAGGCCTATCTATGCAGCATGTGCTGAAGATTCTAGAAGATTAGTCCCAGCCAAAGTTTCTTCAACACTGCAACTAGGGCCTTACTAATTTGGTTCTTTTTATTTTGAACTAAAAAGCAATAGGAACACCGATGCATAGAGATACATATATCCAAAACATTGCAAGGAAATATTACCAATCAATATATATCCAGCTAAATATTGAAAGCAAAGAACCCATGTTACTGAAAATATGTACAAACATATATGTTGTAGAACAGATTTTCTGTATTTATAAAAAAGTGTCTTTCACCTCAACCTATTTCTAAATCTTTGGTAGCTCCAAGGCCTGCTCAAGTGCCTTGGCTAGTGTTGTTTTGAGGCTTTCCATCTTACTGTACGATTCGCTGGAGCACATCAGATTATATTTACATATTGTCCCTCCAAGTATGTATGAGCATGTTGAGAAGTAGGTAAGATGGCTATCAACTTTGAACCATAATCCTGATGTTCTCTGTGTCATTCATGGAACTCGCAAGTCTGAATGCCAAGGGACCTAAAACAAGTTGAAGTGAAAACAGGAAAAGGCCTTATTTTCTTGCTTGTTAATTATCTCATTTCAAGTAGCCTTTTGCTGAATTTTTGCAGAGTCCATATCAGTTTGGCATATCAGTTTTACCAAGTACGAGGTTTTCTAACTTTGCTTTGAATCTTATGATAAATGAGTTCATATTTGAGCAAACTTTTCAATTTATAAGTGTTTTTTTAATTCTGTGGCATTCATAGATTGATCGTTGCACGGTTACATTGGTTTCTGACAATCCTCGTACAAACAAAGATATGAAAACCACTGCATTTTTAGCTTCCAAGTGATCTTATTCTGTCACATAACTGTCATTTTGTATGTTTAGGAGGTAGAACAATATCTTCTTATAAGTGCCTCTAAAAATGCTTCCTAGTAAATGGTTGAAGTTGCTTTCAGGGCTTACAGTGTCTGTACTTTCAAAAGGAATTGCTGGTAGTTTTAAAGTGTTCTATTAAATAATCTCTTTGCATTTCTGTACGTAAATCATTATGCCATAGATTGATGTTAAAATTTATAGCTATGGAAATCTAGAAGACAATGTGTTCTGTTATATTCAGTTACAAGGAATTGTGACACCTTCATTGTTATGGATTGAATCCTGAATTCTAATATTTATGGCTTCAAAGAATGTGTCAAGACTCATGTATGAGAAGGCATTTCATGTATACATTACTAGTTCTCATGAATGTGCATAAATATTTCCAGGAACAAAAACTTGAGGAGGAGATTGAACAACTCAAGCAGGAGTTTGAAGAGCAGGAGAAAAGCATAGAGGCTCGCTCTTTGGAACTGAAGGAACAAGAAACTGATATTTCTAAGTGCCAAGGAGAGTTCGCTAGTTTGAAAATTGAGAGGGATGACTTGCAAGAGACCAGAAAGTAGGCATTTATTTTTACAATTGTCATATGGTTGGATTCGTGCAATTTTTTTATTGGGTTTTGTGTTGGAGATTACTAGGAAAGTGTTAAATTTATTTCCACACAATTATTTATTTTGGCAGGAAATTATGGAAACAGGAAAATGAACTCACATCTGAAATAGATAAGTTGAAGTCAGAAATTGTAAAGGCCGAAAAGAGCTTGGACCATGCTGCTCCTGGGGTATGCATTTTGATGTGTCCATTTATACTTTTGCGTGATGACTGATGGAAATGCATTCTGCTTGTCATATACTTATCAAAGCATCTTTCTTTGGTTTTTATTCGGAATAAGACGACAGACATAAATTTATCATGGAGAATTACCACATTTCGTATACTTTTGATTTTTTTAGTGCTAGCTCTACTTACGATGGGATAGTTTGGGCTTAATACTCCCGAACCATGAACTGAAGATGTGTTGGGTTCTTGTCCATGTTCCTATTTTGAGAATAGAAGTTCAGTGTAGCTTTTTTCACCTCCAGCCATTTGATTCAAATCATTTGTACTCTTTTAAACAGGCTTTTTATGTAAACCATTTGTCAAAAATTTAAAGAATATTAAATGTTAATGTATACAGTCATGATAAGAGTGGTATTCTTGCCTTAATACCTTTTAATAAAAGGGGTGAAAGGAATAGTCACTATATATAACATCTATTCTGATTGTTTTGCCTGAAGCTGCTATATGTTTGATCCTGACACTCTTATCTCTTCATGAAGAGAGTTGAAATTGCTAAATCCATTCTAATTTACAGCAAACCTTTTGTTTTCTCCAACTCCAGAACCTTCTAATGCAAATTAAGAAACACCGTAGTAGAGAAATTCCCTGTTTATGTGATATAAAGATGTATTCTAACTAATTCTAACTCGACTTGACTTTAAAGTTTAAACAGATATGTTCTATCTGTATGGGTGTGGTGAAGAACAAAGGAGGTGCTGTAGAGTGTATGCACATTTTATTGAGTAACACGATTGTATACGTGTCAGACTAAGTCATAAGGTTTGGCTTTGAGTTTAAGTTCAAGATCGAGATCAACGAGGATAAAGTTCTGTTCAAGTTCGCCAATGGATAATGTTTAAAAAAACCATTAAGTTCGAACAATTGTTATTTTGAAAATAGCATTG
This sequence comes from Taxus wallichiana var. yunnanensis, assembly GCA_018340775.1. Classification (NCBI taxonomy): domain Eukaryota; kingdom Viridiplantae; phylum Streptophyta; class Pinopsida; order Cupressales; family Taxaceae; genus Taxus; species Taxus wallichiana. The sequence goes on from CM031239.1 coordinate 828,938,891, forward strand.
AAAACAATGTGAAAGCATTTGAAACATATAAACCAATGTTGTAAAAATTGGAACCGGACTCAAAACCGACTAAGGGTTGAACCGGAACCGGACTAGAACTAGACCAGTTTAAAATTTATGAACCGGTTTACAAAAAATACATGAAATATTACAATTTTAATGAAAAAATATTTTAAAGATTCCAAACCATGATTACAAACAATTAGAGACAAAATATGCAAAGTTTTCTCATGTATATACCATGTAAGAGTAAATATAGCAAAATGGCACCAAGTGCACTACATATCCAAAACAAAATACATAAACAATGAGGCTTTAAATGGCCTATAGAGTCCAAAAACAATATGCTACAAGCTACTACATGTTTGATATCAATCATCAAACTTAGCACCACTGCTAAGAATGGGATCCTCATCCTCATCAATGTCATCATGTTCCTCTAGCTTGGACTCCTAGGGAGATCTGCAGTAGCTGTAGTAGTACGACTAGTGCTCACCATGTCTGGTGCTACTAGTGGTTTATCATCCAAAGCCATCCACCCCAAGTCATCAAGATCAAACTTTGTCGGGTGACTCTCCTCTGCCCATTCAAAGTTTCGATCAATATCATCCAAGACAATGGGATTTGCATCAGTCCTATCCAGTAACTAGTTGCGCCTTAGCTGGAGGTTGTATTGCATGAAGATGAGACCATTTAACCATTTTTGTTCCAAACAATCTCTTCTTCATGTGAATCTTGATGTGGAGAGATCTATGAGATTGTTGTCTTGCTCACTCTTAGGTTTATGGTTACACTCTCCTTTGTTCTTAAGACCTTCAATTGCAAATTTCAGTGAGTAAGTGAGCTCTTAAACCCTTCAGCTCTCTCCACTGTCTCTTTTACAGCTATGCTCTTGAGGTTCACAAGCAAATCTTATTGATTCAAGGGTTCCTCAACTAATAAAAATACCGAATCACTTGACGACTCCCCTTTGCCACCTTCTAGGGGCCTATGATTCACAATGGAAAGGTCCTAAATGATCAACTTGCCTTAGTAGGACTATACTATTGGTTAACAGTCACAACTAGCTCAGTGTATGCCTGAAATAATGCACTGTCAGGTTTCTAATGACTAACAAATACTTTCAAAGTTGGATAAGAGTCTACTAACTCTCCCATCATGAGTAGTTTTCCTGTCATATTGTCAAGGTCTTCCTAGCAGCACATGGCACCCATCCATGGGTATAACATCACATGACACCCTATCCTTGTACCTTTGAATATGAAAATCAACCCAACACTGTTCACTTACTAACACTTGTTGTCCTTTGTTTAACCAAGAAACCTTGTATGGTGTGGGATGAGGTATCTTTTTCAAGCCCAATTTGTTAACCATTTCAACTGAAACTAAGTTATCTGTGCTACCTGAATCTATGACTATTTTGCAACACTTACCTTGACTCTTGCATGTTGTCCTGAACAATGATTTCCTTTGAGGTGGTTCCTTGTCCTTTGGTGTCTTAATCAGGATCCTTCTCATGAGTAGAGACTCTCCTACCTCTGGTTCTTCTACCAATGAAGGTGAGCAAACACTCTCTTCTTCTCCACCTTGCACAAGCTGAGTTTTTCCTTCATTCCTTGTACTGTGTGTAGGCTGCCCTTCAGGAAACTCCCATGACTTGTGACTTGCAAATTTGTTGCATTTGTAGCATCTTCCAGTAAATCCAGTTGTTCCTCTTCCTCTATTTCCATATCCACCTCTAAAGTAAGGTCTTTTACCTCTAAATCCACCTTTGAAGTTAGTAGACTGCTCTTGTTGAGATTGGCTTGATTCACCTTGACTTCTCTGTGATTGTCCTCTTCCTCCAAGTTGTCCTCTACCTTTGTAACTCCTGCCTCTTTCTTTATTTTGCTGAGTATGCCTTCTATTTAGTTTGTCTTCAGCCTTCAAGGCAAGCTGGTAGGACTCTTCTAGGCTTCTAAGACTAGCTAGATTGAGTTCATCTTGGATTTGAAACCTTAGACCATTCAAATACCTTGCCAATTTGTCAGTGTCATATTCTATATGGCCTGATCTAATGCTGAGTTTATAAAATTCTTTTGTGTATTCCTTAACCCCCATATCCTTTTGCCTCAGATTTTGCAACTGCCTATATAAATTAGTCATATAATCAGCTAGAAGAAACTTACCTTTGAGTTTAGCCACCATCCTATCCCATGACTTGATCTTGGGTTTGTTCTTCTTCCTTCTCTCCTCCTGAACATAGTCCCACCATATGGATGCATGTCCTTTAAGCTTTGTCCTAGCAAACTTGACCTGCTGATCCTCAGGCACATTCTCAAAATCAAAGTACTTGTCTAGTTCTATTATCCAATCCAGAAGTTCTTCTCCATTCAAGCTTCCTGCATAGACTGGCAACTCCATTTTAGGCTTTGCTCCTTCACTCTTCACTACTTTCAACAATCTTTCCAACCTCACTTCATCAGGGTCTCTTTCCTCTACTTCTGCCTCTGGTGGTTCTTGAAACACTTCTTCTTCTCTATCACTCAAGTCTCCTACTCCTCTTCTCTGATTAGCCTCCACTGCTACAAGTCTAGCATCATAGCTATCCCTTATATTCCTTAGCTCCTGTAGAATGACTTCACCCATTTGTAAAGTAGCTGCTCTTCTCTGTCTACTGCTGCTCTCCCTCCTGCTGGAATTCTTGTTGTGTTCCTCCTTGGTGGCATTTTGTTCCTTTTTCAACTTTTCTCACTTCCCAACTTTTTACCTCTTCAACTTCCAAGTGATTGACCTTGCTCTGATACCAAAATGATGCTGAGAGATCTACGAGATTGTTGTCTTGCTCACTCTTAGGTTTATGGTTACACTCTCATTTGTTCTTAAGACCTTCAAATGCAAATTTCAGTGATTAAGTGAGCTCTTAAACCCTTCAACTCTCTCTGTTGTCTCTGTTACACCTATGTCTTGAGGTTCACAAGCAAATCTTATTGATTCAAGGGTTCCTCAATTAATCAAGACACTGAATCACTTGATGGCTCCCCTTTGCCACCTTCTAAGGGCCTATGATTCACAATGGAAAGGTCCTAAATGATCAACTTGCCTTAGTAGGACTGTACTATTGGTTAACAGTCACAACTAGCTCAGTGTATGCCTGAAATAATGCACTGTCAGGTTTCTAATGACTTCCAAATACTTTCAAAGCTGGATAAGAGTCTACTAACTCTCCCTAGTCTTTCTTGAACTATACTGAGGGTTGTAGGGTTCCCTCAATATCTAAAATGACCTTACATTGCATATACACGGTTATTCCAGGCTTCCCATGACTGTGCCAAAAACTGTCACGAAGTTCTTTTCCAATTCAAAATGAATTGATTTGATTCTTTTGCAATAGGTTTGCGACCTCCAAACAGAGATTATTTCCAAATCTTAGGATTATGTCATATTGCTTTGACACCGTATCAGGAATGTACAAGAAATGTGTTAAAGATAATAGGTACACACTAAGAAATGGGGACAATAAGTAATGTCATGCATACTGCAGTAGCATAATACAGTTGCTAGCTTAAGGGGACAACTCTCTCGAAGCCCATGTTATGTCTTGTATTTTTATCATCATTTTGTGTTCTTGTGCATATTTGATGATTTAATTGCCTCATCTTTCTGTTGTGAAATTATTTCAACAATTAAATGCAATATAAAACACATCATATTTTCGAACCCTTATAATTTTGTTCTGAAGAGGATCCAGCTCATTTTTAAGATTTATTGTATTCCATTGATGATATTGTTTAGGATATAAGAAGGGGCCTTAATTCAGTGAGAAGAATTTGCAAAGATCACAGCATCCCAGGTGTATTTGGTCCAATCTGTGAATTGCTGGATTGCGATGAGAAGTTCTTCACTGCTGTTGAAGTAACTGCTGGAAACAGGTAAAAGTAATGTCATATCTTCATTTTAAAGCCATGCAGTGTTCAGTCTAGCATTGTTGCTAGTCTGCAGTGTCGTAAAGATAATTATTTCTATTCCCATGTTTGAATAACATCACACAACTAGGAGGTAGATTGATCTTCCTGATGAATTCCTTTGCCATTTTAATCTAGGTTACTTATTCATCCCCCTTCCTGGTACTAGTCTGAGAGGTACTGGGTTTGGGCATGGGTTCGGTTTGCCTTTGGGTTTGCCGGGGTACACTTTGGTTGTTCTGTCCAAGATCCCTGGCATATCTGGGACGAACCCAAAGACTTTTGCCTTCTTGTTAATAAATTTAATAATTTTAATCTTTTCAGTGTTCACAATTGGACTTCAATTAATGAAAAAACCTTCAATCCCTTAAAGACACTGAAAAAAAAAAAAAAAAAAAAAAACATAAAACAACACTTACCTCGCATTATACCAAAAGCAAAACACAAAACAACATTTGCCTCTCATTATCAATTTATCAGTAGTGTTTTTGTGGTTATTTTGTTTATTCTAAGCGTACTATGTGGTTAATTCATGTTTATTAGCTAGAATATTTACCTTTTCAATTTTTATATATTTTTGTACTGCCATACTTGAGGATAAACAAAAATCGCTGTACTAGTGAACCCAATTTGCCAGACCCAAAACGAACAGGTAGCATTTTTTTAGTGTAATATGTCTGCTTTCACATATTTATGGTAGTGTCTTTGGGTGATTTCAACTCTATATTCATCATAATGTTTTAGACAAACTGAGTATTGCCTCTTATTGACATGGCACTACAGTTAAATTGTGTTAATGTGATGCTAATTTTAGATAAAAAGTAGTAGAATTTTGAAGTATTCACTCGTGTACATTATTGCAGCTTGTTTCACGTTGTAGTAGAGTCAGATGAGATCTCAACCAGAATTATTAGATACCTTACTGCTGAGAAAGGTGGAAGGGTGACTTTTATGCCTTTGAATCGTGTGAGAGCTGTGCAAGTTAGTTATCCGCATAATCCAGGCGTTGTTCCTCTCCTCAAAAAGTTAAAGTTTGTTTCACGATTTGCAACTGCCTTTTCCCAGGTCAGATGCTATGTAATTGACAATTACTTATCAAGGAGGTTTTAGCTTGATATAATACATTGGTCCACATTTAATTTGCCATTTTCTCATGTGGCAGTTTACATGCATGTAAGGGTAAAGGTCGGGCATATGTAATTTTTTTCCTTTTCCTTTATATGAAAGAATATACTGCATTATAAACAAGAGAATGGCTTTCATAGGCAAGATACCAACATGTCAGTTAGAGTACCAATATCAAAAGAATTTTGAAAGAGAACTTCGTGTTAGCTGTTTTTTTGAATGATGCATCATTTTATGCATGAATATTAGTTTTTGGCAGATTTTTGGGAGAACTGTCATCTGTCGTGACTTGGATGTGGCTACAAAGGTTGCTCGAAATGATTCGCTGGACTGTATTACGTTGGAAGGCGAGTGTGGTTGTTAAATGAAAACTATGACCTAGCTTATATGCGTTTGCAAATGCATATTTACTTATTTATGTTACTCGAATCATACTTTCCAGGTGATCAAGTGAGCAAAAAGGTGGCATGACAGGAGGCTTTTATGACTACAGGAGGTCAAAATTAAAGCTTATGAACATTATTCGGCAAAATACTAAGGCTATCAATTCAAAGCAAGATGAACTTGCAAAAGTCCGGACTGCTGTTCAAGATATCCTAATATATTTTGTATTTTCTAGTTAGAGTTTTCCAATCTCTATATGGACTGAGCTTTGCATACATGTATGTTGTAATTGTTTGAAATTCTGCTTATTGAGGTTGTCAAGAATCAAAGCCAAATTTCCCTCAGACTAAATCTGATCATTGCATGGAACTTATAATAGGTGAAAGGACAAACTATTTTCAAAGTTATCAACTCTTAGACACTAAAATGTTCTTTTACATGTAGTCAAAGGTATCATTGTGCTGAAGATGTTATGGTCTTCTATTAGTTATTGGTCTTAATTTTCTTATGTACAATATTCTGGTCTTAGATAGCCCCCTCACATCTTAAAAGAAAGAAAAACAGGAATACTTTTAATGTCAATAAATGAGCAAAAGAGGTCAATGGGACTCGAAGTAGAAGTTAAAATAGTTAGTGAGAAGTGTTACGAGAAACTCCAACAATTACAAGAGAAGTAGCCAAACTAAATCTAGGAAGTAATAGACTTTAATAAGATGGTGATAAGTCAGTGTATACAAAATAATGTTGTGAAAGGAAGCCCCTTGTAAAAATGGTTCTTGACTGGCTTCTACTACAAATGGTCCATCATTGTCATTGTGGGTGGGGGATAAAATGCATTTTTGTTATCCTCTCTCTAAGCTGAAGCCTGAGAGCACTTGTTCTCGACACCTTTCCAAGGGGAAGGTGTCATGCTTTCATCTTGTTACGTTGCTTCAACAAGAGAAGCCAAGGATTCATCAATTCTTAGGCGATCAATGAAATTTGAGTCCATTTTCTTTAAGAGCCTTTGTTTTGAGATTGTACTACCATACATTGTTGTCCTTATTTTAAATCATACATTTCATCCTTTACTTCATTACCATATCATATCCTAGCAACCTAAATTCTTTTTCGACTTATTTTTTAAGATCTTTGTGTTTTCTAATGTGTACCACTTGTTTTTAATGTCTTTTAACTATGTCGGTAAAGCTTTGTACATAGTAGCTATGATCATGTTCGCTGTTTGCAATCTTGGTGGTTTCACACATTGTATAATATCTTGTATGGGCTTCACCATAGTTCAAAAAATCGTTATCGACAATTAATCGACAGGCCAAATTTTGACTCAAAAAATGGGAATTGGCAATTTATCGGCATTAATCTGAAACTTTATCACCACAAAAACATTTAAATTCATAAAATAAACTTAAATTAAATGTAAAACATTGTTAAATGACACAAAAAGTGAATCTATAGAATGCCATAGGCCCATAAGTATATTTTCTATTAAGTTTTGACCAAAAAAGAGTACAAACTCAAAGTACAAAGTTTGCAAACTACAATGCTCATAGAGTCATGTGACTTTTGAAGTATCAAATTATCAATAATATTCCATTTCATCAGACACGCCTAAAATAAGTCTGTTGTGGTTGCTTGCAGAAGTGGAAGGTAAAGATTCTTCCTCTGCAACACCAACATCGTCATCTGCAAACATATCATCTGGATCCTCACCAACTCCTAATGCCCCTGATGCTATTGCTTCTTCAGTCTCCCTCTCCAAATTTGCTATCTCCTCTGTAGTAAACATAGGCTCCACATCATCAACAATCCAATCATCATATGGATCGATGTCAACCAAGTCAATTGCATCATAACTTTGTGCCCTCTCCACTTGTCTCGCACGAAGAAAAAGATTGTATCACACAAAGACAAGGTCATTGAAGCGTTGTGTTGTCAACTTGTTACGATTTCTTGTGTGAACAACTTCGAACATGCTCCAATTACGTTCACATCTAGAAGCGCCACGCATGGTTGACACAATGCGTATTGCTAGTTTATGAAGATTTGATGTTTTGCACCATAATCTTCCCCTCACAAATATGCAAATAAGACATTTATAATTTTGTAAGTTAACTAGGTTTGAATGAATGAAAGATTTCTAGTATCTAGTTCTACGCGTAACGAGACTATATACAAATGACTCAATTTGTTTTTACAGGTGAGCAGTGTTTCTTCTTTCACACATAGAGCTGAAGAAAAGAGCCTCTTTTTTTCGAGTCTTGTAAATCTATAGCTCGTCAACAATTGCATCTCTAATATTTTCATTAGATACCATCCTCTCCGTACATGTATTAAGGCCATCCATAACCTCGTCATCAACCTTAAATGATGGGGAATAGAAAAAATTTGGATTCGGGTTGTGCAGACTGCAACATGTATATGTCGATGGAGTGTCTTGTTCCATCTCTCGATCAATTATGCACCAAATGGGTTCATATTTTCGCTGATTTTGCCCATAATATTTAGCTATGGCTTCCTTGGCCACATCCATAGCCTCATACAAATAACCCATTGGGTTTTTCTCCCCATCCACCATTCGTAGAACTCAAACCAAAGGCTCTGACACTTAAAAAAAAATACATAAATTTATAATCAAAATTAATAAAAAAATATAATAAATAAATGATAAATAAACAAATATTTAAGTTTAGGTTACCTTCATGATTTCTTCCATTTGTTTTGCAAACATATCATCAAAACGGTCTTCACGACCCTTTCCCCTTTCGACCTTTCTAGCATAGGGAGACTCCAACCATCGTGTGCTCACAAACATCTGCTTAAGGGATGTTAGTGAGGCTGTAATGCTCTGCAATGTAATGAAGTTTGTGGCAAATTGTGTGACCCCGATCGCACAAGCTCCTTTCCATTGGTGTGCTCTCGCATCAAGTTTAGCGCAAGCTCCTTTCCATTGATTGTAGATGAACTTGGTAATATTACTTGCATCTTCAACCACATTTTTCGCCCATGAGAGTTTGTCCATGTCCTCCAAGCAATGGGTTGCACAAGGGGTCCAAAAATTGTAGAGTGCCTCTCCTCAAGAAGTCTCCTTGTTGCTAAATATGTTGTCGCGTTGTCTATCACAACTTGAATGACATTCTCCACACCCACCTCGTTCACACCTCATCTAACATATCACACAAAGTGCTTGCAGTTTTCACTTGGTGGGAGACATCAATTGACTTCAAGAAGACCAACTACCCACTTGAAGCCACTAAGAAGTTAATCAATGTGCGGTTTTTTCCATCCGTTCACCCATCAGACAAAATGGTGCAGCCTTTTTTTGCCATACCGTTTTTGCTTTTCTACAAGAGTTTTGGTATGCATGATAGAATCCTCCAACAATGGGCCACTCAAATCATGGGGTGTAGGAGCCTTGAACCCCTTCCCGACAACAGTCAATGCATTGACCAAATTCTCCTAATATGGACTTTTTGCCACATTGAAAGGAATGTTGTTGTAATACCAAAAGTTTGTCGCAATTATTCTTGCTTCATTGTGCATTTCTTTATTCCAAGCGGTACCTTCGAGTGAAGGTTGTGACCAGGGACTACTTTTAGTGGATGAGCCTTGTTCCAATGTCCTTAAGGGTTGTCATTGGTACATAGTCTTTGTAGTGTTTGTGATGTTTTGCACATACTTCTTGTCACTGTTGTAGATACTAGATACAACCTATATTGTCAACGTCATTAAGTCAGCTCTCCTAGATTTTCAATTTTTTTCCATGTTAAACTACCTTTCTCCCATCTTTGGTTTTTCCCTTGCAAAACTTTGCACCAACTACCACAGGTTGACTGAGAACTGTTTTGTTTCAGCTTTGTTGGGGTAGATCCATTGTAGAGATTAAGTCATGCCAAGCTTGCCAAATCTTCATTACTCTAGTTTGTCGGGATGTACTAAATAACCTCCTCAATGATTGCATCATTCTGCTTGTATGATTAAGAATAGTTCTTCAACAACATGCTCCAAATTTTGCTGTAAGTCATATAAAACTTCAAAATTCTTGAGTACTTGTCTCTCCATTTTGATGTTGAGATCTCTGTATGAGGACAAAAGTTGTGCCTAATCGGCTCAGCTTATGTTAAGTGTACAAACTTTGCAACAACACCAAAAACGCTGCAAGGACTTCTCTCGAGTCCATTGCAACATTTGTAACAATTAAGCAGAGAGCACAAACACTAATAGTAAATATGAAATTGATGTAAATGATTGTAATGGCATATTTTTTTCATAAATATTCTGAATACAAAAAATCCAAGGTGGTCACCCAAAATGAGGTACCCTCCTTAGACTTTTGCAGTTCCTATACATTCACAATGTTTGGGAGCTGCTCGCCAACTATATGTAGTCACATGTTTTTTTCATTATATTTGAGACAAGACCTTTCCATTTTTCCATAAAATGGTGAAGACATTTAACAAGGAGTCCATGCCACCATTTTATATTCATATTTCAATAAATCTACCTCACATTGCAGTCTCTGGCTAATCACAAAAGGGAGCTCCCATCCCAATGGTCGACATGTTTTTCCAATTGATGACGATTGCTTTGAATGTTCTTTAAACTCGGTTGGTCATTCAACCCCTGTAGTGTAGGTCACTCTTGATATTGAGACCTGGAAAGACCTACGAAGGTCATGTTTATTTGATTAGACACTTGTTTCTATAAGTATTTAGATTTAAGATAAAATATGCAAATTTTATATGATTGTCTTGGTGTAAAGATAAATGTAATCCGACTCAAGACCTGCAGTGTAGGCCACTCTTGATGTTGAGACCTGGAAAGACCTACCAAGGTTGTATTTATTTGCTTAGACACTCGTTTCTACAAGTATTTAGATTTAAGATAAAATATTTAAGCTTTGTATGATTGTCTTGGTGGAAAGAAAAAATTAATCCAACTCAAGCCCTTCGGTGTAGGTCACTCTTGGTGTAGGTTTTGTTTATTTATTTCGACACTTGTTTCTACAAGTGTTTAAATTTAGGATAAAATATCCAAGCTTTATGATTGACTTGGTAGACTTTCACGAACCTGGTTATTATAGTTCCAATTATCTGTATAGTTATGTCTAGTATAATTATGTAATTTTTTAATTTATAAAAGATCAAGATATTGTATAAAATTTGAAATAAGAGTATTACAAAAGCCTCAATTTCTGAACAAGACATCAACAGAAGAGGTGGTAGAGAGGGGTCCATGCTTTGTGATGTGCAAAGTCTGGAAAAGATGTTCAGTCCTACCAGACGTCTGTGTATTTATGTCTAATATCGTTATATGATATATACATTTTTCAGGAAAGATCAAGATATTGTATTAAAATTAGAAGGAGATTACAACAGCCACAACTCCTGAGCAAGACATCAACATGAGAGGTGGTAGAGAGTGGCCTATATGTTGTGATTGCATAATTTGGCAAAAAAATTCAGTTCTATCAGCATAATTTCTTGGAAAACATCTTGAGATGGATAATACCTTAGGAATATCTAGTGGGGACATTTTTTTACAAATATATTTGATAGACGGCAACAAAGTGTAACATCCCGTTATTTGACCCCAAAAATTGACGTCCGCATAGGCCGTCAATAGGCGGAATAGATTAGTGAAGGTAAAGACAACATTACACCAATCTTTAATTGGTGTAAGCCTTGTGTTAATAAGTTTGGTTAACTGGTGGGAGTCTTAACTCGCACCGACATCACCTGTTTGAATATATGGATGATGACATAGTTGTAAATTGTTGACTTGGTCTATGCACTATAATTCTCCCGAACACACTGATTGCGCGAGTTGTGGGTGAAGTCATGAATTGAGTGGACCCTTGTGTGGGATTATGTGGAAACCATTAGAACGAAGCTATTACATCAATGGCTTAGGCCCTTGGTCCTTTAGAGGCTTACCAAGTCATTAACTTTGGTATTAAAGTATAAGTGTTATTTGGTTGTTTTGAAATATTATTATAAAGGGCATATTTTATTGTGTTTGGTTAACATCATCATTTGTATTTGATGGGTTTGCTTTGACAAAGAGAAAAAACATTATAGGGGTGATTACATTGTTTAACTTAGTAATTAAAAATCATTACATGGAAACTTGATAAAGGCATTATTTTTTTGTGGTTATTGTTGTTTGACTTGGTATACGGAATGATTATGTTTTGTATTTGAATGATCCCAATAGAAACACGTGGGTCATGGATTCGACCGACATATGGAAAGGAATTTTTATAGTTTGAACTCCGTTTTAAAAGGGGGTGTATTGACTTTTGAATAACCATTTGGTTATTTAGATTTGGAAGGGCAAGTTGAAACCCTAATTGAAAGTTGCAAGATTATTTTTCCAAACTTTGCATGCATGTGGCTCTGGGAGTGGGTGTTTGTATGGTGGCAGGTTTTGGAGAACTCAGGTGCTTAAGACATCCAAGATGGCATTTCTGAGTGAACCAGTTTCGTGGCGGCATTGGATGTTTATCTTTTATGCATTCGTTTTTAATCGAGAGTTTAGAAATTTACAAAATCCCTAGTTAGGGCAAGTTGTAAACAATGATTTGGATGGGTAAATTCCTCCTTGTTGGCAAGGTTTTTGTTGGCTGAGAAAGAAGGCTGCAGCTTGTAGGACATGATAGGAAGGAGGGTGTGAGAAGGAACTCACAACTCGTCCATGGGCACGATTGCTGTTATTCAGGCATGTTTTCCTTTTCTTTTCCTTGAGCAGTAGCTAACAATAAATGTTGCATATGGGTTACTTGTTTGGTAAGCATACGCATATACAAATGTGGTTGTTTGCACCTGGTTTTGGTTTGAATAATGTATGAATGCGTGTTTTTTTGTATATATCTTTATATGCACAGGGCATACACTGCTATATATTGGTAAACAACCAAGATTGCTTGTTTTCTATGTTGAAACTTTGGTGATAAGACCTTATTGCATTATGTAAGGGGTTTTCTTGTGAGGAGCTCTGGAATGGCCATGAAGGCACTGTGTGAAGTTATTTGTAAAATATTTGGGTCTCTCTTTTAACTCCAAATCTAGTAAACATGACCTTGATGGCAAACTTTTGAAATGTTCAGCAAAGGGTTGTAATTTATTGTTTTACAAGATCAAAAGAGGTTGTAATAATCTTATAAGAAAGATTAGTTGGTGAAGTACTCGCAAGGAAAGACCATGGAACTATTAGGAACGAGAAATGTAAGATTAAGTCTCCCTAGCGTATTCATGAAGGAATGTTTAATGAAATGATAATCATATTAATGAAGACTGTATCTTGTTTCTACAACAACTATGGCTGATCCTTGACAATAGTTCTGAAGTTGAGGGAATTAATTAAGTAAATCTGACAAATGAGGAAAAGACTTTTCTTGCAGTATTTGGTGTTCTCTCGCTCCAAAGAATCAATATTCCAAAAGTTAATCATGAGGCAAATTGGAATATAAGTAGTTATGGCTAATATAACTCCTTACGGACTTGAGTTCAAGAAACGAAAGAAAACAATTGTTATGATATTGGTTATGCACTGTTGCATAGTGATAGCCTTAGATATAAATGGAATTCATCTTTATGAAGGAAAGACTTGTAATAGTTAAGTCTAAATAATTGAATAACTACTTTTGGTGTCAACTAAGTAAATGTTAAATTAATAAAGTTATGGGCAGAACCCTAACTAAATCATGACAAGATCAATATCATCTATGAAGGAGCTTTTTCTGATTTGCATATGAAGGAAATGCTTGACTCATTGGCATGATAGTTTATTCATTCTTTTGTTATGGAAGCTGCAAATGGGTTAGGAGCTTGGTGGTAGGCACTAAAGAATGCTCTCATAACTTGTAATTTAGATCAATGGTTCAAGATTAAAATAAGGCAATTCCAATAATCATACATATAGTACTATCTTAAGATAAACGGTGAATTAATTAGGCGGAGTTATTATTGTAATTTATAATTGGGTATTGTTGGGGAATTTATATCCTGCAATGTTATTGATATTGGATTCAGTGATTAAATGATATGACCCTTATAGAAGAACTAAAGTATAAATATCATTAGGTAAGACTTGATATGGATCTAGTTTTGGGAGAATAAATGAAAAGAATGAATTAACTAAATTAGTACTAGATTAGTATGAAAAGATTATCATCACTAAATTATTATGTCAATAAAACAAAAAGATAATATCTAGTGCTTATGTACATGGATTGTACATTAACGAATTAGTGAGCGATTATGCTAGGTAGCCGTTACGACCCTGTAGTGATTGTAGAGGTGCGGAGTGCAGTGCGTATTGGAGTGCGAGAGTGCGGGCGGGGTTCTTCTGCAGGGCCGAGACGGCCGGGTACGCCCGTGGGCGTGCCCGGCCGTCTGGCCTGCGGAAGAACTCTGCCCGTGCACCCGCCATGTTTTGACGCCTTTTTTTATTTTTTTGTTTTTGGTAAAAAAAAAAGGTCAACCCAACTTTTTAAACATTAAATTATTGTTTTAAACCCTAATTTGTGCTCCCAAACTCTATAACAACAACAACAAGTCATTTACCTCACATTTGCATTCTTGCCTCTTATTTGCATATTTGACTCTCACCTTCAATTTTTCCACTATTTTCAATTGCTTAGGGTTGATTTCAAGTGCCATATAGTTGAAGGAGCTTGCAACAAGTGACAAGGAGTTCAAGGAGCTTGCATTATTGGTAAGATCCAACCGGGGCTCTAAATGGCATGCATGAAATGTGAAATTGTTGATCCCGGATGAAACATGGTGGGATCGTGTGGATTACTTGCTTAGTTTTACTGAGCCCATCGTGAGTATGTTGAGATTTGTTGATATGGATCATCCATGCATGGGTGAGATTTATGATGGAATTGACTCAATGATTGAGTCAATTAAGACCATCATAAATGCCAAAGAGCAAGATCCTACAGAGACCTTCTTCAGGAAGTGCACTCACATCTCATTGAAAGGTGGAACAAAATGACTACTCCATTGCATCTTCTTGCTTTTGCCTTGACTCCAAAATACTATAGCGCAGAGATCCTTTCTTTGCCTAGGAGGGTCCCACCATATAGGGATGTTGAAGTTAGTGAGGGGTATAAGGCGGCATTTGCTAGAATCTTCCCAGATCCAGAAGTAGAAGACATGGTTAGAGGTGAGTTTGTGAATTTCATATCCTCCAGGGATCACTCCATTAGCGCTCTTCGTGACAAATACAGGATGGATGCTTATTCGTGGTGGTACCTCCATGGACAAGCATACCCCTACCTCATGCCACTTGCAATAAAAGTTTTATCACAAGTAAGATTTTAATTTTTTTAATTTCTTAACTCTTTCTTTTTTACTTTTATATTTATAAGTTTAAAATTTTAATTTTGCATTGACTTTGCGGCTTGCCTCAATAGGTTGCGAGTTCTTCTTTAGCTGAGAGGAATTGGGGTACATATTCATTTATCCACTCGGTTAACCGCAACAAGTTGGGAGCAAAAAAGGCGGAGGATTTGGTCTTTGTGCATTCTAACCTGCGCCTTCTATCACATAAGAAGGATGAGTATAGGAAAGGGCCAACAAAGTGTTGGGATATAGACCCAGAGACTCCAAACTTGGATGTTCCCATTGCCCAACTTTCATTGCTAGACCCGGACCTAGATAGTACTTTGCATGAGCTGCAAAGTGGGGCTAGCGGGAGCGGCATTGCTGATAGTTCTGGTTGTACTCCTGGTGCTTGTGGTTCTAATGAACCACGTGATGGTAGTGATGCTTTGGAGAAGATGCAGAGCCATTAGACTATTACTAATTAGAATGTTGATGTATCTTCATTTTTGTGTTTACAATGTTAGATAATGATAATACATTGTAACATTTTGATTTGAACAATGTACTGGTTATAAGTTCGAACAATGAATTATCAATATGTTTTAACTTTTGTCGCTATTTCACCTATGTATATTTCAGATTTGTTTAATCTATGCATGTGTAAGGCTGGAATTTTGCTTATCTTGTTACTTTTCAAAATATTTTTAATATTTTATATGTATATTGTACTGCCGTACCCGGGCCCCCAAAAAAATTGCCGTACCAACGTACCAGATCCCCGTACCCGTACCCGAACCGTACCCACGTACCGGCTACCTAGCAGTTATGAAGCATTTATATCAACCATAACAAGGTTATGAGGCAGAATCAACTGTGGCATTAACAGATGAGTAGTACTGGTCTTCCGGTAGGGATAAAATTATTAAAAAAAAAAATCAGACGTATTTTCTGGGAACTGGAGGACAGGTCGCTACACAAAGCTTTATGATAATCGTTATAGTGTTTATGACTGCTACTCAAATTAAGGACCACAGAGAGATTCACAAAATTGTGGTTATAACCATACATGAAGGGGGTAGGCATAATTGATACAGCTGCATTATAGAGTATCTTCTCTCTCCTGTGCTTCCTCCTTTGAATAGCCAATTATAACTAGGGGTTGCTTGGCTCTCTCCAGTAAGGCCATGCTTGCAATGAGTAACTTCCAACTAGCATGTTAGGGTGTGAGTGGCATGAGATTGAGAATGCATTGCCTGAATGTTGTGAGGATGGGCACCCAATGTAACATGGCAAAAAGCTTCTCTTTTCCGGGGCAGGCTGGTAATGCTGACTGTTAACTGTTTCTTCCATTTCACTTTTTGCATGTGACGGAAAAGGACATTCTATTTTGAGTCCATGCGATTGTTTTGTTGATACTGAAGATTGGACAGGGATAATACATTTGTCAATGTTAGCAATGGTAAGATCCAACTGGGGGCTCTAAATGGCATGCATACTTATATCGGCACTCAAGGATTTGAGGGGTTTGTCCGTGGTCAGTAAAGCATTACCAGTTTGCTGGGCGTTCTTGTGAAGTTCTTCCTGACTGTTATAATGCTCAACAGCAGGGGATTTATATGATTGCACAAAATGGAGATTATACTTACTGGAGTTGTGGTATTTTTAGTATGATGAATGATCTTAAAAGTTCAGAAAGCTCTGTTGGGAGAAAGGATATGATTATTGGTTCTGCTAGGTGAAAGGATCAACCTGATGGGAACTGTGAATATTTGCATTGCTGGGCAGTAAACTTTCATCATCATCCTCAACCAGAATAACTGGTTTCTTGCCTTGAATCTTTCCCGTCATAGCTCTAGTTTATCTTCCTTCATCTGCATCTTGGATATGAACTTTGTCTTTTTAACATGAAACCCATAGAAAGGATAGTAATACCCAAACCTCTGCTCACTTTGGACTAGGCACTCTTATTTATAGTTATTGTAAGCTAATAATTCACTCATTTTTTCCTGTATGTTGAATAACATCCTTGAAGATCTGGCAACAGTAGATGATTCATTTGAAGATCTGGGCAGAGTGATTGCTGGATGATTAGTTTATTCCTGAGGAACATATCTAATAAAAGAGCTAGTTTTAATGTCATCTATATCACATTCTTCTGCAAGACAATCTGAGTTTCGCCCAAAAACTCTGAAATTCACTTCGATACTCTGCTTTATGATATATTGTATGTTGATAAACTGTCTTTTAGATAATGTGTATCATCAAGAATATGATAAGCTGTTTGCTTTAGCCAAGCCGTATTTGTGTGGTAGTTGTGAGAATTCCTTTACTAATCTTACAGATAGACCAGAGGATCACAACAATTGTTAGTGATCAGCAGAAGACAGATGCCAAAAGAGGTCATCATAAATCTGAGTTAGAGCAACTCAAGCAAGATATTGCTAATGCCACGAAGCAGCGCACATCTATTTCAAGTCTCTTGAAAAGAAGGTAACTGAGAAATACTTAAGGTGGCATTGCTTTTGTTTTTATAGATTTGTGTTGCAATGCATTTTTGCTCTTGGACTGACTTATGTAAATGCAGTGTGCAAATTTGAAGTATGGGTTTTTAAAAATAAAACGGGTGCTAATCTATATAAATGCTAGTTGCAACTCTGAAGTTTGCGAGCTGTAAATAGCTTGGTTCTACGGTCTACCAATGTCTCATTCATCAAAACAGATCTGAATTACATATAACTAAATTCAAATTTCAAACTGAAATAACGCTGTTCCCAAGTGTTTCGCTTATGAAGTTGGCTTTAGCATTGAGTTAGACTGTTTGTCATAGTGGTGGAAATAAAAGCAGCACGAGGGAAATGCAAATCAAGCATGAAAAGAGATTAATACAGTTTGTATATCAATATGAACACACAATATACCCAAGAGAAATCCGTTTGTGGTAAGAAATCCATCAAGGATGGGCTGTGCCTCCTTTGCAATCACCAAATTTGTATGACTATAAGCCAAGCTCAACTATGGAATGTTCAAAGACCATTGTGAGACATCAACACCTCAACAATTATCATGACACTACTTAAACTAAAAATTACATACTTCCTGTGTTCTGCTGCAAATTCTTTTCCACTCTAGATGCGTTTACATGGCTCAAACATACATATTTTTGCTTGCACAATGATAACAAGCAGTTGCAGAGATCTCAAAAAGATATTATCTCAACAATCAGGATAGGAAATACATTAATAATCCATCTTCAATTCTGTGTGATTTGTCTTCCTACTGTCATATCAGGACACTCAGGACACTTTCAGAAGCTGACTAACGTGCTTTGGCTTATTTTGACACATTATAAAGCTGCCGAATTTGCGCTGTCTAACCTTGTTCCTGAGGGTCCGAACATTCCTTAGGGCCTTTGCCATGGTCAAATTCTTCTTCGGTCAATGATGATATTCATTCCATTTCTTCTAGTCTTTTCCTTTGGTCTTCAACCAATGGTTTTGAATGCGAGTGTGTTTGTTTCAGTGTGGAAAAGTCTTCCATCGTGTTTTGTGAACTGAGGGATCAGTTTGAGATTTTCTTTTTCTTTGTGAAGAAATGCAAACCTTATGTGACACGGTCTCAGGTTGAAGTTCTTGTTATATATTATGGGTTCAACATAAACTTTTACATGCAGCACTGGAGTTCAAAGTCTTCCTTAAATAGAAGGAACCGACTCTGGATCTTCTCGTTGTGCCTTCTCTTGTGTTTCCTTATTATTGTTGTGTTTGCTACAGAAAAAGCTACTTGCAACTGCTCATAATCAAATTGATCAGCTTAAAGCAGGCATGGCCATGAAACGTGCAGAAATGGGTACAGACCTTATTGATCAGTTGACACCAGAAGAGAAGGCTCTTCTTTCTCGATTAAACCCTGAAATTACACAACTCAAAGAGAAACATCTTATGCGCAAGAGAGCTCGAATTGAGGCATGTACTTTCCAAGAAAGATGTTTTATAGTAGTTAAAACTCTTCATATTCAGCTTAAATCATTCTATAATATAGCATTATAAGCATTTGCTTTTTTCTTCTGCAGACTCAAACAAGGAAGAGTGAACTTGAAACAAATCTATCAACAAACCTTGTTAGGCGACAACAAGAGTTGGAAGCCCAGCTTTCGACTGCCGATTCAGAATCTTTGTCATCTGAGCTTGAGCTTAAGAGGCAGGAACTAAGAGATGTGAGTGCATCTGTTGATGATGCAACTCAACAATTAAAAGGTAATATATATTTGCAGAACAGTTCATTAGCTTAAGTAGCTTGGTAAGATTGTTATAAAATTGCTTACACAGACTTTCTGTATGCACAGCAATCACAGACCAAATAGAAAAGTACACAAAACAAATGAGGGATATGAAAAATGGAAAAGATGAGTTGAAGGTATGTCCGGTTAACTATTTCATTATTTATTTTGCTTTTTAGAGTTTCTTCTGGAGTATAATCCACCTTTCCCATGGCCAGGCTCTGGAGGACAATTATGAACGGACGCTCCAGGATGAAGCAAAAGATCTTGAACAACTTCTAAATAAAAGAAACCTTCTTCAGGCAAAACGAGAAGACTACATGAAGAAAATCCGTGACTTAGGTTCATTGCCATCAGATGCATTTGAAAAGTGAGTCTTGTCTTTAAGTTATCTGACAATTTACGATTTAAAAATTCCAGTCAGATGTATTTGTGAGCCTTTTCATGCAAATGTATCTCTGAGAATTAAAGACTGCATAATGCAGTGGTTCTAGACTGTTTAGTCACGGGGTGGATGATTACTGCTTATTTTATGTGATCATATTTAATTGTTTCTGAAAACTTCAAACATGTGGACATATCATGTTTCTTTAGGAACCAGTATGCCTCGTACCTGTTCACTAATTCTGACGGGGTTTACCCTAGTTTGACAGAGAATTACTGTGGATCCACTTCAATAAACTGTGCTCATCTCATGTGATGATCCTTCTTGAGCGTCTTTGAATTATAAGGTGGTCTGAAATAAACAATCACATGCTTCCATGGAAGCAA
Source organism: Taxus wallichiana var. yunnanensis (assembly GCA_018340775.1). Taxonomy (NCBI): domain Eukaryota; kingdom Viridiplantae; phylum Streptophyta; class Pinopsida; order Cupressales; family Taxaceae; genus Taxus; species Taxus wallichiana. The sequence goes on from CM031239.1 coordinate 828,958,723, forward strand.
TCAACACTGAATTCAGAAACACAGACTTCGATTTATTTTCTGAACTAGCAATCTTATTCAAATCTAATAGTATGTGGCAAAGTGCACATGAAGACAGGATTGTTAATTCATGATATCCTTTAGAAAGTATGCATTTGTATTTCTCTCTTAAATGCTACTTGATTTCAAGGGAGAAGACTGGTATTGGTGCATTTTTGGCATGCAACCATGGATCTTAGAATTCCCTCGCCCCTTCCATCCCCTCTCCCAACCCATGTCATAACTTCAGAATCCCTGTGGATAAAGCTACCAAATCTCCCTCTCCATTAATAGATTATAAGAAATTCCTTGTTAACTTTGTCTCAGTTGCAGAAAACAAAATTCCACGTTAATATTTCAATCTAGCCTGGATCTGAATAGAACTGGACATGAGAAACACGCGTTACATGCTTCTCGAGGATGGGGTTTCAGGGATGACAAATTTTAACTGGATTTTGGGGGTGTTGGACTTTTTTGTGATTTAAAAAAAATGGATTTTTAAAATTAGACAATGTATATAAGTATAAAAGGCATGACGTTAATATTTGTAAATAGATATGGCTTTAAGCAATTGCAGTTTCCTTGATAAAACCATGAAGAAGTGATATATAAGTTAATATCCTAAAATACTGATTTTGACAGAGTGATACTAATCCTCTGATCATTTATAAGCTAAGTCACAAGGTTCGAGTTCGTGTTGATGTTCGACGAGGATAAAGTTCGGTTCAAGTTCGAGAAAAAACGTCTTTAAGTTCGAACTATGTTGCTAGGAAACGTCCCCTACCCCCGTATATAGCCTGAAATGTTTCAGGTACGAAGCGTCCCGGAAATGCCGGGACATTTCCAGGATGTTTCTGGGACGTTTCCGTGGCTTATGTATTATAAGGAAGAGTTTATTCCAGTTTGCTGTTGTGTTACTCCACTTAATCTTTTCAAATATAGCCTATATTTCTGCTCAGAGAATTTTCCAAACCCAGGAATAAGTTACAGTGTGCTCAGCTGTAAAGTCTTATAACATTAAAACTATACTAACAAGGAGGCACATTAAACAAGCCTAAAGATAGTTTGGGTCAGAATAGTAATCCAAAGAAAGTAGGAAGAATCTAGCAGAAACCAAGAAATGCCAGGCTAGAAAGTAGGTTTTGACTCAGTATATTACTGCTCCTTAGAATAGAATTTTCCATTGGAATCCTCAATCAAATGAATACAATGAAGCATGTTACAACTATAATTTTTGAAACATGGATGCATGACAAATGATTATGGGGAAAATAAATTGTAACCATGTTGAATGATGAATCTTTAGAACTTCAACGAATACAAAATATTTTGAGTGCTTTATCTCTTATGTTCCATGGACTAAAATTTTGAAAATGAGTACTATATATATATTAAGTTTTTAAATTTTTAATAATATATTGTACGGATGTCCGTAATGTTTCGTACCTAAGGTTTTTTTGAAAAATGTTGTTTCTGTGTTTCGGACCTGTACCCCTAACCTGACAACGTAGAATTCAAACAATTTTTTTCTTATCTTTTTTATTTTTTTGAAAAAATGCATAAATATGTAAGAGGGACAGAGTGGAGAGAGCTTTCTATCCACTATTTTAAGTCAGTATGTGTATATACATACATTTGTAAAATAATGCCAAATTGTGTCAAAAACTTCCCATGTAAAAATAATGGATAAAGTTCGAGTACATGTTCCACATGACTAAAGTTCGACGAAATTTAAACTTTTTCAATAAAATTCAGAGAACCTTGTGACAGGTTATAAGCATATAAACATGACAATTTCTTGTTCTTTTAGTGTTAATCTGTATATAAACAGGACAACTCCTCGACATTTATCATTGTCATCATTTTGGAGTTAAATCCTTCCAAAAATATGCACATCAATTAATAGTTAATACTTCTTGAAGATTGAAGGGGACCACTTCAATAAAAGGCATCCCTGTACCTCTAGAGGATTATTGTACACCAATCTAAGAAAACATGATGACGTGCAATTTAAACATGTTCACGAATGCACAATTCCATAAGGATAGTTGAGGCGATAAGGATTTTTGAGTATTTCAAGCTGCAAAAGCATTTTAAAGTATTAAGCTTTGTAAATGGTTGTCAAGGCTAGATTTGTTTGGTGGTCAAGTTAGGGAAGCATTGGTATGCCCCCACTCTCCCTCCGAACCCCTTGGATACATACGGGTACGTTTTATGTACGGTACAAATATGTCTTGGGTACATCACAGACATGTTTAGGAAGTACTCAAACGTAGCCGAGACTTACCCACACGTATCCGGGACATACCCATAGGTTTTGGCAGTGGGGTTTGTTTAAAAACATTGTTTTGTTTGACTTAGTCAATGCACAAAAAAATTGAACCCTAAAATCCTCTAAAAGCTATAAGAGGCACTCAAACATTACCGGAATACACAAACAATTTATTATTGGTTTTTGCATTAAAAGAGCAAAGAGCCAAAGAAGAATTGAAGAGGAGGCAACCATTTGAAGGAGGATTTGTTTGGAGGAAGCCATTGCAAGGAGGACGAGATTGGGGGCAGCCATTGAATTCAAGTTTTTTTAGATGCAGCCATTGTTTGGAGACAATCATTGTTTTATTGGTCATTCAAAGGAGGAGATGTCATGTTTGGAGGCAACCGTTGTTTGATTTATTGCAAGGAGGATCTATGTTTATAGGAGGCCATTGCTTGAGGAAAATCTAGATGATATATTCTAGATTATTTGTATTCATATTGACATGATATTCATAAATCATGTGTATGGCAGCCACACGATCAATGAAAATATAGCATTTTAAGCATTTGAATGTTTTAAACGTTGATCCTCCTATATTTTTCAAGTTTTGTATTTCTTATGGACTAAAAAATGAGTAGAATGTGTGTGTGTGTGTGTAATTTTTTATTATATGTATGGACATACCCAAGACGTATTGTACCCAAGGTTTTAAAACCGATGTATCCGCGTACTGAATCTGAATCTGTTCCTGTTTCCTGGCAACATAGGTCAAGTTGAATAGAAAGTAATTAAGGTATATTGCTTATCTGGCTGTAATCTGATTTTTTTAGGAATGTTTGGATGGGACATCTCCAAAATTCTGGGGCATTTCTAGGACGTCCCCATTTTTCATCTGCTATTTTAGATGGGAGGGGTATGTTTCTTTCCCGTAGCTGAAACATCTCAGATATTCTGGATGGCAGAAAAACAAGTGGGACACATCCCCATGTAAATATGTCAGAATAACAATCTTTTGTGAAATTGTATTGGATTTTTAGGGGTATCAATATCTAAGTTGTGCAAAATTTGTTTTTAGATGTTATTATTTATTTTCTTATCTACATATTATAGCTCCATGCTAATTGATATTCAATAGAGGCCCTACTATGAAGTAGCTTGAATTTGATAAACTTTCTATGAAGGACTTTCAACAGGTTAGAAGGAAAAAGAAAAGAGGAATGAAACTAGGAATAAGATATGTTAGATTGGGAAAAGAACAAAAATAAGTCACTTCACTCCTTGTCAATTCTTAACCTCCATTGTCAAGATTGTTTTTGAATCAAAATGATGAGGAATCTACCTCAACTTTGATAGAAGCAAATGTTAATATAGAGGATGTGCTAGCTATTATGAGCTACTAGCAAAGAATTGGAAAATAAAAATAAAAAATAGGCGACCTTGTAAAGTTAAATTGTAACACCTATAGAGGAAGAAAGCGCAGACCCGCCCCCACCCCCCCCCCCCCCAAGGGATTCCCATTAGCCTCAAGATGCCTTGAGGATGATGTTGAAAGAGAACGAAGAACCAAAGAATTGACATGAGTAGGAAATGATGGTATCTCCCCTTATGATCACGACAAAATATGTGGATAAAATGATTTGTTGCTCCTTGCCCACTTTGTATGTCTGGCTTTTATCTTCTTATTGCATATGATTCCTCACATGGTTTTAAATATTTGTAACATGTTAGTTTTGGTGCAAGTCCAAGGCAATTTCCTTAGACCCTTTTGATATGTTATAGCTTTGAACTCATAAACTAGAGTTGTAAGATTAATGTCATATCTATAATTTGAGCAAATAATAAACTCTACAAACACAGAAATGGACACAAATATGTGGAGGTGCCAAGAGACAAAGAATAATTATCACAATATAAAATAGATTGGATCAAAATCAATTATTGATTAGATGGGAGATGTAGATTGCTAACTTGTCACTTATGAATAATTGTAGTTGACATATTTTGTTGGTATCCCCTTTTAACATATTATAGCTTTGAACTCAAAGACTAGAGTTGTAAGATTAATGACACATCTGCAATTGCGCAAATAATAAACCCTAGAAGCATAGAAATGGACACAAATATGTGAGAGGTGTCAAGAGACGCTAAAAAAATAAGTGTCGCCTATAACACCTTTGTTGTCTCACTTATAAATGAAAAGCCAACAATCAACATCTCCCGAGTTATTCAAGCAATAATTAATTTAGTGTCTCTATTATAAAGGGGAACTTGAAGGTGAGCAAGGTAGAGTATGGATAATTATCGAAGAATAGGTCAGATATACAAACATGTTCGATATTGCAAGGAACGTCTGATTCAGATTGTCCCAAGGACAGATTGCGTTCAACATGCCACTTTAGAAGACCCTCGACTCACAACCATGGGTACTCCACCTAAAAATATAAGTTTCCCAAATTCAATCGAGATGACTTTGAAGACCTAGAATGACCGTAGAACGTGCATCACTATTCGGATTTCTAATGGACATATAGATGAACGTACATGGTTACAATGCTTGTTAGCCACCTTGGGAGGATTCTATTTATTGGTGCTCGAGAGGTGCCAATCATAGACAAAGGAAAATGGACCACCCATAAGCTAGCCTTGAAAAAATAATTCAAACTTTTGAGGGATGACAATAGAATTGTTGCTTAAATCTACAACTCTTGACAAGGTAAGTGCAAGTTGTTACAAACGTCTGATAGAATGGTCAAGGAATTGTTGTGAAAACTCGAGAAGGAACCAAACAATGAGCTGAAAAAGAGATTGTTTGTTGAAGGGTAGCTCCCTCACTGCTGCAACAACAAATAAGGGTGGTCCCATCCTCATCTTACAAGGATTTCTTTAACCAAGCAGTGGACATCGAGAGTGAAATTAATGCATCCTTGCACATGAGAAGATGAAGTGAAGATGGCAATTCTAATTCTAGTGATGGGGAATCAAGATTTGTAGGAGCTCTTAGGAGGGACTTGCTCCGTGTGATGAAAGAATTAAAAAGAAAATATGACAAGAAGGAAAGAGCCATTGGTACACTTATTGCAAAACAAAAGCATGCCAATTGTTTGAGAAGACTATTTTGTAACATTTGTCAATTCAATGATCGTGACATGTAGAACTGCTGCTCCTTGATTTGAAAAATTAGAGTGCCGAAGTCCTCCTTACCCAAGGGGAGCCATCAACATCGCCTACCACCCCGTCAAAGTTCCAAAGCATTACACGAATATGGTCAACGAATATAGAAACCAACGAGAGCAATACAAGATGTTAGGATAATGTGGGGGGTGGCAATGCATTCAATTTGATGATTCAATATTGGCCAATGATTTAATCTTTGGAAGTGTAATCAATGGGGCCACTTTGTAAGAAATCGACCTTGTTGGAAATCTTTCAATTTTGCATGGTTTGGCGTATGGTGTTATAATGTACGGGCTTGCACAACACTATTGTCTAGGGAAGTATGTGCGAGGATCTATGCATAGAGGTATTGCACAAGGATTCTCGATGTGGAGTTTAGAACTATGTAAAAGGCTGTGTACTTAGAAGGCTTGTGCGTAGGTGAAATATTATGGCTTGTGAGTGTTGTTTTTCTTGTGTTATGTGGATTGTTGTTTGTCATAGCTTATCTCTCTTTAAGCTTATTGTACACAGGACAAATCCCAACATCCGGGATAAGTGTCGGGTTTTGGCCTATTGAGAGTTCGATTTGCTTGCAATAAGCGGTCGGATTATGTGGGTGGTCCATGTTGAAGAATCTTGTGTGTTAGCAAATGATGGGAAACACTAGAATAGAGATTGACAAGTTCAATGGTCAACATTTTGAGTTATGGAAACTCAAGATAGAATATCTCTTGATAGATAGAGATCTGTGAGTTTTGTAGGAATGAAAGAACAAGAATGGGACAAGGTTGATAGGAAAGCCAAAAGCTCTATTAGGTTTTGTTTATCAAATTGAGATGTATTGAACATATTTGATGAAAAAGTTGTGAAGGAACTTTTGGATAGGTTGGGAACATTGTAAAAGGTAATACTCTAGTAGACGAACTTTTGCTATGTAAGAAGCTATATACATTACAAATGAATGACGATGACTCAATTATAGAGCACATGAATGCCTTGAAGACTGTGATCGATTAGTGTGGTTTGTGGAAGTCAAGATGGATAAAGAAAGGTGTATTATGCTTTTATGTTCTTTGCTAAACTCTTGCAATAATCTAGTAATTACTAGACTACATCTCAAGTTGAAATTAGATAAGATTGTTGCAACCTTGTTGTCTAAAGAAATGAGGTGGAAATTTGTTTAAGACTATCAATCCAAGGATGCATTGGTTGTGTGAGGTAGATCACAAGAGAAAAGTAAGCAAAGATCTAGGGATAAGGGTTTGTAGTCTAGAGGTAGATATATGACTTTGGAGAGATCCTTCATGAAGAAATGTTGAAATTGCGTAAAATCAAGGCATTTCAAAAGGGAGTGCAACATGAAAAATGTGGACAAGAGTAAACAATCAGATGCTTCATGCTTAGGTGGTAACAAATTCTCCGGTGACAAGGATGGAGATGTATATCTCATAGCTTCAAGCACACATGCAACTCATGTTGCATGGTTGATTGACTCGGGTCCCTATCATATGATTCCTCATAAGGAGTGTTTCTACAAATATGAAGAATGTGATGGTGGTGATGTCTTTCTAAAGACAACTTGACCTACAGGATCATTGGAAGAGGTAGAGCGAAGCTGATGAAAATAGAGTCTCTAGTGATAAGAATGGAGATGTTATATCTTGCAACTTCAAGCACATGTGCATGTCATTATGTATGGTTGATTCTCGGGTACCTCCTATCATACGACTCCTCATAAGGTGCGGTTCTGCGAATATGAAGAATATGATGGTGATGCCTTTACGAGAGACACCTTGACCTCTGATATTGTGTGAAGAGGTAGGATGAAGTTGAGGTTCAAATTTGGGAGGATCAAGACTTAGCTTGGTGTCTTGCACATTCTTTGATTGGCTAGGAATTTGATCTCTATGGAAAAAATGAATGGTGTTGGTGTTTAGGTATCATTCAACAAAGATGGGTGCAAGATGGTGTGTGGAGCTATGGTATTGACTTGAGGGTTGCATAAAAGAACTTTGTTCGAGACTTGATGCTAGTGTGATTATTGGTGCTTGCAAAATATTGTTGTCCCCAAGGCCAATGGAAAACATGAGAAAAATGACATGCTTTTGGCGGAGAAAACAATATTTTGGCATCAAAGGTTGGATCATATTGGCAAAAAGGTTTGTGTGCATTGCAAACTTAAAAATTGACAAAAGGGATCGCAACTTGTCCCTTGGGCTTTGATTTTTGTGAGCATTGTGTTTATGGCAAGTAGAGTTGAATAAAGTTGCCAACAAATGTTGTGCATGTAGATGAGATCTTGCGGGTAAGGCATAGTGATATGTTTGGACGGAGTTAAGGGGCCATCACTTAGAAGTTTGTGTTATGTGCCTTCGTAGATGTCTTTTCTAATAAGTCTTGGATATACTTTCTTGAGGAAAAAATGAGGTACTTAATAAATTCAAGGAGCTCTTAAGCCCTTGAGGAGTGTCATAAGAAGAAAAGATAAAGATCTCGTGCTCAAACATGGAGTTGCAAAGCACATGATTATGGTGTTAATTGATAATGTTGCGAGCATGCTTAATGGTGTGCACTTGGAGCGGAGGTTTCGGGTGGAAGCAACTACTGTTGCTTGTTATTTGGTGAATAAATCATCATCGTCAATGTTGGTTCGCAAGACTTTGGAAGAAGCTTGGATTGATAATAAACCATCCCTTAAACACGTGATTTTTTTTCGCTGTGAAGCATATATCCATATTCTAAAGGAAAAAAGAACTAAACTTGATTATATGTAGTGTCCCTTTCTACCGCTGAACTGAGAAACAAAGAAATAACACCAATCCCACTTGAGAGTAATCTGATTTTTACGAGGACAAATCTGAAAAATATTAGAAACCCTAGCAACAAACTGAATTTACACTTTTAGGGCATCAAACACCCTCCAAACAAGCTGAAAATAGGTGCACAAATTCTTCTAAATATTATATTCAATTAATGGAATAAACACCAAGCCAAAGCATCCCAAAACATGTGCAAATTATGAAAGCTGCAATTAAATAAATGACAACAGAAGCATAGTCCTCAAAATGAATTGAAATTGAGGACTCCAAATCCTAATAAATGCCAAATGAGTGATAGATCAGCCTTATAAATATAGAGAGACTTGAATATCAACTTGGAATGCCAAATTGTGCCCTAGAAAACACCAAAATACACTCACACCCAAGTCGCCACCCTAGGAGAGGGTGCCAAAGTGAATGAAAACCCTTGATATTCGTCTCCTGAATGCCCTAGGTGCCCAACCAACAAGATAATCTTCATAGAAGTCCTCAACTCCACCAAATTGGAGAATTTTCGTTCTTTAACCTTCAACAAGGAAGGGCTTCATCTTCTTTGCTTGCCACACTAATGGATTTTTGCCCCTTTGTGGATTGGAGCAGAGCAACCAACTCTAGATCCTAGTAGTTTCAAGTATATAAGCCAAAAGATGCCCAAAATGAGCCTATGCGACCCCTTATATACCCTTAAGGTGGCGTCAAGAGTCTTTAAGGAGGAATTCCCCCAAGACCGACCTCCTTAGAAGCTTATTTCTTCTTTTAAGCTTTATTAAAAGCTCTCCAACCTAGTTGACTTGTTTAGGAAGGGAGATTCTAAAGAAAAATATAATTATTAATTAAAGAAAGACTAAAATATAATCCAAGGGCTTCCCTTGTTCATCTTCTTCTTGCCCACGGGAAGAATAATGAGCAAGAAGCCTTCAATTGGATCAATTCGAAAAAGGGGACATTACACTATAAGTTTGTGAAGTGTATCTTAATTAGACATGGGAATGGTGTTAAGGGCTACTAGTTTTGAAATTCAAAAACAAAGAAGGTTGTCTATAGCTGGAATGTGGTGTTCAAGGAGACCAAGTGGATTCTTGAGCAAGAGGTTCTATGTAGTGGTGATGCATATGAATACAAACCAAAGAAACAACCAAAAGAAGAAATAGAAAAGGTGTGGGTTGACATAGAGCCCGAAGAGCTTGTAGTTGAGTATGATCTTTGCTAGTGAAGAAGCATGAAGGAGGAGAATGGGTCCCATAATGCTTGAAAGCTATGGCCCATTGAACTCTTATTTTGTTGTTTTGCTATCTATAACTAATGGTGACAACCCCAAGACATTAAAGGAAGCTCTTGGTTCAAAGAGAGCAAGTCTTGGATGAAAGCTATGAAGGAGGAAATCGAGCTTGTGGATAAACATGAGACTTGGGATTTTGTAAGGAAACCTCTTGGAAGAAAACTTGTGGGTTGCAAGTGGGTTTTTCAAGAAGTACAATGCAAAAGGAAAAATGGAAAAGCCAAAAGCTTGCTTGGTAGAAAATGATTCTCTCGGGCGAGGGAACCGAATGTGGTTAGATCCTTTCTCCTATTGTGAAGTTGGATTTTATTAGGTTTCTTTTAGCTACTTTTGCTGCATTTGATTTCGTGATAGATCAAATGGATGTTAAAATGTCTTTGCATGGAGAGCTTGAAGAAGAAATCTAAATGGCACAACTTGAAAGTTTCAAGGTCAAAGGGAAAGAGGACTTGGTCTACAGACCATTATGGCCTTAAACAATCACCAAGGATGTTGAACTAGAAGTTTGACAACTAGGTGCTGAAACTTGGGCTTACACACAACAAAATTTATCCTTGCATGTTCACTTCGTCACGTTGATGATATGATGTTGGCTAGAAATTGCAAAGGCAATGATCAATATTGTTCTCAACCAGATTGTGCACTTTGACATGAAGGATCTCGGTGATATAAAATTTATTTTGGGCATGGAAATCCTATGAAATCATGCAAATGCGAAGCTTTGGTTAGATAAGAGGAAGTATATTGAGATATTTTTGGAGAGGTTAAGGATGCATGATAGTAAGCCTATGCACACACTTTTGCAATTGGTTAGAAAATCTCTCTTGCATTGTGTCCAAAGACACAAGGATTTGGAGGACATTGCTTGGGTTCCATATGCGAGTGTGATGGGAACTTTGGCGTACATAGTGTTATGCACAAGACTTGACGTTGCACATGTAGTGAGAGTAGTAAGCATATTCATGTCTAATCCGGGCAAGGTCCATTGGACTGCATCAAGAGGACCTTTCAAGTATTTGTGTGGTATTTTTGATTATGCAATTTGTTTTTAAGGCAAACATAGTGAAAGCAAGACAATCATGGTTACATGACTTTACGGACTCGGCAGGGGTGCAGATCTTGATTGTCTAAGGTCTACGAGTGCATGTGTTCAACTTGTTTGGTGGAGTCGTAAATTGGATTAGCAAACGGAAAACAAGTGTTGTAATATCCACTGCAAAGGTTGAGTACTTGATAGCTACTCATGCAAGCAAGGAAGCAAGGAAGCAGTTTGACTTCAAAAGTTGTGTTCCACTGTTGTGTTTGTCCAAAAGGATGTGAGAATAGATTGTGATAATCACAGTGGGATTTGTCTAGCAAAGAATCTTGATTATCATTCTTGAACGAAGCATGTCAATGTGCAATACCATTTTGTACGGGAAATGTAGGAGAAGAATATACTTTTAGAAAAGGTGGACACTAATGAGGACATTGCGATTGATTGGCAAAGGCAAAAGAACCATTGAGAAGTTCTTTTAGTGCAAAAAAATGGTCATGGTTGTGCGTATCTATTAGCATATGTATTTGTGCTCCTTCATGTAAAGTGTTAAAAAAGTGGGAGAATGTTTGGAATGTTTCAACTTTGCATGGTTATGAGTAGAAAGTTTATGCGTAGGCTTGCACAACATTGTTGCACAAGGATTTGTTCATGGTGAATAGTGCCTAGTAGTATTACACAAGGATTGTGCAATGCAAAGTTTACAACTATGCGTAAAGTTGCATATCGAAGGCTTGTGCACATGAAAGTTGCGAATGGATAGCGTGGTAAAGCAACATATTATGTTTGTAAGGTTTCAAAATATATTTGTCTGAATAGATCTCATCAATTGGAGGTGTCAAGTAACATGTCGATAATGTTTTGATGTAGTTGGTGGAGCATTGTGAAATAATGACTCGTTAATGATTAGAGAGATTATTGGGATTCTCTGGTGTGCGATGATTAGAAGGTCATGTGCTGATTTAAATGCACACACTACGAGCGAATATATTGAAAATGGTTGCGACAATCTTAGAAGTTCTTTGGGTGGTTAGACAACAAGTCTAAGGAAGATTTTGTTTGTTTCTTGAATGGGGTTGTAATGTAATTATGTGTAGTGTATGAACTATGTAAGTTACATAACCTTGAAAACCGTATTTTTGTATTGTAATTTTAGTTGGTGCAATAGAACAAGGTTCTTATATTGGATTTCCTATATGGAATGGTTTTCTCGGGTGATATGGTGTCTATTCTACGCATTTCTTGTCTATGTATTTTCAAGATTCTTGTTTAGCATCACTCCTTTGTTTAAGCTTATTGTCAAAGGCCATATTGCCACAGCCCCACCAATCAAGTCAATATTGGACTCCTTTGTAGATGGTGTGGATTTGGAGATCATAAGGACGCTAATTACTAGAGGCAAACAACCATCAACATGATTGATGTAAGAAACAAAGAGGTAATGACATTCTCTAGGGGCCGAATAAAACATATAAATTATCGACATCCATGTATGGAGAAGGCACACATGGATGACACAAGAGTAGCAATGGAATGAGCAATGATGGGAGGACAACGACATCCCAGCGTGAACAAGGACAACGACCAATCAACTTGAGTTGAACAAAGAGATTGCAAGGAAAGTTTTGCATGCCAATATACCTATCGAGTAGCAAACTTATCAGAGTTTTCAAGAACTAAAAATGTGATAACCGTAATCGTGCAAGAAGAAGCTACTCCCTTTACTTTTTATTTGGGCCATCATATATTATTATACGTAGTCAATAAACACAGATTGAAGACAATATAAGAAGTTGTTTGATGTTGCTACAAAAGTTCACATTTAAGATCATTCTTAGACTTGCAAGAGCCATATTATTGTGGATCAACTCTGTACAAAATCAAGAGAGTCATGGCGGAGGTGTCAATCAAGATTTTTCCCAAATGCTCTTAAGTTTTTGTAATGTCCCTTTTCCCACTTAAGAATCAAAATTTGGACTTCTTGCCATTCCTTCTCCATGGAAAAGAAGTAGAGGAGTTGGAGAAAAACATTGAGCTTTCATTTACATTTGTTTTTCTAATTTTTATGTTTTCTTTTAGTGTTTTCCCTCTTGAAGCAGGTCGGCTGGGTTAAAGGCAAATAAAAGAAGCTTAATGAAGAAATATAACATCTTTATGGGTCGGCCTTATCTTTCTAAGCTTTGGCGCCAAAAGAAGATTATAAAAGGAGACTTAGGACCTCATTTGGAGCATCTAGATTTTGGCGCATTTTTCTATTTGGGCATTGTGAGCTTGTTGCTCCATGTTCTTCCACTTGAGGACGAAAACCCTCTTGTGTGGCTTCCTAGAAGGACGAAAACCCTTCTAGTGGTTTTGTTGGAGGACAAAACCCTTCAACATTGATTGGTATTGAAGAATATTGCAAATTTGAGAAGAATACTTCATATTCAGATTTTTATTGGCATTGGGCAACTTTATCTACTCATTTAGAGATTTCGGGATCAATTTTGAGAGGGTTCCCATGGTTGGAAAATTATGATATTGGTCTCATTTGATTGCTGATATTTTTATGATCATTTTGAGTATTCATGTGTGTGGAGATTCCTTGTTTTCTAAGAGTTATTGAATTTACAAGTTTCAACTATTTTTGTGCCATAATAAATTCTAGAATTCTGAGTTTGACCAATTTGATCACATTTTTGGCTTCTAAAATCAAGGGCAATCCAAGGAATAATTCTCATAATTTTTAGTGTTTCTACGGTGGATTTCTCTCTCTCTCTCCTAGTCGCTAAGGTTTGAGAGTGTTTTTTGGTCATCTATTAATTGTTGTAATAAAAATCAGATTTGCTTGTATTGGGGTTTGAGCTAATTTCCTCAATTTTCAGTTTTATCCCCAAAAGAGATAGTTACAGTGTGGTATCGTCAAGCTCGGATGTTCAAAGGCCTAGGGTTTCAAAGGTGAAATAAGACTATGGTGGGTCAAAACTCTCAAGGAGCCAAAGTTGACAAGTTGATTGCCAACCAAGAGAGACTTGCAGATACAATGGATTTTCTAGCCCTATCCCTCCAAAGATCATTGAACCTAGGGTTCAAAGTGGTGATGGTAGCTCGACTAGGGCTAACAATACACGACAACCAATGGGATCAGCCCGAGGATCGGTTACAAAGCCCACTTTCCTTCCTAAAGAAGAGGTTATTCCGGAGGAAGAAACAAGACCCACGGGTGGACGGAACATCACTGCAAGTTATGAGGAGTATATGGCCTTACCAAGGGAAATTCGTGAGGCTATTTCACTCGCTGAATTCATTGGAGTGAATCAAGGAAGACTTAGGTCGAATCCTAAAATCACATGCCACACAAGCAACATGAAGAAAGCACAAAGTTTGTTGAAGAGGGGACCAAAACCCCAAGTTCACCATGCAAGGATGGAAATACTTATTTCCCTAAGGAGAAGAGGGAGGAAGAATTATTGCAGTAGTTGGTTATTAAAAGGGAGCAGCCCTTGGGAGCCTTAGAAGCACCCACCACCATGGCCAAAGGTGAACCCTTCATTGATTTTTCTTGCAGCCCTAAGGAAGCACAAGAAGAGGAAGGTAAAGAAATTTTAATTGTCAATAATTTTTCCTTGAATCCTAATGGTTGCATGTTGAAAAATACTAAGGGAACTTGGGAGCATGAGCGGAAGGATGAAGGGAAGCTTGAGGAACAAGAGGGTGAAGTGAATAGCTCAAGCAATTCTCATATGACAATAAGAGATGGAGTCATGACACTTGCACCCATTCCGAAGAATCAACTTCATAAGGTAAATATTGCTCATTTTGTGGTTGATAATGAAAATGTTTTAACATGTGATGAATCCAGAAATGAAGCAAGGGGTGTTGAGCATGTTGGGGAAGAGGAAGGGCTGATTCTCCAATGAAACATGATGACCATAAGCTTGCTGGTCTGTTCAGAACAGCAGTCAATGAGAGGCAGATTTATGGTGTCCATGAGCACGGTAAGAGCTACGAAGATGCCCTTTGTGAACACCATCAAGATATGGTTGAGGTCAAGGTGGAAAATGCTTCATTTGTTGAATCTGAGAGAGAAGAAGAAGGTTGATTTCAACTCAAAAATTCTGAGTCACAAGTTTGGGAAAATGGAGGATGTTTCGATCACTCCTCATCCGGCATGGGAAGGTAGACATGTGGGGAACAACTCAAGGTATGATGACATTTTATCTCCTTTTATATCGCTGCCATACTTATGTCATTATGGGAAAATTGTTGTTAAGGATCACATGTCATGTTTGGGTGATGTTGTTGTGACAAAGAAAGATGAACATTTTGAGATCAGCTTAAGGTATGAAAGTCTTTCAAATTCATTGTTTACAACATGTCAATTTGTGGGTCAATATGAGAGGCATGATAGAGAGATGGATATGGTTTGTAACATAAGGTATGTTCATTTTCCAAGCCTTGCACACGAACCTAATGAAAGCTTCATAACAAGGGTGGAAACTGAATTTGTATGTTCCATGTTGAGAGTTGAGCAAGCAAGGTTCAATCTTGCAACTCCTAGCAAGGAAGGTTTGATTGCAAATGATGCAAGACTTGATTTTTGGGACTATAAGCTTGCTGTTACAAGTTTTCGTAATATGGAGAACATCATTTTCAATCTCATTTCATCATACTTGCTGATTGGCACAAGAAGACAACCATAATGGAAGATAATTTTCAATATTTTCAGACATTATGGGTCACCATTGAAGTACTCTCAGCTATGGTCACTTCAGTTGGGAGTGATATGCATATTTTCAGACATAGATTGAGCAATTCGAAGAGGTTAGGTACAGCAGTTGGTATGCAGCCTGGAAATCAAGTTTGATGTTCCAAACACTCCACTTGGGGCAATCAAAGGGTCTTCTACAACAAGGTAATCTTTTCGATTCATCAAATTTGAGACACACTTGTTTGTTGCTTCCTCATTTGTGTGTTAAAGCTGACTATTGTGGAAGAATGGAAAATAGTATGGTGTGCATTTAAAGTATCATAGGACAGCCCATTTGAAAGATATAGAAGTACCACAAATGCATAATGTTTTGTCGTTTGGGGTCATGGTTTGGGTTCCAAAGACTTAAACAAATCATTGGAGAAGTTTGGGAAAGTGTTCCACTATGCATTGAGGGTAGAATAAGCATGTTCATGGCAGCCATTAGAGATGGTAATTTTAATATTTCAAGCCTATTCTAATCACTCATGATGAATGTTCAGTTGTCATCACTCCATTGGATGATAGGATGCACATTTTCAGTCATGAGTTGGACAAATTGTTGGGGTTATGGACAACGGTAAGTACGCAGCCCGAATACTCTTTTTGATGTTCCAAGCATTCATTTTGGGCAAGAAAATGTTCTCCTTCAGCAAGGTAATTGTTTGAGTACATCTAATTTGTGGTACCATTACATGATGGATTTCCAATTGGGCATGATGCCTGATTGTTGTTTTGAAATGAAAGAAGTTTTGGCATGTATTTCTTAGTTTTTCGGGATAGCCTCTTTACACCTTTGGTTAGTACAGAAAATGCATGTTCATATGGCTCCTAACTTGAGGATTCATGCCCAAGGACCTCAAAATCTCATGAAGAAAAGAGGGGGGGGTATTCTACCTTTTTCTAAGGTTGGAAGGAGCTGGTTCAAAGCTACCGCGTGCTCATTTGCAGCCACTAAGGCTGCTGTCATCAATTACTACAGCCCCTTATATTACTCAATTGCTTTCATGTTCATGGTTAAAGAACTCTCTTACACTTTGAGGAGCATTATTGATGCATGGGCCAAGCTGGGAATTGATTTTTCTTGTCAAATTCATGATTACTTTTCAGACTTCTTGTCAATGTTGGGTATGACAGCAGTTGGTCTTCATGGGCAGCCTTGGGAATTCAAGGAAGATTGGGGCAGCCATTGCAAAATATTGTTTTTACATCAGCTCTCTCATTTGACAAGCACGGAGCTCGTTTGTGGAAGTATTACAACATGTTCTTCTACTTGGATACATTGGCTTTTGGGGTGAGAGCTTGCTATTGCTTGAGGACAAGCAATCTTGGGAAGGGAGGATTGTAATGTCCCTTTTTCCCACTTAAGAATCAAAATTTGGACTTCTTGCCATTCCTTCTCCATGGCAAAGAAGTAGAGGAGTTGGAGAAGAACATTGAGCTTTCATTTACATTTGTTTTTCTAATTTTTATGATTTCCCTCTTGTGTTTTCAAGTCGTCAGCTGGGTTAAAGGCAAATAAAAGAAGCTTAATGAAGAAATATAACATCTTTATGGGTCAGCCTTATCTTTCTAAGTTTTGGCGCCAAAAGAAGATTATAAAACGAGACTTAGGACCTCATTTGGGCATGGAAATTTTGGCACATTTTTCTATTTGGGCATTGTGAGCTTGTTGCTCCATGTTCTTCCACTTGAGGACAAAAACCCTTCTAGTGGTTTTGTTGGAGGACAAAAAACCCTTCAACATTGATTGGTATTGAAGAATATTGCAGATTTGAGAAGAATACTTCATATTCAGATTTTTATTGGCATTGGGCAGCTTTATCTACTCATTTAGAGATTTCGGGATCAATTTTGAGAGGGTTCCCATGGTTGGAAAATTATGATATTGGTCTCATTTGATTGCTGATATTTTTATGATCATTTTGAGTATTCATGTGTGGAGATTCCTTGTTTTCTAAACGTTTTGGAATTATAAGTTTCAGCTATTTTTGTGCCATAATAAATTCCAGAAATTTGAGTTTAATGATTCGATCGCATATTTTGGCTTCTAAAATCAAGGGCAATCCAAGGAATAATTCTCATAATTTTTGAGTGTTTTCTACATTGGATTTCTCTCTCTCTCTCTCTCTCTCTCCTAGTCGATAGGGTTTGAGAGTTTTTTTTGCCATCTATTATTACTTGTCATAAAAATCAGATTTGCTTGTATTGGGGTTTGAGCTAATGTCGTTAATTTTCAGTTTTATCCCCAAAGGGATATTACAGATTTCAAATTTCAATTCTTCCGATTGAATATGAGAATATTGAGGACTATTTATCTATGATATCCTTCCAAAGAATATGTAGCCGATAAAGAGAAATTTGGCACTAAGGCCCAACATTCCAACTAACAAATGCGATGTTATATAAGATGGGTTTGGAGCATATCACGCAACATTGTGTGTTAAAAGAGGAAATCAATATGTCCTCTTGAAGCGACAAAGGACCAAATGGAGGCCATATGTAACCCGACGCCACAAGAGGGAAAACCGCTCCTAACAAAACTTTGGTGGCTGGCTCGACACAATTATGCCAAAGAATAGGTTCTTCAATGTGATACATGTCAAAGAATTGGAAAACCATTAAGAAGGGACTTTATGCCCCCATGGCCTTCTCGAATTTCTAGGAACTATTTGAGTGATGGGGAATGGATTATGTGGGACCCTTGAAAGTAAGACATATCAATGTAAGTACATTGTAATAGCTATATGTTACTTGATGAAAAGGGCATAAGACAAAGTGATGCCTAGCACCGATTTAAAAGTCTTGCACAATTCATCTACAAGAAAATTGTGATGAGATTTAGAATTCTTATTGAAATCACTAGTGATCATGGTGGACATTTTGTTAGTCAATTTGATTAATGACTTCCAGTTTTGAATCTTATAGTCACTTTTGAGCCCATACTATCCATAGGCAAATGGCCAAAGCCAAGCCCACCAACATAGTGTTAATCTTCATAATTCAAAAATCGTGTGGAATAGGAGATAGGGAGGAGTGCTTACCAACAATATTGTGGGCTTGTCGGACAACCTATAAAGTAACCACATGCCATGCACCATTTCAACATGATGTCAAGCAAGAGGCGGTGGTTCCATGGGAGTATGTTGTGCAAGCTTAAGGGTGGCACTAGAAAATAAACTTGGCAACAATGGCCGAAAGTCTTAAGGAACGACTCACTTAGTATGGATTAGATGAGCAAGCGCTAATGGCATAATGGGCAACAAAGACCATGCAAACTTGTAAAGGAGGAGGAAGCATTGGCACGAATGAATTTTTGAAGTGGGAGCCTTAGTCCTTAAATAAATGTGTTGGCTAGATTTTCTGCACAGTTGAAAACTTAGGCAATCATGAGATAAATCTCCCTCATTTACTGGTGAGGCTCCCGTGTATGATTTTTATCAATTATGGATCTGAGTAATTGTTTGTGGGTTTTACTTTAATTGCAAAGCTCATGAGCCATAGCTAGGCAATTCTGCAGCAAGTAAGCAGTTGTAAAGAAATATTTGCAAAAGGGGGAAATAATTGAATCCGGGAAGAAAGCAAAGAAGATGTGCAATCCAACCAATAGTTTGCAGAGTTGGTCTCATGCACATAGATAAAACAAACAGATCTCACAATACAAAATTTAAAGGAAATGAAAGTTTCAAATCTAGATCTGAGATAACACAAAGTTTATGCAAAGATCTACACAAAAGTAAGAAACAAATGCACCGTTGACACAAAGTTCTCCGGAAATTTGTCTCCTTTCAATTCCTTAGCTTTCAGAAAGATATCAAGGGTTTCAGCTCAAAGTCTGGAACACAAGAATGTTGATTACAAATTCTGATCATTTAACCCGTAGGCTCTTCCTCTATTTATAGTGTATAGAGGGCAATTACAAATAGGAAAACAATAACTGAACTAACACATGCAGAAGCTATAAAGAAAACAATTGACAATCTTTCCCCTGAAATTTCTCTCCTCATGACATGCATCTGAAGACTAAATCAAAGTTTTGCATGTCTGCCACCTATTTCCAAGTAATTGACTTCTTTAAGTAACGACTTTTAAACCAATCAGTTAAGTTTTATAATTTAATCGATTGCTCAATTACTTTGTCGGAGAAAATAAGAGAAAGAAGAAAGAGGAAAAGAAATTAGAAGAAAGCCGCAACACTCCCAGTCTTGTTCTTTTTCCATATTCTACATGCGGTTGACTCTTTTGCCTTTGCTTCTCACCAAACTGGATTTGGAAGCAATCGACCGTGATTTGTTTGTGGGTGCTACCTCGACTGTTTTCCCTCTTATCCTTGAATCTTTTGTAGTTCTTCTCCAGTACGTGCACCAGTAAAATGCTTGTCGTAAACAATTCAGACAAAACTCATCATCTTTTATTTTTAATTGTATACGAGCAATTTTAAATTCTGGACAACACCCCGGGTGAAAGAAAATGCAAGTAAATTCAATGAAGGCTTCAACTGGAAGATTGGGAGCACATGCACAAGCTCTGAAAGGAATTTTCCATGCATTGATTTCCACATGGGCTGCATTAGAAACAAGAGAATGAATTTTTGTCGAAAATCTTTGCAATTATGAGAGTTCGATCTATTTCTTCCTCTAATTCTGAAGATATATTCAACTTATCTGACATTGATTTGAACTTCCTTTCACTAATATGAGCACCTGTGATGAATACCTGGGCACTTAAACCAACATGCAAATACTTAGAATAACAAAAATCGGGCTATTCCAACCCTAGGCATCAAAACCGGAAGCTTCCCGAAATGAAAAATATTCCTTAATGCAAAATTCTCCTTCCCTTGGCGCCAAACCCTGTCTGGGCTGCAAACTTCATCAAAAATAATTAGTTGTTTCTCCCTTATGGCGTCCCATACTTGTATAGCCATTTGCATGTTATTTTTAATAATTGCCTTTCCCTATTTCGGCAATTTAATTAAATAAAAGCCATGCCTCTTCATCCAATTTGGGCGCCCAAGTCTGCATGCTTCTAATTATTTTTTATGAATTTATTTTATTTATTTTTAGCATGCATCCTTGACTTCTCTTTAGCTCATCCACTTGCATTGACTTTCCTCCTATTTATGGCGCCAAACTTAGCTAGGAATACCATTAATAAATATCATTAAATACATGTATTAATGCCAAGGTGGGTCGCACTTTTTGGCAAGGGTATTTGTTAAAAATAGAAAGTCAAAGTGATGGGAATTTCCAACCTGCATTGCAGCTCCAAAAATCCCATCTTTCACTTAAGTGATTTGACTTTCATAATGAGAATTTTCACCTTGCGTTGCAGGTAAGAAATTCCCACCTTCCAGCCTCTCTCCGAAATTCCCATTGCAACTTAAGTGACTTTGACTTGATGGGAAAAAGTAACCTGCTATGTAGGCAAGAAATTCCCGCCTTCCTGCCACTACCAAAATTCCCACTGGCAGCTTAAAGTCTTCCTTCCAAAAGTGCGACTTGCATTGTGACTTTTGCATTTAAAATTGCGTGAAAATTCGTCACTGAAGGCAGCATGGAAATTGGACGTGGAAGGCAGCCTTGAAAATTGCGACTGGCATGAAGACAACATTTCTTTCCTTTTTTGGATTTTTGGTGAAGAAAACACAAGGACATAATAAAATTTGCCATTTTTGGAAAGGGTCCGGAAGATGTAGCAAAAAAACTTGCATGTGCCATAACTTTCATTTCGTGGCTCCATTTTAGGTGTCGTTTTCTCTAAAAGTGCATATTTTCTCGAGCTCTACGCATTGATGGCAATATTTTTCTTATTTTCATAAAATCCATTTTTGCACCTTTTTGGACCAAGCGACTTCTTGCAATCTTTTGAAAGAATCCTGAGCTCTGATCGCCTTTAGATAGATTAGTAATTAAAAATATTGGATAACTTTTCAAAACCCTAGGCTTGGGGAAAGATCTGGCAGGAAGAATGAATAGGCTATAGGAATTGCCGGAGAAAACAAACCAAAACACAGACAAAAAGAAATAAAACAAAACAAAAGAAGTTGTAGGCAATTGCTCGAAAATTTCTCCAATTAGCTGATCTGCAAAAATTCTTCCCCCGGGTGAATGTTCTATGGTAATAATGATGGGGTGAAGTGCTTTATATAACCTAAATCCTCCAATTTTAGCTCAATCTATTTTTAAAAGAACTTTATTTATTTAATAAATAAATAAATAAAATTCTCTCAGACAAAACCTCTAAAACGTGCCCAAAACATGAAGTGTCACCAAAATGCCATCCACATGATTTGTGACGAGGCCTAGGTCCGGGCCTTACAACTCTGAAAATCATGACCAAGCCAATACACATGAGCCTGTTCTCATTGTCTAAGGTCACAAGAGGTTCCAAAACACCACAACCATCATGGATAACTGAAGTCAACACTCTTGGGATAAATGATGTCCAACAACCTCCCGAGCCAAACCTTTGAAGAAAAGATGATATTGACATAAGATTATCGTCTCCATGGGATGAGCCTACACACAAAGTTACCCAACCATCATGAAAAATTAAAGAGACCACCAATGATGAGAGCCAAATGCGGAATCCACAATGCCATCTCCAACATTCTAACCAAAAAGCTCATCCATCATTTGCTTGAATCAAGAGGACTAGAGAAGTCTCTAACTGGCAAGCATTTGTCAGTTAAGAAACCTCATCATCTTTTGAAGGATCTTGAACTAGAAAGTCATACTATTTCTCTGCCAAGGACAAACTGAGCTATCTTGCTACCCTCTGTGCTAGCAACTATCATAGCCAAATCCATGGTGATCATCGTATCTCTGAGAACATGTACATGCTCCACATGTCCTGACCTGAGGCCAACAATGCCTTGTATGTCCTCCAAATGACGATTGTGTCCCACAACAACCCCTCTCCATGATTGAACCGAAACACCTAAAGTGTCTCTTCTTCTCATCTATTTTCCTTTTGAAGCAGTTTCTCTCGAAATATTCTATTTTGAAACAACAGTAGCATGTATTTTTTTGTCCCCTCTCATTGTTATAATTGTTAGCTGTATATATAGATGCTTGTTTGTTGAGTAAGCAGGTACAAGCGCAAAAATTTGAAAGAATTGCACAAAATGCTTCACAAATGTAATGAGCAACTTAAAAAGTTCAGTCATGTAAACAAGAAAGCATTGGATCAGTATGTCAATTTCACAGAACAAAGAGAAGAGCTGCATAAGAGACAAGCTGAGCTTGATGCTGGTGACGAGGTATGAAAGTGTGCTCAGTTTATGGCCACTTATTTATTTCCTTTTGTTCAGATATATGACTTAATATTTATGCTTGAAATATGTCATTCCATACAAGGCAGCCAAGAAAAGCGAGCTAGTCATGCAATAGATTAACATGTGAAATTGTAACAGAAAATTAGGGAATTAATTTCAGTCCTAGACCAGCGTAAAGATGAATCTATTGAGAGGACATTCAAAGGTGTCGCTAAAAACTTCCGGGAAGCCTTTTCTGAGCTTGTTCCAGGTGGCCATGGTTCGCTGGTAATGAAGAAAAAGAAGGTATGCAGATTTTCTCCTTGGGATAAAAAACTAAACATGATGACTCGCTTGTGTTCTTAGTTTTTTTTTTTGTTCAGAATTCCATATGTTTTGAATACGTACATCCTCTAAATGTGGCAAGCAGCATTGTCAAGCAGCACTGTTTCTTAGCATTTCTAGGTTGTGACATTCCACTATGACACTCTGTATGTCTTTTTATTGTTGTATTGATTTTTATATTTGCTTCGTTTTTGATGATCATTGCTAATAAACATTTTGCAAGAAAATTTCTTAGTGAGGAAAATTTTACTTAATTTGAATGTAAGGTCCATTTTAGAAAATTTACCAGAATCAAGATTAGTAGAAATTTGTGTGGTCAAATTATAATAGTTTAAAACAAGATCTAAAAGGAAATTTTCAATCTCCCTGGGGCCTGCAGGCAGGTGAGGTTGATGAGGATGATCCTGATGATGATGGAAATCGAGATATGGACTCTGATGCAAGGGTAGAGAAGTACATAGGAGTCAAAGTGAAGGTGAGGTTACAATCTGCCTAGAGAAAATATTTACTTGTTATTTCCATTTTGTCTTCTCTTGTGAAAATGCCCATTTCCTTGATTGAACTTCTGCAGGTATCTTTCACTGGGCAAGGCGAGACCCAACTAATGAAACAACTATCAGGTGGTCAGAAAACAGTTGTAGCCTTGACACTGATATTTGCAATCCAACGGTGTGATCCTGCTCCTTTTTATCTTTTTGATGAAATTGATGCTGCACTTGATCCCCAGTACAGAACTGCAGTTGGTAGTATCCTATTTCTAAAACAATATTTTTTTGCTTGTTGCATTCTTGCTGCTCTCTGTTGTGGTTGACAGTTGTTTGTTGCATTTGCTAAATCTCTGTTAGACTGTTTGCTTAGTTTTAGAGCTTGTTTTTAAAAAAATCCCCTTGAATGATTTTGATTCAAGATCCATAGAGTTTTTCCTTAATTATCTTTAAAGATATGATAAAACGCCAGGCAGACACTGCAAGCACACAGTTCATAACAACCACATTCAGGCCAGAGCTTGTGAAAGTTGCAGATAAGATATATGGCGTCACGCACAAAAACAGGGTAAGCCGCGTTGATGTGATAAGAAAAGAAGATGCACTGTACTTCATTGAGCATGACCAGAGTCACCAGCAAGAGTAACAAATCATCCATCTTGTTAAAGGGCCTGTAAATTCTTCCAATTTGCATGTGCAACTATTTCTAGTTATGACATTGGATGTACAACTAGATTAGTCAAATGAAAATTTGCAAAGAAGCTTGAAGTCGGAGCTTCTATTACCATGTAAACTTCACGTTTGCTTCAAGACTAAATGACATATCAGTCAGAACATCCCTTCAACACTAACAAATGGATTGTACAATAGTGTTTGCAGTATATGTAATGTTCATTTTAATTGTGGTTGATCACTGATTCAAACACTTGATAATTAGGTCCATTTAGTTGGCATTTCATTAAACTAACCACTGAAAGTGTGCCCAAGAACGAAGCCACTTATGCCATCAAATAGCACTGTTGACTGTTATTTTGATGAAATAATTAAAGACTTATTTGCCTACAATTTGTAGGTCCTCCATATTCTGCTTTTCGAGCAATAGTACCATGGTATCAAGAATAATTGCACAGCCATGATAATTTCTATGGGATAATGTTGAATGCATGTTCAAGTATGTTCATTTTGAATGTTTTCCACTGTATAATTTGATTGCCGATATGCACTGATTGTCGGCTTAAATAAAACTCGTATTTTAAAATGCCTCCAATGTTGTGTTAGCTCTTACTGGGCATTCAGCTTAATGGGATTGATCTTTTTCCCCTGTTGTGTGTAAGAAAACTAAACTACTTACAGTCAGGCTGCTTTGCGGGACATTGCTAAAAGGGGTACTTCAGAGTATATATACATATCTGAACGTCTACACAATATTACTATTTACATAGTGTTTATATACATACATTTGAGGGCCAAATGGTCTTGCGTGTCTTAGATTGTTCTTCCATTATATGCTTTTGCTATTGTGAGTAACAATTTTTGAATTGTGGAATGCTTTTCGTAGCTGCAGATTTCTAATTTTGGATACATGGAAACTCAAATGCTGCACTTCGATTTATACCACAGTAGCAATGTGAATTTCAAATTGCTTTCTCAGCTTTCTCCAGTTGTAATTCGCCGTCTGAAGTATGAAATTGTGAGCTATTTACAAGTAATTATTTCCTTGCAACCTAAGAATTATAAGAGCCAATAATGTCAGCCTACTAAATAAATTGCAGCAACTTAACGCTTCAGATCTGAATGCATTGTAGCATGCAGGTATTTTGCCAGGATTATGGTTGTGTGGCCATGTTGGTGACAATGATGTATTTATGATTAGTGTAAACTAAACAACATCGGTAAGGCTAAGTAGGATCTGGATAAAATCATCAATAAGACGGTCAAATTTAAAAATTTAACTTTAAAATAGTGATAGAATATTGTTCGTAAATGGTAACATTAATTTGGCATGACAGTGCATAACATAACATGGCCAACTAAGATTTATATATTATGAGTTTGCAAATAATAATCCCCGATAAGTTCTATTCCAATTATGATCTTATTAGGTTTATTTGGGTAGGAGAAGCTACATAACCCAGAATGTGTATGCACAAACATTCCTAACGTTCTGATGTGGAATCCATGAGGATACCACTCGAATGAAATGAAAAGATGTCAGAGGTCTTCACAAACACAAGTGTGACAACTATCTTTGCTATTGAACGCTTAGAACTTCACTTAATCTCAAAGAAGAATTACATAGTTCATGTAGGACTCCCACCTTCCCACAATCAATGGTGATTAACTAAATCATATCCCTAAATGTCTCCCTAACAATTAGCAGGTCATCACTAGATGATGTGAAGAGCCTACGTAGAGAATAGAAAAAAAAAAATAGTCATGCCCAATTGTTAAATCAAAATGTATCCTTAGAAATAGGAGGACCTATATTATCCCAAGCCAAATAGGAAATTATATTTACAGTTATTACAATTATACACACTAGTGAAATATCTATCTATAAACTATACCCTGTACTTCCTCATTGTTCTTGAACCCGTAGAAGCATTAGACTCCAATATGTTTTTTTAATAAAGAAGCATTTGAGACATTTGTTCTCCTTAGTTCTTTGGGGGAACGAAAGAAAATGGTTCTCCTTTGTTCTCTCAAAGTACAATATACTCTCGAGTTTACAAGATCGATTACCGACCCTCTACAATGGCGTGAAGAAGCCATTAAATATCCACCAAGAAACGGTTACAATTGCTTCTTTGTTAGAAAGAAACGGTTTACAATTTCTTTTCAATCATTCATGCCCGTTCGGATTCTTGATTCGCGAAGAAACACCAATGGCGGAAAAATCAGAGTTTTCATAATGCAGCGTTACACTTGTTTTGTAACTTTGAATTTGAACCGTTCATCTTGCCTTTGAAACCTTAAATTAGAGTCGTACATGTGGGAGAAATTTATTGGAACGGGCGCAGAGGACGCCTTTTGCATTTTGTGCCTTTTGGAGAAATGGCATTTTGGAACATTTTGGCCCACTCACCGCTTTTGATATGGTCATGACACGTGGCTTCACTTGATTAGCGAAGGAGTCACGGGTCACTTTTATAATTTTACCTTTTTTAATGTGGGCTTAAAAACACAAATTGCTCCGTCGACTAGCCTCCTTGTTTTGACCTTCGATGCGGGCTTAATATTTGACTTTCTCCTTTATAGCATGATCGGGGTTGTGGGTCACTTTTTAACTTTCTTTTTTACAAAGAGGCTCAAAATCTCAAATCTTCTAGACGGTTTGCCTCCTTGTTTTGACTTTCCAACGACGGGCTCAAGATTTGACTTTTTCTTTTAACCCTGATTAGGGTTGCAGGTCACTTTTTAACTTTTTGCCTTTTTTACAAAGAGGCTCAAAATCTCAAATTTCCCGACGGTTCGCCTCCCTGCTTGGACTTTCCAACGACGGGCTCAAGATTTGACTTTTTCCTTCAAGTCTGATCAGGGCTGCGGGTCACTTTTTAACTTTTCGCCTTTTTACAAAGAGGTTCAAAAACACAAATTTCTCCACCGACCCGCTTTCAATTAGGTATATCCACATACTCGTGGATGACGGGGCCAAAATTTGACGGGGAAGGAAACACTAATCATTCCTAATCAAAAAATGTAGAGAAGAAGAAAACTCCACCATTTTGCGCCCAATTTTCAAATTTCTTTTGCAAGCCAAGGAATTGAAAACAATACAAGGTTCAATGATCCAGGGGCATAGAAAGATTGACAATTTCATTCAAATGAGGACAATAATAAAATTTTCATGCGTCTAGACAAGAAAATGGAAAATTTATCAAAACAAGCAGACTGGGGATTTGAAACAACTCTAGGGCATGGATTTCTCTATCTCTTCGAACTTTCAACTTGGCTTAAATACTTTAGGAGGGTGAGAGCTCGAAATTTCGAATTTAACTTGGAAAACGAAAAGCGGTTTTCGGGAGACAACAGCTTAGCTCTAGCTTGGGGACATGGCATGGACTGAGCATGGCGAAGACGTGGTATGAGGATCCAAAATCTCAATTTTTAAACCGTATAATGTTGACCAGTGCCTTATCCATTGGGCCTTGCAGAGTCATGTACAATTTCGAGAAAGAAATATCAGAAGAAGGAAACACACAAGCACAAAAGAAAGGAAATACACGACACACAACAAGAAGGGAAAAAAAACCACACAACGGAAAGGGAAACACACCAAGAAATCACCTATGGTACAAGGCAGGGGACAACCCGCTTTCATTGATGATACTGTTTCAAGTATTGCCCGCTTCGAGGCAATTCCAACGACGCGTTCCATCCAAGTATGAGAGGAGAAAACATTCTCACCACAAGCTCTATGAATTTGGAATGGGTTGAGCCATAATGAATCAAACTTTCCATTGTTGCCCTTTGGTTCTCTTCTCTTGCCCTTTGGTAGAGGGTGCATTTGTTAGTCCAAAAGCCATTACCAAGAACTCATAGTGTCCTTCATGTGTCTTGAAGGTTGTTTTATGAATATCTTCATCCCCGATTCTAATATGATGATATCCGAATGAAGATCAAGTTTTGTAAAGTAAACAACACCATGTAACTTATCTAGCAAATCATCAATAACGCTTGCATAGTCATAGTATAAATGTATTGGAATGATGTGCTTCCAATTAAAATAGTTGTGCCACAAACCCTTCTGCACCTTTTCTAAGCAATTTTTGCATCTCATGAGAACTTACCATCTGTGGGGACTTTGCTCTTAGTCCTTTTAGTTTAAAAGTCCTCCTTTCACTGAAATTGCATGAACAACTCTAGGAAATTCATTTCAATGGTTCCCAAGGTGGTAAGCCACTGAACTCCTAACACAATGTTTGCTCCTCCCATGGCAATGGCATACATATTGCTAGTTAGCAAGTAATCTCCCATGGCGAGATTAATATTATGGCATTTTCTTGAACAACTAACGGTTTTCCATCGGTGATCATGACTTGACATTCTGGAGTTGGATAAACAAAGCAGTTCAAGCGCACCGCCAACTTATGATTGATGAAATTGTGAGTACTTCCCGAATCAATCAACACTGTTACCCTCTGTTTTTTTAAGAATCCAACTACTTTGAGAGTTTGGGGAGTGCTAATACCGGAAATTGCATGGCATGATATTATTGGCTAGGGATCTCCTAATTCCTCCTCTGGCTCTACCTCTTCGTCTTCCTGATTTTCTTCTTCTTTAGTAGGTCCCTCAATGTAGAACAACTTCTTTTCAGCACACTTATGTCCTGGTCCAAATTTGTTGTCACAATTAAAACATAACCCTTTGGCTCTCTTTTCTTCAATTTTTTGAGGTGTTAGTCTAACTGGACGAGGGAATGATGGTGGAAGGGTGCTACGATCTCTGATATTACTGACAGTTTGTTTCCTACTGGAAAAAAAAATTTCCTCTTCCCTACGTGCCATGATCATAGAGTTTGAAACCTTATGAGGATTAAACATATGCACCTCAGTCTCAATTTGTTCTTTAAGACCCCCAAGAAATAAGTCATTCAAATTCTCTTCAGGAATATTTTCCACCCGTAAGGAAAGGTTTTGGAATTGATGGATGTAATCTTTGATTGTTCCTGTTTGTCTGAGCTTTGCTAATTAATTGAAATAATTCTCTGACACACTAGAGCTATAGTGTGATTGCAACTCTTTGGTGAAGATTGTCCATGTAACATTGAGGCCACTCTTTTCCCTTTGAGCACAAAACCATCGATACCAAATTAATTGGTCAGGTTCAAGATACAACGATGCCATGGTAACCTTTTGTCCCAATGTAATTTGATGAAGATCAAAGAAATTATCCATCCGGTTAATCCAATTGATTGGATCCTTTCATTCAAAATTACACATTTCCACTTTTGGAATCATGTTACGGGCTTGCATAGTGTTTGTATTGGTCATGTTTGCAAATCCACCCTAACTAGTTTGTCTATTACTTTGACCTAAAGATCCACCCTGGTTAATACGAGTATGATTGAGTTGTGGTTGATTAGGAAGGATATGATGACCGATGATAGTGTAATTAAATTGGTGAATGAAATCTTCCAATCGTTGTCTAGTCTTTTCTACATCTTCTTTGCTAGCCACTCTACCCTTGAGGTTTCACAACTCTAACTCAAGATAGTTGATCTTATGGTCAGTTAAAGTAAACCCTAACCCTGAGGACTCTGTAGATACCCCTTTTGACTCTAACTCCTCAACTATTATCTCATCCTTATCAAGGGTTTTACCCGAGTGATGGGATTCTTTTTGCCTCTTGTTGAAGGCCCAGCCATGATGCCCCAAAATGGTAAGATTTAAGGATCAAGGTCGAAATTTAGGGTTTGGTATTTCAATAGGAATTTGGCCAAATTTTATAAAACTCAAAGAACAAACTCAAACTAATTTTTAATCTTCTTTATGGAAATGTAAATAACTTTGAAAAATTCCACAAATTGCACCCTAGGTAGCCGAATTATGAAAAAACATAAAACCACTATAACTTTTGTAAAACAAGTAAAAATTCTTAAAATTTGGATTGAAGCTTACTTGTCTCGATTTCGCCACACTACGAAAAATTTGCAAAAAAAAATCGCTACCAATTTTGAGATATGGATGAACCTTCACAATTAGGGTTTGACACAATGTTGGCCGAGTTCAAGCTCTGATACCACTTGTAATGTAATTACTTGTATAAATCTGATTATTAGCAGCAATATAGTACCAATGAACACAATATTTCAGATAAATTATCTCAATGCGCAAGTAGAATAGCTTAGCCACTTCGAGGGGCAACCTCCAACAGATAATAAGACTCAAATGTTGAATATGATGATCAACTACTACCTACTAACACCTATATATACTATTCTTATGCTATGGTAAACACTAAGTCCGACGCACTAATGAAAATATAACATATATGAAAGAGATACATAATGATAAGAAGTTATGATAGCCACAAGTCAGCTATATACATCTAATATAAGATATATGATTAAGGGCATAGCCACAAGGCATTCTCTTGTAAGCAAAAGTGCCCCAAGGTGTTGTAAAGGTTGTCTTGGTGCGGTATTCCTCTGCCACTTTGATTTGGTTGTATCCTGCGAATCCATCAAGTAATGAAAGCATTTCAGATCCGATGACTGCTTGCAGGATATGGTCCATGATAGGAAGAGGATAATTGTCCTTGAGTGATGCTTGGTTTAGGTTGCAAAAATCTACACATATCCTTATTTCACCATTCTTCTTCCACATTGGCACAATGTTAGCCACCCATGTTGAATGGTGGATGGGAAAGATGATCCTTGTGTTAAGCATCTTCATTACCTCCTCCTTGATGGTATCAACAATCTTTGGGTTGTACGGCCTTTGTTTTTGCTTGAAGGGCTTAACACCCTGCTTCAAAGGAATTGAGTGATGCATTTATTTTGGCTAGAAGGATTTGAGTTCATCATAAGAGTAGGCCAAGACATCTGAGTATTTCTTGAGTAATGCAACAAACCTTCTTTTTTCTTCAGGGTGAGCAACATTTTCCAATATTGACCATCCTTGGCTCCTCTGGGGTACCAATGTTTTCTTTATCAAAATCAGTGGGCACCGAGAAGATTGCTTTTCTTTCTCTTGAATGAATCTGTCATGTTTGTCAAAGAGGTCTTCTAAAGAGACTAGGTCGGGAATTTTGTTCCCTTTCAATTTGATTACTCCCTAATCATCAATCCCTGCAATTCCTTCTTTCTCTTCTTCGGGACCGCTTCTCGGTGTGGATTTTCACCTCCTTCAAGAAGAGATTATTGAAATTATCCCTTTGCTCCAAAAAATATAAAATTTGGTTATCATCATCGAAGAATTGCCAATGATTTTCTTTGTCTAGTACACTAGGACGGAATACCATTTCAATGGTCACTTTGTCTTTACGAAAAGAAGGATGAGGTGTCACTATGGAAGCTGACACTGCAAGAGAATCAGCCTTTTCATTATGTTCCCTTGGAATAGGTTCAATGGAAAATGCATCAAAAGCTTCAATGCAATCCCAGACTTTGTTTTTGTAATGCCTGAGCCTTGGATTTTTCACCTGATATTGTTGGCGGACCTGCTTTACCACAATCTCTGCATCACCTTTGCATCTCAGCTTCTTGATTCCCATGTCCTCTGTTGCATTCATGCCTAAGAGTAATGCTTCATACTTTGCAATGTTGTTTGTATTATCAAATTGCAGCTTGTAGGCAAAAGGGTACACCTCATTGGAAGGAGAGTACAATACTACACCAGCTCCTGAACCTACTCTGGAATGGCTACCATCAAATTCCATTTTCCAAATCTGATCCTCTTCCTCCTCCATGAGAAGTGGCAGGTTCTCTTCCTTTTTTGATGTGAGGAAGTAATTTCCTAGCCCACAATCTTGAAAGAGAATGTTAGCTCTTGGATCATCAAACTTTCTTACTGTGAATCTCATCTTTCTTACTGGCAGCAACTTCTTCATCTCTCCTTTTACTGGGATAGTTGCAGATGACCAATCCATTTTTATTTCTCCACCTAGGTCTCTGCAAAAACTTCTGCTCAAAAGCATACCAAAAGATGTTGGGATGTCTACTACCAGTATGGTCAAGAGCACCTTCTTGTCTGGAAAATCAGCTAGTGCCACCTGTGCATCCTTGATTCTTCCTACCAATGGAACTTGTTTGGATTCCATTGAGTAGCATGTGCCATTTACCTAGGTCAAAGTGAGGCCTAGAGCATTTGCAACTTTGGCTGGCATCACATTGTCTGAGGCTCTAGAATCTATGATGCAATTATTCAACTTGGAAGCCTTTGATGAGGAGTGATAGGTAGAAAGGTTCAACTCTGTTGGTGTTGGAGGCACTGAGGGCTAGCATGTTTTGGGAAGGTGGTGTGGATGGTGTGGGGAGTAAGCCTTTAGAATTTGGGCTTGAAGAGATAGGGTTACCACCAGAACTGCATTGATGAATCTGTCAAATTGGGTAGGATGTGTTTGTAGGTATTCTATTTTGGAGAGCTGGACTTTGGTTTTGCTTGCATGTTCTACAAAGTCAAATGGGGCAATGGTGGGTGAGGAAGAGGCTCCTGAAATGGAGGAAGATCTACATGGTAGAGACTTTGCTACTTTTGGTGTTGGGTTCTCCTTTTCAGATGTAACAATTGGCTTGGAAGGGGATGAGGGTGTAGCCTTTGACTGAACTTTAGATGTTTTTGCAAGACCAACATTTAGAAGAGAATTATTCTTAGCAACTTTTGAGCTGGAAGAAGAATCAAATGACTTACTTGGTATAGTAGCATGCTCTTTGGCAACTAGTGAGTCTAGTTTTTCTTTGGCTGATTCCATGGAAGGTGGTAATGGTGATCCTCTATTGATGATTTTATTTTGTGTAACCTCTGGAGGACAATCTTCTTTATTCTTCTTCTTATCCTTTGCTGCAACTGTTGGGGCTGAAATCCCTTTCTTAGATTGAGCACGAGTGAAAACAACACATGAGAAACTTGGAACTTCTTCATCACCTTCATCTTCATCATCAACATACTCAATCAAGCCATTGTGCATATCAACTTCCTCAATCTCAAGATAGTTTTCATAATCTTCCATGTTTTCTTCTTTAGTTTCATCAATTTATGCTTCCTCCTCTGGCTCTTTGGTGTCACAGATGGCATTGACTGGTGGTGCTTCAAGAGCAAGCTGACAAGGAGGTGGAGCAATCCTTGGCCTATTTGGAGGGTTTGGTCTCCTTGAAGCATTCCGCATTGTGATATGAGATAGTTGCTTCTTCAAGGCAACCAAGTCATTTTGCCATTTTTGGAACATCGGATCTATGGTGACAAAGTTTGAATTCTAACCCTTTTGTTTCCCATTGGGGCCTTTCACCTTTCCAGAAAGGATTAGATCATCATCGGTTTCTATTGCAAGTCCTGGGCTTTCCTCAATGTTCTTGGTTGGGCTCTTATTTCTTCATCGGGTCTTGCTTCTCTTTCTCTAGCTTCTTCTTCGGTCTTCACGTCAGTGAAGTCTACAAGGTTCTCGTTGATGTATGAAAATTCACCGTCCAAAGGATTGGCAACACTCAGGTTCCCAACGTGGCCGGTTGCTTGAAAAGGAGGCCTCTGGATTCTGAGTAGCTCTTGTCTCCTTTGAAGTTCCTCAAAAATAGGATCAGTTTGTCCTCCTTTTCTCTGTTGTCGGGAATCTTCTATCCATCAGCTTGAAAATCTATGCTCTTCTTTGCGGTGCTGGAATTTGTCTTTGCCTCTCCAATTCAACAGCGAGTTCTTCTTTAAGGTCCAGAATTCTTGTGATAATGAAGTAGTGATAGACACTTTGTCTATTACGCCAGATAGCTTCCTCAAATCAAGCAACGTCTTCCTGGATATGGAAGAGAAATTCGGGTCTTTCAACAGGGGGGTTTCCCAGAATAGCCATGATTTGAATCCATGTGGCTCATATAGCCATTCAAATTCCAAAAAAATTCTTTTTTTTTAATTTTGAATTTTCTGACCTTACGGTCGCTTTCAGTCTGAGATGTTGCTTGAATTTGCCCCACAAAGGGGCGCCAAAATCACATTGGCGAGAAAATTTGTCGAGTGGACAAACTTGTGGATTCCTTGCCAATGCTCTGGGAATCTAAGTCCCTCTACTTAACCAGTGTAGCTACCGTATATGCATGTGTGAGAAAATGTGGATTTCTGTGGTGGCCTTTCACTGGGATCCAACAGGGGCACTCCATTGACCCTATGACAAAGCTTGCAGATACTTGCAAGAGAGAACTTTGTTTGAAAGTGGGAAAGGGAGTGAGAAAAGAGGTAGGAGAACTAATGTTGCAGGTAGGAAATCATATTCTTGCACACACTAGTTAGAAAATTCGTCACATGCATTCATGAGAAGAAACAACCCTACAAATGGCAACAAGACGAGATAAGATTGCGAACTCAAAGTTTCAAAATCTCCTCATCAAAGAGGCTACAAAATCCTTCTTCTTGTATTGTTGCTTAAACAGAAATTGTACATAGTGGAGAAATGGAGGAATTAAGTGGAGAAATGGAGGAATTTGAGAAGAAGGGGGATGGAAGAAAATGGCTATCTCCTTTGTTCTCTCAAAGTACAATATACTCTTGAGTTTACAAGATCGATTACCAACCCTCTACAATGGTGTGAAGAAGCCATTAAATATCCTCCAAGAAATGGTTACAACTTCTTCTTTGTTAGCAAGAAACGGTTTACAATTTCTTTTCAATCATTCGCGTCCATTCGAATCTTGATTCACGAAGAAACGCCAATGGTGGAAAAACCAGACTTTTCATAATGCAACTTATTACACTTGTTTTGTAACTTTGAATTTGAACCATTCATCTTGCCTTTGAAACCTTAAATCAGAGTCGTACACGTGGGAGAAATTTACTAGAACGGGCGCAGAGGATGCCTTTTGCATTTTGTGCCTTTTGGAGAAATGGCATTTTGGAACATTTTGGCCCGCTCACCCGCTTTTGATATGGTCATGACACGTGGCTTCACTTGATTAGCGAAGGAGTCACGGGTCACTTTTATAATTTTACCTTTTTTTAATGCGGGCTTAAAAACACAAATTGCTCCGTCGGCCCGCCTCCCTACTTTGACCTTCGATGCGGGCTTAATATTTGACTTTCTCCCTTATAGCATGATCGGGTTGCATGGGTCACTTTTTAAATTTTCACCTTTTTTACAAAGAGGCTCAAAATCTCAAATCTCCCCAACAGTCTGCCTCCCTGCTTTGACTTTCCAACGACGGGCTCAAGATTTGACTTTTTCCTTTAAGCCTGATCGAGGCTGCAACGGGTCACTTTTTAACTTTTCACCTTTTTACAAAGAGGCTCAAAAACACAAATTTCTCCATCGACCCGCTTCCAATTAGGTATGTCCACGTACCCGTGGATGATGGGGCCAAAATTTGATGGGGAAGGAAACGCCCATCGTTCCCGACTGTAAAAAATGCAGAGAAGAAGAAAACTCCACCATTTCGCGCCCGATTTTCAAATTTCTTTCACAAGCCAAGGAATTGAAAACAATACAAGGTTCGATGATCCAGGGGCATAGAAATATTGACAATTTCATTCAAATGAGGACAACAATAAAATTTTCACGCGTCCAAATAGGAAAATGAAAAATTTATCAAAACAAGCAAACTGGGGATTTGAAACAACTCTAGGGCATGGATTTCTCTATCTCTTCAAACTTTCAACTTGGCTTAAATACTTTAGGAGGGTGAGAGCTCAAAATTTTGAATTTAACTTGGAAAACGAGAAGCGGTTTTCGGAGACCACTCCTAAAAGTGATGTTTTCCCAAGTATAGTTGAATTTGGTCCCGACTTAAAAAAATGCGAACATGACAACCATCCATTTGTGCTTGTGCTTCTTCAAGTCTTTTGAAGGATTTGAATGATTTTGGGTAGGAGAGATTACAAATATTGAGTGAAGGAGTTAGTGCCATGTTGCTCTTTTTGAATGTGTTCCATTCCAAGAAAAGGCAAAGACAAAGGTAATTTATATGGAGCCAAATGTTGAAAACTAAAACAAGTCTCAAACAAAGAATGTGTTATGGAGAAGTGGGTTTCTTGGTTATATGCATGCTCTATGTGGATTAGGCTTAAATCCCACTTACCAAGGGATGTATAGTGGTATATTTTCTAGCTTTTCACTAGAGTACAATTGATGAACTCGGCCATCCGATTATAAATGAAAGGTGGTGAAAAAGCTTAAGAAATTCCCAAAATATTTCATAATAATTGTCAAAATAGTTTACAACAAGGGCTACAATCGAACCAAATTTGGTGGGTGGTGTAACGCCCAAAAATCTCCCACTTGAGACCCATGAACAACCTAGGTTTATTTACAAAATTATGGAATATATTTTTTTAAAGTGTTAACAACCAAAGTCTCAAGGACAATTAAATTCAACTCGATAACTTTTCCCATTATAATAATTACTAATTCCACATTATAAAGCAACAAGTGCAATAAGTCCACACCTAGCTCAAATCCCTTAGGGATTAATTTAATCACTGATTACATCAACATTTTAGCTAAATACTCCCTAATTAAAATTTTAGGGTTAAGGGACCAAAACAATTAAATACCCAAGGTATTTAATTCCACAAGATCTAAGACAAGAGCAAGGTTTAATTACAGTGGGGGAAAAGAATACATATTTAAAATCATCAAAGTAAATTCTTACTTACCCACTCCCAAAACTCGGTTAAAGATTTAATTTGATTTTTCCCATGATTAACGCAATTAAAACTTCTTGAAAACATTCCCATTAGATAGGAAATTTTCTCACCTTTCCTGATATAAAGAAGTCCTCCTAACTCCTCATATTTCTCAAGTTATGGACCAACGGAACTTAGGGTGAAATTTTTCCCAAGAGCGGGCTGTGGGCCTGGGGAGGAATTTTTCCCCAACTCGGGTCTACGGACTTCGGAAGAAAATTCGCTCAGAGGAGAAAAGCGAACCAACGAAGCGGGAAGAAAACTTTTCCCAAACGCGGCCGGCGGAGCGGGAAGGCATTTAGCGCTTTTTCCCTTTTGGGACAAAGCAAATTTTACACCTGCACCTCCGTCAACACCCAGGGAGGCCACGTGGTAGCTCCTTATTGGCTGCGGGTCAACAGGTCGGCGGGGAACATTTGGAAAATTTGACTATTCAAAAGGAAGAACAAAAGGTCGAAAGGAACCCGCGCCTCCGCCAACACAAGAAGATGCCACGTGTCAGCCAACCATTAGTTGCGGTTTGGCGGGCGACGGGATAATTTGGAAATTTTGCCCAAAATTTTTCTGAAGCGTTAAGGCTTAAAAAGATCCGCTCCTCTGCCGATGCCTCGTGAAGCCACGTGGCAACACCTGATTACCTGCGGGTCGGCGGGGCTGCGGGGAAAACTTACAAATTTTTCCAAATTTATTTTTGAAAGCGCTTAAGGTTAAAATTGATCTCGAGCCTCCACCGACGCCCAACGAAGCCACGTGTCGATCAATGATTGGCTGCGGGGGCGGCGACACCGCGAGGAAAAATTGCCAAATTAACTTTTTGGACTTAGATCATTTTTAGACAAAATGAAGGCTTGCGGATTAGCGGAGTGGCGGGAAACTTCATGACTTTGCACCTTTTGGGAAAAAAGTAAAAAAAGGGAAAGTTTTAGCCCGCGGGTCTGCCCAAGAATATTTTATTCATTTAAAATTTGACAGTTAGATTATTTTGAGCCCGAAATGAAGTAAAAACTTCATAAGGCCATAACTTTTGATTGGGAACTCGTTTTTGGCAAACAAGGACTTTCTGAAAGCTCTCGACGTCCTCTTTTCACAAAAACCTTAGGAATTTTATTTTGATAAATTTTAAAGGGTCAATTTTGAGAAAACATCTTCTTTCACTTAGAAAGTGAACTGGTATTTTTAACTTATCAATTTTGTTCAAATTTGTCGTTAATTCTTTTCCACTTTTCCAAACAAGCATGGAGGATTTTACTTGGAATATTTTAGGATATATTGTAAGGTTAAGTTTGCTTGATTGATTTGCATTCAAAATTTATCAATTTTATATAGCAAGAAGTCTGCAATTTTGCCTTTGCCCGATTTGAAAGGTTCTATAAAATTTTCATAAGTATTTTGGTATGTTTGGGGTCGTTTTGACCTTACAAATAAAATTTGATATTTCATTTTTTCTTTTTGATGTTGTAGGGTCATTCTGTTCAATTTACGATTAATAATTATCAAGTATGAAAGTTATCTAACAGAGCTCAAATTCGAATAGATTTATTTTCATTTGCCAACTTTAAACTATGAATTCATTCCAACCCAATCTAACATACTAAGTTGACTCAAGCAAAGTATTCAAATGCCAAATTACAATTTTGATTTCTAAAACATTTATTTCAAAAAGAACAGAGTATTATGACATTTCTCCATACGTATTCACTTTTTCATCCTTCCAATAGAATTTCAAAATACATTCAACAATCAGATTTCAATACCCAATAATGCCATTTGAGTAAAGTAATACAATCCTTTATTGATTCAAAGAGATACCTTTACAATTTCTTCTTTCATTCCTCAATTACAATATACAGAATATGATTTCTTTCACATTCTTTCAAAAGTAGAAAAATAGAGTATATCTCTTTCACAATTCAATTTACAACTTTCATAGCCCATACAGACCATCTTTCCATCACAAATAATATACAAGATCATCCACTTCAAGTGGGAAAAGGTTACATTAAGAAATGATCTCAAAGCAAGAACTATCAAATTGTCTTCTTTCTCGGCCTCAGAATAGCAATATAAATTTTCATCATTCTCCAAT
This sequence comes from Taxus wallichiana var. yunnanensis, assembly GCA_018340775.1. Taxonomy (NCBI): domain Eukaryota; kingdom Viridiplantae; phylum Streptophyta; class Pinopsida; order Cupressales; family Taxaceae; genus Taxus; species Taxus wallichiana. The sequence goes on from CM031239.1 coordinate 828,997,510, forward strand.
TTGGTCACAACAGAGGGAAATGCAACGCTCTCCACCCAACCAAGACATCCAATGAAAAGGGAGAAGCCATCCTTCTTCATTGGCCCCCGAGCCCCAACCACATTGCAATAAGAAAAAAATTCAACTCATGGCAACAATAGGCTTCCATAACACAAAGACAGATTTCTCATTCAAAACACAGTCCAAAAAAAATTACAATTTGCCACCACAGAACAAAACAACAAAAAACACTCGGCTTCATCATGCAAGCCAAAGGAGCAAGAAACTATGAGGGATGTTGCTTATGCCTCCCAAAGGGGAAATGAGTATCACCACCTAAGAACAAACCGCCAATATATCATTTCAAATCCTTGACATGCCCTTATGCCTCCCCAAGTACCCCTTATTCCTCACATTTCCTTATGCCTCCCCAACCTCTTATGGCACCCCATAACGAGTAAAGAAATGCAAGCTATTTCTTTGTAAGGTGGAACCCAAATCCCAACTCCCTCCACACTTATACCTCCCCAAAACACTTATGCCTCCCACAAAATGCCCCATAGTCTTCTCCTACACCATCCCTAGGCCATCTACCCAACCAACCAACAAATAAAACAACACATTCAAACATTCAACCATTCACATATGCATACAAATAAAAGGAGAGTATTTCCAAGAGCTAAGCTCTTACCTCTCCATGATGGAGTTTGTTCCAAGTTCAAAACAACAAGCTCTCCAATGCAACACAAACCAAGAGATCAACAATCAACAAGTATGCAACAATCTCCAAATTTCTCCCAATTTGTAAGAGCTCCAAAAACCCAAAGCAAGTCGCCAAAAATGAAGTGATAAAAGTGAAGCAAAAAAACACAAAAAACAAGCCAAGGAATTTGAATATATAGAAGAGGAAAGAGAAGAGGATGAGGTGGATCCATGTGGGATGCCACATCACACATCCTCAACTCCAACTCATAAGTCAACTTCAATCTCCAAGGCACAATAAATAAGCAAGTGAATAAATGATAGTTTTACTTACACACTCAAATCAAACCCACACCTCATAAGGACTGAAATTGAAAGCATGTAAGAAAGTGCAATAAAAGCATACAACTTGACTTACAAAAATGCATAATGAAGGCTAGATTTAAACCCTCCAACCATAGGTAAGGTTGGCATGCAAATTTAAGAGGTATGGGACAAGTTTAACTTGTCCCATAAGCTTCCAAAATCAGCCTCCAAGGACAAATTCGAATTTCAAAAGGAGGTGGAGTGTTTCATACTCCAAAATTAATTTACACATCACTTACACATTTCTTACAACACTTTAATTTTAGGCCAACAACTCTAATAATTACTTTCTTATGTCCCAATTTGATTAATTAATTTTAACAACATGTTTACTCACATTAATTTACCACAATTAATAAATAATGAAAGGGGTAAACACATCACTTAATAAACACATACAAACATCAATAAAAATGAACCAAATAAATAAATACACATAACCCTTGGTCACATTTAAAGGTGATCCCCCATGGGAATCCCTAACAATCAAACACACACACACGAACAATACAAGTTGCCATGGTGACCTTGTTGAATTCATCTAGAATTCCAATGTGGTTGGTCTCCAATCCCCCGATGTTTGTTGTGATATTTTTAACCTGCACAATACAAATACCCCTTCGGCCTCGTGGCCATATCAGAACATCCAAATGAATATAATATAATTTCAAAATCATCTATATATATATATATATATGAATCACAACAACATCCAGACAATCAACAATATCACTTACAATTTCATCAGCAACTATATAATCATCAATTTTAAATTCAATTTTCTCGGTCTACTCAATATATCCAAATATCACATGTCCTAACAACATCCATAAATATATATATAACCATGTCCAACAAAGATGTCAACATCTATATAAAATGTCTCTAACAATCATCATGCATCATATATGAATCAGAGTCAACAATAATCCATGATCTGACATCTAACACCATACTAAATCAAAACTATAATAATGTCCATAATATAGTTAGCAGTATCATGATCAATATCAAAAGTGTCAAAGGGAAGTGGGCACTACGGGTGGATTAAATAATACTAATCTAAGTTTTAAAACAAGGCTAAGTTACATGCAAAATTGGAATTGTAACAAAGAATATGCCCTATCTTATTGAATCAATCAACAACCACACACAATCTTTGTCTCGAATTGTCATCAAAAGAAAGAATAGGTAGAGGAACACTCAAAGCCAAGCTTGTGATTTATGAATTTCAAGTGGCAATAGATTGCACGTTATCTCAAAAAATGTTGATTATCTCACTCCATGTGAAACTAATAGAACACAATTGCAAATGATGGGAGTGTTTTCTACTAAAATTGACGATCAAAATATGCCTATGATGGAAGAGATCGACAATGATCGCGAGGAAAACAAATTTTTACAAACTTATATAACCCTTTTTACATGTGCGAGTCTTAAAAATGCATGATATTGGAAGTGGTTGGATGGTGAAGCTTGTGAAAATTTTCTCGAAGTCTAGATCAATGTCATACTAAGAAGATCATGTCTAAAATCCCATAGAGAAGAAGTGGCGATAATCAAGGCATTATCCATAGGAAGGTAGCTCAAGCAATCTACAACCGAGTTGGTTGTTTACTTCTTATACTTAGTCACCAAGTTGAAATGTTGTAGATATGATGCCCACTTCATATACCTAACTTATTCAGTTTTTGCTCTATGATTGAAGAAAATACGAAGGTAAATATTTGTGCAAACTATTGTTTGTTTTCCATGAAGATAATGCCTCCAATATTTGATGGGTCTAAGTAGGGAAAATAACTCGTCCCTATTGAGTAGTTTTTGTTGTAGAGTCTTGGAATAATATTCCATGCGGTGGCCATTTTGCTTTAGGACTACACCAAGCGCCATATGTGATGTAGTTTTCTCAATCTCGAGTGACTATGAAAGATTCAACAAAATCCAAAATAGGTGAAGTATTGAGTTTCTTCTTCAAGGCATTGAAGGCACAACCTTGTTCCTATGTGCAATGAAACTTTGTGTGTGTACTAGTCAATGGATAAAATGGAGAGGTTAAATCTAAATAGTTATATAAATTTGTGAAAATAATTTACAAGGCCAAAAAAATTAGTAACTCTTTGATGGTGGAAGGAGTTGGCCATTAGGAGGTCTTCAGCTTTTGTAGAATCGCTCTTGATTCCATCAACATTAATGACAAAAACTAGATACTTGATTGTAGTTTGACCAAAAGAATGTCTGGTTTGGTTGGCGTAGAATCGGTTATGTTATGAGGCATGAAGAACATGTGCCATTTGTTGTAGATGTATTTTCCACAATTTGGAAAACACACGAATATCGTGCACATATGACATCTCGTTCTAAGCAATCTCTACATACCTCGTTCTTGATTACATGAATAGGGTTGGTGCATTAATGATCCCAAATGACATCACTAAGCACTCAAAATGATCCATCTTAGCCTCAAACAATGTTTTCCATGTCTCCTATGACTAAACCTAAACGTGACGATATCCACTTTTGATATTAATCTTTGAGAAGAACTTGGCCCCATGAAGTTGATCGGGAAGGTCATCAATGAGTGGAAGTGAATAATTGTTCTTTATTGCCTATCACATTTAATGTTCTGAAATCAATATAAAGTCTCCAAGTGTCATCCTTCTTACAAGTAAGTAGAATAGGAGTTCTTGGTTTAGTAAAACCTTTGAACCACAAATCTCGTTATTTTTTCTTGATTTTTTCAATGGAGTAGAGGGAAGAAGGATTGCGAAAGAATATCAATCGAATGATTGATTGCTCTCATACGAGGAAATGTTTTGGGCTCATCGAACACATTTCTATGTCTACATCAATTTTTCAATACTTGCATTCTTTTGAGAAGTGTTAAATTTGGCATTGAAAGAATCATGTTATGGTCTTTATAAAAAATAATGCCAATTCAATTGCTTGATTAATAGATTTTCTTGTTTGTTTGAAACTTAGAACAATGTTTTGATTTGCATTCTTTAATTTTACAGATTCTTGCTAAGTATTTTTTAATCATCTTTTTATAGTTTGTAAATGTTGTTAAATGAATCAAGGTGTGCTTTCCTATCACGTTGATAGGGTTTCTCAAGCAATAAATGACAACAATCCATAGAGGTTGATCTTTATCCCCAATTTTTGACCAAACACAAATGTATGTGATGTATGACAATGAACAACTATCCCTACATCTAAGTGAATATGGATGAGGATGTAATACCATTGGTAAGTGCAACTTTCAACAATGGATCTTGTATTTTTTTCTCAAACCTTTATTGACAATACAACCAATGAAAAAGTGGTTGATGTGAGCTCTTGACGAACAAATTGTCACGACCTCTTTGTTTATTGTGATGGTAACATATATTTGATCTACCTTTGAGCTCATCATAAGTGGTGTCATCACTTGAAGTTTCAATGGGAACAGATAGTGTTTCTTTAATGACAGATTTACAATTAGTCTTCTTCTTCAACCGAAAAACATTCATTGACATGCCCCTTTCTTACAATGTGTATAATACTTTCATTTTTTCTTATGTTCAACATGGGAATGAGAAGAGCTAGAAGAATTCGTAGGAGAAAAATCTTGCGATCCTTAGAGGAAGGATTTAAATGCTAGTGTCATGATGACGAAATCATTGAGTCTTCCCAAATGAGTTTAGGAAGGAGCCGAGTGAACATGTGCTATAAAATATCTTCTTTGTTGTAAGTTGTGCTTGATTGAATTATGCATCAAGCATTACCACATGAGTATAATTCAATGTCAAAATAAGTGTGCTAATACCCCACTTTTATATTTGTGAATCAAGGTGGAAGATTTTCCATGCATTTTGACCATAATACATAGGTGATTGAACTAAAAATAGCCTTGAATGTGTTAGGAAAATATATTTGATTAGTGCTCCATTAATGTTTGGTTGAATTATGTTTTGTAATATGTTTATGACTCGTAATAATATATTATGATTCGTAATAATATAATGTTGTATTTGGTATTTTGTTATACCCGTGAATATTATTTCGGGTTATTTGTTGTAATACCTCCCTATTAGTAGGAGGTGGTTTGGATATTAGTTTGGCTATATAATAGCCATTGTAATAGCAGAAGATTGATTATAATTCGGTGTATTTTTGTATGAATATGTTGCTCTAACTTCAAATTGGACACATAGGCACCTTGACACAATCTTAGCCATGTAATACACGTCCTCCTCATAGGTAGATAGGTATACGTTTCTTTGAGAACCATGTGTAAATCCTCTCAAGTGTGTATGAGATTTTGGCCAACGCATTATTTATTTACTAAAGGTTTGCAACAATTAGTAGTTTCAATTTTGCAAACATAATTTTATTGTTCTCGGTGATGGTATTATACGCAAACCATGCTTCCATGTTAATATCTAATTGACTAGGAAAATCACAAGGTTGTGTAGCCCTCATTTATATAGACCATACATTTCGTTGGAGCGCAAGAAGGCGAGTCTCAATTGTTCGGTCACTCAATTCACAACATAGATTTCATTGACCTTATCACCAACATGAAGACCACTATGGTGATATTGGCCATTTGATCTATTACTAGATTCACCATGGAATGTGTGAATGCCAACGAGTCTCAAAATAGTAGCTTTGCAAACATAAGGAATGTATGACCTTCAAGAATGTCAATAATGAATTATTTTACCAAAATTAGATTGTTTAGTGGGATGTTGGGCTCTCCCAATAGTTCATTTCATTATAATAACAATGAATTATTTTCCTTACCTTATTTGGACAAAATTGATGCCCCTTTTACTAAACCATGTCCTTGGAGTATCATTTGACCCCGATTTTTATAATGTACACATTATAACTAAAAAAATTGTAGTTTTAAATTACTTCAATTAAAAGTTTAATACAATTTGTAAAACATTATTTAAAGGTTTATTAAAACTCTAGTTTTAAATTTGATATCAAAGTTTTATCCTTATGATAAAAACAAGCATTGTAGTTTCAAAAATAACCCTTTTAAATATTTTTGTGCCATTTTAGCTTATGGTTGTACCGAATATTCTATGGCATATGCTTCACCTTTTTCATGAAAGGAATTATAGTTTTGAGATATTTTTGAAAATGTGACTCACAAAAAATGCTCAAAATATTTTGCATAGATGATTAGTGCACAATATTTGCACAAATAAGAAATTAATGGTATTGTATTTACATATTTGATACGATAATCAAAGTAAAAGTAAATTTCTAGGAATCAACCATCTTATAGAGAATGGTGCACGTGGGTGTGAAAGGTAAGAAAAATGCATTAGAGATATGAGGATGTTGTTGATGTAGAATGTCGGTCAACTATAGATTTGGTAATGTAGTTCCCTTGCGAAGTGACATTAGTCAACAATTGTCGGTGGATAAGGGTCTTGCACACAAAGCTACATATTTGGTTAGATGAACTATGTGTTATGCTTATAATAGTGACACTATGTGTAATTTGGTAATGTTATATATTGTTTTGTTTTTTCTAATATTAAATTTGATTTGAATGTTCTTATTAAATCAACTCAAACGAAACAAACTTTATATAGTTTGAATTTTGTAAAAATAAAATAAATAGAAAAACTTCAAAGACTTCTAACTTGGACTTGAAGTGTCCTCTGGGACGAATTAATAGTTTGCACCTATTGAAAAGGGTACTCCAAGCACAATGACAATGTTTGTTTATCTCCAATACACACTAATAAAAGTGTGTATAAGCAAGCACTCTTCAACCCTAAGCTAAATTGGATCAAATGAGGATCTAATACCATTGGTGTGGAATCCATACAGATATGCTTGTTAACCAAAATAAGCTCCCTCTTATTTTGGGTTAGCTAGCTTCCTTTTGTGCCTCAGTAAAATTTTTACACATTTCAAGCACTCAAAATTTTTGGGTATTGCTTCATCAGATAGAGAATTTTTCCCCTTTCCAGAAAGGTAAGGAAGTCCTCCTAACTCCTTGTATTTTGCAAGTTATGGCTCGGCGGAGTTTGGAGGGAAAATTTGCCAAGGCGGACCCGCAGGGGAAAATTTTTGGCACTTAGCCTTTTGGCTAAAAACTCAAAGGAAAATTTCGGCCCGAAAGCCCGTAGAGGAAAACAAATTGTTTAAGGCCCACAACTAGTCAGGATGCGCCACCTATCGGGACGGAGTGGTGGGGGTGGAAGAACTTTAAATTTTTTGGCTTTTTTTCAAAATTCCTCAAAGGAAAAAAATGGAGCGCATCCCCGCCAAGCTAAGCAAAAGATGCCATGTGTCCATTCTCGCAGTGGAAGTCAAAGCGTCGGGAGGATTTTGGAATTTTTTCCAAAGTGGTGAAAAAGGAAAAGGCAAAAGTTAAACCACATCTCCACACATAATCAGAAGGTGCCACGTGTCCACGTGTCAGTGGAGGTTGGGCAGCGACAGAGAACTTTTAGAAAATTTTCCCAGTGGACAAATTGGGCAGAATTGTCTCCTGAGGCCGGATCAACCAAAGGGTGCCACGTGTCATCGGAGAAGTGGGGGGCGGAGAATTTTTGGGAAATTTTCCCAATTTGAAAAAGAGGGAAAAGTTCAAATTTCGGCCCGTGAACCCGATTTTTGCCCTAATTTTGCCATTTTTGCCCTAAATCTTCAGAGGGGCATATCTTTCACACCAGAGCTCGATTTTCATGATTTTGGTATCATTGGAAAGCTGTTGAAATTCTCCACACGATGGACACTTCAATTTTAAATTTTGATGGAGTTTTGCAAGAGAAAATGGGAAAATGTCCTTGGCATAGAAAAAATGTAGAACCGACCCCCAACCACCAAAATTGATGAAGTATGGCATCTGTTTCTTCTCCAACGCATGGCCGAATGCATCGAAAAATGGATTTTTGAGGGTGCCCTTGTTGTTTTAATGAATCTTGTCAATGGTTGGAGATGTCAAATCGATTTTCCCGTGTTTTCTCATTTCTTTCATTCTGTTTGAGCAATAAAAGCCAGTTTTGGCTCATTTGTAAAAGGTTGTTCATCATTCTTCTCTGCCTCTCCCTTATTTTCTTCCCCAGGGTTCGAAAATGGAGTTTAAACCTCCTCCCCTGCTCTGTAATGGAATTTTTGCTTCTTACTCGTGAAATGATGTTCTGTGCAAACTTCTAGAGCAATAAAAACATGTTTTGTGATGCATTTGTCCATCCTTGCTCATTTTTTGGTTGTTTTCTTCTTGCCTCTCTTCATTGCAAGTATTTGTGCATGTTTGGATGTTCATTATAGGTTTTAGAGCTGTGTTCATGGAGTTTTGGAACATTTTATGTGAAATCCATCTTTGGTCTGTGATGCACTTGTCCATCCCTTCCATTGCTCACCCCTTCTTATGGCATGGCAGTTTTGATAGATGATCAACATTTTCCTTCTTTGGTGTATCACCGTTTTAGTGTAGGCTTTGTTTTTCCCTCTTTTCTCTCTCTGTCTCCTTGGCATAGTTAGATTAGGATTATATTAGCTTTCCTGCACTGGAATAGCTTGTGGCAAGTAGTTTAGGAAGAGGAACCAACCTTCTCTGGAGAGCTTTCCCCATTTGCAAAGGTCCCACACTTTGGGAAAGCTCAATGTTATGCAATCACACCAAATGACTTTGCCTTAGAAAAGTAGATCCATAGGTCATTTTGGGGGTGCTGTGATTTTGCACTAATAGTTTTGGCACACCCAGTGGGACACTGGGGTTAGATATTTCATCTTCTCTTAGTGTCTCATGCAAAAAAAAAAATTCAACACCACCGTGCGCCACTAACAGTTTTGGCACGCCTGGTGGGACCTTAGAGGTCTTCCACTTCATCTTTTGCAGGTTGGTGTGTTCCTGTGAAGATTTCAGCCTTTGGAGGCATTCTCAAGCACATTTGGCGACTCCATCTGGTCAACAACCCATCTCTGAAGTTGCAGACCTTCCTTTTCATTCATTTCCATTCCTTTTACATTCATTCTTCTTTCCATCCCTTTCATTATTTTCCATTCCATGAAGTTGTGCAATCATGACTTCATTTCCATCATGGAATTCACATTCACAAAGAACAAGAAGTACCATTCAAATCCATCTCCAATATGTTTTACAACTCCTCCAAATCAAAGCATTTTGAACAAATCCAAAATTAGCATGGCTACCCCTATGAGCAACATACCAAAATCAGTTTGGTTATGAAACATATCAAGAGCAAGGGTACGCATGCAATGATAGCAATCAAATGCAAGATGCTGGTCTGTTGGAGAAGATCCAAAAAATGGAGATTTGTATGGTGCAATCAAGAGCAACAACTCAAATGGAGGCTTTCAGAATTGGTTTCAGGGCACCTTGTCCATGGGTTGGCCCTTTTCCAAGACACTTCAACCCTCAAGATAATTTGGACTTCATGGTGGAGATGCTTGCCCCAAATTGCACAATGGACAGTAGAGATAGAGGCCTATGAACTTGGTGTCAGGTATCCTTGTCAATGGGTAAATCCTACACCATTATCTGGTAATTTTCTCTCTACTCCTCAAGCAACACCATCTCAATTTGGGCTTCAATTTCAAAGCTTCCCATCGAATGTTGTCCCAAGTGTTGATTTCATTTCTCCATTCCCTAGTCTTCCACCTCATCTCAATTCTTTTGTCCTTTTCCCTTCCAAACAGTCATCCCCTCCACAAGAGCTAAAAGAAATACCTTCCACTCCAAGGAAACAAGAAGTTTCATCTCTTCCACCACCACAAACAAATGAAAAAATGGTTGAATCCCAACCTATCACTCCTCTTGTGTTCCCAAATCCATGTTGGGAAAATGAAAATCAGAAAATCAATCATGAAGGACAACAAGAGGAAGAAACAAGTAAAGAAGGAATGATTAAGAGCTTAGTAAGCTTGGCTCTTAGATATGGGATTGAGAAAATTCCTTTGCTGGTGAAGCCTACAGAGGAGCCCAAAGATGAAGAGTCAATGGTGGTTAGGACTGATTTTGTTGTAGCAGAAGAAAAGAAAAAGAAGAAGCGATCAACAATCAGCTTTTTCGAAATGTAGTGTCCATGTTAGCACTCTACTTGAAGGAAATGTTGATCCAATTCAAGTTGCACAATCACAATCAGCCTTGGAAGAGGAAAGCTCTAAAAGATATCTTACAGCCCCAACTTGTCCTCTAGAGCAACAAATTGAAGAGTTTGATTTGAAAAACTTCAAGCAAGCGAGATGAAGGAGAAGTTGCTCCAAATCCAAAAGAAAAGGAGCACATTCTAGCTGTGGAGGAGAAAAATGCAGGTCCAAGAGCTTTGAACACAAAACAGGCTGTAGAAGAACCTTCAGTTCTTCCTCCCACTTCATCTCCCTCGATTTCTAGTGTTGAAGAGGAGTTTGATCTTTCAAACTTCATGTTTGAGGATGAGTAGAACCATGGTGATCAAGTTGCAGATCAAGAGAACACCATGGAAGAGGTTGAACATTTGCAGCAGGACAACAATGAGGTAGTTTATCTTTCAGATTTGGAGGATTGTTTTGATGGAGAGGAACCGGTTGAAATCACATTGTTTTCTCCTTCATCATCCATCTTCCAAACACAAGAACTTGTTGTCATGAAGGAGAGCATTCATTTGCAGCAGCCTGCATTTTATAACAGCTCTTTGGAATCAAGGTTGGAAGATATTAATCTTCCATGTTCTTCACTGGAAGAGGAAGGAAAATAGTAGAAGAGTTCCACCATTTCTTCCACACCATTCACCCAAGAAGGTCCACAAGAAGACTCCATTTTTGGAGTTGAATTTCAAAGAAATGGGCATATCAAACGGATCAGACCTTGCCCAATCAGGTACTTGGCTTCATTGGAGCTAAGGGAGAAGCCAAAACCAGTCATGTTTGCTTCTAAGCATGAGGATGAGCTACAAAGTACCAAGGATTAGTTGCCATACCTCTTCAATCCAAATGCAGAGCAACTAAAAGAGGTATCTAATTTGTTTTCAGTTGACACCTTGCTAATTTAGGTAGAAGATCACTTCTTGTTGAATTTCCACTCATACTAACCAGCCATGATCAGCTCCAAATCATTTGCATGGCTGCCCATTTTGAGGAAGGGAAGTTATTTCTCCCTGCCAGTTGCAGGCTTTGTTTGAGCTCCCTTTGCTCTTGGTTAGAGTAGAGTAGGTAGGTTTTCTTTCAGTAGAAGAAGTGTTTTTGCACACTCTGCATATCCCACTTGGGGTATGTATGATTTTCAATTTTGTACATAGTTGTTTGGTGCTATTTTGGGTTGCTCTTGCATAGTGCATTCAAAGGGTTTTTGGTGAGGTTCACCTCCAAGTTTCAATGGGTTTCAAGTGGCTCGAGGGTTAGATTTTCATAGTTCGATCGGAATCAATTTATCGTTATCAGCTTGACTCCATGCCCAATGGATGCTTCAAAATGCCATTGATCATTCATCTAGCAGGCAGATGACCCCTGAGAGTCACCAAATTGTTAACCAAAATAAGCTCCCTCTTATTTTGGGTTAACTAGCTTCCTTTTGTGCCTCAGTCAAATTTTTACACATTTTAGGCACTCAAAATTTTCTGGGTATTGCTTCATCAAATAGAAAAAAATTTCCCCTTTCCAGAAAGGTAAGGAAGTCCTCCTAACTCCTTGTATTTTTGCAAGTTATGGCTCGGCAGAGTTTGGAGGGAAAATTTGCCAAGGTGGACCCATGGGAAAAATTTTGGCACTTAGCCTTTTGGCTAAAAAACTCAAAGGAAAATTTCGCCCGAAAGCCCGCAGAGGAAAACAAATTGTTTGAGGCCCGCAACTACTCAAGATGCACCACGTGTCAAGGGATGGAGCGGCGGGGCGGAAGGACTTTAAATTTTTTGGCTTTTTTGTCAAAATTTCTCAAAGGAAAAAAATAGAGCGCATCCCCACCGAGCTAACCAAAATATGCCACGTGTCCATTCAGCAACGAAAGTTGGGATGTCGGGAGAATTTTGGAATTTTTTCCAAAGTGGTGAAAAAGGAAAAAGGCAAAAGTTGAACCGGATCTCCGCACATAATCAAAAGACACCACGCGTCCATGTGTCAAGGTCGGGCCAAGCAGAGAACTTTTAGAAAAATTTCCCAGGCGAGCAAATTGGGCAGAATTGTCTCATGAGGCCCGCGGATCAACCAGAGGGCACCACGTGTAATCGGAGGAGCGGGGCACGGAAATTTTTTGGGAAATTTTCCCAATTTGAAAAAAGAGGGAAAATTTTCAAATTTCGCCCATGAACCCGATTTTTGCCCTAATTTTGCCATTTTGCCCTAAATCTTCATAGGGGCATATCTTTCGCACCAGAGCTCGATTTTCATGATTTTTGTATCATTGGAAAGCTGTTGAAATTCTCCACGCGATGGACACTTAAATTTTAAATTTTGATGGAGTTTTGTGGGAGAAAATGGGAAAACATCCCTGGCACGAGAAAAAATACATAACCGACCCCTAACCACCAAAATTGATGAAGTATGGCATCTGTTTCTTCTCCAGCATGGCCGAATGCATCAAAAATGGATTTATGAGGGTTCCCTTCTTTTTTAATGAATCTTTTCGATGGTTGGAGATGTCAAATCGATTTGCCCATGTTTTCTCATTTCTTTCATCCTGTTTCAAGCAATAAAAGCCGCTTTTGGCTCATTTGTAAAAGGTTGTTCATCATTCTTCTCTGCCTCTCCCTTTTTTTCTTCCCCAAGGTCAAAAATGGAATTTGAACCTCCTCCCCGCTTTGTAATGGCATTTTTACCTCTTACCCGTGAAATGATGTTCTATGCAAACTTCTGAGCAATAAAAACGTGTTTTGTGATGCATTTGTCCATCCTTACTCATTTTTGGTTGTTTTCTTCTTGCCTATATTCATTGCAGGTATTTTTGCATGTTTGGATGTTCATTGTAGGTTTTGAGCTATGTTGATGGAGTTTTGGAACATTTTCTCGTGTGAAATCCATCTTTGGTCCATGATGCACTTGTCCATCCCTTCTATTGCTCACCCTTCTTCGTGTCATGGTAGTTTTGATAGATGATCAACATTTTCCTTCTCTGGTGTATCACCGTTTTAGTGTAGGCTC